>CM060368.1:24639388-25839388 GCA_030545235.1 Helianthus tuberosus
TTTCGTGCTATTAATGTTTTTTTTCTGCTGTTAATGTTATGGCTGCTGTTAATGATTAAGTTATGGTTGCTGTTTATGTTTTTTAACTACTGAATCTAATGAAATTGATGAGAAAACTCCTTTTTTGATGTTAAGTATTTAATTTTTTTATAATATATATAATTTTATATTTATATATTAATACCGCCTTGGCCTTACGCCCTGTTTCACCTCGATACTTACGCCTCGTGAGGTGAAGAGAAAACGCCTCGAAACTCGTTTCCGTTTTTTAAACCTTGCCTCCATCAATCTTTCTTACAAAATACTCCTGTTAAAGATGTTGAAGTTAGTTCCATAAAGATCACAGTGGTTTAGTTTGGGTCATATTATGATGTGATGATCACTTTTCAGTTTCATTTTCTCCAACTTCTCAATTTTTGCATAATAACTAATAAGTGTAGATATTGCCTCTTAAGTTGATGAAGCATTTTAGGGGTACTATGGTTATTTTTTTGTCAAAATGACTCAATGCAACAATTTTTAATAAAGATCAAATTTTAGAAAATATGTTGGTATTTCATGAAAATAGTTGTATCAAAGAGAATACATAAGTTATGTTTATTGTTTTAACACTGTCATGATTATTAAATATGATTTAGTTAGGTTTTGTTTGTAACTATTGTCATGTTACACCTCTAACTAATTAAGGATGACTGCATACCTGAAAGGCATAGCCTCTATGAGAATCAACAGATGCATGAGATATCACATGTTGCATATCTGCAAGTGTGCAAACTGTATCAAACATAAGTCTTCTTCTATCCTTACATTGCACAGTGACGATAGAATATCCCTTCTCAGAGCAATTTTCTATCAAAACGCTCGTCTTTTCAACCTCTTTCTCACCATTAGAATCCACTCCCAATGAGATCCAAGGAGAGCAGGCGCGGCGTTGTACTGGTGGCACATCACAGTCCTGAGCCGATAGCAAGAGTTGATGCAGCCTCCGTTCCACGGTGGTTATGGTGCCTTCACTAACGCCAGCCCCTATAAGGTCAATGGACTTAATGTCTTTATGTTTTAAGGACTGTAGACTAGTGTTTTCGGGAATGTTAGAGGCATGTAGAATGGTGTTGAGGTGGTGTTTGATAGCTGTAAGACGATGGCCATCAATGCGAGTTTTTTGCAGAAGTAGTGCTAATTTTCAAAGCATGATCACAACTAATGCCGGTTTCAAAAAACTTTCACAAATGATGCCATCTCCATTAGGAATGGCGAATTCTTTCATGTCCTAGGCTAATGTCATAAGTTGTCAGGAATATTCCGAAACCAATTATTTGAAAAGGAGTAAGAATCTGCATCTTTGCCATTTGGAATGGCGAAATAAGAAAAGCTGCAAAATTTGCCATTCAAAATGGCGAAATTTTTGAAAAGCCCCACAATTTGCCATTCAAAATGGCAGAAAATTTTTAAAGCTGCAAATGCATGTTACCATTACCATAAAAAAAGAGAAATAAAAAAAAGAGGAACCCCAAATATTCAAAGCATCCAGATCCAATCGTCCAATATTGTTTCTCTCTCTCTCTAGATCATCTTTACACCCAAACCCTAAAAATCTAAAAGCATCAGCCGCTCACACACTTCTTACTCTCTTAGCACACAACAGCAAACCCTTTCTCTCTATTCTGCTATGTTCTATAATCACAACAGCATCAACTTCACAAGAATGGGTTACAGGTGTAGAGGCTTATGGTGGTGGAATACGGCTGAGGAGGAACGAAGGTGGAGATTTCGGGTGGTGTGGCAGTGTAGTGGAGATGAAGATGGTGGTTTGTTTTTTTAACTGATCTACACTCTCACTTTCTACTCTTTTCTCTCTAACTTGTGAAACAATGGTGGGGTTAGACGATGGGGTACGTGGTGGTTTGACACGGTTTGAACGGATGATGGGTATGGTGGTGAATGACGGTGTACGGGTGGCATTTGTCAGAAGATATTTCGCCATTTTCAATGGCATTGTCACATATTTCGCCATTTTGAATGGCAAATTGTGCAGCTTTTCAAAAATTTCGCCAATACAAACAGCTTTGGTTCACTTTTCGCCATTTAAAATGACAATTGTGCAGAAAAGTTTTACTTTTCGCAATTTAAAATGGCAATTCTGCAAGAAAAGTTAATACTTTTCGCCAATACAAACAGCTTTTATGCAGTAAAATGGCAGACATGTGCAGATCAAGTGGAAAATGTGCAGAATTCGCCAATTCAATTGGCTTTTATGCAGTAAAATGGCAGAATTCGCCATTCAAGTGGAAAATCTGCAGAATTCGCCAATTCAAATGGCTTTAATATGCAGGAACTGTACCATTACCCAATCATTGGTCTCTTACAGTTCTGAGATTCCTTACACAATTCTTACACAAGCCTATAAACCAATAAATTTCGCCATTCTCAATGGCAAAAGCATTATTTGTGAAATATTTTGGAATGCAACATTACTTTTGATTTAGTTTTCAATATCAGCACTAGTTCAGCAAAAAACTCCCATCAATGCGTGTATTGGAGGATTGATCTGATATGTAGGCTACACAAGCCAAACGGGCGTTACGGCTCCAAGCATGGGCTTCAACAATGTTGTAATGGAAAACTGGCCTGGGCGGTCTGTGGCGGTCATTTCAATAGCTGCTGCCTCTTCTTGAGGATTAGTGTCATACAATTTACTTGTTTGAGTTGTAATCTTTGATGGATCTATTCGTTTGGAACCTATAGTCTGTATTTCACCAGAAGACGTGCTATAAAATTACCTAACCCTGCCAATGCAATAATCTTAAAAGACATGCTATAAACTTTTTTTTTTGTATGAGGTATGAGCATTAGGTTGGGTAAGTTAGAAACCGTAGGAACAAAATCTGAGTAATAATTCATTAACCAACTATCATGTTTGTTAAAGATTGCATGTTGAAAGTTATGTGAAAGACTCAAGTTCTGTTTATTCTATTTACTTTTAAATTTGCTGGCTATTGGTTATTTTCCGAAGTTCGAAGTGCTTAAACGGTATTGAAAAGTTATAATCTTTATAGCTTTATGTTGACGAATTAATTGTTGTTTACTTACATTTAAATATTTTGATAGATTCCAGCTCTAGAATGAAATTTTAGTTTTGCAAGTGACCCATTTGAAATGTGTTGCAGCCTTGCAGGGTGATATTTATGAGCAAAGAACCCAATTTGCATAGGTGAATCTTCGAACCAAATGCACCCTTAGCTTATCACATATTTCCTTACAGTATTTAATTTGGATTTGCATTTCTTAACTGATGTTTAATAGTTAATCCTTATATTCCATAAACATACTTCTTTAGGCTTCATTTAAATTGAAATTTGACTTGTTGTTTCACATATTACTACAGGTTAAGCTACATAAATACTAACATGTACCAAATAAACATGATTGGATACTTATTCATTTTGGATACTTCAAGTGGCTGGTAAATTTTACAAGCAGGGTTGTCATTCCTTGTCATCAACAGAAAGAATAAATTCGTTTCAATTGGTTTTGTTAAAAAGATTGCGCGAGTAGCCCAAGGTATGATTTCCCACCACCAAATTGTTGTATAATCTAGTTCAACGTGTTTAGGTAATTTCCCATTTTCTTATACATGTTTTTTTTCTCTTTTGAATCAAGAACAATGAATTTGTTAAATTAGAAAATTTTAGATTTTTTTTAATCAATACTAATCCTTGTTTATATGGTTGATGATGGCAGGGCAGGGTAGATATCATGAGAAACTTTGGAGCTAAGTTCTAAGACAGTGAAATTCTCACCAAAAAGAACGTTTAGACTAATCGTGTAAACATTTGGAATTTGGATTGTTACTTATTACACAATGTTTTGCTAACATTTGAATTATGTTTCGGATCGAACTCATTGTTGAAGTTACAGTAGTATGATTTCCACATTTACAATTTTTTAGAACTTTTATTTTATATTTAATATTGTAAATAATGTGATTTTTATAGCAAAGTTATGTGCCACTAAAAATTGTATATATATTTAACAAGAAATAATTGAAACTAGTATGGATATGTAATTATAATTACTTTTTAAAGGCACAAAAATTGTGGCACAAAAGTCTTTTATATTGTGGCAAAAGAAAGTGCCACTAAAAACCCAAAAACTTTGTGCATCAGATCAAAAAAGTGACACTAAAAAGATTAAAAAAGTGCCACTAAAACCCCAAAAACTTTGTGCGGCATATTGAAAAAGTGCCACTAAAAGGATTTAGCGTCAGCTCTTCTAGTGGCACTTTTTTTGTGTGCCGCTCATTCTTACAGAGGTCTTTAGTGGCACTTTTTAGTTTTTTGGTGGCACTTTTTGTATGTCACTAAATGGCATTTTTTTTGTAGTGGATACACGCTTCCGCACTTTGCCACGTTGTAGATTTTAAACAACATATTCGGTCAAGTTATGTAGAATAACTAATGATTGGTAAAAGTTTTAATAAACCCGTATTTCTAATGCATATACAATCTTAATTACATGATTGTTTACCTAAAATATACGTTAAACCTTGAAATATAAGAACGGGTGTTACAGCACCAAAATCTGAAATTTTTGCGGTGTAGTGTTCATCTAATAATATGTTGGTAGACTTAACATCTCTGTGTATGATAGGCATAATAGTTTCAGAATGAAGGTATGCAAGTGCCCCAGCAACTTCAACAGCTACTCTCACTACAAAAAAAAAATGCCATTTAGTGACATACAAAAAGTGCCACCAAAAAACTAAAAAGTGCCACTAAAGACCTCTGTAAGAATGAGCGGCACACAAAAAAAGTGCCACTAGAAGAGCTAACGCTAAATCCTTTTAGTGGCACTTTTTCAATATGCCGCACAAAGTTTTTGGGGTTTTAGTGGCACTTTTTTAATCTTTTTAGTGTCACTTTTTTGATCTGATGCACAAAGTTTTTGGGTTTTTAGTGGCACTTTCTTTTGCCACAATATAAAAGACTTTTGTGCCACAATTTTTGTGCCTTTAAAAAGTAATTATAATTACATATCCATACTAGTTTCAATTATTTCTTGTTAAATATATATACAATTTTTAGTGGCACATAACTTTGCTATAAAAATCACATTATTTACAATATTAAATATAAAATAAAAGTTCTAAAAAATTGTAAATGTGGAAATCATACTACTGTAACTTCAACAATGAGTTCGATCCGAAACATAATTCAAATGTTAGCAAAACATTGTGTAATAAGTAACAATCCAAATTCCAAATGTTTACACGATTAGTCTAAACGTTCTTTTTGGTGAGAATTTCACTGTCTTAGAACTTAGCTCCAAAGTTTCTCATGATATCTACCCTGCCCTGCCATCATCAACCATATAAACAAGGATTAGTATTGATTAAAAAAAATCTAAAATTTTCTAATTTAACAAATTCATTGTTCTTGATTCAAAAGAGAAAAAAAACATGTATAAGAAAATGGGAAATTACCTAAACACGTTGAACTAGATTATACAACAATTTGGTGGTGGGAAATCATACCTTGGGCTACTCGCGCAATCTTTTTAACAAAACCAATTGAAACGAATTTATTCTTTCTGTTGATGACAAGGAATGACAACCCTGCTTGTAAAATTTACCAGCCACTTGAAGTATCCAAAATGAATAAGTATCCAATCATGTTTATTTGGTACATGTTAGTATTTATGTAGCTTAACCTGTAGTAATATGTGAAACAACAAGTCAAATTTCAATTTAAATGAAGCCTAAAGAAGTATGTTTATGGAATATAAGGATTAACTATTAAACATCAGTTAAGAAATGCAAATCCAAATTAAATACTGTAAGGAAATATGTGATAAGCTAAGGGTGCATTTGGTTCGAAGATTCACCTATGCAAATTGGGTTCTTTGCTCATAAATATCACCCTGCAAGGCTGCAACACATTTCAAATGGGTCACTTGCAAAACTAAAATTTCATTCTAGAGCTGGAATCTATCAAAATATTTAAATGTAAGTAAACAACAATTAATTCGTCAACATAAAGCTATAAAGATTATAACTTTTCAATACCGTTTAAGCACTTCGAACTTCGGAAAATAACCAATAGCCAGCAAATTTAAAAGTAAATAGAATAAACAGAACTTGAGTCTTTCACATAACTTTCAACATGCAATCTTTAACAAACATGATAGTTGGTTAATGAATTATTACTCAGATTTTGTTCCTACGGTTTCTAACTTACCCAACCTAATGCTCATACCTCATACAAAAAAAAAAGTTTATAGCATGTCTTTTAAGATTATTGCATTGGCAGGGTTAGGTAATTTTATAGCACGTCTTCTGGTGAAATACAGACTATAGGTTCCAAACGAATAGATCCATCAAAGATTACAACTCAAACAAGTAAATTGTATGACACTAATCCTCAAGAAGAGGCAGCAGCTATTGAAATGACCGCCACAGACCGCCCAGGCCAGTTTTCCATTACAACATTGTTGAAGCCCATGCTTGGAGCCGTAACGCCCGTTTGGCTTGTGTAGCCTACATATCAGATCAATCCTCCAATACACGCATTGATGGGAGTTTTTTGCTGAACTAGTGCTGATATTGAAAACTAAATCAAAAGTAATGTTGCATTCCAAAATATTTCACAAATAATGCTTTTGCCATTGAGAATGGCGAAATTTATTGGTTTATAGGCTTGTGTAAGAATTGTGTAAGGAATCTCAGAACTGTAAGAGACCAATGATTGGGTAATGGTACAGTTCCTGCATATTAAAGCCATTTGAATTGGCGAATTCTGCAGATTTTCCACTTGAATGGCGAATTCTGCCATTTTACTGCATAAAAGCCAATTGAATTGGCGAATTCTGCACATTTTCCACTTGATCTGCACATGTCTGCCATTTTACTGCATAAAAGCTGTTTGTATTGGCGAAAAGTATTAACTTTTCTTGCAGAATTGCCATTTTAAATTGCGAAAAGTAAAACTTTTCTGCACAATTGTCATTTTAAATGGCGAAAAGTGAACCAAAGCTGTTTGTATTGGCGAAATTTTTGAAAAGCTGCACAATTTGCCATTCAAAATGGCGAAATATGTGACAATGCCATTGAAAATGGCGAAATATCTTCTGACAAATGCCACCCGTACACCGTCATTCACCACCATACCCATCATCCGTTCAAACCGTGTCAAACCACCACGTACCCCATCGTCTAACCCCACCATTGTTTCACAAGTTAGAGAGAAAAGAGTAGAAAGTGAGAGTGTAGATCAGTTAAAAAAACAAACCACCATCTTCATCTCCACTACACTGCCACACCACCCGAAATCTCCACCTTCGTTCCTCCTCAGCCGTATTCCACCACCATAAGCCTCTACACCTGTAACCCATTCTTGTGAAGTTGATGCTGTTGTGATTATAGAACATAGCAGAATAGAGAGAAAGGGTTTGCTGTTGTGTGCTAAGAGAGTAAGAAGTGTGTGAGCGGCTGATGCTTTTAGATTTTTAGGGTTTGGGTGTAAAGATGATCTAGAGAGAGAGAGAAACAATATTGGACGATTGGATCTGGATGCTTTGAATATTTGGGGTTCCTCTTTTTTTTATTTCTCTTTTTTTATGGTAATGGTAACATGCATTTGCAGCTTTAAAAATTTTCTGCCATTTTGAATGGCAAATTGTGGGGCTTTTCAAAAATTTCGCCATTTTGAATGGCAAATTTTGCAGCTTTTCTTATTTCGCCATTCCAAATGGCAAAGATGCAGATTCTTACTCCTTTTCAAATAATTGGTTTCGGAATATTCCTGACAACTTATGACATTAGCCTAGGACATGAAAGAATTCGCCATTCCTAATGGAGATGGCATCATTTGTGAAAGTTTTTTGAAACCGGCATTAGTTGTGATCATGCTTTGAAAATTAGCACTACTTCTGCAAAAAACTCGCATTGATGGCCATCGTCTTACAGCTATCAAACACCACCTCAACACCATTCTACATGCCTCTAACATTCCCGAAAACACTAGTCTACAGTCCTTAAAACATAAAGACATTAAGTCCATTGACCTTATAGGGGCTGGCGTTAGTGAAGGCACCATAACCACCGTGGAACGGAGGCTGCATCAACTCTTGCTATCGGCTCAGGACTGTGATGTGCCACCAGTACAACGCCGCGCCTGCTCTCCTTGGATCTCATTGGGAGTGGATTCTAATGGTGAGAAAGAGGTTGAAAAGACGAGCGTTTTGATAGAAAATTGCTCTGAGAAGGGATATTCTATCGTCACTGTGCAATGTAAGGATAGAAGAAGACTTATGTTTGATACAGTTTGCACACTTGCAGATATGCAACATGTGATATCTCATGCATCTGTTGATTCTCATAGAGGCTATGCCTTTCAGGTATGCAGTCATCCTTAATTAGTTAGAGGTGTAACATGACAATAGTTACAAACAAAACCTAACTAAATCATATTTAATAATCATGACAGTGTTAAAACAATAAACATAACTTATGTATTCTCTTTGATACAACTATTTTCATGAAATACCAACATATTTTCTAAAATTTGATCTTTATTAAAAATTGTTGCATTGAGTCATTTTGACAAAAAAATAACCATAGTACCCCTAAAATGCTTCATCAACTTAAGAGGCAATATCTACACTTATTAGTTATTATGCAAAAATTGAGAAGTTGGAGAAAATGAAACTGAAAAGTGATCATCACATCATAATATGACCCAAACTAAACCACTGTGATCTTTATGGAACTAACTTCAACATCTTTAACAGGAGTATTTTGTAAGAAAGATTGATGGAGGCAAGGTTTAAAAAACGGAAACGAGTTTCGAGGCGTTTTCTCTTCACCTCACGAGGCGTAAGTATCGAGGTGAAACAGGGCGTAAGGCCAAGGCGGTATTAATATATAAATATAAAATTATATATATTATAAAAAAATTAAATACTTAACATCAAAAAAGGAGTTTTCTCATCAATTTCATTAGATTCAGTAGTTAAAAACATAAACAGCAACCATAACTTAATCATTAACAGCAGCCATAACATTAACAGCAGAAAAAAAACATTAATAGCACGAAAAAACATTAACAGTAGCCATAACATTTACAGCAGAAAAAAAAACATTAACAACAGCAATATTTATTCATGATCGATTAAACAAAGCATTGAGAATGAATTAACAATACTCATCAATTAACAATCATCAAAAGCGGCCATAACAGAATCAATTAACAGCAGCAAGTATCATTAAAATCAGCCATAACAGAATCAATTAACAATCATCATCATCAATTATTAAGAAACAAAATAGTTCAAGATTAAACAAAGCATTAAAGAAAACTTACTTGTATTGAAGATTGAAGAAAAAACACGATTTCAAGATTGAAGATGGGATCACGATTTCAAGATTGTAGATGGGTTTTTGCAGATGGCTAGTAGTACTGAGAGCAGATTTAGCAACGAAAACCAACAAATCTACGGTGGATATTACGTTCTATGTGATGGACATAGTTGGAAACAATGTGGACGTTGAGTTGGTGAAATCCATGAAGAGATAGATGGGTCTAATAGATCTAGTAGTGAAAAATGAGAAAGTTGTGAAGCCATCACCTGCTGTGAAGCCCAGGTTCTCAATTGGAGACATCTTTAAGTCTCAATTGAAGACAACTAGTAACCCATTCAACTTGTCTCCTTTAAACTTCCTAACAGTAGTGAAAGTGTTCCTGCAAAAAAGACTTATCAAATTACCAGTTCGTAATACTTTAGTCAGGTCGCTTAGTCAAAACATGGAACGACATGTCCGAACCATCCAAACTAATAAATCCGAACCAACCAAAAAATCATACAACTACAAACACAACATACAATTACACCACAACCCAACCAGCACCTAGACCCGCAACATTTTGAAAACCCACCCGGAACAATCTGAAAACCGAAGCCCAACCCACACCAAGACCCGCAACAATCTGAAAACTCAAGCCCAACCAGCACCCTGACCCGCAACAAAACCTAAAAACCCAAGCCCAACCCACACACGGATCTGCAACAATCTAAAAACCAACCCGCAACAAGCTGAATACCCAGCCCCAACCCTACCCCAACCTGTAACAACCCTTAACAGCCAAGCCCAACCCACACCTAGATTCCTTCCTAACCGTCAACTCTTTAAGCATTTCAACAACCCACTGTACATAGATTTATGTAGATTAAAATTCAAACGAGGAATGGTGGCTTTGATTAAGGATAAGTGGAAATCGGCAGAAGTTGTGAAGTTGAAAGTTGAAGGAGCGGGTGCACTTAATATGAGACGGATGCATGAGATTTAAGAGGTTAGTTTATTCAACGATTATTAGTATATCTCAGCTTTGTTATGTTTTGTGTTTTTGATGGTTGTGTTCAGTTTCTTTTAACTTAATATCTGCAATATTCAGATGAGAACCGGGGGGTTGGTGATATGGCGATCTGGAAGTACCGTTGCTTTGTATCGGGGAGTAGGATACCATGATCCATCTGTAAAACAAAGAAATCAGGAATATAACGACAAATCAGAAAAAAATCATCTATTTACGATGCTGATGTCGCAACTGGTTCAATGGTTACCGGTAATCAGCTCATGTTGGTAATGGTCGTCTCAGGTGGTGCCTACTTAAAAGGTAACCTGCAAAACCAGACAATTATTAATTTAAGGTTGTAATTTGTATATATTGTCGGCTGCCAGAATCCTAGAACTTACCTCAGCCGCTACCAATTCTAATGAGCACAACGCCACCACCAGTGTTTCATGAGGGAACCGTAGCCACTCAAAGAGGCGTATGAGCCTTTGACGACCGGCAATAGCAACCACCGCCAACCACCAGTGGTTCGTAACTCCAATTCCACAATTGACAACGCAATACCAGATCAAAATAACAGTAAAAAACCAACACAAATTAAAAAATAATTTTAATATTATTCTAGATATATAAGCTATCTTACTTTTGGGACTCAATAATGGACAACCTACCTAGTTGACAGCGTATCTCAATCAAATCATATGCAACCACCATCTTGGCTTCCCAAGTTACATGTCCAACCTGATAAAATATGAATGATGATTATTAAGTCAATCTCGATGAAGTCCTACCGGTGTCAACCAACATACCCAAATTCGTGTCGCACTGTCCTACCGGTGTCAACCAAACCAACTGAGCCAGCTCCCTCTTCGTCTAACTAATATGGACTCCTTTGCTATTTTTCATCAATTTAATCCGAGATGTAGCTAATTCAACTGCTTTTTTACTCAATAATCAATCAAACAAAATATTTAGTTTCCAAGAGCGAATTAATTATATTGACACGAAGATTAGGGAATAGGATGTTGAACTGCAAATTTACTGAATTAGAATGGAACAAACACACTAAATCAAGTTTTATATGTTGACATATAACCACAGAAAAAACTAAAAAATGTTCAAATCTGACTAAATAAATAATAGTTTTCCGAAATTAACGAAATCATACCACCAAGCAGAAACACCCAGCCAACCTTCACCATCGTCCATCGCTAGCTACCGCCTATTTAGTACATATTAGTTCAATTTAAAAAGTGACAAAATAGAAAATACACTCATTAACTTCAATTAAGCCAGACACTCATCTATACAAAAAACTGGAAATAAGAGGAATCTTGTGATAATCAATTATATTATAGACACACATCTTTCTTTGACATTGCATCAAACACCTTATGTGCGCTATCAAGTGCAAAATATTTAGCACATATCATGATGACATTACTATAGACCATAAGAATACACATGACCAAACTTAAAAATAGCCAAAAGGAAACAAAAAAAAAAAAAACAAACAAAATTACTAAATCTATCTCCAAACGGTACGATGCTTTATTTTCCCTTTCTCTGTATAAATATTATCAAGAACTAAAAAACCCTAAAAAATTGGGAGCCCCAAGCGACTGATTCACTTCATTTACATCCGGAGCTGACCCTAAATAGCAACACTACTGGAGAACCCCCACAACAGACGATTCTAATGGTGAAGCAACCTCTGAGTTGAAGTGGTAGGGAAGATTGAGAGTGAGAGAGAAAAAGGGAGGTATAGAAGGATGTTGATTCAGTTTAAGTTTTGGGAACGTGGGGAAATTTGGGTTTTTGAGGAAGGGGGAAAATTGGGCGGGGAAACTTAAACAATTTTAGACGATTAGGAGAATGGCTAAACTTGGATCGTAAGACTATGGGGTATGAGGCGGGGTGGGGCGTGGGTTGGGTACAAACGCCTAAGTCACCACCCCGGGTGAGCTTGAGTTTCGGCGTAGCCCCTTGGGCGGGGGTTTCAGCCCGGGCGTTGGGCGGGCCTAGCGGTCTTCCGTGGCCGGCTCTCATTAGCTGGGTTGGCTAGGCTATAGGTGGCTAGGATTTTAATAATAATTTTATGTTTTTTTTAATTTTGTGTGTATTTTTATAATAATTGAAAAAAAATTATAACACGTGGCCAACCCACGCGGGCTAGCCACGCCCCGCCATACTGACCCAACATACAACTGACCAGCGGTGCCCCTCGAAGTCCGCGTGTCAACCCATGCCCCAAACCCCCGCCCCACCATACCCCACGGTCTAACTTCAAGATATTAGACGAGAGTGACTTAGAATTAGATAGAATCAATTGTACCTTTACTCGCTAATTATTTGGTATTTTTACCTAGTAATTATTTTCATAAACAAAGTTATGGATGTGTGTATGTATAAAAATTAACTAGATAATAAAAAAGGTTATGGATGTGTTTGTATAGAACTAGATAAATTAGTGTCATTTTACTAATAAATTTTGATGAAATCAAAGGTTACTATAAAGATGATTGGCTAGGGTTTTATTAAAAGTGTTTCACGAAAGGAAGAAATTTTGGGAGTGAAAAGGGTTAATTTCCAACATGAGGGAAGAAATTTTAGAGGGAGGAGGGAAAATATTGCTATAACGGGCTATTTATAAGTTCAATGGCATATGTAAAGTGACACTGAAAATTTAAATTGATGGCATAAAAGATAAATGCCACTAAATATGTGTGCTTACGCATACATAAAGTGCCACTAAAAACCTATAATAGTGACACAAAAACTAAATGTCACTAAAAGTGTGTGCTAATCACATATGACATATGCAAAGTGCCACTAAAAACCTAAATTAGTGGCACAAAAACTAAATGCCATTAAAAGTGTGTGCCACTATATGGCATTTTTTTTGTAGTGATCATTATCGTGTTCGGTTCTTCGTTGAGCTTGATCGTCTTTCGGCATCCAAAATGTACCTACATTTCATAAACATGAAATGCTTTAGTCATACGGAGATTAAAATGTGTCTAAACGAGTCCGGGAAGCTAAACTTGATAAAAAAATACATTTTTGTACAGAGCCCACCGTAAATTACGGTGGGTACCGTAATTTACGGTAGCCCCTGAAACTTTATTCTTCCACCGTAAATCAGAAGAGAATCACCGTAACACATTTCAGCTCCACCGTAAATTACAGTGGACACCGTAATTTACGGTGGCCCCTGCATTCAGCATTTCCATTTTGCTGTAATTTGACGCGAAATCTTTCGTATCTTTCAAACCGCTTATCCGTTTGACCTACCGTTTCTTCCTACGTGATTGTAATTTGATTCTCCATCATATGGAGTTAAAAACCGACATTCGGCTTAGCAAAGTTTAAGACTTTTAAGTCTTCGGCTTATTACCCTTTATACCAAATATTGACCCGATTATATATTTCATCAAACAAACGTATTTATTTGATTCCTATATTTCATACACATCTTCAAATAAATGTTATATACCATATTAGGTTCTAATCATAGGTTTATTACACAAATTAAACCCGTTTTCGTTCGTATGCTTATTTTGACCCGTTAAGGGTATTTAAGCACTTGAAAGCTTGAAATCACCTTCCTTCTTTTCTAGCATCTTATTCCTACATTTCTTATCAAGAAATCTTCCACTACAACTATATGTGTGTGGATTTAAATGTGTATATCTATATGTTCCGAGTTTTACCCTTCGGATTGCTATTTTACGGCAAGACTCAAATAGAGCTATGTGACTAACATATCACATCTTTCAACTTCTATACTTATTCTAAATATTTACCTAGTCATAAAACTCGTTTCCAAACAACCTCTAAGGGTCGTTTGTTCCATTTAGCCTACAAGGGCGTTTTGGTCGATTTTAGTCATTCTTTTACGACGAAGGACTATTAGTGCTTGTTTGAACCCCAAAGTCCGACCTTTTAACCATATTCTTGTTTAGAAACCAATATGTTTCTAAAACACCATAATCATAACTCAATTTATTCGCTTACCTAAAAGATAACCGAATATCTTATTTTAACCTTGTCTAACTGTTATAAAACTCCAAATTCTACATGGTGTATTGTATTATTATACATACCTGGCTCGGATCAATATATTGACCCGTTTTCAATACCTTTCCTTAGTTGCTACTAAGTGATAGCGATGTAAGCATCCATGTGCTATTTATTTCCTAAAAATCATGCAACTTGACAACCCATTAGTCGATATTGTCAAAGGGTGATAATTTCATCTTTTGACCCGTTTGGTCTAAATGACCAATTACCATTGTCAAATTGTCAAAATTACCATTTTGCCCTTAATGGTTATTATGATTTAACTTATATGATAACCATTAAAAGCACATGCTTCATTCGTCATAATATGATCGAATTACCGGTTTAACTCATTTTTAACCATCACTATGTTTTCGTGTCATATTTGATTATCTTGTTCCGTACGACCACACGTCGGAACATCATATCTCAATTAGGTATTTTTATTTTTCGTAACTAATACGACGAAAGAATATTATAAATATATGACTAGTGTAAGATATACTTACCTTGCATCCGAATTATGCTTTTCCTCCATTCTTGCTTCGTTTGACCCGCTTCCTTTCCAAGCCTCCACCTAGCTTGTCAAGCGTTAAACTATCATCCTAATTCGTAAGACGGTTAGATTAGTCATCATTAATTATGACTATTCCATCTTACGGGTTTTACATCAAAATTCACCATTTGATTTCATTTTGGTCAGTTTGACTTTTAAAGGTCAAACTGCCTATTAACATAAGTGATTATATCATAAACCCCGACAATTCATTTAAGCACTTTGTCAAGTATCCGATAGGCATTATTCTGACGCCACCGTTTTAACTACCTTTCAAATCTAAATTCATGTTATTATTAACACCAATTTAACTTAGCTCTTGATTATCAAAGTTAATTATTAATTTGTTAAGCAAGAACTAAAGGTTTCCATCTACATGTAAAACCCATTTCATCATAGCATTAGACATTCATCCGAACATCAATATAATCAAGTTCTACATATTAATTAGTAGACATCATGATTCCAAACACCTATTTATATGAACCAAAATCACTAGTTTCATCATAATTTATTAAACCTCTTCCATTCATTATCATGCATGATGATTCTAAACATAGTCTTATCATCAATTTCATCATAACTATAAAACCCACTTAGCTAGGTGTGGTGATTCAACCAAACACCTAAATCATAGCAATTTATTCTAAATCTTCATTTAGGGTTTGTTCCTAAGCAATCATACATCACTAATCTAGCCATAGCTTCTATAATCCATGCCTAATTCGTGATTAGGATGATTATCAACTTTTTACAACTTCACGAATGTTAGAATTTCGACATACCTTACGATCCCCTTGACTTGGTGATCGTTAATCCACGTTCGGTTGTGAATTTAAGCGTCGTTTGGCCCTCCAATTTGATGAATTTGGGATGAGCTAGGGTTTGGAGCTCTTGCTCCTTCTCCTGGACGTTTTCACGCACACACACACACACCAAGTGTGTGTGTTGTGTTTTATTTTTTTGTTTTAATAAACCAAGTTTCCCACTCGGCAATATTAGTCCCTCGTGTTTTATTTTGACCAATTGAAGCCATAACTCACCATTAGTCATTTGATCTCATGCTCCCAACTAGGTTAATTATTCCTAGTCACCTTAACGGGTTCGGGAAGTTATAACCCGTTATGTTTTAAGTCCCGTTAATTTGGCCTTTTTATATACTTTGTTTTCTCAAAGTATTTATTCCCCTTTTTAATTAATATTAGGTTTATTTATTTAAGTCCTAATATTTACCGGGTTAATTTTTTTATCACTAACGGTATTTTACCCGTCTTTACTATTAACGTTGTTTGATTACCAAACCCGTTTTTGGGATGTTACAAGTCTACCCCCCTTAAAGAGGTTTCGTCCTCGAAACCTTTTCTTACATAATTTATTGATTTTAAACTCAATGTATTCTATCCGAGAAATCTTTTAAACATTACTTATACTTTTTACCATTCGTTAGTATTACCATAAAAGTATGGTAACATCTTTTTGGTTACTAATTGTCTACATATCTCATACGACATAGTGCAACTTGAAATTACGTAATCTCGTTATTTCCGCTAGTTTAGTTAACTTAGCGATATCCATCGCTTTCATATACTATCGAATTTCTTATGAATCCGTTACTTTGACCCGTTTAAAGGTCTTTAGTGAAATCTTTCACTTTTTGCAACAATTTCTTTTGTTTTCAAATTTATTTATTAGGTTCAGTTATACCGAATCTACCGCTTTCAAGCAGACCAAATTTCTTGATTTGAATTACTGACCTTAACCGGTCTCACTAACTAGACTTATTAGTCCAGTTACTTTTTTTTACCGCTCGCTTGGTTATAATGTAAATCTACTTCACATTACATTTCTTAACCGTGATCGTGTCACATCATGTTTAATTTATATCAACCTTTCATTTTCGAAAATATCACTTTTTGAATATATCGTCTTGCGCCTATCAGTGTCAAGACTTGAATCTTTCATGCTTACTATTCAAATTCTTATCAGAATTTATATTTGTAAAAACGCTATTTCTTACTAAAACCGAAGTTTTAGTTTTAGGATCTTTTCTTTAACTTTTGTCAATTATCCATACCAGGATATTGACAGTCCATAATTTATTCTTTTACAGTCTTAGTTTTATGCGGGGAATCTTAACTGATTCCGTCGCTTTATCTAATTTAACCCGTAGGTTTTATCACTTAGCCTTATGGGCTATTTTGATTAGACTTCCACCTCTTTAGGGCGAAGTCCTTATAATTTATTTCTAATCATGACCCGTGGGTCGTTTTAGTCTCGTAGACCTTTCATAATCTCTTCGCTTTAACCCATTCAATTAACTTAGCGAAACCCATCACTTAAATACTAACCTTACCTCCCGTTATCATTTTACGCGGGGAGTTATAACCAGTTTTCTTGTTTTACATTATTAACCCGTAGGTTATGATAATCCTGTAGATCATACTTTATTCGAGTTTCTATTCAAATGAATATATATGTTTATATATGTACATGGCGTCGAAGCACCCCTTTTTATGTTTAGAATTATTTACTTTTGCATTTTTGGATTTCATTTGACCTTGACCGTAGTCTAAGGCTACATTTGTTTTCTTTCGAATTATCTTTCCGACTTTATGATTTCTAACGTCGTTTACACGTCGGTTTGTCTTACGCTTACCGTTACCCGGTTCTTACTTACACTTCTTTACGACCCGTTACCCGGGTTCTTTATACTTCGCGCTTCCATTATTCGGTTTGCGCTTACTTGCACTACCGAGTTTTTTTTTTATCTCGTTTGACTTATTCGCGTGAGGTTTCATCACTTATATACGTCAAACTTCATTCTTTATTCGACCCGCTCAACTTTAAAATAGTTTAACGTAGTTATCAAAATTTATGTTCGCAAATTCTCATCTTCTTTTAGTCATGACTCCTAATCCGAGTCTTTTAACTTTCTATTTCGCGTTCCCATCTCTTGGTTTACGCATACTTTCAAAATCCTACCCATCTATCGGGTATCTTACCGAAGTCACTATTAAAGTAACCGTCCCGGTATGTATTAAGACTTCGTTTTAATTTATTTGATCGTATTAGCGAATCCCATCGCTTTTACTTTTTATATTTCGACCTTGTCCTCAAGTTTGACGTTTTACTAAAACGACCCGTTAAGAGGCATATTTGCATTTTCCGGGTTCGAGTGCAAGTACACTCCCTCCCAAAGCATATCCTAATCATTTTACATGTTTGCGTTCTCCGGGTTCGAGTGTAAGTACACCCCCTCCCAGTGCATATCCTAATCGTTTTATATGTTTGCATTCTCTGGGTTCGAGTGTAAGTACACCCCCTCCCAGTGCATACCTTAATCGTTTTACATGTTTGCATTCTCTGGGTTTGAGTGTAAGTACACCCCCTCCCAGTGCATATCTAAATCGTTTTACATGTTTCTTTGTCCCTTCTCTCGGGCTCATTATCCTAATATAATACGCTTCCGTCACTCGGCTGTGCGTTTACATTATGATCGGATATTTTGCTTATCTGATTCATATGGGTACTTTTAATTTGTCCCACTCACCCCGTCCTTACTACATCGGGTCTAAGCGTGTCCATCATAAAAAGTTCATGGTATCATGTGTTCACTACCTACTTGGCCAGAGTAGGCGATCAACACATGACATACATGACCCTTTTATAACTTTCACATCACACCCCATGTAAGTAACACCTCTATTTATTTCTCTTGGAAACAATATCCTGGATAGGTATTCTATTCAGGTTTTTCCAAGTTTTTGATCTACATATGCAACTATCAGTTTTTACGTATTTGTTGCATATTTCTATTCATGAAATAATTTAAATGTGCACCTGGTAAATGCTTGCCCTAACAGGCTTTCTTGCCATTACTTATTTGCGATCGTTAAGCGATTTAGGTCCTTGATGAGTATGCTCTTCTTGTCATATCTCGGACCATTCCATCATCATATCCACAATTCGTTCAACTCTCGTCATCTTCAGACGCGAGTGTCCTTCAATTAAAACATTCACAAGAGTTAGTAATGTCAACTTCAATAATCGTCCGTATTATAATACAAGGCTTTTTCTACTATACGCGTCAACGCGCGTATTTTTGTCAACCCTATCAATCATTTTAATTGGGGTAACGTGTATCACACCATAGCCCTATGTGTTGTTTACAACACTTTAGCATGCTAAACTGTTAACATACTTGTACTTACCGGATTTGCGATCAAGCCTCGAACTGAACACCAATCTTTGTCAAGAGCATAAGGTTTAAGTCCAAGCATGGTTCTTCCCCACCATACTTGAATCTCTTAAACCAAGGCTCTGATACCAACTTGTAACACCCGTTCTTATATTTCAAGGTTTAACGTATATTTTACGTAAACAATCATGTAATTAAGATTGTATATGCATTAGAAATACGGGTTTATTAAAACTTTTACCAATCATTAGTTATTCTACATAACTTGACCGAATATGTTGTTTAAAATCTACAACGTGGC
The DNA here is from genome assembly GCA_030545235.1 of Helianthus tuberosus. Lineage (NCBI taxonomy): Eukaryota > Viridiplantae > Streptophyta > Magnoliopsida > Asterales > Asteraceae > Helianthus > Helianthus tuberosus. The sequence goes on from CM060368.1 coordinate 24,658,855, forward strand.
AAAGTGCGGAAGCGTGTATCTTTATCGTGTTCGGTTCTTCGTTGAGCTTGATCGTCTTTCGGCATCCAAAATGTACCTACATTTCATAAACATGAAATGATTTAGTCATACGGAGATTAAAATGTGTCTAAACGAGTCCGGGAAGCTAAACTTGATAAAAAAATACATTTTTGTACAGAGCCCACCGTAAATTACGGTGGGTACCATAATTTACGGTAGCCCCTGAAACTTTATTCTTCCACCTTAAATCAGAAGAGAATCACCGTAACACATTTCAGCTCCACCGTAAATTACGGTGGACACCGTAATTTACGGTGGCCCCTGCATTCAGCATTTCCATTTTGCTGTAATTTGACGCGAAATCTTTCGTATCTTTCAAACCGCTTATCCGTTTGACCTACCGTTTCTTCCTACGTGATTGTAATTTGATTCTCCATCATATGGAGTTAAAAACCGACATTCGGCTTAGCAAAGTTTAAGACTTTTAAGTCTTCGGCTTATTACCCTTTATACCAAATATTGACCCGATTATATATTTCATCAAACAAACGTATTTATTTGATTCCTATATTTCATACACATCTTCAAATAAATGTTATATACCATATTAGGTTCTAATCATAGGTTTATTACACAAATTAAACCCGTTTTCGTTCGTATGCTTATTTTGACCCGTTAAGGGTATTTAAGCACTTGAAAGCTTGAAATCACCTTCCTTCTTTTCTAGCATCTTATTCCTACATTTCTTATCAAGAAATCTTCCACTACAACTATATGTGTGTGGATTTAAATGTGTATATCTATATGTTCCGAGTTTTACCCTTCGGATTGCTATTTTACGGCAAGACTCAAATAGAGCTATGTGACTAACATATCACATCTTTCAACTTCTATACTTATTCTAAATATTTACCTAGTCATAAAACTCGTTTCCAAACAACCTCTAAGGGTCGTTTGTTCCATTTAGCCTACAAGGGCGTTTTGGTCGATTTTAGTCATTCTTTTACGACGAAGGACTATTAGTGCTTGTTTGAACCCCAAAGTCCGACCTTTTAACCATATTCTTGTTTAGAAACCAATATGTTTCTAAAACACCATAATCATAACTCAATTTATTCGCTTACCTAAAAGATAACCGAATATCTTATTTTAACCTTGTCTAACTGTTATAAAACTCCAAATTCTACATGGTGTATTGTATTATTATACATACCTGGCTCGGATCAATATATTGACCCGTTTTCAATACCTTTCCTTAGTTGCTACTAAGTGATAGCGATGTAAGCATCCATGCGCTATTTATTTCCTAAAAATCATGCAACTTGACAACCCATTAGTCGATATTGTCAAAGGGTGATAATTTCACCTTTTGACCCGTTTGGTCTAAATGACCAATTACCATTGTCAAATTGTCAAAATTACCATTTTGCCCTTAATGGTTATTATGATTTAACTTATATGATAACCATTAAAAGTACATGATTCATTCGTCATAATATGATCGAATTACCGGTTTAACTCATTTTTAACCATCACTATGTTTTCTTGTCATATTTGATTATCTTGTTACGTACGACCACACGTCGGAACATCATATCTCAATTAGGTATTTTTATTTTTCGTAACTAATACGACGAAAGAATATTATAAATATATGACTAGTGTAAGATATACTTACCTTGCATCCGAATTATGCTTTTCCTCCATTCTTGCTTTGTTTGACCCGCTTCCTTTCTAAGCCTCCACCTAGCTTGTCAAGCGTCAAACTATCATCATAATTCGTAAGACGGTTAGATTAGTCATCATTAATTATGACTATTCCATCTTACGGGTTTTACATCAAAATTCACCATTTGATTTCATTTTGGTCAGTTTGACTTTTAAAGGTCAAACTGCCTATTAACATAAGTGATTATATCATAAACCCCGACAATTCATTTAAGCACTTTGTCAAGTATCCGATAGGCATTATTCTTACGCCACCGTTTTAACTACCTTTCAAATCTAAATTCATGTTATTATTAACACCAATTTAACTTAGCTCTTGATTATCAAAGTTAATTATTCATTTGTTAAGCAAGAACTAAAGGTTTCCATCTACATGTAAAACCCATTTCATCATAGCATTAGACATTCATCCGAACATCAATATAATCAAGTTCTACATATTAATTAGTAGACATCATGATTCCAAACACCTATTTATATGAACCAAAATCACTAGTTTCATCATAATTTATTAAACCTCTTCCATTCATTATCATGCATGATGATTCTAAACATAGTCTTATCATCAATTTCATCATAACTATAAAACCCACTTAGCTAGGTGTGGTGATTCAACCAAACACCTAAATCATAGCAATTTATTCTAAATCTTCATTTAGGGTTTGTTCCTAAGCAATCATACATCACTAATCTAGCCATAGCTTCTATAATCCATGCCTAATTCGCGATTAGGATGATTATCAACTTTTTACAACTTCACGAATGTTAGAATTTCGACATACCTTACGATCCCCTTGACTTGGTGATCGTTAATCCACGTTCGGTTGTGAATTTAAGCGTCGTTTGGCCCTCCAATTTGATGAATTTGAGATGAGCTAGGGTTTGGAGCTCTTGCTCCTTCTCCTGGACGTTTTCACGCACACACACACACACACCAAGTGTGTGTGTGTTGTGTTTTATTTTTTTGTTTTAATAAACCAAGTTTCTCACTCGGCAATATTAGTCCCTCGTGTTTTATTTTGACCAATTGAAGCCATAACTCACCATTAGTCATTTGATCTCATGCTACCAACTAGGTTAATTATTCCTAGTCACCTTAACGGGTTCGGGAAGTTATAACCCGTTATGTTTTAAGTCCCGTAACTTTGGCCTTTTTATATACTTTGTTTTCTCAAAGTATTTATTCCCCTTTTTAATTAATATTAGGTTTATTTATTTAAGTCCTAATATTTACCGGGTTAATTTTTTTACCACTAACGGTATTTTACCCGTCTTTACTATTAACGTTGTTTGATTACCAAACCCGTTTTTGGGATGTTACAGGTGCATCAAGGTTAGTCCCATTAGATCACGAACAAGTAACTACTCTTATTCAAGGCACACTTGGGTATTTGGATCCTGAGTACTTCAACACGAGCCAACTAACTGAAAAGAGTGATGTATATAGCTTTGGAGTGGTCCTTGCGGAACTCATAACCGGGAAGAAACCAATTGGTGTTGATAGGTCCAATGTGGGAAAGAACTTAGCAACATATTTTGTCTATTCAGTTACTGAAAACCGTTTATATGGAATTGTTGAACCTCGCATATTACGTGAAGGGACACTTGAGCAAATACAAGTTGTAGGTGATATGGGAAAAAGATGTCTTAGTCCACAAGGTCAGGATAGACCTACAATGAAAGAGGTGGCAATGGAACAAGATAGTTTGAGGAAATTCACAACTCATCCTTGGATTCAACAACAATCGTTTCAAGAGACTAGAAGTTTAACGCTAGAAGTTGAGCAATCTGATCTTTATGAGGCCCCTTTAATTTCGAATGATACTATTGTAGGAACTAGGTTCACTTTTTATTAAAAATATTAATAAAATAAATAATAACGAGACTCTCGTTATTCGTAGGAAATATGATAGTACAATCCGGTCAGAAAACTATATGAACAATAAATAAAATACAAATATAACTGTACCACTCTTGATTCAAGTCACCATCTTTGTAAGAACTTCAACCGCACCATCTTGTATGAACCTCCGCTGCAAGAATGAACAAACTGTCGTTGACGGTTTTGGTTGAGGATCGTGTTAGACACGGGGCCCTTAAAACAGATTCCGCGCCTCCTCTTAGACGGTCTGTTTCCAGGATACAACAACCGAAGCAGTAGTTGTACTGCCGGAGATGGCTCTCGCGCCCGAGATTACACCGGGTATAATTTGGTGTTATGCAATTAGGAAAATGTGAAGTTGAGAAAAGAATAATTTAGAGAGTACTCCTCTCTAAATTTTTCATGGAACAAAAAGAACTCTTTAGTGTATATATTTTTCTTCTCGCAAAGATTATGAACTACCATGTTCATATATACACACATCAAGATTAATGTCATTTAATCTTGTATTAAAACAAGACATTCATTTGTAATAAACAAGATATTAAATCTTGTAATTAACATGACAATTAATCATATTTTAATCTCTAATTAAATGGACTTAAGTGGTTTGTCAAAAACGGTCATTTTCATCATGACACGAATTAAATGGTTTGAAACAACTAGTTTGACTAGGTCCAACTAGATCCTTTACTACTGTTGCAAACCTGCGCACATGCTAGAACTGATCCGCCAGTCCGCGTGCCACGCTTCAAGGATCTCATGCCACGCCATATGGAGCCGCGCGCCATACGGATGCCACTACGCATACCAGGACGCCACCCGGTCATGCGCCGTCCATACTCGTGCGCCACCTAAACTCTCCGCCCTAGCCAATGGCGTGCGCCATGCGCCTAAGGAGCTCGCGCCGCATCGACATGCCATGCCATCCGCCTACGCCACCCAAGGGTGCGCCATAAGCGGACCCACCATGTATCTGACCACGCGCTCATGGACAAAAATACAAAGGCGGTGTGCGAAGTTCAAAGTGCACTACATAGGGCCTATAGCCCACGACACGCGCGCATATGTGCATGAGTACAAGGAGTGCTCCTCCTTATAAACCACTTTAAGTTTTGACATCCCACCTATGTGGGACAAGTTGACAAAACTAATCCATTTTATTCATCTTTGTTTGTTCCAAACATACAACTTCAAGCTTCGATATCTCATTCATCTCAGCTCTATTTGGACATAGTTTGAACACAAACCATAAATAATTATTTATACAACACATATATAAATATTATTGATGTCCAAAATATTTAGTGAAAAACTCATTTTCACTAAAATTTCCAACAATCCCCCACATGAATGGAGATCGATTAAAACACACAAAATTCCCTGATGAAAACTCGACAGTCGAGTATTGCAGGATAGGTTGGTGTAGCCTTTGAACCTTCCTTTGTGAAGCATACTTAGCCTCCTAGGGTTTTGTAGACGTGATGTCCTTGAACAACCCCCCATTTATGTAGACGACAATATACATTCACACAATACTTTCCCTAGCCGGGCCATCTCCTTATGTATGTCTCCAATAATAGTCATGGAGCACTTTCCTGGTTCTCCGGGAGCTCTAGGAATTATGCCCTAATTCCATTCGAAGCGACCACACTTCTCTCCAACATAGGTGTAGGTCCGGCTAGGGGAGGATCTAGTCGCCTAATCCTTGTATACTAACCAACCCGGTTGTGCGGAATCCAACCGGAAAGGCAAACCGAGATAGAACACGCAAATAATCAACACACAAGACTCAACGATTAACACCACTTTTATTAAACGTATGAAAGGTCCAGTTACAAGCACAAGGTTTACAAATCAGTCCTGTAAACTCTCTCAGTGTGTGTGTGTGTGTGTGTGTATGTTTCTCTGCTCTAAGTGTTCTCTCTTGTCTGTCATCTACCGAAGTGAACACAACACACGGGTATTTATACCCAACACAGCAGGTCTGGTCGAAGGATCAGGCAGACTGATCGAACGATCATCTGTCGACCAGAAACAGCTCGAAGGATCCACATGTACCACGAAAGATGGGATCTTTCGTGGTCCATCCATCGAAGGTCCATCTTTCGAGCTCATCATCATCGAAGGATATAAGTGATCCTTCGATGACCATCCTTCGACCCAACACATTACAAACATAATGTTGACTGTTTGCCCAAGTCAAACCAGGAGGATGGTTGACTTGGTCAAACTTACAAGACTAACAAAGACATCGTTTTGTATACAGACAAAGTACAGACACAAGTGCACCAACAAACTCCCCCTTGGCTGTAGCTTTGTCTTGATCTTCATTCTTGTAAGTCTCTCGTGTCTTCAAGTCTTTGACGTCTCTTCACGTCTTCAATGTCGGAGGATCTTTAAAGTCTTCACGTCTTGAAAGCAGAAAGTGTATCAACAAATTCCCCGTATCATGTAGGAAGTGTGTTGACAAACTCCCCTTTAACATAAGCTCCCCCTTGAGTTATGCTCGTGAATGTCTTGATCTTTATGAAGTGAGATCCTTGTGGTATTGATGATGGTCAGCGGCAACTCGATCATCTTCATCATTTGAGTGCCTTCACGTCGTGTCTTCATTCCGAAGCTTGTCATCGACCATGTTCTCCTAGCCTTTAGAATCTGCACATGCAAGAAATCTAAACGCGTAATGAGAACAACCGCTTGGAATATCATAAGCAAACAACACACATGTGACCATTGTTTAAGCAAACACCGTCCGACAGTATGAAAGTTTAACAAATTTTATCAATTTCAATTTTAACTTTCAAAACTTGCAAATTTCGACCGTTTATGAAGATTTAGTCATTTTCGGTTTTCGTTCAGGTTTCAGGTAACGAAGACTCGAGCTCCAACATCGTACGATCGAAAATAAAATAGAAATAAAATCTTTTTGGATTTTATAAGGTTTATATTAAAACACACATAAAATCTTTTTGGTATTTTTGAATATTTCAAATGTAAAGACTGAAAGCAGTAAATAAATATTTACAGACATTCTTTTTGCGAGTTTCGAGGGTAAGAGAATCATATCAGTGTACGGTCATGCCAAAACGCTTTTGTTGTTCAATTAGTTAACATTAAGATAAGCATCCTATAACAATTATCAGTATTGTTGTCCACTTAAGCTCAGCTGATCAGATGTAATCATGGCGAGGGGATACGTTAAGGTATGATTTATACTTACCGACCGGTGTTCATCCACATCACGACACATTCCCGTATCAAGGTATGCACGAGGGTTCATCTTACCGGTGAGTATACCGATTATCATCTGTTTGACCGTATATGATGTGAGATTCTCACTTATTTAGATTGAAAACAAGTCCTATGTGATATAATCACTTATTGATGAGGAACTTGATTTTCGATGCATGAGGGCACAGGAGCAAGTCCGTGAACAGGTCAGTACTTTCGTACAGCAGAGAGACGAACTTGACACCCGGAAAGAATTTGTGATATTTTATCACTTATTTGTTTGGACATGTGATTGTTTATCACTTATTGAGGTCGTATGCAGTATGTACACGTATGTATGGTATCATGGAAGATCTAGACTTGCGTCCCCGTTATTTTTCGGAAAAAGATACAACCATGATACCCAGATGATAAGCAGCATAAAGACCGAATATCTCAGAACCTCGGCAATCTCTCAAACGAAATTTCGGTACTAAGACCATATGCCAATGAATGGTTCCCACCCAGTCTTCAGTCGATTTAAGTTTATATCACCCTGTACACTTTAAAATGATTGTGAGCCTACCGATACATCTTATATAGAGCTGCTTATCGTTTTTCAGTTTAGGTTTAAAGAGGTTTGGACAGACCACTGATGTACTATCATTTTCTCTTTTTTGTTTTTCTATTGTTTTTGTGTTTTTGAAATTTTCAATGTTTTTGGATTTTCAAATTTTGGATTTACTCCCCCTAAAATCAACAAACTAAAATAAATTTAAAACACAAAGGTATTTACAAAAATGATTTTCCGATGTTGGTTTTACTCTTGCTTGACCTTAATGCCGTTTACCAATAATAAATAGTCAAATCTTGATTTGTCAAATGCTTTGGTAAAAAGGTCGGCACGTTGGTCATCGGTGTGGACGTAAGCAACATCGATTAGCCTTTTCTCAAAGCAATCACGTATGAAGTGATACTTAATGTCGATGTGCTTAGTCTTTGAGTGCTGCACAGGATTTTTAGTGATCTGTAAGGCGACAAAATTATCAACGTAAATAGGAGTAGTTAGGAATTCAAAACCGTAATCACGCATTTCTTGTTGTATCCATAGGACTTGGGAGCAACAACTTGAGGCAGCAATGTATTCAGCTTCGCATGTTGATGTAGCGACGCACGTCTGCTTCTTGCACTGCCATGTGACTAGACGATTTCCCAAAAACTGACATCCAGCCGTTGTGGATTTGCCGTCGATTTTGCATCCGCCAAAATCAGAATCACTGAATGCGATCAAGTCAAAGTTATTATCCCTAGGGTACCATAGACCGGTGTCAGGGTAACCCTTCAAATAACGAAAAATCCTTTTTACAGCTGCAAGATGTGAGGCCTTCGGGTTGACTTGATATCTGGCAAGCAGGCACGTTGGGTACATTATATCTGGTCTTGATGCTGTGAGGTACATAAGAGATCTGATCATCGCGCGGTAGTATGAGGGGCTAGTAGCTTCACCCTTCAAGTCTGGAGTAATTCCGTGATTTTGTGGCAATGGGGTACCGATGGGCGTTGCATCAGACATCTGGAACCGGCTCAAGATGTCACCAACATATTTAGTCTGATGGATGAAAATCCCAGACTCTGTTTGTTGTACTTGTAGGCCCAAAAAGAAAGTCATTTCCCCCATAGCACTCATCTCGAATTTATCCTGCATTACACGCTCGAAATCCCTACACAAAACATCATTAGTAGAACCAAAAATAATATCATCAACGTATACCTGTACCAGTAGAAGATCTCCATCTTGTTCTTTGATGAAAAGAGTACAGTCGATAAGACCTCTGCGAAAACCATTCTCCAGCAGATAATTAGATAAGGTTGCGTACCAAGCTCGCGGTGCTTGATGTAGACCATAGAGAGCTTTGTTGAGCAACCAAACCCGATCGGGATGGATAGGATCTTCAAAACCTGGAGGCTGTTCGACGTACACCTCTTCTTCTACCACACCATGTAAGAATGCACTTTTCACGTCCATCTGGTATACCTTGAAACCTTTGAATGAGGCATAAGCCAGAAAAATCCGAATTGCTTCTAGACGTGCAACAGGTGCATACACTTCGTTGTAGTCGATCCCTTCAATCTGACGAAAACCTTGAACGACTAGCCTTGCTTTGTTTCGAATAACGACTCCATGGTCATCCCTTTTACATTTAAACACCCAACGGGTACCAATCTTCTTGTAACCAGCAGGTTTCTCTACGAGTTTCCAGACACCAAGCTTCTGGAATTGTTGCAGTTCTTCCTGCATTGCTTCAACCCATGAGCTATCTATCAAAGCATCTTTCCAAGTTCTTGGCTCTTCCTGTGAGACATAACACGTGAAAGACCAATCATTTTGTTGACCAGATTCTCGGATAGTTGCATACAAGCTTGCATTGTTGTTGTTTCGCAACATGTTTCTTGTTTGAACGCCACTTTGTACATTTCCGATGATGTTTTGTTGAGGATGGGTATTGTGAATCCTGGTTTCTGGATTATCTTGAACTGGAATATTTGTACCCAGATTGTTGAGATTGAGATCAACAATCAATTCAAGGACCGGAATTGACGAAGAGGATGATGCAGTAGCTTCAGCTGTTCTAGGGACATCCACTGGAGGTGTACCCTCTGAAGTACCATGTACTGCTGTTGGAGCTTCTTGATCTGCATCTAGAAATTCATCATCCTCTGACGATTCGTTCAATTCGGAAGCATCATGAAAATCCTCATTGTCGAGAGCATTATTGTTCACCGAAGATGGTTCTTGATTGACAATAATCGGACGAACCAACGGTGAATCTGTTGCATTATCACTCTCGAAAAACATCCTTGCCGCAGCATTTTCTTCAACTGCTTCAACATTGATCGAATTGAAAAAGTCATCGTACTCAAACATCCAAGGCTGACCAGGATTTCTGACTGGTAAAGTGTGCCTTTGTACTCTGACTTCAGACCATTCCTCGACCCTTTTAGTCTCTAGATTCCAGACTCTTAAGTTAGGGGTGGAATACCCAAGAAAGTATCCCTCAATTGCTCTTGCCCCAAACTTTCCATTAGGATCGATTATTGTGCATGGAGCTCCAAACGGTTCAAGATATGACAAGTCAGGTTTCCGTTTGTTAATAAGCTCAAAGCAGGTCTTGTTGTGCCTTTTGACTGTAAGGACTCGGTTCAACGTATAACATGCAGAGGACACAGCTTCAGTCCAAAATGGAATCGACAATTGTGACTCTACTAACATTGTCCTAGCAGTCTCGATCAATGTGTGGTTCTTACGTTCAGCGACGCCATTTTGTTGAGGAGTATAAGCTGCACTAAATTCGTGAAGAATACCTTTTGAAGTGCAAAACTCTGCCATGGCATGATTTTTAAATTCAGTACCATTGTCGCTACGTATCCGCCTAACCTTCAAATTATAGAGATTCTCAATCTGAATGATCAAGTTTTTGATAATACCGAAGGTCTCACTCTTATGTGCCATGAACGCCACCCAAGAAAATCTTGAATAATCATCGGTTATCACGAGGCAATATTGATCATTCCTAATGCTTTTGTGCTTGACAGGACCGAACAAATCCATGTGCAAACGTTCAAGAGGAACGGCCACCGTGTTGACTTTCTTTGTAGGGTGTCGCTTCTTCGTTTGTTTTCCTTTCTGGCACGACACACAGACGTCTTGAAGATGGAAATTTTTAAGAGGAACACCATTCACCAATTCATTTGAAACCAAATGATTCATTTTGCGTAAGTGAATGTGACCCATTCGTCTGTGCCAAGAGATTGTGTCTTTTTCTGTGGCTTTGGAAACGAAACAAGTTGCTTGTGCAGACGTTGTGATAGCTTGGCTCATATCAAGGACATACAGATCATTTATCCTTGGAGCCGACAAGAGAATCCATTCTTTTGGAATTTTGAAGCCGGGTTTCAGCACATAACATCCATTTGCATCAAAGTGTACTGAGAACTGCTTATCACAAATTTGAGAAACACTAAGAAGATTGTGATCAAGTTGTTGTACGAAGTTGATCTTATCAAAGCTAACAACCCCGTTGGAAATCATTCCTTCGCCCGTAATATATCCGCCCTTATCTCCAGCAAAAGCAACATAACCTCCTCTAATAGATTTGACGTCGTAGAGAAGCTTCATGTCGCCTGTCATGTGCCTGGATGCCCCACTATCAACAATCCAATGACTACTGATAGTTCCTCCTGGAACACCCTGCACATGAACTCAATCGATTAGTTGGAGATGGGGACCCAAGCCATTGTGGTCTTGGGTCTTCCATTTTTATCAACAACAATAACTTCCACCTTTTGATGATTCGGAAATTGTGATGGTCCCCCTGATTCAATAACATATTTTGGTTTCCAGGTCTGTTGAGTTTTACCAGTTTGATTGTTTGAAAATTTAACTTCGTGATTGTTTGAAGTTTTTGAACTTTCTGGTTTAACTGGAACAGATTGTTTTTGAACCACATCACTTTTAATCGCCTTTTCAATTTTCTTGACCTGTTGGCGTTTCTGTTTCTTTTCCCTTTCTCTTATGAGTCGAGGAACTTGCTTTACAGAAACAGATTGCTTGCGGTCATTTGGGCCACGGGGATCATCAACCTTTGTTTTCAACTTATGAAGATACGGGCAATTTCGAATGATATGCCCGATTGTACCACATTCAAAACATGATCTTCGTTCAACAAACCCCGAAGTATCATGTGATCGTCTTGCCGATGATGAACTTTGTGATCTCGAGGTACTAGGTTTTGAACTATTCGGTTCATTCCTTTTCATTACTGTTACTTTCTGGACAAAATCTAAGTTAGATTGATTTGCAAACTTTTCAATTTTGTCCGTTCCCTTCGATTTCACAAAGTTCACATTCTTCTTCTTCTTCTGATTCGGCTTCTTTTGATTCTGAGTCGGTGCTTTACCTTTGGATTTGGTATGATTTTGCTGTTTTTCCACTGTTGGTAATTTCATGTTCCCAAATTGTTTTCTAACTTCAGCCTTTGGGATAGGAGGACACTGTGTGACTGTAACATGTGGTCCTGTCTTTCCCAAAAACTTACTTGTTGAATTTTCAAAGACTTTACTGATTAAGGATTGATTAACATTCTTAATGGGAAAATCTTTGTCTGAGTAAATTTTATCATCACCAACAAGAGTGTACAGCAAATCCACACTCTCCGACTCTTTCTCAGACGAGGACTCAGTTGCAACAGTCTTAGCGGGTTTTGCAGGAGGATCACACAGAATATGATTCTCGAGAGGTATGTCCTCTTCTTTTATCACCGCCTCAGACTTTGCTGAATCAGTATCATCGGATTCATCATCAGAAGAATCAGTATCCTCAATCACAACTGGAGGATCCTGATTCGGTTCAGCAGTTACAAAGGTATCTGCTGACACATCTGAATCGGATGATACTTCTTTCTTATATCCGAGCCCTGTAGCAAATTCATTAACATCTAGAGGAACAGATGGTTCAAAGTGAGTTCTATATTCCTCATCAGGCAGTGCATCATAATTGTGTCTGACAGGTGGTGGACATTGCTTATAACCTATGCATGTGACATCCTTTTTCTCTTTTTGAACATCAATGATGTGATCCAACACATAGCTAGAACTCAAATAACTGTCTAACTTAAGTCGGATCGCCTCACTTTCAGTTTTAACACACGCCATTTCCTTTTGCATCACCTCAAGACGAGTGATATACAAATTAATGTCAGTTTGTTTTCTGGAAACCATTTTAGTCAGCTCAGTTTTATCTTTCTTTAATGTTTCAATCATTGACTTAAATCCTTTTTCATGGTTTTCATAAAACATGTTGGCTTCAGTGCACTTGGAGAGATCAACTGTCAATTTCTGATTGTGAATAAATGTCACATCATATTTCTCTTGCAAAGCCTCATGCTTGCTTTGCAATTCACACCACTTATCATTCACTAAAACATGTTTGTCTTGCAAGTCAAACAAACTAGCTTGTAAAGCATCGTGTTTGCCTTGCAACTCAGACATGTTTGCATCCAAATCAGCACATCTAGCATGCAATCTATCACAATTATCACAGCTAACAGAAGTGGGTTCATCGACACATACCTGACTTGATGAACTGTCAACATTCGCCATAAAGGCTGAATGGAGAGAAGACGAAGAATAAGCAGCTTGATCCACTAAAATAGATCTTCTTTGAATTCCTGCTGCAGCTTCCTCCAATAGTTCATCAATATTTGCATCGACTGACGCAGTTGATGTGTCATCTTCTTGATCATTGCCTAAAGCAGAGGATTCTTCATCTGAACTTCCACTGTAACCGGAAGAGTCTTCATCTTCAGAAGATTCACTACCATTGGTGGAAGATTCTCCACCACTGGCGTGTTTAAGATCCTTGACAACTTCAGCAAAACAAGCTGTTCCATCTGGAGCATCGTTTCCCAACTGAATAGACCAATCACAACCTTCATCTACTTGAACCACAAGTGCCTGGTTGGCATTTGATGGTCCTGCTTGAGTCTGGTTGTTGACAGGCACCAATGTGCGAACATTGTTCCTATTCTGGTTCTGCTGGTTGCCTTGATTTCTGAAGGGATTCTGGTTTCCATGTTGAGATGGCCTTGTACATTCCCTTTTAAAATGACCACGTTCACCACAATTGAAACACTTGACGGCCTGTTTATCGAACCCATACTTGGTGTCTTTCTTGCTTTCCAAGCTGGTTCGGCCAGTTCTCTCCATGAAATCCTTTGCTCGCCTAACAGCACTGGCAAAGGCCCACTTGATATCCATCATCTCCATCTCCTCTTTATCGATCTGCTGATAGTCTTCTTGAGTCAGATTAATGTTGCCAATCTGACCTTCCACTAATCCACAGTATGCGCTCACCACAGTGTTTAGCAGCTCCATGTGTTCCTTTGCTACTTCCACACTGACTTTAGAAAAGCTTGAGGTGTCGAGCCGTACTGTATTTGGCTTTGATTGTTGACCAGCAGATGATGTGCTTCCATAACATGCTTGCTGTTGAGGAGGAAGTGGATTCCCGTACATGTCTCTGGGTACGGTAGATTGAGGAGGAAGTGGATTCCCATACATGTCTGTTGGTCCAGTAGATTGAGGTAATGGATTTCCAAACATATCAGTTGCTCTTGGTTGTTGTGGTACTGGTTGAGGAACTGGGTCAAGCGGATTTCCATACATGTCTGTTCGAGCAGGCTTGACCGGAACTTGGATAGTATTTCCAAACATGTCAGTGGTAGACACAAACGCTGTTTGAATTGGAGCGTGTGAAGCAGGTTTTGCAGAAGTACCCGAAGTTCCATAATACATCTCAGGATTTTGTGGCACAGCAACTCTTTTCGCCTTCAGAGTCTCTTCCTGATTCTTGTTTTCCAAGATTTGAACAAAATCATTGAAGCTTGTTGTAGCTAAAGTACCATTGTACTTCATGATTTCCAGGAAGGTATTCCATTGGGGTGGCAACGCGTCTGCAAACTTCTTCACAATCTCTGCTGGAGTTACAACAACCTCAAAGTTTGACAGTTCAGTCAGTAGATGATTAAATCTACTTGTCAAGTCTCCTAAAGACTCATTCTCCATACATATAAAGCCATCAAACTCTTTCTTTAGCAGTTCTTTTCTCAATTGGCGTGTTGCTTCATTTCCTACGCCTCTTGTTTTCAATGCATCCCACAACCTCTTAGTTGTCTTATAACTGACGAATTGATGATAAATATCTTTGCTCAACGCCTGAGTAAGAATGGAATAAGCCTTCTTTTCCAAATCATAGATTTTCTTTTGATCTTCTGTAAGATCTGCAAACGTAGCAGCAGATGATGCAGCAACCTCTATTGTTTGATCAAAATCTGTGATGAACCTCAACCACAACTCTGTATTTTGACCAAGGACATATGTATGAAATCTATCAATCCATCCTGGATATTCGTATAAATGCATCAACTTTGGAGGCCGATTCAAACTTCCCGTTTCACTCTCGCTTAAGAGAATGCTTTGAATACTTGGAGTTTGATTTGATACGAATGCCCATTGACCGGTAGACATGGCATTAGCTTGTGAAGATACTGATGCTGAAGATGACGGAGCACCAAAATACATATCTGTATTTACCAAAGTACCCCATCTTGGATTCATTTTTGATCAGCCGAAGGATACCTGTCGAAAGACTTGAAAAACACAAACTGTTAAACACAAACAGACTAATGATCGAAAGATCAACACTTGTTCGAAGGATCAACAGGGTTTGAAAGATCTCTGTTGAATTTCGAACAATGTTTTTCGAAAGATTCTCCAACCGAAGGATCCTTATCTTTCGAAAAAGTACTGTACACCGAAAGATGACTTCGAAAGACTCCCCAATCGAAGGATCCTAGTCTTTCGAAAATGAGCAGAAGACCGAAAGATGTATGTTTCGAAAATATTCCTTGGAACGAAAGATAAGTCTCACACTTCGAAGGATGCTCGAAGGATGACTATCTGTCGAACCTCCTTTGGTCGAAAGATGATCCTTCGACTTCGAAGGATATCTTTCGAACTTGCTCTGACACAGTTGACAATGGTGACAGGTAGGTGAAAAGTTGACGGGTTGGTGAGAACTTTCGGCAGAAAGTATGTTCAGACCATATCTTTCAGGTCTGAATATGCAGGCTTTCACCAACCGGGTAATGACCAAATATTTTAATCAAAATACAACTTCCAACACACAAACAAGTTTAATATTCAAATTTCAAAGATCAAAAGGTGTAATATTATGAAGAACAAACCCAGAAATACAAGAATTTCGGTGAACCGAAACTCTCCAAACACACGATTTTGCTAAAAAGTTTAACAAAAACCAACAACTAACATGTAAACATGAAGAATAACAAGGTTTTAAGTCAAACACAAGGCAAAATAACAAGATTTTCCAGAAAAATATAAACTTCAAACACCCGGAAAACACCCGAAAACACTCGGTTTTAACAAGGAGAAGAGCCAAGGCTCTGATACCACTTGTAGGTCCGGCTAGGGGAGGATCTAGTCGCCTAATCCTTGTATACTAACCAACCCGGTTGTGCGGAATCCAACCGGAAAGGCAAACCGAGATAGAACACGCAAATAATCAACACACAAGACTCAACGATTAACACCACTTGTATTAAACGTATGAAAGGTCCAGTTACAAGCACAAGGTTTACAAATCAGTCCTGTAAACTCTCTCAGTGTGTGTGTGTGTGTGTGTGTTTCTCTGCTCTAAGTGTTCTCTCTTGTCTGTCATCTACCGAAGTGAACACAACACACGGGTATTTATACCCAACACAGCAGGTCTGGTCGAAGGATCAGGCAGACTGATCGAACGATCATCTGTCGACCAGAAACAGCTCGAAGGATCCACATGTACCACGAAAGATGGGATCTTTCGTGGTCCATCCATCGAAGGTCCATCTTTCGAGCTCATCATCATCGAAGGATATAAGTGATCCTTCGATGACCATCCTTCGACCCAACACATTACAAACATAATGTTGACTGTTTGCCCAAGTCAAACCAGGAGGATGGTTGACTTGGTCAAACTTACAAGACTAACAAAGACATCGTTTTGTATACAGACAAAGTACAGACACAAGTGCACCAACAATAGGTGATTTCCCTTTAAATCATTAAAAGCATTATGGTTTACTATGATTTACACAAATCATAAAACCACGTATTATGCTTAACCTCACAACAATGTCACTGAATATTATAGGAATGGACTAGGACGTATTTAAACACCTTTTTTATAGTTTTAGGGGGGATATATGAAACATATAAACTAGCTTATATATAAACATATATATTAGCTACGCCCCCACAGTGACTACCCTTCGGTTCATGATTAAGTTGGCCTATTGAACCTAGATCTTGGGATCTCCAGTCAACTAGGTTAGGTTTCCCTCATGTCCCTTTATCCATGGCTTTAGTCCCATTCCACAACCTGATCTCTTATCAACCCACTGGTTGTTGGATCCAAAATTATCTTTGACTTCGCTAAGTCAACAACGACAATTTAAATTGAGATCAGTTGTTCTAACGTGTTCTTGACTCGCTAGTCACCTTTGCCTTTTAGTCGATTCATAAGACTTATAACTTGTGATCTCAACCTAGATCTAGTTATGTACCTTGTCTTAGAATGACATGAAACTCAATTCATGGCCAAACACGTTTTCACCATGCCTTTGGTGTGTCATGACTGACATCTTACTAGATTTTGAATCTAACCAATCGGCATTCGAGTCCAATCTACTCGATTGACTCCATATAACCATTGTGTACTCCACTTGGTCAAGCGTTTGCAATATATGCAAGTCACCACCACATTTAAGTGTAATTGGATAGCATCCAAATGGGGCGATGAAAGGTTATCCCTTTCATTTCGAGTATGAGAAAACTTCTCAACTCCCATTTCTACATTCAAATGCAGGTCACCCCCACATTTAAGTGTAATTGGATAACATCTAAATGGGGTGATGAAAGGTTCTCCCTTTCATTTCGAGTATGAGAAAACTTCTCAACTACCATTTCCACATACCCTAAAGGGTTTGTTTCTTAAATGGCATCCTCCCCCCACATTGCTTACATTTTAATGAAGTTATATTTATAGTTTTGTTTAGCACAAAAATCCGTTCTTGTGTCATCACATATTTTGAATGTTTAAAGTTAATTTAATCTCCGTCGAGCATATAAATTAACAAGTATTAGTCTAGCATGCTTTAGACCACAATACTCTAGCATGTGAACAGAAGATGCATCATTCTGATTCTTCACAGCCTTAAGAGATAACGCACTATCTCTTCCGAACATTTGTTTCTTAGTTTAGACACAATAATGAAATTTTATTTCACCATTCCAAAACCAACGGTTTTAGGAAGGTCTCAAAACCATAGTATAACTCGTTTGCCTTTTTATCTCCAAGGCTTCACCATTGACTTCCTAAGGACTTAAACATAAGTCTTAATCCAAGTCACTTTGATGAAAAATCTTTGTATAAAATCACTTGAGTCTTGAGATATAGCCAATTAGATTGACTCTCAACAACAAAGCATTCATGTATGCCTATAGTGATATATACATTTACGTTGTTTCATTCATACCATGTATTGGGATACTCTCCCAAATTGAGGACCAAGCCTCCACATAGTTTAAACAACATTGATGGTGGTAGAAACATCTACAAGTCCATCACTAATGTAAATTTCCATTAATAAATTTCCTAAATTTATTAAAACATTTACAATAATAACATATATTTCTTTCATATGTTATATTCTTTGAAAACTTACATGTGCATTTCCATGTTGATGCTCTCAATATTAGATGACATATCTCGTTTTCGTGTATTCCATCTCAAACCATACACCACATTTCTCACGACGCCGTTATGCATTTGATGTTTGATTTGTGACTTATTACATAAGTCATGATCACAACCCGCTCGTTGTGTTTGTGTAAATTACTTTTTACACTTTGTATCAAAATGTGTATCCTTTTGACAACTTATTAGTAGTCCAAAATAACGGATACACCAATGATATCTAAACATCAAAAGCCAAAGTGTTATTATCTTGAACACTTTTTACCGAAATAAACGCAATTATTTCGTTCGGTGTCATGTCTTGAGGTACTCCCTCATCTTGGAACTCTAAACTTGAATAATCACAAGTTGTCCAAAGTATAAAGTTGTTTACAATAACTACTCGCAAGTAGTTGAGCAACTTATTATACTTATAACAACATCGAGTTTTTTTTCACCAGATAGTCTCTCCAAGACTATTATATAGTTCAAGACGTTATACTTTGCAAAGACATGTTTTATTCGTTCAAAACATTTCTCGTTTTTGCAAGTGTTTTAATATTAAACTATATATTTATGTTTTGATTACAAATCAAGACAATAAAACTTATAATAGTTTAATAAATAAAACAATTTCAAACTCGCTCGTTTGAAAATAAAACGAATACACATTGTTTTAATAAATGGTTTATCATATTCAAACCATTTCTAACCGCTGTTAGATAATAACGATTATCAATCGTTAAAAAGAGTGGTTTGTATGATAACCAATTCTAATATGCTAATTAGAATTTAAATGTTGAACAAACATTCAAAATATTCGGTTTTTATAAAGTAAACCGCTTCTAACACGCTCGTTAGAAATAAAACGAATACAATTATTCACTTTTGGTTTAAATGAACGTTTTCTAACACGCTCGTTAGAAATGAACACAAATCTTTTCTAACACGCTCGTTAGAAAATATATAAAATGATTACAAATCATCTTAAATAGTTTATCATAGTTAACCCGGTTCTAACCCGCTCGTTAGAAATTAACGATTGCAAATCGTTAAAATAGTTAGTTATAAGATAAACTAATTCTAATACGCTCATTAGAACATTAAACGATTATTTATGCCATAAGGTGTTTTTGGTTTATATAAAATAAACGTTTTCTAACCCGCTCGTTAGAAATAAACAATTGACAAAGTCATTAAATCGTTTCTAACACGCTCGTTAGAAAATAAACAACTATCAAACTCTTTAAATCGTTTCTAACACGCTCGTTAGAAATAATCGATTACAAAATTTGTTTCGAAGTTTATAAAAAAAATATAAACTATTTCTAATACGCTCATTAGAAATAAACAAATAAAAATCGTTTAAACGTATGTGGAAAAAAAAAATCCGTTTCTAACTCGCTCGTTAGAAATTCAATAGTTTTAGACGAAACTGTTACAAGGTTTATTATCCAAAATAATTGTCTCCAACACGCTCGTCGGTAATTATTTGAAATAATAATATTTTCTAACACGCTCGTTAGAAAATCTAAGCGTATATTTTCTAGCACGCTCGTTAGAAAATCTAATCGTCTTTTAACAAGTTAGTTCTAACACAATCATCGTATCTAACACGCTCATTAGATATAAAAGATGATTTTAAACTTATTATTCTATAAAATTCTAACACGCTCGTTAGAGATATAAAAAGTTTAATCTTGTTATTCTTCCAACATCAACATTTCTAACACGCTCGTTAGAAAATATTAAAACTTGTTAAACATAATTACTTTCTAATATGCTTATTAGAAAATAAATATAATTCAATACTTTTAAAACCAACATTAATGTCTTAATTATGGTTACTAAAAGCTTATAAATTAAACGTTACAAACATTTAATTTGTAAGGGGTTACAAAATAAATTTTCTAATACGCTCATTAGAAAGTTTAGTATTTCAAAACCCATTGAAATACATTTTATTTTGTATATGTTCGGTTTATCTAAACACGAACAAAAATCAAGAAATCCAAACTTGAATCAAAACGTTCTTTTTGTAACACGGTATTCGGATTAAAAGATTGTACTCCAATCATAAAATTAATCCGACTCGATTGTACTACATAAATATTTCCCAAAAAAAATATTTTCAAGATTTTAACAAAAATCTCATTAAATATTTTAACTTTCGTGAACCTAAATCCTCGTAGAGAAGGGATTTAAGATTGTAGCAACAATCTTCACGAAAGTCTGTTTTAAGATTTTAGGAAACTAGGTTCACTTTTTATTAAAAATATTAATAAAATAAATAATAACGAGACTCTCGTTATTCGTAGGAAATATGATAGTACAATCCGGTTACAAAACTATATGAACAATAAATAAAATACAAATATAATTGTACCAATCTTGATTCAAGTCACCATCTTTGTAAGAACTTCAACCGCACCATCTTGTATGAACCTCCGCTGCAAGAATGAACAAACTGACGTTGACGGTTTTGGTTGAGGATCGTGTTAGACACGGGGCCCTTAAAACAGATTCCGCGCCTCCTCTCAGACGGTCTGTTTCCAGGATACAACAACTGAAGCAGTAGTTGTACTGCCGGAGATGGCTCTTGCGCCCGAGATTACACCGGGTATAATTTGGTGTTATGCAATTAGGAAAATGTGAAGTTGAGAAAAGAATAATTTAGAGAGTACTCCTCTCTAAATTTTTCATGGAACAAAAAGAACTCTTTAGAGTATATATTTTTCTTCTCGCAAGATTATGAACTACCATGTTCATATATACACACATCAAGATTAATGTCATTTAATCTTGTATTAAAACAAGACATTCATTTGTAATAAACAAGATATTAAATCTTGTAATTAACATGACAATTAATCAGATTTTAATCTCTAATTAAATGGAGTTAAGTGGTTAGTCAAAAACGGTTATTTTCATCATGACACGAATTAAATGGTTTGAAACAACTAGTTTGACTAGGTCCAACTAGATCTTTTACTACTGTTGCAAACCTGCGCGCATGCTAGAACTGATCCGCCAGTCCGCGTGCCACGCTTCAAGGATCTCATGCCACGCCATATGGAGCCGCGCGCCATACGGATGCCACTACGCATACCAGGACGCCACCCGGTCATGCGCCGTCCATACTCGTGCGCCACCTGCACTCTCCGCCCTAGCCAATGGCGTGCGCCATGCGCCTAAGGAGCTCGCGCCGCATCGACATGCCATGCCATCCGCCTACGCCACCCAAGGGTGCGCCATAAGCGGACCCACCATGTATCTGACCACGCGCTCATGGACAAAAATACAAAGGCGGTGTGCGAAGTTCAAAGTGCACTACATAGGGCCTATAGCCCACGACACGCGCGCATATGTGCATGAGTACAAGGAGTGCTCCTCCTTATAAACCACTTTAAGTTTTGACATCCCACCTATGTGGGACAAGTTGACAAAACTAATCCATTTTATTCATCTTTGTTTGTTCCAAACATACAACTTCAAGCTTCGATATCTCATTCATCTCAGCTCTATTTGGACATAGTTTGAACACAAACCATAAATAATTATTTATACAACACATATATAAATATTATTGATGTCCAAAATATTTAGTGAAAAACTCATTTTCACTAAAATTTCCAACAACTATTAACAGGAAATCTTACTCAAGCATCACATACATGTCCTTTGAAGAAAACAAACCACGTTAATGTTTTTGGTGCTTCTTATAGTGTCGATTCATGTATGAGCATCACCATCTTCTTTGCACCAATTATGGTTAGTTATAAGGTTATAATTGTTGTATTCAATGTTTCTTATTGCAATACTTCGTTGTAATGGTTTGGAAAATTTCAAAAGTAGCACCACATGAAAATGTCTAAATGAGTTTTAAAGTGAAACACATTTCTTATGGTTTTAGGCCATTTTTTTTCTTTTGTAACAACAGAGGGAAACGTTAATGTTGAATTGGTAGCCTGGGTCAAAAACTATATCGTTGCTAGTAGGATAGAAGTCCAGTTGTGTTTGTTTCCCATTACTATTTTTGGGTACATAACAAAGCTCGTGGATTCATATTTAGAAAGTAATATAATGTAGAGAGAAAAATGGAAGTGAATTTAGGCTCAACATATGATCAGCTCAACTTAATGAATACACATTTCTATCTATGTGAAAGGAAAAGAAAAGAGCAACAAACTCTAATGAACTCTACAACTAAACCGACTGACTATAAGATACCTAAGGGGACTGGGGACGGACAACATTTTGTCTGTGATGGAACAAGTTCCACGCGTGGAACAAACAAAGATACCGCCGCCACCTACAATTTCAACGCGTGAAGGGGAGATTCTGTGAAATTTTTCACGCGTTATGGGGTATTATGTGATAATTGGATGTGAGGGGGTGTGGGGGTTTATTGTTGGTTGTGAGTGATGACCATTAGATGTGGGCAAATAAACCGGTTATTAACCATAACCAAAACCGGTTTTTAACCGGTACCAAAATAACCGGTTTAGGTTACTCAATAACCGCCGGTTCGTAACCGGTTTTTGTTCTTCATATCAACAACCGGTTTGTAACCGGTTAATTAAAAACCGTTTTTTTTTATTATTAATAACCGGTTAACCGGTCTCATCTTCTTCAACAGCAACATGACAGCAGCACAGCCGACCTGAATCACCTGATTGTTACCGTTGGAAGTGAAAAAAAACGGTAATATTACCGTTTTTTAACATGTTTGGATGTGTATAAATAAGATTTAAATGCATATGTATAATCCCACTTCAATTCTAGCTCAAAAACACACTTACAAAATACGTTTCAACTTTCAAATGGCGAGTTCGAGTGGCGATGCTTCGACCGTTGTTGGTTCATCTAGCGAGTTGTTTGTGAAGAGGATCTTGACC
This sequence comes from Helianthus tuberosus, assembly GCA_030545235.1. Classification (NCBI taxonomy): domain Eukaryota; kingdom Viridiplantae; phylum Streptophyta; class Magnoliopsida; order Asterales; family Asteraceae; genus Helianthus; species Helianthus tuberosus. Next base: position 24,681,929 of record CM060368.1, read on the forward strand.
ACGAATAGGGACCTGACACTATGGGTGAATTTTGGTTTATGCGAGATGTCGATTGGAAAAGAAAAGGCGTGGTGCAAAAATTACGGGGCATTTCTTGCGGCGTCATCGAACTCTACTTTGAGAGCACATTTGACGTCGCATTGCAAGACATTAAAAAAATCCCGCCAATGATCAAGCGCAAATATCACGGGGTATGAGTGTTTGGAATTTCGACCCGGGGGCGGTTCGTTTAAGGATGGCTCAATTTGTTATTCAACAATCGTTGCCGTTCGATCACTTTGACAATCCGCGCTTGACTAAGTTGATTCAAGAGACGCTTCAACAACGTTATGTTCACGTAAGTCGTTCAACTCTTAGACGCGATTGTTTAATGATGTGGTCAAAAGCTAAAAAAGAAATGATTTTAGGTTTTGAAAAATTAAACACCGGTGTTAATTTAACAACCGACGTATGGTCGGCTCCATTTGGTTTACCGGATTCTTACATTTGTGTTACCGCGCATTGGATCGATCCCAATTCGTGAAACATGATGAAACGTACAATCGTGTTCGATATATTTGGTTATCCACACACGGGGGAAAATATATTTCATGTCTTAGACGATGTTATCAAAACTTATAAATTAGAAAATAAAATAATTTCTATTGCTTTTGATAATGCGTCGAACAACACAACCGCGGTGCAAATGTTAAAAATAAAATACAATCCGATTTGCGATGGAGAATTTTATCATAGCCGATGTGTTGCGCACATCATTAACTTGGTTGTGCAAGACGGGCTAAATGTTGAGTCCGTTAAAGAAGTTAAAGAAACTTTTAAAGATATGTTACGTGACGTTTTTCAAGGTAGTCGAAAAAGATATGCGGATTAAAGAAAATGGTGTAAAGCTTTAAATAAGAAATGCTATAGCGCACATTTTGACATGGTCGTCCGTTGGAACTCTACGTGGAAAATGTTTGATAGCGCGATAATGCAAAAAGAAACCTTAAAATCTTTCCACGATAGTCTTGCAACGTCCGGGTTGGTGGAACCATTTGATGACGATGGTTGGAAGTGTATTGAAACGTTAACACAATTACTTGAAGTTTTTAGAACCGCGACAAAGATTTTATCGGGAGTTTATTATCCCACTAGTTCTTTGGTGCTTAAACAACTATTTTTGATGTGCCAAAAAGTAAACGACTTTGAATTCCAAGGTGACATTTACGAACACATGATTGTTCCAATGAGAGAAAAGTTTAAAAAATATTTTCGAGAAATGCCACCGGTTTTTACATGTGTCGCTGCCTTGAACCCGACTATAAATATTGCGGGTGTTGAGATGATGATTTCGGATATTTGTTCGGATTTGGAGTTAAATGATGACGACCCAAATTTTACAAGAAATGCACTAAAACGTTATGACATTTCTTTAAACAATCTTTTTGATCATTACTTTCAAAGATATGGTAACGTGTCATCGTTACACCAAAAAATGGCGGTGAGCTCGAAGGCGTCGAGAAAAGATGCGGAGTTAAATTTGTATAATTCGTTAAGAAATGAAAATAGTAAACGTTCTCGAGGTGATGCATCAAATAGTGAACTCGGGAGGTATAAATATACCGATTTTTTAGCAACCATGTCACCCGACGAGTTTCACAACTTTGATATTTTGGCTTGGTGGAAAATACAAGAACCGCATTATCCCGTTTTAGCCGCCATGGCACGTGATCTACTAAGCTCCCAAGCTTCTACGGTAGCTTCGGAGTCGGTTTTTTCTCTTAGTGGAAGGGTACTATCTATTCGACGAACAAGACTTACACCGGAGGCGATGGAAATGTGCATTTGTTTGAAGGATTACTTGGATGGCGTGGAACGTGTAGGTCCACCCGGAGGATCGAGTAACCTCTATTCCTTGTTTTCCGACAAACCCGAAAGTGCGGAATCCAAACGAGTAAGTTAAACCAAGTTACGAACACAAACACAAAGATTCAACGATTAACACTCAATTGTATTAACTCGTATGAAACCGTTACAAAGCAATGTTTACAAGATAAACCTATAAACTCTCAGTTGTGTGTGTGTGTGTGTGTTTATAGTGTTCGCTCTCAAATCTATTCAGATTTGCCTCACTGTGTTATGTCTGTTTGCTGTGTTTATATAGTAACACACATGACGAAATCAACTCCCAGACGAAAACCCATTGACGAAATCCAAGATCTGGACGAAATCACAGTGATTTCGTCACATGTGGATTTCGTCCTAAGTGTTTTTGTCTCATTTGGTTTTCATTCTAAGTGTTTTCATCAGAAGTGATTTCAACACATGGGACTTGGACGAAATCACCTGATTTCGTCTCAAATGGGCCTTGGCTTCTTCATGTTGGACTTCTACTTGGGCTTTGACATTTTGGGCCAGATAACAAAATATAAACAACACAAACTTAATCTAAATTGCATACTGCACACACGCAGTCGCAATTACATCAAATGTTACGAAGCTAATCGCATACCGAGTCAAGACAGGAGGATGTCTTGACTACGGCCTTCACTTCGTAGTCGAGTCGAACCGAGCCGAGCCGTATCCACATAATATGTATCAACAAAACGTATACAACATATTTCAAGTCTTGAGGGCGAGCTTGCGGTGGAAGAACAATTACATGATGTTGAAGTTTTTCAAGGACGGGCGCAACCACTTTCCGATGACGAACTCATGTACGATGAATCCGTACGCTCTACTAGCCCCCGAAGCGACTAAACGAAGAAACGAAGAAATGACGAAACAAAACTACAAGACGACAACTTCATTCTAGACTAGTTAAGAAAATTGTATTGGATATTTTCATGTTTATTAATGTAATGTTACTTGATCTACTAATATAATTATAAAAAAAACGTATTTTATTTGGTTTATTTGTGTGTTAAATATAATTCTGCATGTTTTTATATAATTTTGCATGTTTTTATATGCTTCTGCAGGTTTTTATATGATTCTGCATGTTTTTAAATGATTCTGGATGTTTTTATATAATTCTGCAGGTTTTGTATATGATTCTGCAGCTTTTTTGTATGTTTTTATATAATTCTGCAGGTAAAATATAATTCTGCAGGTTAAAATATGTTTCTGCAGGATTTGTATAAGTTTCTGCAGGTTTTTATAAAATTCTGCATGTTTTTATATAATTCTGCAGCATTTTTTTTTAACTTTCTGCAGTTTTAATATAATTCTGCATGTTTTTATATAATTCTGCATGTTTTTAAATGATTCTGCATGTTTTTATAAAATTCTGCATGTTTTTATATAATTCTGCAGCATTTTTTTTAAGTTTCTGCAGTTTTTATATAATTCTGCAGCCTTATTTAAAATAACCGGAAAAACCGGATTTTATTAACCGGTTCACAAGTTAACCGTTTTTTCATAACCGGTCGGTTATTAGCGGGTATTGATGTTCGTGGTTAATAACCGGTCGGTTATTAACCGTAACCGGTTTTTTTTTTTGCCCTTTAAGTGTCACAACCGGTTAACCGGTTTCGGTTAGGATAAAAACCAATTTGAGCATGTCTAATGACCATTGCCACTAAAAAAGGTTGTGAGTGATGAAAAAATGGTTGATAACATAGCGGAACTTGATTGGATGTTGTGAGAGATGGAATTTTTGCAAGTGATAATCACCCCGTCCCCCTAAGGGCCTAAAAATTTCCACGTCATGGCAACGCTATCTACTAAATATTGTCATGGTGTGGAAATAGACAAAAGTTTTTACATGGTTAAATTAAAGAGAAAATGTTTAAGTTTTAGAGTGCATTTAGGCATTATTAGTAACGTTAATTAATATGTACCATCTCCGATTACAACTTTCTGAGGCGTAATGTAAGCTTGTGCTCCCTTAACCGAAGTGGATCTAAGGTTATTTGTATGTATCACCATATTATAGTATGTACAATCACTTTAAACAGATTATAGTATCTGTTATATATGGGTTTTAAAGATATTGGAGTAAATTGTCATTTTAGTCCATGAGGTTTGACCAAAATTACCACTTTAGTCCAAATAGTTTTTTTTCTTGTCATTTTAGTTCAAATAGTTTTGTTTCCTGAATAGTGGATGGCAACGATATGTTTGATATGTCTTATATGAAATAATGGGTGTCAGATTAGCCCTCTCATTTTCAACTCGGTTTAATTTACAACTTGTAATAGTGACATACCATTAATGTCATGGTGGACTATAGACCAACTTTCACGTCCCCTTTGAATAATTTAATTACATTATAACAAAAAAGGGCCACAATTAACTATACCTTGCAATTTAATGAAAACAAGAACAGATTTTTATGGCAGATATTCATTTGGGACCAATATTGAAAAATCTTTGTTGTTATGCCCAAGACCTTTTCAAAGTCTTATCTAGAGGACAAGGTCAATCAAATTCTTTCTTCGACGTGTTCCATACGATCAAACTCAAATTCACTTAACCATAACACAAGTAGACTCTGTCAATGCAAAGACAGTGGGATACCATAGATTGCCAAAAAAAATAATTGTAACAAATTTTTCACCATGAGGAGTAACTGCGAAAACCTGAGTCTATGCTTGGTTAATTAATTAACAAAGTGTTATTTGATCCATTAGTTTTCCTTTAGAATTAATAAATACATGTCAATTTTAACCACTTTAACTATATAGAAAATTTAAATATTTACAATAGTTAGATTTAATATTTAAACACATTAAACATTTGATAATATTTTAATAATTGTGTTTGTATTTTGATTGTTACTCTGTGGTAAGTGATTAAATATGACTTCAATTTATATACTCTACCGGAGTGTGAATGTGTTAGGACTTAAGAATATGGGGTATGGGGCGTGGGTTGGGGGAAAACGCCCAAGCCACCACCCCGGGTGTGCTTCGGTTGGGGTGTGCCCTTGGGGCTTGGGTTTGAAGCCGGGCGTGGGGCGGGCTTGAGATCCGATGTGGCGGCCTCCTATTCGTTGTCCACCGCCATGTCATAACGGGTTTGAATTTTAAATTCCAACCGTTTGGCCAAGCCAAGTGGTCACCCCAACCCCAAACATCCCCTATAAATGTAACCCCAAACCCCACTGGCTACCCCATCCCAAACCGTCGCTGTCCACCGCTACCCCACCGGCTACCCGTTAATCACTTGATCCCACGAACCCGCTACCCCAACCCGAAGAAGATGGCCTTTTGCACCCACGAAGAAGAATTGGCTCTCGTCACAAGCGTCGTTGACGCTATGAAGGGGCGGCAACCCGGCCAAACACGATATTGGCCGGAAGCATTCGCAAGCTACCGACATAACGTCGGACACGACCGGCACAACCTCAACGCGTGCCAACATAAATGGCGCGAGCTACGGCCCAAGCTCGATCGTTTCAACGCCTACTACAAAGCCGTTCCGAGCGGCGAGTTAAGCCACGAGGACCGGGTGGCGGTGGCCAACATTGAGTTTCGAGGCAAGGAGCGAAAGGCGTTCGACAAGCTCGCCCTTTTTGAAATTTACCTAACGCTCTAAGTTTTTTTATTTTGTAATTTTTAGGAATTATGTATTTTTGGGATTATGTAATTTTTAAAAATTTAATAAAATTTTAGGTTTTTTTATAAATGTTGTGTGAATTTTTAAATTTTTTTTTTTAATAACCTGCCAACCCAAGCGGTGCACCCACGCCCCGCCATACCCCACGGACACGTCACTAGGCGGTGGGGCGCTCGAAATTCACGTGTCAACTCATGCCCCCAACCCAAGCCCCACCATACCCCACGGTCTAACATTAAATTTAGAGTTGACAGCTATAAGTAACACTACCTTGCAGCGACTCTATAAATTGATATATTTGTAAACCAAAATAAAACACCACAAACAGATACTACCTCATACAAAAGAGAGTGAAAGAAACATGCTTCTTCATATTATCCTCCTCTCTTTGTTTGCATTTCCTTTTTCAATAGCCTTGGGAACTCTTCAAGGTTCCACCATTAACACAATAGCAAAGCCAAACTGTCAAACTCACTGCGGGAATATAACAGTTCCTTACCCGTTTGGCATTGGGAACGACACGGATTGTTCCATCGACAACTCGTTCCACGTGACTTGTAACATGACTTACGAACCTCCAAAGTTGTTCCTCCGTTCAAGTGACATTGAAATATACAGCATATCAGATTCGGAGCTCCGCATTGGCACCACGGTTTCTTATGGGTGCTACAACAAAAATGGAACTCTAATAGATGATTTTGATTTTTGGATTCAGTTAAGTGCATTCACTTTCTCTCAAAAGAATAAGTTCACAGTCCTTGGGTGTGATGATTATTCTTTTATCAGAGGGACAAACGGTGTAGATTTTTCTAATGGCTGTTTGGGACTCTGTAGCAAAGCACAGGATGTGCCTGATGATGGGCAGTGCTCAGGAATGGGATGTTGTCAGACATCTATACCGAAAGGCCTGAGTAAATACAATGTTACACTCTACACCTTTAATAACCACACAGCTGTCTTGCCCTTCAACGATTGTGGCTACGCGTTTCTTGGTGAGGAAGGCAGTTTTGAGTTCCGTGGCGTCCATGATTTATATGCTGATTCAGATCTTGTGGAGAGGATAGAGTCAACTGTCCCTGTTGTGGTAGATTGGGTTATTGCACCCAAAGAGGGTTGCTCTGAGTCTGCTGAATGCAAAGAAAATAGTTCATGCTACGAGGTAGATGGTGGTGGGTATCGTTGTAGATGCAACAATGGTTACGATGGTAACCCCTATCTTGATCCAGGCTGCCAAGGTCAGTTGTCAGTATTTATTTTCAATGGCCATCTCAACAATATTTAAAGCAAGCTAGTATGACAACTAGTTTACTTAACATAATGGGCTACTAAACTTTTCTCTTTCCTTTTTTTGAAAGGCTATAATGGGCTTCTTAACTGATATGTGTTATAAAGTTGACTCAGAAAATAGAATCTTGACCTCCGACTAAGCCCGGAAATCATTTGGTTGATAGCACTTCAACCTTTGATGTGTACCAAAAAATCTCAATTTTCAATTTATTTTCCTTTACCACTCACAAATTAACTAAACCCTAACCCAGTTAACAGTTAACTGACATCATCAGATGCCACGTTAGCAAAAACAACCATGTCAAATGCCACAACAGATACCACGTCAACAAAAAGTGCAATGTCATATATCATGGTCATCAAAAAATTGCCACATCATTTGCCATTATGGCGGTTCATTTTTATCCAAAACCCGACCTGAATTCAAAGCCACCAAAACCTGAATTAGCTAATACCCGAAAAACCCAAACAACCCAACCTGAAAAACACGAAACCTGAATAGAAAAAAAAAAAAACCCTAACATTTATTATTTTTTTCATATAGAAATATTTGGTTTGAGTCTTTAATATATGGAACATTAAGTTTTCGGATTTTTAAATATTATAATAGCATATTGTCAAATAATGTTGAACTCTAATGATATTTTTAAAGTAACAATATGAATTTTGATGATATTTTGTAAAAAAAAAAACATTTATTTTTATTTTACATTTAAACCCGAAAACCGAACAACCCGACTTGAACTAACCCAAACCCGAATAAATGACCAGGCTAACCTGAACTTTAAATGGGTCGGTTATCGGGTCAATTTCACCTAGACAAAAACCCAAACAACCCGACCTAAAAACCCGAAACCCGAAGAAAAAACGCGAAGAACACCCCTAGTTGCCATGTCAGCAAAAACATGTCATGTCAAATGGCAAATCAGCAACAATTTAACTGGGTTGGTGTTCAATTAATTTGGGAGTGCTAGAAGAAAATAAGTTGAAAACTAGGAGTGACGGTATAATTCGTAAGTTAAGGGTATTATCAGCCAAATGGTGAAAGTTAAGGTTATTTAAATCTAATATCCAAAAATCATTATTACTTTTGGTAAAATATTTTTCGATTAACATTATCTTATTTTGTCTCTGGATTATATAACTCATTGATATGAATCATATCATCTTCAACAAATTAAACTGATTATAAAAAAAAGAGTTAACTGCCATTTTCGTCCCTGTGGTTTGGTCACTTTGGTCATTTCAGTCCATTTTTAAAAAAATGCGCCATTTTCCTCCCTGACGTTCTGGAAAGGTGCCATTTCAGTCCAAAAATCATAACCCAGTTAAGTCAGTTAGTAAATAAGGACTGATTGTGTAAATTTGTAACATAAATGACTGATTGTGTAAATTTGTAACACCACCACCACTAGCCCTGCCACCACCACCACTCCGCTGCCACCACCACCACCACCGCCACCACCGCCACTACAGCCACCACCGCCACCGCCACCACAGCCACACCGCCACCACAGCCACACCGCCACCACAGCCACACCGCCACCACCGCCACCACAGCCACCACCGCCACCATAGCCACTGCCACCACCGCCACCACAGCCACTGCCTGAATTCGAATGAAGTTGCAGGTTCCGGTGAAGTTGGATCTTTCAGAAACGATGATTGGATCTTCGTTTTTATCTTCAAACTGGTCGATTTGCCTGAATTCGGATGAAGTTGCAGGTTCCGGTGACCGGAGTAAATCCGGCCATCTTTCCGACACCCCACACCCCCACATGTTAATCTTCTGTTTATGTCGATCTGGGTCGAATTGAACGGACATCTGAAGTTCCTTAGATCCCCACAAACATTTTACACCCCTCACAATGCTCAAACACATCGATTTTAGCCGGAACCGAACCAGCAACTTCGCCGGAATCTTCACAGTGGCCGGAATCAGTCAACACGTCGTTCCAGCCGTTAACGGTTCGTTTTTCTTGTTCTGGTTCATTCGTTTATACTTGTACAATGTTTGCACCAGGTTAATTGGAATATAACCTGATTTTGGTCGTTAATTTGAGCCGTTGACTTTCCTGTTTGACCTTCTGTTGACCGATTTGGGGGAGATAACACTGTTGACATCTGTGAGAGTGGTGGTGGCAGGGCTGTGGTGGTGCGGTGATGAACGATGAACGAGAATGTTTGAAGGAAGCATCATCATCAGACGACGACAAATTCATCCTCATCGCCTCTATTAATATTTGAAGGAAGCAACAGTAACAGCAGCCACAACATTATCAGCAACAACATTATCATCAACAAAATTGGTGGTGGCGGTGGCAGCGGAGTGGTGGTGGTGGCGGCGGTGGTGGTGGTGGTGGCAACGGAGTGGTGGTGGTGGCGGTGGCAGCGGAGTGGTGGTGGTGGTGGTGCCAGCGGAGTGGTGGTGGTGGCGGTGGCAGCGGAGTTGTGGTGGTGGTGGTGGCGGTGGCAGCGGAGTGGTGGTGGCGGTGGTGGTGGTGGTGGTGGTGGCAGCGGAGTGGTGGTGGTGGCAGGGCTAGTGGTGGTGGTGTTACAAATTTACACAATCAATCCTTTATGTTACAAATTTACACAATCAGTCCTTATTTACTAACCGACTTAACTGGGTTATGATTTTTGGACTGAAATGGCACCTTTCCAGAACGTCGGGGAGGAAAATGGAGCATTTTTGAAAAATAGACTGAAATGGCCAAAGTGACCAAACCACAGGGACGAAAATGGCAGTTAACTCTAAAAAAAAGAACTAATTAAGACTACTCACCATATTTATCTCCACTAATATTACCATAAATTACGAGTAATGTAAAATATAATATTAACTAGGTTAGAACCCCGTGTATTACACGGGTTGAATAAATGTAATTTTATATATTAAACAATAAAAAGTTAGATCTTTATGAACCTCGTATATTGTACGGGTTAAATAAATGTAATTTTATATATCAAATAATAAAAAAAGTTAAATCTTTAAAAACCATGTGTATTACACAGATTAAATAAATGCAATTTTGTATACTAAATACTAAAAACGTCGTATCTTTAAAAAACCCGTCTATAATCGGGTTGAATAAATCTACCAAATAATAAAAAATTACTTCCTTAAAAACCTCATATATTACACGTGTTAAATAGATCTAAAAAGAGTTATATCTTTAAAAATCATGTGTATTACACAGATAAATAAATGTAATTTTGTATATTAGATACTAAAAACGTCGTATCTTTAAAAAAAACTCATGTTTAGTCGGGTTGAAAAATCTACCAAGTAATAAAAAAAAACATATCCTTAAAACCCTGTGTATTACACGTGTTGATTAAATCTAATTTTATGTTGATTAAATCTAATTTTACATAGCAAATGATAAAAAAATATATCTTTAAAAACTTCGTGTATTACACGGGTTATATAAATGTAACTTTGTATAGTAAATAAGCATGTGTTGAATAAAATATAATGTCATATGTTAACACTTACAGTCGTCAGGATTTATCTTTTAAAAATGAACTTTGGTGTACTATTCACTTATTATAACATTTCAGTTTTAAATGGGAACCTTTGATTCCTAGTTTACCATAATTTCAATCACCGAACTCCAAAGTATATTGTGGACTCGGATTACTCTCGGAGTACTCCATTTGGTTCAGTGGGTGCCCTGAGAGTATTCATGATTGATTCTGTTGGTCGTTTAAAAAAAAAACTCGGGATGTAACTTTGTAATTATATAAAAAGCTAACGTTTATTCTCACCTAAATATTTGTTTAAAATTATTTATAGAAAAACAAATATTTATTTTTATGTAATTTTGTTTAAAATATTATTATTATTATTATTATTTAATTTAAGAGAATAGAAAAATAAGATGAAAATACCGGAAAGTAACTCAGAAAATTTTTTCATTGTATGGGAAGCATATTTCATTCGATCACTTGAGATTTTTTTATTTATTACTTTTTATATGTTAATGTTAAGTTAATTAATCATGTGTCTACATAATTATTTCAATTTGAATTTCTTATTTTCAAACTTGTGATCACATATCGGTTCAATGGTATTCTCAAATAGTATAATATTTTTATTTTAATTATTATCTGTATAGATATAAATAATAGTTATCTATAATTAGGTAGAAGAGATTAAATTAAATAATATTTCGTTGGAGATTATCTATAACTAATTAGAAAATATTAAACTAAATGATAATTATCCATAGAGTAGATGACCTAATATAATGAAAAGTGTCCCAAACATGGTTTCTTTTATTATATAGTATAGATTGATGGTCTTGTTTTAAAGACATTTTATTATAAATTTATAATCTTATGCGTAAAATATATTGTTAATGTTAATTTTTTTTTATTAATGATAAACTAATATACTTTTAAAAATATCGATATCATACATTACAACTTGTAAATTTTGAATCATTCACCTCATAGATAGAGAGAAGATATCTATATGTTAATAGTTTGAAAAAATTACTAGGTCAATAAAAAATCCTGGTTAGAGTTTAGGACCTGAAAAGAAAATAAGGGTGTTACCTAAAAAAATATACTTAATTAAATAAATATAGAAGTTATGAAAATTACACATGGTTCTATATGGTTATTTTTGTGAGTCACCTACGTGTCAATATATTTTTCACTATAACTAACAACTTCTTCAATTATATATATAACTAGAATTAATTCCCCGTGTTGCGGGGGCCGTTTTTAATGTGATTTGAGCACATTGATTTTTTTTGCAATTACCTTTTAAGAGAAAATAATAAGCGGCTACATTTCCAACCCTTTTAATACTTCCAAAGTTGTTTGAGAAAATCAACTGTAGTCGGATCTCATGGTGTGTTAATGCGGTTGAACCCACATCTTACCACAATTTTGTATTTATCAATCGTCGTAGAACCTTATGGATTGTTTCAAGTCAAACTTTTCAATCAATTATAGAATTTTAGTAAATATACACAAGACACAAATATTAAACACATACCATTTCATAAAAGTTAATTCTATTTATTATTCATTTTAATTTAATATTAATTATGAAATAAGGATGTTACCTTAAAAATGAAATTAATCAAATAAATACATAACTTATTAAAATTATAACAATATCAATTTAGATTTTTCATGTAAAATATATATGAATTTATGAGATGACATAACATTCCACATAACTGAATATGAATCTATTTATGAATCATCTACATGTCAATATAATTTTCGCTGTAACTAACAACTTTCTCAATTATATATAATAATAATAATAATAATAATAATAATAATAATAATAATAATAATAATAATAATAATAATATGGGACCATGGAAAATACTAGGCCTAAAGAGCATTGACTTTATGGTTAAAACTATTATACACTACCAATTTCAAGTTTGTTTAAGTTTCAATCAACATTATTTCTTTTTCACAAAACATGTAAATTAGGATTTTTTTTGTTTTTTATTTTTTTTACCTGCCATTCGTAAATAATTTTTTTAACATTAATGATTTTTCTTTTAACAGTTGCTTTATATTTTTCCTAATTATAGACATCAACGAGTGTGAGGATCCCGAAAACAATCCATGCTATGGTGACTGCATAAATACTCTAGGGAGTTACAATTGTACGTGTCCGCTAGGATCTTTTGGTGATGCAAAAATAGCAAATGGTTGTCAATGGCATAGAGATTCAAAATTTTCTTCAACAACATTCATTATAGGTAACTCTTTCATGAAATTTTAATCATGTGTATCGTGAACTAGCCTAACCTTCGAAATACAAATTTTCAAGGTGTTTGGTTTTTAGAAAACAATGTTCTTTAACTGAAATTGATTGCACAACAATCACTAATTGAAGTTATTCATTTTCATTTTACATGTAGCAACGGTGTTTGGACTTTTAGCAATATTGTTGGGTATAGCGGGGATTTTATATGGTATAAGGAGGAGGAGGCTAACAAAGCTCCAAGAAAAGTTCTTTGAGCAAAACGGGGGTGTGTTGCTAAAACAAAAGATTAATTCACAAGGTTCCCACGAAGCAATGACTTTGTTTAACACAACACAACTTCGTAGAGCCACTCGTAATTATTCTAAAGATAATATTATTGGTCGAGGTGCTTATGGTATAGTGTACAAGGGAATTTTGTCTGATCAACGTGTAGTTGCAATAAAGAAGTCAAAAATAGTGGATGGGAGCCAAGCAGAGCAATTCATAAATGAGGTCTTGATCCTTACACAAGTTATCCATCGAAATGTGGTAAAGCTTTTAGGGTGTTGCTTGGAAGAGGAAGTCCCAGTACTAGTTTATGAATTCATCTCAAATAACACTCTTTACCATCACATTCATTCTGGATTAGGTGGAATGAGTTGGTTATCATGGGAAAATCGATTGAGGGTAGCTGTTGAAGCTGCCAGTGCACTTGCATACCTTCATTCAGAAACCATTATGTCAATCATACACCGAGATGTCAAGTCTACCAACATATTACTAGATGATAACTACACTGCAAAAATTTCTGATTTTGGCGCATCAAGGTTAGTCCCATTACATCACGAACAAGTAACTACTCTTATTCAAGGCACACTAGGGTATCTAGATCCAGAGTACTTCAACACAAGCCAACTAACAGAGAAAAGTGATGTATATAGCTTTGGAGTGGTCCTTGCAGAACTCATAACTGGGAAAAAACCAATTGGTGTTGATAGATATAATGTTGAAAAGAATTTAGCAACGCATTTTGTCAAATCAGTTACAGAAAACTGTTTATACGAAATTGTTGAACCTCGAATATTGCGTGAAGGGACACTTGAGCAAATACAAGCCGTAGGTGATCTCACAAAAAGATGCCTTAGTTTACAAGGCATAGATAGACCTACAATGAAAGAAGTGGCAGTGGAGCTAGATAGGTTAAGGAAATTCACAACTCATCCTTGGGTTCAACAACAAACATTTCAAGACACTAGAAGCTTAGTCCTAGAAGTTGAGCACTCTGATCTTTACGAGGTCCCATTAGTTTCTTATGGTACTCGTGATGGGGAATCTTACTCAAGCAGCACAGACATGGTGTTTGAAGAAAACAAACCACGTTAAACTCTCTTTGTGGTTCTTATAATGTCGATTGTGTGAGCATCACCACGTTGTTTGCATTGATTATAGTCAGCAAGGTTATAAATATTGTCGTTAATGTTATCGTGTATATTGTAGTATATGTCAGCAAGGTTATAAATATTGTCGTTAATGTTATCGTGTATATTGTAGTATATGTCAGCAAGGTTATAAATATTGTCGTTAATGTTATCGTGTATATTGTAGTATATTGTTACATTTCCAAAGTTCTTCCTCATGAAAATTTCTGAAGGGTTTTTAAAATGGATGGAGCACCTCCCAATACACTTTTCTTTTGGGTCAACTACAGGGCAAAACGGGTTGTTGAATTGTGTATAGATTGGGTCAATAACACTATTACTGCTAGTAGGATCAAAGTATGAGTTGTGTTAATTTATTTATTACTCTTCTGGGGTATATGGAGAAGTTTAGCTATGGAAAAAAACTCGAGCCCAATAGGTATATCTAAATCCGAAGCATCAAGGACGGTATAGTCGACACTCTACAGGCTTGGGATTCGTAAAAAAAATCGCGAGTATTGAAAATATTACCCGTTTACCCAAATAATATACCCGAAACATATACCCAAAAACTTATAACATTTGTTTTTAAAATTCCTTTAACTATTTATTTAGTAATTTTTCATTTTAATAGCTTCATTACTTCAAAAATGAACTTTTATTTTGGAATATATACTTTTTAGAAATTATATATATTTATATACCATAAAGTACAAAATTACTTCTTCAGAATAATGGTATAATATGTTTGCTAATGTGGGGTAGACCATTTGTGTAACACCCTGTGTTTCGAAAGTCAAAGTCAAGATTGAAGTCAAAAGAAGAAAAGATTGCTAATTGCGATTTGTCACTCCTTGCTTAATTACTGTTTTGACTTCTTTCACTTGTAATCGAATCTTTTATTTTAATGGCTTTAGTTGTATTATGTGGAGTATCTGTGAATAATCGAGGTTTAATCGCTTGTTTTATCGCTTATCGCATCGCAATCGCATTCGCAACTCGAATTATGCGTTCTGGATATTGTTTTACGTGTGTGTGCTATTTATGTGTTACTTGTGCATTTTTATTTATGTTTATATTTTGTGGTGATTAATCGAAACGTAATCGCAACTCTATCGCAATTGCAGTCTAATCGCAAACGCAAAACGCAAGTTATTTATGATGATTGTATGTTAGATATAGCGAGGGTTGGTTAAGTTATTTGTAATACTAACGCGTCTCATAATCGTTCAAACGCATCGCAACGCTCAGCAGGCGAATCAAAACATCAATACGCAACTCGTCGGAGCCACTCGATCGAGTGACCACTCGATCGAATGGCCACTCGATCGGATTGCCATCCGATCAGATTGCCATCCGATCGGAGTGTCATCTGATCCAGGTGCATCCTATCCGACACATGCCCTCCTTTCCCTTTTTGGCAACCTATAAATACCCACCTGTCATATCATTTTTGATGTGACAGCTCCCTCACTCGACCAGCACGCTCAAGGCCTCTTTTCTCTCGATTTCTCGCGATTCTTGTAAATTTTCAACTCAAATCTTGTACTTCTATGATCTACACACACTGCTTCATCATTTTAATCTTTGAATCTTAACTTTTAACCATGAAATCAACGGATTTGAGGTGTTCTAGGGTGATGCCATCATGGAGTTCTTATGAACTTCAAGTTTTGGCCTCATTCCACCAAGGAAAACTCAGATCTGAAGGATTTCCGCATGATTAAAACATGATTCTCGCATAGATCTAAACATTTCCATGTTTAAAAGGATTGAAAGATGGTTTTCCAACTTTCTTTCAACTCTTTTATACTCAATGTACTCAAAACCGATAGAATCGAAGCTCGTTCTGATCTTCTACTCATTCTTAGTGAAGTGTTGGTTCAAGATCTGGTTTCTATCAAAGAGACAACCGATTTCGGATTAAACATAAACCAACCGTCACGAACCAGTTAACTGGTAGAGTTTGGGTGATTCCTGTTAGATCGGGTGACTTGGGTCTTGGTGGAGTTTCTGTTGTTTAGTACGTTGTCAAACCGTCTCGAACAAATCGTAAACTTTCAAAATAATCAAGTTCTAGATGATCAGATTCGTTGGGACGGATTGCCGTCAGATCGGATTGCAACTTAGTCTTCAACACTAAAACAATTTTCAACAGGATCAATGCATAGTCAGTTCTAACGGATTGCCATCCGATCGGTAGACCATCCGATCGAGTGACAATCCTGCTGTGAACTTGTTCTCCAAGGGAATGTCTCACCGAACGGATCGCCATCCGATCGAACTACCGTCGATCGAACGACCTGAAAGTTAAAGATACTTGTTGATGCAGATTTGTGTCCGATGCTTGTTGAATAGGATTAGTTTTATTTTACGCTGAATTTGTAATAGTTAGTGAAACGGTCTATCGAACGTGTATAGACCCGCTCGTTTGAAGTGGTCAAACGAGAGGGTTATTCGGTTGACCGTGTGGGTTTTGCTAGACAAACAGTTAGATTATGGTTGTATAATGTTTGGTGTCGAAGGATAAGGCATCGAAGGATTGTGTATATCCGTCGATGAGCTCGAAAGATGGACCTTGAAGGATATGTCATCCTTCGAGGTATATGTGTATCTTTCGATAGCTGGATGATCGACAGATGATCTATCGATCAATCAGTTAGATCCTTCGACCATACAACCTGTGTTGGGTATAAATACCAACACTTTGTCATTTGCAAGAAAGAGAGAGTCAGAGAAGGTTTGAGACCTCACCCAGGGAGAGATCACCACTTGATCTCTCCCGGAATGTATACTCCTTTGGTATTAGTTCGGTTATCATGTAATCGGGCCGATTTGTAATGTTATACTACCGGATTAATACAAAGAAGTTGTTTGTTTATCATTGCTAATCTCTTCCGTCTTTGAACATAATCACACGAATCACGGTTTCGGTCACGAAACCCGGTCCTACAATTGGTATCAGAGCCATGGTGCCCGATTTAGTAAATCTAACCGTTTACTAAGTCACATGTGCTCTAGATCTGTGATTTTCGTGATTCTTGTTCAAGATCTAAAAATGGTGAAATGAAGAAAAACTCAGATCTGGACCCGAATATTCAGATCTGTGCTGAAACGAGTGTTGGGTTTTATGTTTTTCACCTATATAATCAAGTTATCATCATCAAAAATCAAAAATACAATGTTTTCGTCAAAGATCTGCGGTATGAACAGTAGCTGTGTTCTTGATGTTCTTGGCAGCTTCATATTTCGAAAGATGAAACAGTGCTCGAAAGATTGAAACATGGTTCGAAGGATGACAGACTGTTCGAAAGATGTTACTTTCCTCGAAGGATAAAATTCCTTATCGAAGGATCATCTTTCGAAAAATCAAGAATTTGAAAGATATCTTGATCATTCGAATGGTCTGATCAATCGAAGGATGAATCCTTCGAGAAACTTAACATCTTTCGAGTCTCAATTCGAAAGATATTTTGCCTTTCATCTGTCGAGGTTAAGAAACATCATCGAAGGATATATCTTTCGACCTGGATGTCTGATGTTGAGGCATGAAGAAAAAAAAAAAAAAAAAAAAAAAGGATGATGATACTTGATGGTTGAAAAATTGTGGGGTAGTCACGGTTACCGATGAAAATGTCAAAAATGGTGACGCGACTATTATGGGCCAAAAACCAAAAACGAGAACGGTATGTTCACTTCCGCACGTCGATAGTTTATGAGTGTTATCGGTTATTCGAAAATGTTAGAAAGCATTTTGTTACTTGTCATATTCTCGCATTTGAAGACGAACGTATGAACCTTGAACGCCAACACCGGTCCTAACGAGTTCACAAAGTCTTTGGAGGGATACAAGTCGGATCCGATGGGGTACTAGGCGATATTGCTTTATCAACTAGAATATGCAACGAAGAAATCCTTTTTGTTTATTGTCATATTCTCGCATTTGGTAACGAATGAATGAACCTAGAATGTCAACACCGGTCCTAACGAGTTCACAAAGTCTTTGGAGGGATACAAGTCGGATCCTACGGGGTACTAGGGGACGTTCTTATTCAACTAGCATATGCAAAGAAGAAATTCGTTTTCGTGATTTTTCGAAAAACCAAGAACATTCAACGAAGATTGATGACAGTTCCGCTTAGTGGAGGGAACTGGTGAACATTTGACGACAGTTTCTTTGAAGTGGAGAGAATCTGTTAAGGTTTAGAAATCTTACCAAAGAAATAGGGGGAATAAAAATTTCGTATGTTGAATTTCTTCGGTAAATTTCTAAACGCAATCACAGGTGGTAGAGTTTGTGATTTTCTGGTGATACAAACGGTTCGGCGTGGAATGTTTTGCACATACACATATTTGAGGATTTTAATTAATTCTCCAGCCAGCGTGAAGGGTTTTGCACGGAAAAATACAGGTTTCTAAAGTCTACAGTAGTTACAAAAGCGCTGTTCACTGAAGACCTGGGGAATCTTAATGAAAGCTGATAGTTCAAGGCTGAAGACCTGCAGGATTCGGTCTTGGGTTTGATGTTTCTCTGGCATTTGATAAGGGTTCCAATCTTTAAGAACTGCATCAAGTCTTGATCTTGTCATAAGAACTCTATTTCATACAAGCATACTACATCGATAGAGATTTCCGGTGAAAAATACAGGTTTCTAAAGTCTACAGTAGTTACAAAAGCGCTGTTCACTGAAGACCTGGGGAATCTTAATGAAAGCTGATAGTTCAAGGCTGAAGACCTGCAGGATTCGGTCTTGGGTTTGATGTTTCTTTGGGATTTTACAGGGATCTGGGGGTAACTCAATTCGTTGAGTTTGCAAACGATGTACTTGGTCTAGCTGACTTCCTGAGTACTGATGCTGAAGATCCGTAGTGCATTACGTGGTCAACTTCACAAAGGCGAGACAATGAGATCTGGATGTAGTTCAACTAAGCATGCTGGTTGAGCTTGCAAGGGATACACTTGGTCTAGCTGACTTTCCTGAGTGTTGATGCTGAAGATTAAAGTGCATTACTTGGTCGATTCCACAAAGACGGTTTACAGAAGACAGTTCACCGGAAATCTCTATCGATGTAGTATGCTTGTATGAAATAGAGTTCTTATGACAAGATCAAGACTTGATGCAGTTCTTAAAGATTGGAACCCTTATCAAATGCCGGTTGGAGTATTGGAAGATCAGCGGAAGATCGGTCAATTGAGGAAATTGCACAACACCCAACACGGATACGCGTACTTTAAGGGGGAAATATTTTACAAGGAGCGTCAAGATACTACTTACCTGGATCATCGGTCAAGGGGGAATTTGTTAACACAGAGAAGATGAATACTTGACTGAAGATCGATTGCAGTTGCATTTTCAGCATTCGACAGCAACGGACAAGGGGGAATTTGTTGATGCAGATTTGTGTCCGATGCTTGTCGAATAGGATTAGTTTTATTTTACGCTGAATTTGTAATAGTTAGTGAAACGGTCTATCGAACGTGTATAGACCCGCTCGTTTGAAGTGGTCAAACGAGAGGGTTATTCGGTTGACCGTGTGGGTTTTGCTAGACAAACAGTTAGATTATGGTTGTATAATGTTTGGTGTCGAAGGATAAGGCATCGAAGGATTGTGTATATCCGTCGATGAGCTCGAAAGATGGACCTCGAAGGATATGTCATCCTTCGAGGTATATGTGTATCTTTCGATAGCTGGATGATCGACAGATGATCTATCGATCAATCAGTTAGATCCTTCGACCATACAACCTGTGTTGGGTATAAATACCAACACTTTGTCATTTGCAAGAAAGAGAGAGTCAGAGAAGGTTTGAGACCTCACCCAGGGAGAGATCACCACTTGATCTCTCCCGGAATGTATACTCCTTTGGTATTAGTTCGGTTATCATGTAATCGGGCCGATTTGTAATGTTATACTACCGGATTAATACAAAGAAGTTGTTTGTTTATCATTGCTAATCTCTTCCGTCTTTGAACATAATCACACGAATCACGGTTTCGGTCACGAAACCCGGTCCTACAATACTTCTCTGTTTTCAAAATGCTACAACGAAAACTTCAAAGCCATCATACACAAACACATCCTTACCAAACAAAATGTCAATCCGACTGAATGGCCATCCGATTGGATGACCATCCGAACGGATGACATCCGATCGGATTGCCATCCGAACGGATGACATCCGATCGGATTGCCATCCGAACGGATGACATCCGATCGGATTGCCATCCGATCGGATTACCGTTCGACACTTGGTTCTTATGCACCGTTTTACGTGCCGTACTTCGCTTATGCTATCGCCAACTGTTCAGGATTTCTTTAAGCGCTCCCTTCAATCCAACACAGATCATGTTTAGCTACCATCATCTGTGAGTATACTCGATCCCTTTTTGCTTTACGCACTTTTGGGTGTTACATACGTTACTTATTCAAATCACAATCGACACACAACGCAAACACTATTTATACGCTGACTGTTATTGCATGTTACGTGTTATTCGATGAATGCTTGTATGTTATGTTAACACAGTGATTGTTGCCCGACACCTTAGAAACGATAGTACTATAGTTTGGACTCAGCACCTGTCGTGGACAGGGGTTGTTAAGGACTTACTTCACGTGTCCCAGTGGGGATAGGTGTTGCGCATTCTATAACTCATAGTCACGTTTGTGCATATTTCTCGGTCGATAACCTACTAGCTTTCACTTTGTTACATGTTACATGCTGGTTACGCGTAAACGATTTCGAACTCTATTATACTATTAAACTTGTATGCTCACCTTTACACTATGTGTATTGACCTTTATTTTAACGTATGTGACAGGTGTTTGAATGCTTAAGATGCTGTGCTTTACCTACTTTTGTGGAATCAAGTAGGATGGAGTCTAGAAACAAACAAAAACAATTTAAATCTGAGTTGTCGGAACATGTTATTTTTCTTTGAGTTATTGGGTCTGTAATAATTATTTACTTTGATATGTTATGGTATGGGACATCATATTAAATATCTGGTAAATTAGTTGTTATGGATTTCTCATGGACAATCTGTTTCGCTCAGTGTCGCGCCCCGATGTTTCCGTCATCAGTTGGGGTGTGACAATTTTGTATCAGAGCCATAACTATAGGGAATTAGGCAAGACTCGACCTAGTCCGGGTCGATGTCTTAGAAACGACCTAGTCTATAGTCTAAGCACCAACAGTCTGACTTGTGCATACCCTGTGGGGGTATTGTACGAGTCTACTTGCTATTCTCGCTTGCACTCGCTGAACACTACACTATCACTGCACGCAATTTTCAAAAATAAATGAATGATTAGGTCGAGATTAGGTGTGAAAACCGCAAACTCTCGATCAGATCGCTTGTTCGGCTCGCATTTTTATCTATAAACAGGAGAATTTGCATTGAATCAGGAGTGAAATTCGTTCTTCAACGCAGATTTTTCCCTCTATTTCATCAAAACAGGAACGAAGTCGTTAAGCTAGGGGTGAAACCCGAACCTCGACGACTTGTTCCGTCCTCTATTTTTGTTTTACAAAACTCTCACCAAAGTCTCGACGGACTCCCACGACTTGAAGTCACACTGTGACTGGAAGGATAAGTGTCGATCACCCAAAATCAAGGCGAGAGCACAGTCCAGAAGGCCAAAGTATGCACTAAAGGTTCTTGCGAATAGTCGAATCACTTTGGGTAGTCGACGTCTATCAAGCCTTAGACAATATATTTTCGATTTCAATTTCGCAATCGCTGATTTTATGTGTTTCGATTCTGAGCCCGCAACTGCTGACTTTGATATTTGTCGCATTTATGTGGATTTATATGTTTTATGTGGTTTTTATGTGTTTATTTGTTAGCGTTTTGAGGTACTATCGGTTTCGATCTAACGCTTTTGCTTCCGCTAAACACACACAACCCTCACGACACCACGTTAACAAATCACTGCTACTTGTGGATATCACATGCTATGTTATTCGCTTATGTTATGCTACTCGATGTGTACTCGCTAATCGCAATCGCTATTCTCGAACGCGCAAAACTTGAATGGTAGAGGAACACAATCATCACATGTGGGTGAATACGTGCAAAATACGAAGGTGAATACATGCAAGTATGTGCTTACTTAAACTATGTGCTTACATGCTTATGTGCTTCTGTTATTATACGTGCTTACGTGTTTCTTTGGCTTATGTGCTTCGATGTGTTCCTGAGCTTTATGCGTAGTAGTTTAGAGCAGATCGAGAGTCTATACTAGGAATTAATCGAATTGTGTTTAAGTCCTATGGCGATGTCTGTTGCAGACAATGTCGTCATTTGGATCTTTTCATTCCCGATCTGCTCGCCGTAATCATGAGGATAAGCGTATCGCTTCACTCGTCGCTAAGCAGATAGCAAAAGTCATTCCACAGATTGTTAGTGAGCTGAATGAAAATGGTAGTAAGTCTTCTGAAGAGTCCCGGACTGATTCGTCCAAAGCTACTTTTAGCTTCAAGCAGTTCAAAGCCTGCGGCCCGAAAGAATTTACCGGCGAAGATGGGCCTACGACCATGTTCCAATGGTTTGATTCGATCGAAGTCACCCTGCGCCAGAGTGGCTGTCCTTATAATCTCCGTACTCTTAACGCCACTGGCGTCTTCTAATCCCGAGCTCTAGATTGGTGGACGACCGAGAGAAACAAGCGCGGAAATGATGCAGCTTACGAACTGACGTGGGATGAGTTGAAGGACGTTATGATACAAGAGTTATGCCCTCCCCACGAGCGCCAAAAGCCGGAGGACGAGTTCTGGCATATCAAGCAAAAGGATGGTGACAACGCTGGTTTGACTGCTCGCTTTAAGCAGTTAAGTATAATCTGTCTAGGCCAAGTTACTACCCCCGAAATCAACATCAAGAAGTATATCCGTACTCTTCCGGATTGCGTGGCTGATTTCGTTCAAGCTGCAAAGACGTCAACTATTGAGGAAACTTTCTTACTCGCTGCTGAGATAAACGACAAACGAGTCAAGGCTGGCTACCGGGATAAAGCCTCCAAGAATCTACACCAAGTCACCACTGCTTCAACCGATGAAACCGCCGTCGCTTCACAATCTTCAAAGTCCTCTCGTCGCAAGAGGAAGAAGAAGAAGAAGAAGAACAACAACAACAACAGTAGCAAAAATTGCACTGTCACCGCTGCCGCTCCTCTTCAAGCAGTACCCGCTCAACCGCAGCCTCAACACCACCAAGTAGCGGCACCGGTTACCCATGCACCACCGGCTAAGCTTGTATATACTGGTCCTCACCCGGCTTGCCCTACTTGTACTTATCACCACCCAGTGGGAATCGCTTGCAGATACTGTGTGCACTGCAACATGTACGGCCACTTCACCGCTAATTGCCGTACAGGTCCACGTCAAGCTCCAGCTCCTGCTCAAGGTCAAGCTCCTACTCAACAAGCTCTACTTCCCGCTCCTCAAGGCCAACAAGCGGCTCCTGCACCCGCAATCCACTTGCTTTGCATGTGGTGATCCCAACCACTTCGCAAACATGTGCCCGAATCGAGTGGTGAAGCAAGAGCCACAACAGCAGCAGCCCAGCAACAGCAACAACAGCCCCAGCAACAGTAGCCAGCAGCCAGCGGACGTACTTTCAACATCAATGTCCGCCAAGCTCATGCCGATAACAACGTGGTCAATGGTACGTTCCTTGTGAATGGTAAATATGCTTCGTGTTTATTTGATACTGGAGCCGATAACTGTTTTGTGTCGTTTGAATTCGAAAAGCTCCTTAATCGACGTTCGATGTTGAAGTTGCCACCAGAAGAACCGTCGCTGTCAATTATGTTCTTCGTGATTGTACTCTCGAACTTAACAATCACATCTTCCCTATCGATCTTATTCCGATGTAGCTCGGTAGTTTTGACGTCATAGTAGGCATGGACTTTCTTCACGAAAACCATGCTGAAGTTTTTTGCTTCGATAAGATGATTCCTTTCTCGCTCGCTAATGGTGATCAATTGTGTGTCTACAGTGAAGTCGCGTCGAAGAAACTCCAACTCATGTCATCTATCCAAGCAGCAAGTATCTCCGTAAGGAATACAGAGCTTTCTTGGCTAACATTGTAGTAGCGGAGAAGGAAAGGCAAGAGAAGAAAATAGACAAGGTGCTTGTAGTTCGTGATTTTCCTCTTGTATTTCCAGATGAGTTACCTGGTTTACCTCCGAGTCGTGATATCGACTTTCGTATCGACCTCATTCCTGGAGCCAATCCTGTTGCTAGATCTCCTTATCGCCTCGCTCCGTCTGAAATGCGCGGACTCTCGAGTCAGCCCAGGAATTGCTTGATAAAGGCTTCATTCGCCCTAGCACCTCTCCATGGGGCGCACCAGTTCTTTTCGTCCAAAAGAAGGACGGGTCGTTCCGGATGTGCATTGACTATAGGGAGTTGAATAAGCTGACAATCAAGAATCGATATCCCCTGCCTCGAATCAATGATTTGTTTGAACAGTTACAAGGTGCTACGTGTTTCTTGAAGATCGACCTACGCTCAGGCTATCACCGATTATGCATTCAAGAAGAGGATATACCCAAAACCGCTTTTCTCACTCGTTACGGCCACTATGAGTTCGTTGTTATGCCTTTTGGTTTAACCAACGCAGCCGCGGTTTTCATGGATCTGATGAATCGCGTGTGTAAACCATTTCTTCACCGCTTCGTCATCATGTTCATCGATGATATCCTGATCTATTCCAAGTTGAAAGCTGAACACGTGCAACATCTACGTTTGGTTCTCGAGCTAATCCAAGGGAATCGACTCTATGCCAAGTTCTCCAAGTGTGAATTTTGGCTGGAGGAGGTTCAATTCCTCGGTCACATTGTCAATAGTCAAGGTAATCACGGCGAACCCAAGAACCCGTCTGAAGTCCGTTCTTTTCTCGGACTAACGGGCTATTATCTCCGATTTATCGAAGGATTCTCAAAAATTGTCGTGCCGCTTACTTCTCTCACGCACAAGGACAAGCCTTTTGTTTAGGGAACTTAACAAGAGACTGCCTTTCGAAATCTCAAGCATATGCTCTGCAATGCTCCTGTACTCGCTTTACCCGACGGAAACGATGATTTCGTTGTCTACTACGATGCCTCGAACCTTGGTCTTGGTTGTGTTCTCATGCAACGAGACAAGGTTATCGCTTACGCATCTCGTCAGCTCAAGATCCACGAGAAGAACTATACAACCCACGACCTCGAGCTATGCGCAGTTGTTTTTGCGTTGAGGATTTGGCGACACTACCTGTACGGTACCAAGTGTACGATCTTCACAGATCATAAGAGCCTGCAACACATCCTTAGCCAAAAGAACTGAATATGCGCCAACGCCGATGGGTAAAACTTCTCAACGATTACGACTGTGAGATTCGTTATCATCCTGGCAAAGCAAACGTCTTTGCCGACGCTCTAAGCCGATGAAGCTATTTGCATAGCATTCATAATATCCAAGCCCAACATAATCTCAAAGCTCTTATCCGCGAAGCCCAACATGCTTGTTTCACCGAACGCACTTCGAATAAGGAAAGGATTCTGAACGATGGATCCCAGCTAGTGAATAAATCGAATGTGATATTCCATTTTCTGGACCGAATTTGGATCCCCAAGCGTACCGATTTGAGACAGATCCTGATGGATGAAGCCCACAAGTCTCGATATTATATTCATCTCGGTGCCGATAAAATGTACCAGGACCTTCGCTACAAGTACTGGTGGCCAGGAATGAAGAAAGATATCGCTCTCTATGTTTCGAAGTACCTGACTTGCTCAAAAGTCAAGGTCGAGCATCAAAGACCCTCTGGCTTACTTGTTCAACTCGAGATCCCTAGGTGAAAATTGGAGAGTATAGCTATGGACTTCATAACGAAACTTCCGCGCACGCCATCAAGTCACGACAACATCTGGGTTGTCGTTGACCGTTTGACTAAATCTGCTCATTTCTTGCCGATACGGGAAGACTATAAGGTAGAGAAACTAGCCCGAATCTACACCGATGAGATCATTTGTCGACATGGGACGCCTCACGACATCATCTCTGATCGTGATGGTCAGTTTACCTCGCGTCTTTGGGACACATTTCAATCTGCTCTCGGTACTACGCTTAATCTAAGTACCGCTTTCCATCCCAAAACCGACGGTCAGACTGAAAGAACGATTCGTACCCTTGAATACGTGCTCCGCTCGTGTGTCATAGATTTCGGTGGTAATTGGGATGCATACTTACCTTTAGTCGAATTCTCGTACAATAATAGTTATCATTCTAGCATACAAATGGCACCATTTGAGGTATTATGCAGAAGAAAATGTCGCTCGCCGATTGTGTGGCATGAGATCGGAGATGCGCAACTAACCGGTCCCGAGCTACTGCAAGAAACGATCGATAAAATCCTCAAAATTCGAGACAATCTGCTGAAAGCTCGGAGTCGTCAGAAAAGTTACGCCGATAGACGACGCAAGCCCCTTGAATTTGACGTTGGCGATCACGTACTCCTAAAGGTATCACCTTGGAAGGGTGTGATCAGATTCGGAAAGAAAGGAAAGCTCGCGCCACGATATGTTTGACCCTTTAAGATTCTGGAAAGGATCAACAAAGTGGCATACAGACTCGAACTACCGGAGGAACTTAGCAACGTCCACCCAACTTTCCACATTTTGAATCTCAGAAAGTGTCTGGCCGAGCAGGATTTACAAGTTCCACTCGAGAATCTACAAGTGGATGAAACATTACACTTCGTGGAGAAGCCTGTCGAGATCATGGGAAGGCAAACGCGGCGCAGAGTTCACTTGGGAACTCGAAAGCGACATGAAGGTGAAGTTCCCGTAGTTGTTTTTTACGGCTAAAGCCTAATTTCGGGACGAAATTCCCTTAAGTAGGGGAGGCTGTAACACCCCGTGTTTCGAAAGTCAAAGTCAAGATTGAAGTCAAAGGAAAAAAAGATTGCTAATTGTGATCTGTCACTCCTTGCTTAATTACTGATTTGACTTCTTTGACTTGTAATCGAATATTTTATTTTAATCACTTTAGTTGTATTATGTTGAGTATCTGTGAATAATCGAGGTTTAATCGCTTGTTTTATCACTTTATCGCTTATCGCATCGCAATCGCATTAGCAACTCGAATTATGCGTTCTGGATATTGTTTTACGTGTGTGTGCTATTTATGGGTTACTTGTGCATGTTTATTTATGTTTATGTTTTGTGGTGATTAATCGAAACGCAATCGCAACTCTATCGCAATCGCAGTCTAATCGCAAACGCAAAACGCAAGTTATTTATGATGATTGTATGTTAGATATAGAGAGGGTTGGTTAAGTTATTTGTAATACTACCATATCGCATAATCATTCAAACGCATCGCAACGCTCAGCACGCGAATCAAAACGTCAATACGCAACTCGTCGGAGCCACTCTATCGAGTGACCACTCGATCGAATGGCCATCCGATCGGAGTGTCATCCGATCGAAGTGCATCCTATCTGACACTTGCCCTCCTTTCCCTTTTTGGCAACCTATAAATACCCACCTGTCGCATTATTTGTGATGTGACAGCTCCCTCACTCGACCAGCACACTCAAGGCCTCTTTTCTCTCGATTTCTCGCGATTCTTGTATGTTTTCAACTCAAATCTTGTACTTCTATGATCTACACGCACTGCTTCATCATTTTCATCTTTGAATCTTAACTTTTAACCGTGAAATCAACAGATTTGAGGTGTTCTAGGGTGATATCATCATGGAGTTCTTATGAACTTCAAGTTTTGGCCTCATTCCACCAAGGATAACTCAGATCTGAAGGATCTCCGCATGATTAAAACATGATTCTCGCATAGATCTAAACATTTCCATGTTTAAAAGGATTGATGACACACCCCGATATTTCCACGTATTACCGGTGGGCCCGGTGGGGAGTATCGTGACGTAGTTGATATCGTCATAGTCAAACAACACAATTTTAAATGCACAGCGGAAGCAAAAGATGAATCACATTACAAACCGAATATAAAGTAATATCAAAGTATTACAAACGGACTATAAAGGATCCACATGTGGATCAAATAAAAAGGAAACATAATTCATCAGTTTAAAAATGCATCCAAGCTTGCAAGACTCTTATTGATGCTAAGGAGAGGCCAGCCTATTTCGAGTAGTACCTGCAGTTAGCCTTTTTGGGAAAATACGTCAGTTTACACTGGTAAATACAATTAACTAACTCATTTTGAAAAGGTTTAGAAAAATTGATTTGGATGCACAAGGCACAAAATATTTTAGAACTTGGGATAATTATTTATATATAAACTTGTAAAAGAATTACATGTTCGTTATACGTTCAGTAGCCCGTGCTGAATACCGGGTTAAAGATTAATTGACACACCACATGATATAGTCCCGCGATGAGTTATTCTCGAAACCGGCGGTTATACCTTTTTATTTCTATATGCACTGACGAGTGTATGCCTACACCCCGTTCTAAGGTCGTGGCCATTCTATGAATGATGCCAAGGATATCCGGGACATGGTCATTAACCCCCCAATGGTTTTAAGCAAACATAGCAGTTTAAACGGGTCATCTCAATAAATTAACCTTTATATGATTAAAAATTTAATGCCCGACCAAGCGGTATTTTATATACCGTACCCCAAGCCCGTATAAGGGAAAATAAGCTAAAAGTATTTACCTGAGCAAGTATAATTGACAAACAGCAAGTGCACGTAGCTTTTACCAGATCTCCTAATCTGGAACGAAGGTTTTTAATAACCTATTAGATTCCTAAGGGGTCTTTAATTAAGACTAAACTTAGACCGGTTAGTTTTAAAGGAAGATACGGTTCAAACGCGCGATTAAGCGAAGACCGGAATAGAATGTGATTTAGACCCGACAAGTTTGAATACTTGTATAATATGGGTAAACTAAACACATTCTGGATTTTGAGACAAAAATGATAAGGTTTGACTCGTTTCGGCTAATTTGTGCAAACTAGTTACATAAACCGATCCGAACGTGAAAAGTGCGTAACGGGTAAACAAATGATTCATGAACAGGTTTCCTAAGTCAATATGCCTTAAATATATTGTGATATCAGTAAGATACCTTCTATTATGCCCAAAACGAATTTAGACTCAAACTATGCCCCGTAGGGGCATTTTGGTCATTTTAAAGCTTATAAAAGAGTTTAAATATAAATATGAGTTTCAGGTCTGAAATATTCATTAAAAATACTTATTTTTAGTAATCATAACAGTAGGGTATGGCATATATGTGAAATTTACCTTTTATAATCAAACTATGCACCGTAGGGGCATTTTGGTAATTTCACATAGGCTTTAAAGGTCAAAATAGAGAATCTGAGTTTAAAAACTTTTCTTTGCTGTTAAAATATATAAATGTACTTAAAACATCAGTAGGTATCAAACCTTATATGTTAAAAATAGTTTTGACTTATACTATGCGATAAAAACGCGTAAAAAGGCGATTTTAAGCGATTTCTGGGTTTTATATGAAAATATGATATTTTTATCATTCCAGAAAGCTTAAAATGTTTTATTTATCATATCAAATCAATAGAAAAAGGTTGGGTCTCAAAATGTTTTGTAAAACTCATTTTATAGGCCAAAAGGGCAAAACCGACAATTACCGAATTAAGGCTAGAACCCTATGTTATGCTAAGCTTAAAAATAAATAAAAATCTTCAAAAATCCCAAAATATTATTTTACATCAGTAGGTAAAAATTTTGGTATCAAAAATTGGATTTAGATAGGCTTTATGCTAATTACGTCGTTTAATTAATAAAAAGTTTTCTAATTACGCTATTGAGCATAACTCTTAATCTAGACCTCCAATTGATGTGAAAATTTAGGGACATGTTTATAAATCAGTAATAAAGATTATTGTCCTCTCACATTTTCAAAATTCTTGTTTTAAGGTCAAATGGGCATATTGGTCAACATTTAGGCATATAACGGAAAACATGCATCTGAATCGGATAACTAAAGAACCAAGTTGTATAATCACAGAGGGTTATACTAACATGTAACCTGGTCCTATCAAGGCTCTAAGGCATTTCTAAAACATTCTACATTGGGTCAGAACTGAAAGTCAAAGCAAAAGTCTACTTTTGCGACTTTCGGTTCCGAACCGAGCAAGAACTGAAAATTGTCGGGTTGAACATGCTTAGACATGTTCTTACATTAATTACCAAGTTATATGAGTGATAAAACAGGTTGCATGGCTTCTACATTGTTAATTATGTGTTTATTTGAAAATTTGCTTTCTGTTGACTTTTTCTAATCAAGTTTGACCCGACAATTGACCTAGTTAGAGTGGGAATCAAAGAGTGCCCTTTTAAGGGTTTATTACCCACATAATTACCAACTCATAGGTACTTTTAATTCGAGAGTTGACTGGATAATTAGTGACTAATCACTAAGTCAAACCTTAATTACGACAGGTTTGACTTTTGGTCATTAAACTAACTAAAACTGAATTAGAAAGGTTAAGGACACTTACAAGGGTCCTAATTAGGAATTAGAAGTTGATGGAAGTCTGCTTGAAGTCCCAAGAGCTCCAGAGAAATCCTTGAATTGAGTTGAAGTGAGCAAGTGAAATGGTTGCAATAACAATCCTTTATATAGGAACCCACATTGCTCAAGATCATCACACACAAGTCTATGAGAGTTCCCTGATCAACCCATGTGTCCCTATGCATGCAAAACTATTGGCCATGCACCAGTATTTCGAAAACCAGCTCTTTAAGGTGGTGCAACCGGTTATAACAGGCAACTGCCATTTTCTGCTGCCAGTGACAGCCTTACGGACCGTAAGCAAAGGTCCTTGCGGTCCGTGAGCATCTCTTACGGACCGTAAGTTAAAAACTATACGGTCCGCAACCGACCTTTATCTGAGATGCCCAGTTACAAACCCTGCGGACCGTAAGCCTTTGGCTTTGCGGTCCGTATCCGCTTTTTAATTATTTTCGCCCAACTCCGCCACCTTACGGACCGTAAGGTGGTCTTCTTGCGGTCCGTAAGCCTTCGTCAGAAGACAAAAACTTTGTGGACTCTTAGGCTTTGACCATGCAACTTTTATGTCTTCGAATCTTATGCTTTCTTTTCAGTGTAGGGACCATGAAAACAAACTTTGCATGTCTTTGCCATGCACAATAGTCATCTTGGATTCTTGTGGGAGAGTCTTGGACATGATTTTGTAGTAAACACTCATAACATTCATTTTCTTGAGGTTTTAATTAACTACTACTAAGGATAACCGGATTTGCAATTCGTATAAATCAGATGTTTATATATTAAGGTTTGGGGTTTATAAGTAGGTCGCTCAGAGGTATTAATTAACATGTAGACACTTTTAAACCCTACCATACATCTTTTAACTTGATACGGGTTTATAACACGTTTGTCTTTCATGACACGTGTCTTTATTTTATTGGGTATGATTTTACGAGGTGTTACAATTGAAGATGGTTTTCCAACTTTCTTTCAACTCTTTTACACTCAATGCACTCAAAACCGATAGAATCGTAGCTCGTTCTGATCTTCTACTCGTTCTTAGTGAAGTGTTGGTTCAAGATCTGGTTTCTATCAAAGAGACAACCGATTTCGGATTAAACATAAACCAACCGTCACGAACCATTTAACTGATCGAGTTTGGGTGATTTCTGTTCGATCGGGTGACTTGGGTCTTGGTGGAGTTTCTGTTGTTTAGTACGTTGTCAAACCGTCTCGAATAAACCGTAAACTTTCAAAATAATCAAGTTCAAGACGATCAGATTCGTTGGGACGGATTGCCGTCTGATCGGATTGCCATCCGATCGAGATTGCAACTTAGTCTTTAACACTTAAACAATTTTCAACATGATCAATGCATAGTCAGTTCTAACGGATTGCCATCCGATCGGTAGACCATCCGATCAACTGACAATCCTGTTGTGAACTTGTTCTCCAAGGGAATGTCTCGTCGAACGGATCGCCATCCGGTCGTACTGCCGTTCGATCGAACGACCTGGAAAGGTAGAGATACTTCTCTGTTTTCAAAATGCTACAACGAAAACTTCAAAGCCATCATACACAAACACATCCTTACCAAACAAAATGTCAATCCGACCGAATGGCCATCCGATCGGATGACCATTCGAACTGATTGCCATCCGATCGGATTATCGTTCGACACTTGGTTCTTTTGCACCGTTTTACGCGCCGTACTTCGCTTATGCTATCGTCAACTGTTCAGGCTTTCTTTAAGCACTCCCTTCAATCCAACACAGATCGTGTTTAGGTACCATCAGCTGTGAGTATACTCGATCCCTTTTTGCTTTATGCACTTTTGGGTGTTACATACGTTACTTATTCAAATCACAATCGACACACAACGCAAACACTATTTATACGCTGACTGTTATTGCATGTTACGTGTTATTCGATGAATGCTTGTATCTTATGTTAACACAGTGATTGTTGCCTGACACCTTAGCAACGATAGTACTATAGTTTGGACTCAGCACCTGTCGTTGACAGGGGTTGTTAAGGGCTTACTTCACGTGTCCAAGTGGGGATAGGTGTTGCCCATTCTACAACTCGCAGTCACGTTTGTGCATATTTCTCTGTCGATAACCTACTAGCTTTCACTTTGTTACATGTTACATGCTGGTTATGCGTAAACGATTTCGAACTCTATTATACTATTAAACTGTATGCTCACCTTTACACTGTGTGTATTGACCTTTATTTTAACGTATGTGACAGGTGTTTGAATGCTTAAGATGCTGTGCTTTACCTGCTTTTGTGGAATCAAGTAGGATGGAGTCTAGAAACAAACAAAAACAATTTAAATCTGAGTTGTCGGAACATGTTATTTGTCTTTGAGATATTGGGTCTGTAATAATTATTTACTTTGATATGTTATGGTATGGGACATAATATTAAATATCTGGTAAATTAGTTGTTATGGATTTCTCCTGGACAATCTGTTTCGCTCAGTGCCGCGCCCCGATGTTTCCGTAATCGGTTGGGGTGTGACAACTTGGCAGAGGCATGTCTCTTAGAGGTGAGGTCCTAAGTTTAAATTTAGACAAAAGGTGTAATTTAAGATAATTATTGGTATAAAGTAGGAGAAACATTTGCCATAATAATAGTATAATATGTTTACATTTTTAAATATTTTTATGGTGACGATGATATGTATTTTATTTATTATAATATAATATATATATTGTATATAATTTTTAAACATAAAATACAGATGAAAATATTATATATTTATATATGTGTGTGTAGGGTGGGGTTCCTCTACAAAGTGTATTTTTCCTATAAAGTGTAAGAAGTGATTTTTACCATTGGATGAATGTGTTTGATGATTGAGATTATCTTTGTGGAATTTTGGTAATATGTGTGTCTTAAAAATAATCCAATTTAATAGATTAGGGTAAATGTGTCATTTAATTTGTTTTAAATAAGTAATAACTATCAATCATAAAACCACCTCCATAATAGTCGTGATTTCCCCCCTCTCTCTCTCTAGTCCCCCACCTTCTAAAACACCAAATCATACCAAAAAAGTGATAAATTAGATCTAGTGTTTCAGTATTTCTTCTTGTTTTAGAGATCAAAGATTTTTTTTTCATGTAGTGTGTTTTATTGATAAAACACAATGTGACAAAAAGCGACTGACTGCTAAACCACAATGTAAAGAATTTGTTTATGATAAAAAACACAATGTGACGAACCAATTACAGTTAATGACTGCTAAAACACAACGTGACGAACCAGTTACTGACAGCTAAAACACAACGTAGATGTGTTCTTAGTAGTGTTTTTTAGTGATGAAACACAATGTGACGAACCAGATGAAATACGAATTGAATATGAATATGTTGTAGCGATCGTATTATAATCATTGATACTGTCGCATTTGAAATCAAAGAGATATTCAATTTCCTTAAAATTCTCATTAGTTAGTTTAGGATATAAAATATTCCATAATTAAAATAATAATCAAATTACTATCATGCCCTTTTGATTAGAATAATTAATTTCCACATGTCATAATGATATGGCTTCCTACACTTTGTAGGAAAAGTTGGCTTTGTAGCCAACTCATACCATATATATATATATATATATATATATACACACAGACACACACATACATGAAAACCTAAGGTGCGTATTTTAAAACACTAATGGCTGGGTGCTAAACGAGTCGTGTTCATGGGTTGGCGGGTTCAATCCGAACCCGAAAATTTTAGATGAACCTGAACACGCAAATAGTGTCATACATATGAATCCGAACACGACCCAAATATTCGCGAGTTGATCCAAACACGACCTGTACAAGCTGAATTTTTTAACTCTTTTTTTATTTTTATTTTTTTTGAAAATTAATATACTAATATAAATTTACTATAAATTGTATATAATACAATTAGATTTAAGTTATATAATCTTATGTGTTTTAAGTTATAATTATGACATAAAATACACACCCAATTTAGTTTATAACATAAAACATATTGTTAAAAAATGTAATTTTATATAAATGGGTTAAACGGGTCAACTAGCTAACCCGACCCGTTTAGCTAAACAGGTTCGCGAGTTCAACTTGAAATTAACCCGAACCTGTTTAGACTAAACCCAAACCCGCGAATTTCTTGTTAGGTTCGAGTTAGATATTAAACGGACAACAAGCTACGTCGGCTACCCCTTTTTAAATAGCAAAGCTAAGTCTTTTAAATGCTATATTCATAGATCTCAGGGTCATAACATTACTATGCATGACCCTTTGAACTCGGCTAAGTAGGTCCACAGCTTCTAGCGCAAGGAAACCAAAAGTATCAAAAGTAAATGGGATAGACACGTGCTGCTTGTCAATGCACGCTTTCTTGTGTTTGGTTACTTTGCCCGGAGCAGCTTTTAAAACAGCATGACCCACCATGAAAGCACTACCCGTAAGCCCACAAGGGAGAAACCCTTGTCAGATCCACACACGTGTATTTATCTTCCTATCCATCCGAAGACCAAAATTTCGGCTGATCTAAGGGTAGATCTTCCTTCCAATTGGTTAGTTAATAAATTCACGGGTGCTACTTTCTTAGCAGAAAATATCGGGGCGCTTAAATATGTAAAAAAGAACATCCCTAACCAAATCATGTCGTTAGTTAAACCCAAGATCTCTCTATAATGAACTGTATGCTCCCCAAAAGAGTGCAAACAAGTCTTAAGACAAACACGACATATCTCATCAATTGAAAATAAAGGAATCATGCGCCGATACTTAAGGATAGTACAATACTCCACTGACGACATATGCTGGCCTAACCCATCTAAAAAACCAATTTTCTTTTGTCTAATAGTAAAGCCAAACTGTACTTCAATGTCATGGACCATTTTACTAAAAAGAGTACTCACCAATGCATGCTAGGCTTTAGAGGGCAGTGTCCTTTTTAGTGAAACCGCCGAAATGGAAGCATGGAATAGTATCACGAAGATATGCTAAAGCACATAAAAATTAATCATAATCCTTACCACATATCTCACTGTCTCGTAAAATGTGGTCCTATAACACCCAAGATTGGGTCCTCGATGCCACAAAGGCATATGATGAAGCCTCTACAACCGAATACAACCCCAAACCACCAAACCTAATTAGTAAGGAAGCAAGTCGCAACTGGAAGTCTCCAAAGAAGGGACCTCCTTAATTGCGTCACGCAAACCCTTGTCAAAGAATAACGTTGGATCCTCCAAGTGTACCGGTTGGCATGTCCTCAAGCCAAAGAAAAGTTTCACAATGCCCACACAGGATCGAAGCAAGAGTACTTCACTCTGCAGGTCACCTAGTTTTGGTAGAAGACACATCAAATCCACAGCATTAGCAACTCTTTTCTTTTCCAACCCACTAATAAAGCTTGCGTATCTACTAACGCCGCGTAATGATGTCCAACACTCTAGCCACATCTTCGGAATCTGTAATGATAGTTCCATCGTCAAGATACCAAGCATAAAGAAGAAGCTTGCATTTGTCTCTAATATGATGCACAAGGGGTGAAAAACAAAAGAAGTTGTCCCAATGTGTCCTCTTATTGAACTCTAGTGGTACACCAAATGTGCCCATCTCCAAGATACAATCTTACTTGTTGCCCATTTAGAAATTCTACCAACAAAGAAGTAGAAGGGCACCTCATCGTGACCTCGTGAAGTAAGGCTGATCTATCCACCCGATTAAAAACACTAGAAAAATCTATAGTAAGCATTGCAAGAGACCCATCAGTGTGACGTTCATTTAAAATTTTGTTGACGTTGTGTAAAATGGCCTCAATGCCACTAGACACGCCGACCCCAAACTGAAAACCATTAAGGTACTTGGTCATTTCTTTACCATCACCCTTGATAACAACCTTGGAAACCAAACACCTCCATTGAGTACCCACTTCAATAGGGCTAATCTCGTTGTCGGGTTTTAAGAGCGACGTAAGGGGTGCAGATACAACAAACTCTGCCAAACTCGATGTGTGTTTCCCGCCAACCATAAGTTGACTATTGCAGTGATAACGCATAAGGGATTAGTGGCAATAGCAGACCCCTCTTCACATAACGCATCCAAAATGTGTTGTGCCCTCAAATTGTCCCTCCCACATGAGATTCCTTTAGGAAAGGATTTAGTGCAACCAAGGACACTATCCTCTACTACAAGGGGAGGCTCAGAGTATATAGTACCTGACACAGATGGAGGTTCTCTGTACGGGTGTTTAGCCTCCAATACTGCATGGTATTACCATTGAATGGAGCAACACCGGATGAACATAACACTTTCACCGCAGCTGTAAAGTGGCCTTCTGCAACCTTCCGAAGACACTACCTAACTTTGGTGTTATTAACAGTACTCTCCTCAATATTATCAACGCCTCCTTGACCTAGACGCCCCAAAGCAGGACTATTAATTATATTTATTAACTAACATGAATTTAGCATATTCTTTCCCCCATTTGGGTAAAGAATTCAGGATTGATCTTTGTTGCAATGCCTTCCTCTACTTCTTGCCTAGCTTTTGCTCTAACCACTTGTGAAGTGCAACAAGGAAGAAGGAACAACCTAACCCACGCTTCAATGGATCTAGGTTGGGCAACCACATTGTAGAGAGTGGTTTTCAATGCTTGAGAGAAAGCCAAACGACAACTATGAGGGATGCTCTTCACGGTGACAATGGGTGTTTTAAAGACACAATCAAGTGGTACAAATACAACATCCAACATGAACAAATCATGAACATTGATCGTATCTTTAAAGACACAATCAATTAGTAGGACGACATATGCTTAAAATAGTATTCTTAGGAACCAAACTTCTTGTTTTTGGCTTGTATTTTTATTAAACTAAATTATTTTCATTTACCTATCCATCCGTAACCGGATCATGTAAAATCTATGGCTAATTTTTGTGTCTGTACCATTTGATTTGTTACGCACCTATAAGTTATCTTTGGCTAATTAGTAATTATGGTGCCGAGAAGCGGGTACATCTTGTCCTACTTTATCTTGAATGTAAAGCTGGTGATGTGTTTTGTTGGCGGGACATGAAGGTTGAGATAAAGAAACAGTATGCAGCAGCTGATCAAAAGGTGATCAGTAAGATCCCAAGGTCAGTGAAAGATGACATAGGTAGAAGCTACATTTTGACTGATTGGTTAGAGGTTTATGGTTTAAGTGGTTGTGAAAATTACCATCACTGGCTTTAAACTTACATATATGTTTTGTAATTTCCAGCCGGGGTTGACTTCATGAACCCGTTGACCCAATACAAGTGTTGGCGTCTTGTCTGACTTATGGTTTTAGTGTTATGAAGTTGGAGTTTATGTAGATCCGATTGAATTGTGGCAATGCATTTACAAACTAATGAGCTAGTTTTCAACAAAATTCCGAATGTGCCATAACAACATTAAGAAATAAACCACATTTATTTATGACACAGTCACAAGAGAAATAGTTATCAGTTTAGAGTATATACAACACACAAAAGTGTTACATTCTGTATTTCCGTATGAGAGACAGAAAAATGAAAAAAAATAATAATAATTACACAACAGGGTTTCCCTTATAAAGGGTCTTTCTTGTACTTCCTAATCATACATCTGACTGACCCAAAGTGTTGACACAGTGTGGTTAACCGTTGCGAATGTAAGCCGATACATGAGTTGTAAAGATTTAAGTAGGATTCATGTTATAGGATAATGTTTGGGACTTTGGGTGATTTTTTTTTTATTTATTATGAAGACAACTATAGAGGTTTAACCAGGAGGTGATGATACTTACAGGAAGTAAGATAACTGCTCCTTTTTTCTCGAACCTCCCTCCCCATATTGATCATTCCATTGCTTCAGCTCACTCATTATTG
Organism: Helianthus tuberosus; assembly: GCA_030545235.1. Classification (NCBI taxonomy): domain Eukaryota; kingdom Viridiplantae; phylum Streptophyta; class Magnoliopsida; order Asterales; family Asteraceae; genus Helianthus; species Helianthus tuberosus. Next base: position 24,720,311 of record CM060368.1, read on the forward strand.
AGCCTTCGGCTGCAAAACTAGCTGCCACCTGTAGCCAATCCACAAAAAAATGAATCAATATATCTACAAGCTTGTACAAATCACATTGTTTATTATATATATTCCTGTATGGGTGAGTTCAAATGAGAACCATGTTTCAGTCTTTGATCATGGAGCAAACAAAAGGAGATGGTCATAGTTAAGGAAGGAAAGAGACATAATAGAGAGAGATATCAATCATCCATTTAAATATGATCAAAGGGCTTAAAAAGTGGTTCCAAATTATTTATCGGTTCGCATTTGAGTGTCCCTATATTGCAATATAAGTATTCACAGATTGATAGATAGAGATGGAACCTGGGTTTTAGCTTCCCTGAAGTCTTTCAAGTTAAGTGGCCTGATAGTTATCACCCTATCTTTAGGGTCTTCAGGGGTTTGTGAGCCAACACCACTCTCAGCTTGGATTTTTTTAGCCTTTAATTATAAAGATGCCATTTTCAGACACTTGAAGCAACGAAGCACAACAAAAATGGTATGTGTGAAAGAAATTGACTAACTTTTATGAGATACAATACTTACAATATCCTTTTTCCTCTCTTGTTGAATCAACTCTCTAACAGGTCGATAAGCCGCAGTTGTACACAAATTCTATATTTTCAACAATGACCGCTGTTAATTGCAAGTTTGGATTATCTTTAATCACTTGTAAAAGAAAAGATAATATTACCTTCAAATCACTTCCACTAAATCCATCTGTCATGTTTGCAAGCTCTCTAAAGTCCAACCCTTCAACGACACTTTCTTTGGATAAAAGAGTTCTCATGATATTTTCCCTCTGCTCTACAGATGGTAGCCCAACCATTATCCTATTCACCAAACCATTATCAATCCAATTACATTTCTAAGTTTAGTATAAAGGAGGTCGATAACTTTAAACATATGATGCATAGTTTAAAAGATTACCTTCTTTCAAAACGTCTGATAATTGCTTCATCAAGGTCAAATGGTCTGTTAGTTGCAGCAAGAACAAGAATTTGTTTTTGACCAGTTTTAGATAATAGTCCATCCCAATGAGTCATGAACTCGTTCTTAATCTTCCTCATAGCTTCATGCTCTCCTCCTTTTGATCGCGAACCCAGCATGCTATCAACCTCATCCACAAATATTATAGTTGGTGAGACCTTAGCGGCAAGAGTGAACAAGGCTCGAACATTCTTTTCATCTTCACCGAACCACTTTGAAGTGATAGTAGACATAGAAACATTAATAAAACTTGCTCCAGCTTCATTAGCAATGGCCTTTGCTAGCATAGTTTTTCCGGTTCCGGGAGGGCCAAATAGTAATATTCCTCTACATGGTTTTAAAAGGCCTCCCACAAATAAGTCTGGTCTTCTTAATGGTAGCATTACTAGTTCTTGAAGTGACTCTTTGATCTCATTTAAAGCGCCAATGTCAGCAAATGTTACCCCAACTTCATGTGCCGGTATGACTTCTGGCCTAATGCGTTTCTCGAATTCATTGTCTGGTACTTCCTGCAATAAGGTGTGTTTTAATACTTTTTACTCGGCAAAACTTGTATTTGTTCGATTTTATTGAGAGCAAATGGTTCAAGTCTAATTTTAAATAAACGTCACCAATTAAGTGGATGGAAACATAAGGTGATCTTGTGTTCAATTCTACAGGCGGTAATCTTGACACGTCAACTTATGAATGGGTTGATTCGGGCGTGTTTTATCTCTAGAGAGAGTGAGTAAAATAACATAAGTAGAGTATAATAAAATAGGTTGAAGGGATCAAAATTCTTCCAAAGGAGGCAAATCCAGGCAACTGTGCATAGAAACTCAAAAACCTTTTTATGCAAGAAACCACACTAGCCAAAGGAGGCAAATCCAGGCAACTGTGCCTCATGTAAACGCAAGGTGATGACCATCCTCTAGGTGCAAGCAAGGTGCTTTTTAAAATTACTGCGCTTATTATAAATTAGTTTTTTTAATTTTCCTATTGTGTGGGTTTTTTCGTCACGAGTTTTCATTTTTTTATAATACTATTCAAGAAGTAAAACTATCACCAAAAGAATATACTTTTCATGATCATATTTGATGTACTAACTATTAAGAAGAAACCTTGGAAGAAGAGTGTCTTGCGTCAACCCCGACATGTTAGCCTTGCCTATTTTGCAACTTCTAGCATGTATTATTTATACAACAACAGTTTGATCGAGAATGTTGGACTTACTGGAGCTTTTGCTGGTGGGGGAGCAACATTATCTGCATTCTTAGGGGCCGCTGCTTCTGCTTCACTAGGAGCGGTGGCTTCAGGTTTTGTTTCTGATTTTGTGCCAGTAGCACCTTTCCCTGTTGTATCCTGTAATTAATCGTAATAATTAAATTGAAATTCCCATATTTAAGCGTCATAAAATTATACATGTAGAGAACTAACCTTCGATGGGTTATTTTTTATAGATTTAACTTCATGGAATAGACTCAATCCGTGGGCCAAACTGCTCCATTTTCAAGACAACAAATTGACAATAATTAACAAACATTACTCGACTCATATTCACATAAATTGCTAATAAACAGACCTTTCAGCAGAAATAACTAGTCTTCCATTTCTGTAGTTAGGATTCTTAGTACTTGTTAGATGATGAGAAATTGCTGATACCACCACTTCGTCGATGTATTTGCTGAGAGCAATTGTGTCAGATACACATATAGAACCAAGATCATCACACTCAAGATCATTAGCTGCAAGAACTTCACTAATATGGTTTCTGTTATCTTGAAACTGGATCATCTTCATGTCTTCTTGCAATTGGTTCTTCCAACTAACGAGATGGTCTTCTTCCTCGGGAGGTTTGATATCAATGGTGTATGGAAACACCGAAGTAATCCTCTCGTCGACTAGATTGTAGTCTGTATCAAGTTCCGCAACTTGTGACCCTAGGATTAGTACCGGTCCAGATAGTTTTTTCAACATTTTCTGGAATAAGGTATATATCCTTTGTGATTTTCCTAGGAACTTCGCGACATCTCTAAGATATAACACAATCGGAGTGTTGTTTGACGTTTGAGTAAGAACCTACAAGTGTAGGAAAAATATATATATATATATATATGTTCATGCAATAATCTCACAGAGCTTCCAGGGGATTAAACCAATTTAACCTTGTACATAGATGTGGCTAGATAGGCTGGCCGAGCGGGTTGGTAACAGGTTGAAACATGTGCAGGTTGGAGCAAATCGTTTTTTTGGCACAAGTTGTGGGCTGGGTCAGGTTGGCTTGACCCACAGACAATTTTCGTATTGTATCCATAAAAATAGACTATGGTTGACTTTCAAGTTGTTTGACCAAGTGGACCCATTTGACCCATTCTTTTTTCAGATTTTTTTCTTTTTTTTATTTGACATGTTTCAGACATTTGGAATAAAACACAACCGAAATCCACTTGCTCATAAGAAAATGGGTCAAAATTCGATAACCCGGTTTTATAGGAAAGGAAAGTAAGGAAGACATGATACCTTGTATAGCGTCTGTACAAAAAGCTTTTCATCAAAAGACCAGCTGCTTGTGCGTCTAAGTGGAGCTGAGAATGCACAGTCACCACATATAAGAAGCAAAAAATAAAAATAAAATATCATATTTGTAACACTCCTAAAATAGAACTCTAACCATAACAACTTTCAAAACACTATTCTGTTTTGATCATAGCATTTGCCAGTTCTAAAGACACCATTTAGTACCAAACCAAATATAGTAGCCCCAAACCGACTATACCATTTTTCACTCTAAAGATGCCAATTAGTTAGCATCATTGGACCTTTTTCTGGCTTTTTACCTGGATTTACAGGAGTATAGTTTGAAGCAAGCTCGTTCATATTAGCTGCCGTAGATGCATTTCTCCTCAGGGTTGGGGGATTCTGGATAGCTTCAGGCCCTCTGCAATTGAAAATGACAAAATAGAACACAACCACCAACTTTCAGGATGCAAAATATTTCAATCAACAGCTAAGGGTATCATAATTCATACCTTGTTCCCAAATCTGCAACACTACTTTGTCTACGTAAGCCCCCTGCAGAACAGCTATCCAACATTAAAACAGGAAAAAAAACAAGCTAAATACAACACCATGAAAAAATAATTAGGAGTCTCCAACATATATGATTTTCTTCTACTTTTCATATCAAGTGGCTTGTGTAACATGGGACTTTCTTAAATGCAGATGAAATTAACAAACGGTCTCAAATAGTACATACGACAAATGAACTTAAATACCTCTTCTTTCGGGTTTGGGTTGGACCACGCACAGTCCTGATTCGAATAAGCCAGACATTCTCGCCAAAGTTGTTTCTGATATAGACCTTTTCAAGGACTAGAAATATAGCGCGTCAGTTAATGAAGTAATCAACATAAACCTCACCTCCTCATTTGTAAATGTGACAGCATGCAATAGAAAATGCATTCCATGTACTACTAAACAGACCCTAATCCAATCCAAGAAATAAGAGGTTATAAATTGGTCAGTATTCTTACATTTGTTTTAGCAGAAGCCCCGTATTTGCTTTGAAGCTGATACAAAACAATAAACAAGATTAGTAGAAGTACATATCAAAAAACAATTTTATTGACACTCACCTTTAGTGAAAAATCTGTAACATCCAGCAATAGCAGTTTGGCATCAAAAAAATGAGCCAAAGCCTTGGCAAGCATTTGCTGATAAAGTTCTTCAAAACCCACAACAAGAAAGAAAATTAAGAAAAAAAAAATTATCAAGACAAACAGAAGAACATTAAACAACTAACCAGCAGGCCCCGATAACAATATAGTTCGGCTTGCAGGAGCAAGGTTCCGTGTGTGCTTAGCAAAATCAATATTCTTTAAATAAACAAAGGCAGCACTAGTCAGTAAGGTCCTCGTCTGCTCACTGTTAAAACGGTCAACAAAATTAAATGTTAATGAGCCATATAAGGAGGTAAATTATTGATTTCAAACGAGTTAAATTGTCCCGCGGTTTTATTCCATCCAGATTAATGTGACATTCAACGTAGCTCATGGTAATTAAACAATATGTTTCATCCTTAAAGGTATAACACAATTTAATTCTCGGAGATCTTGTTAGGCTCATTTGCACATGCAATTTTAAGAGCAAACATTGGCATACATATATGAAAAAATTCTTCGATAGACAAAAGATATGAGAAAAATTATATGAAATAACCGTAAATCTTACTGAAAATACAAACTGTACAAGAATTGTCTTACCTTAGATAATATGGAAATTCATAGAAAGTGACCTTGCTGTCTTTACCATCAATAATCATACTTTTCATTTCACGCTCCATTATCTGCGGCGTGATGCCATTTGCCGACGAATCACCGCCACTGGTCAAACGATTCACCGTCCTCCCCACTCCAAGCCCAACTCCTATTCCTATTCCCACACTCAACGCCGACACAAACGCACTTCTTTGTTCCATCTTTTCTCAATTTCAAACCCTAATATCCATTTTCCAACCAAAAAAATTGTCACAATATCAACTACAATCTGACTAACATATAACATAGAATTAAATTCACATATGCAATTGATGAAAATAAAATTAAAAAAAAAAAGGAAACAAGGCTTACTATCCGAAACCTGATCTATAGCGTATAGTTTCTTCAAATATCTCTTAAATGATCCAAAAATGAAAAATATCTGAAAATTTACAGTTATTGATCACAACATAGAGAAACAATCCATTGATATTGATTGAAATATGAATCCACAATTCCTATAAATTGAAACAGCCTTTGTCCGTTGCTTTATACGTATATGCATGTGTACAATATAATTTCTGCTTTCTAGGGGACAGAAATTTTCGATTTCTGAATATATGTTTCTCTCTATCTATAGCTATATTACAGGTGTATGCAACCAAACTTGCACATAGAAATTTTCGATTTCTGAATATAGTAGTTGATATATGGTTATTTTTCTGCACAATTTTCGGTTTGTACTCACAGAATTTCAAGACACATGCACACAACGTAAATCTTTAGTGACCGAAAAAATATGGGAAAATGAGCGGTTTCCTGAAACAACGTAGAAGAAGAAAGAGTTGGTTTGTAAGTTGTAAACTTGTAACCGCTATAGGGACTGTGAAAAGAAAATTTTGTCTACAGATTTAGGTCCAAAACTAATAGGTGTTATTCGGCCCAGTTGCTTTTGGGTTTAGCCTATTAGCTAGTAAAAGCCTTTGGCTCACATTTATATAATATCAATTTGTAATATACTTACTTAGGCTTTAAGTGGTTGTAACTTTTGCATTAATGATGTTTCATGCTTAGTTTTGTTGTACCTTTATGTGTTGGGGTTGTACACTTTGTTAAATTATATACTATAAATTTGTAATATTTAAAACATTTGTGTGCAAGTTTGGTTGTAAGTTATGCTTAAATATTTGTACCTTAATCAAATATAGGTTGTAAGTTGTGCTTAAGTGGTTGTACCTTAATCAAATAATAATGGTTTCATTACCTTATCAAATTCAATATGTTTTGTATGAACGTATGGTTGTAAATTGTGCTTAAGTGGTTGTACCCTAATCAAATAATGGTTTCATTATCTTACCATATTCAATCGGTTTGATCCATTCAAAGTTGTGTTGTTTTATTTATAAATTATTATTATCTATAATAATCTAATTAATTTAGCCAAATTCTTGTATAAATATAATTTGCAACATATTGATGCAATGGTTGTTGTAATGTATGCATTATGGTTTGATAGTGGTAATGATATATATTATATATAGATTACGATTAACCTGTCAAACGGGAAAAAATAGACGTCGGTTCATCATAACGCGCAAGTCCTAGATCAACTTAGTTATTTTATTCTATGTTTTACGTTTCGGTTTAATTTCTTAGCATTAACACCGCAACTTCAGTGTCTGTGGTCGCTTACAGTAGTGTGTCATTAGTGCTCGCCCCCGCCGCAACGCGGGGGTGTTTAATACTAGTTAGATAAAAGTTTTAAAATGAATGGTGTATAGCCGAATAGGGCATAGGAAGATAGCTAACCTAATCTGATCATTGGGCAATTTGAAGTTGAAAGTACAGCCCAATTAATATTGTTTATAACGGCCCAGCTATAATATTGTTGATCTCATCTTTGAATATAAATTAAAGGGGTATTAAGAGAAGCACACAATTGTTTTCTTGTTTGTAGTATAAAAAAAGTTAATTACTTTTTTCGTTCTTGTGGTTTGATAAAAATAACTATTACATTGTAATTTAAAAATTGGCAAAATAATACTATTGGTTTCATTTTCGTTCCAATTAGACCCACCCTCACAAACTCCATCCATTTATATTGTTAACTGTTTGATGAAAATTAACACTTAACCATATAAATGATTAAATGGATGGAGTTGGTACGGGTGGGTCTAATTGAAATGAGAATGAAACCACCGGTACTGTTTTGTCATTTTTAAGCTAACTAATGAACTCTAATAATCAGTAATTATTTTTAGCAAACCATAAGGACGATAAAAGTAGTTAACTCTTTGTCTTTTTTTTACTTCTGACCCAAAACTTTTCATCTTTTACAATTTAACCTCATAACTTTTTTACTTTAAACTTTGGTCCACTTTTCTTTTCACCTTTCGCAAATATTTGTTTTACGTTTTGTTCTAAATTTTGTGAGGTAACACGGGGCAACATGCGTGTGTGATTCAACGTTTTTACATTTTGTTCAAATTTTTGTCACTTGACACATCGCAACGTGCGTGTGTGATTTAAAGTTTTTACGTCTTTTTTTTTTCCGTTTAACAGGTTTGACGTAACGGGCGGGTCCTAGATTGATTTGGTTATTTTTTCTATGTTTAACGTTTCGATCTAATTTATTCGCATTAAAACGTTGCAACTTCAGTGTTGGTGTCTTTGGAGATGGTGTGGCATTGGTGCTATTTGGTATGGTTTTTCGCCCTTACCGCCCTTACTACAAGAATAATACACTATTACCGGCGACATCTTTAGCGGCGACAGGTCATATGTCGCCGCTATTGGTCGATCCGCGTCACAGGCTCTCAAACCAAACCCCATCCGTTGATCAAAATCATGATCTGACGGTTGGGGATTTATATATCATTACCGGCGACAAGTATAGGTCAATAGCGGCGACAGCTAGTCTCCGCTAAAAGTGAATGTCAGAACTTTAATTCCTAGCCACACAAATCTTATCTCTGGTCAACTTCATTAAACTCATTACCGGCGACGATAGGCAATACCGGCGACATCTTGTCGCTGCTAATGGTTGAACGAGCCAAACACCCTATACAGCGCCAATTTCTCCCTCCTCTTTCATTTTTCCCCAAAAATACCTCCGAACACAGCTGCTCATTCGCGAAAATCGTCCAAATCGGTTAGTTTCACTTTGTTTTTGTTAGATTTCTTCTCTACATTTGTTATATAGATGTTATAGGCTTTAATTTTTGCTCTTTTTTGTGTATTTTTGTGTTTGTGGAAGAAATATCGGATCACCACCATCTCGAATCCGGTCACCACCATCTCGAATCCGGCACCACTTCGTCTCCTCGGTCTTCATCTCCTTGAAACTTGAAAAATACGGTTAGTTTTTTTTTTTTTTTTTTAAGTTTAGAAATTGTATAATTTTTAGTTTAGGTATGTAAATTGTGTATGTTAGTATGTATGTTTGTATAATTTTTAGTATGTAAATAGTATAATTTTCAGTTTAAGTTGTATGTGGGTATGTAAGTGTATGAATGAATGTATGTATGTTTGTATAATTGTTAGTATGTTAATTGTATAATGTAGGTGTATTTGAAAAATGTGTATGTAAATTGTATAATGGTTAGTTTTTTTTTTTTTTTTAAAGTTTAGAAATTGTATAATTTTTAGTTTAGGTATGTAAATTGTGTATGTTAGTATGTATGTTTGTATAATTGTTAGTATGTAAATTGTATAATTTTTAGTTTAAGTTGTATGTGGGTATGTAAGTGTATGAATGAATGTATGTATGTATGTAAATTGTTAGTATGTAAATTGTTAGTATGTAAATTGTACAATGTTAGTATGTAAATTGTAAATTGTTAGTATGTTTGTATAATTGTTGTATGTTAGTATGTTGGTGAAAAATGTGCATGTTAGTATGTATGTTTGTATAACGTATGCAAATGTGTGTGTAAGGATGCAAATGTGTAGGTTTGAAAAAAATGTTAAAGTTTGATAATTTGTATATTTGTGTTTAGGTTTTAAAACATTTATATTTAAATTTGACAAATATATATTAGTTAGGAAATACCCTCTTTATATTAAAATCATCATTTAAAACATAAGGAGCTATGAAAATACCCGCCCGAAATATAAACCATTATGAAGAACATTACGAGCTTAAAAATCGTGTCTGATATTGAATTCATCATTTCAAACATAACGAGCTAAGAAAACACCCAATCGAAATTGAAATCATGATTTAAAACATAACGTTCCGCCCAAAATTTAAAACAATCATTAAGAACATAACAAGCTTAAAAAATTGTGCCCGTGTTTGAATTAATCAATTTAAACATAGCGAGCTTAGAAATACCCGCCCGAAATTGATTTAGAAATTAATTTCGGGTTGTCCCCGTTTATCTTGGGACTGCTTTTTGAATACTTTATCTCATTTAGGATGTGAATGTGTATTACATGATTGTTTGTTTAAGAAGGATTCGGTTATCATTTTCTCTTTGCTCCTCGGGTATATATATCATTACATATATACTTGGGAGCTAAGAGGAAATGCTGCCGAATTTTTCTTAAACAAACAATCATGTAATACACATTCACATATGAGATAAAGTGTTCAAAAAGTGGGTTTAGCAGCCTACCCTTGTCTTGTTAATCCTAAATTAGATTTTCTTTCAGTTGCATAATGCCTATCGATAAAAGTTGGATTGATTCCCCACGTCATTCACCTCAATACAAGCAAGGACTCGAGTCATTTATCGAGATGTGTGAAAGAGTGATAAAAAACCACGATGAAGTTAGATGTCCGTGTACCAAATGTAAAAATTCTGGCTTAAAAACTATGGCAGAAATGAAATACCATTTGCGTATTAACAGTTTTTGGAAGGAATACACGAAGTGGACCTATCACAGGGCCACGACTCCAATTGCAGAAGTAAACGATGTTGCGCTACAAGACGGTATGGTAAACGTTATTGAAGAAATTAGGGGGGAGCGTATGGAAGAAGATACATACCTTAACCAAGAGAACTCGAATGGAGATAGTAGCGGTGTTGTTGATGATTTTGAAGACCTGGTAAAGGAAGCTGAAACAGAATTATATCCTGGTTGTACCAAGTTTTCTTCTATCGACTTTTTAGCAAAGCTTTTGAATATAAAGGATACGTACCATTTTCAAAATGAAGGAGTAGATCGACTCCTCTCGTTGTTGCGAGAGTCAATGCCAGAAGGCAACAAGATTCCCCCTTCGTATTATGTAGCTAAGAAGACATTTAAGAAGATTGGTTTGGCATATGAGATGATAGATGTGTGCACAAATGATTGTGCTCTCTTTTGGAAAGAAAACGAGTCCTTGCAAAATTGTCCCGTTTGTAATGAGAGTCGATGGGTTGATAAAGACACAAAAGGCACGAAGGTGGCTCGTAAGGTGTTACGATACTTTCCTTTGACGCCTAGACTACGACGTTTGTATTGTTCAAGGCACACAACGAAAGATATGATATGGCATAGTACCGGACGATCGGAAGATGGGATTATGCGTCATCCAGTTGATGGATCTGCATGGCAAGACTTTGATAAAAAGTACCCAAACTTCGCGATGGAGCCACGAAATGTTCGCTTAGGGCTTGCAGCTGACGGTTTTAATCCCTTTAGCAACGGTAGTGGATCCCCGACTCATAGCACGTGGCCGGTTATACTCACCACATATAATCTGCCTCCCTGGCTATGCATGCGAGAGTCCACATTCATGTTGACCTTGTTGATTCCTGGCCCTAAATCACCGGGGAAAGACATGGACGTTTTCCTTAGACCGTTAGTGGATGAACTTAAGCAATTGTGGCAGACAGGTGTACGTACTAAAGACGCAGCAACAAACACATACTTCACAATGAAGGCGGCGTTGTTATGGACCATAAATGACTTTCCAGCCCGTAGTAGTCTATCAGGTTGGAGCGGACAAGGCTGCATGGCATGCCCAACTTGTAACCAAGACACTCCTTCAATACGTGTAACTGGTAAATGTGCTTATGTTGGTCATCGCCGGTTCTTAGATGCCAACCATCCTTGGAGAAAAAGTCTCGACTTTAACGGGAGACCCGAGACACGAGACCCTCCGAGACAGTTTAGCCCAGCTGACATAGAAGCTCAACTCGGTCGTTTAATTAATCGTCTACCAGGCAAGCATCCAGATTTTGGAGGTGGGAGGTACACCCGGTTAGATTTCGAGTTGAACTGGTCCAAAAGAAGCATATTTTTTGACCTTGAGTATTGGTCTTCTCTGCAGCTGAAACATAACTTAGATGTAATGCATATAGAGAAAAATGTGTGCGACAGCTTGCTCGGTACTCTTATAATGAACGATAAGAGCAAAGACACGCCAAATGCACGGTCCGACTTGGAAAAACTAAACATTCGGCCGTCACAATGGCTGAAACAATCGGGTGGCAAGTTCTTAAGTCCCCACCCAAAGTACTCATTCAAGTCCGATGATCGAAAACTTTTTTGTCAGTTTATAAAAAATGTTAAATTACCAGATGGGTTTGGATCTAATATCAGTAAGAGGGTGACAGATAACAATGCTAACATTACCGGGTTGAAATCTCATGACTGTCATATCCTCATGCAACGTTTGATACCGATTGGGGTTAGAGGGCTTTTGACTAAAGATACATCTACACCAATAGTAGACCTTTGTATGTTCTTTAAGCAACTTTGCTCTAGAACACTATCGGTGGATGATATGAAGAAAGCAAATGATGACATTGTTACCATCTTATGCAAGTTAGAGATGATCTATCAACCTGCGTTTTTTGACATTATGGTCCATTTACTTGTGCATTTACCTGATGAAGCGATTGCGGGAGGTCCAGTAGCTTTTAGATGGATGTATCCATTTGAAAGGTACATGAAAAAACTAAAGAACTATGTCAAAAACCCGGCAAGGCCTGAAGGTTGTATAGCTGAATGTTATGTGTTTGAAGAAGCTCTAACATTTTGTTCAATGTACCTTAAAGATGTTCAGACTAAGTTCAATCGCCCAGATAGAAACGATGATGTCGTTGTTGAAAAAAGAAGGTTATGGGTGTTTGAGTCCAAATGTCGTTATGTTGGCGCAAGAAAGGAGAAATATCTATCATTCATCGAAAAAAGCAAGATGGAATGGTTTGTCCTCGAAAACTGCGCAGAAGTTAGGGAGTACATGAAGTGAGTGCTTCTATCTTTAACATTTCATAATCTGTTCATTGGTATTTCTCATTCCTTTCTTATATTTGTCATCAATGTAGTGAATTCAAACATACACATCCCCATGATGATCTTAAAACCAAATTTCCGGGATGGTTTCTCCATAAGGTATAATACATATATAACATTCATTACTCTATACTTGCTAGGTAATACATATATAACAAAGAGTATTACTCTATATTTGTTAGGTCCATTCGATGAAAACACAAAATTCTCCAGAATTCCACCCGGAGTTGTATGCTCTTTCAATTTGTGCGAAAATGACTGCTTACACTTACACTGCTTGCATAGTCAACGGTGTTAGGTTTAAGACACTTGAACGTGATGCAAAATGCGCAACGCAAAACTCTGGGGTGGAAGTGGTTGGAGAGAACGGTGTGAAATTTTATGGCCAATTAGAAGAAATTATTGAGTTGCGTTATACAAATGATTATTCCACTGTCCTATTTCGGTGCAAGTGGTTTGATACTCAAAGGGGTGTAAACCATGACAATAATATCACCAGTATAAGCACTGAACATGAATGGGACAAAGACGATCAACTCATATTTGCTTCGCAAGCCAAACAAGTGTTCTTCATCCAAGAAACGTCTCGAAACCAAAAAAATAAACATAGGTGGGTAGTCGAAAATGTTAATCATCGAAGAATTTGGGATCGGCCATTAAGTGATGACCGCGTCAATAAGGTTCAAAATGTTGGCAAACGCTTAGAAGATAGTGACGTTGTTGACAACAACTCTTCATCTGACTGTCCACTTGTCATTGACTTGACCCAATACTTTCAAATTGGATCTTCTCATGTTACTGCGGGTGAGCCTTCAATTGAAGTTGATCCCCCAACGGCCACCGTCGATGAAGTGTTTGAAGTCGAGACTGATTCTGATGAGGTCGAGGCTGATTATGATGAGGATGATCCCGATTATGTGGAGTCTGACTAGAAGAAAAGTTATTGTAATTTATATTGATTTGTAATTGATAAACACTTGTTTGAAATATTTATATGAATTTGAGTTACCGTTGTTGTACTTTCGCTTAATTTGTATTAGATACACATGCTGTAACATTTGTAACTTTATAGGGATTATGTTTTCGATATTGTTGATATTCGCTTATCTCATGGCTGATGTGGCCCCCTGGGGACATGGGGGTGACGGCGCTGGTGATCCACCGATTCCTCCTGGTGGGTTTCGTGGCACACACGATACAGACGGTAAGTCTTTTACTAAATTATTTTGTAGTTCTTATATTTTTTATATTATAAATGTTGTTACTAATTATTTTTGTTTTATTTGCAGCGGTTCCCCCGAAGAGGGTTCGGGGGAAAGCAAAAAACGAGAAACTAAGGCGTCTGGTAAAAGCAGGGGGGCCTGTATCGCTTACGTTTGACAGGCATGTCACGTATACTCCTGTTGGTAAAACAAGAGATATGTTTTCACGAGAGGCCGGCCTGTATATGTGGCGGTCCATCCCGTTCGATAAAATTGGATGGGATAACGTTGAACAACATTACAAGGATGCCCTCATGAACCACTTACGGGTAAATAAGTTATATGCATAAAATTTTATCAAATATTTAAAGCACATGCAAATCTAATTTATATATGATATTTTAACTTTTTTATTTAATTTGTAGGAAAATTTCAATTTTGATGAAGTGGAACGTGATATAGAGGCCAAAAACTTGACGGGTGGCATTAGGGCTGTGCTTATGAAGCGGTACTCTGACCGCAAGCACGATGCTAAAAAATTATTTAAGAGCAAGGGAGGTTACAACGATCTTGAGAGTGCAAGGGCATTCCATCCCCCGGATATGCCCTATGATAACTGGTTGAGAGCCATCGAAGGTTTCCGGGAACAAAAATATATGAAAAAAAGCGAGGCCAACACACGAGTACGTCAGAAACAACAATTCCCATACCGTGGGGGGACATCGTCGTACGGTAGCACTGCCTATAAAAATGTAATGTTTTATGTATGTGTGCGTGTGTGTAAGCTTTTGTTTATTTATTGTCTAATCTAAGTTTAATGTTAAACAGGATATGGATTGGGTACCTACGTATGCTAAAACCCACACGGACAATCAAGGGAATTGGGTTGATCCGGTTGCTGAACAAAATTACGTAAGTATTTCTTTTAAGTATTATTTTCTATAACAAATATATATATATATATATATACACATATATATTTAATCATCTTCGTAAAATACAGCGGAACATACAACAGGCCACAAGTGAATGGAGCGGTGAGGGTCCGCCAATTGCCCCGTATCAGGAAGCGTTGGGTGAGCGGCTAGGATGGTACCGCGGGATGGGGCCTAAACCTTCTTCCAACACGTCCTCGCACTCGTCATCTAACATGTCGTCTTCGCAAGGTCGGACGCAAGAACCCTTTTCCGAGGTAAACTACGCAATTTATAAAATGACAAACGAACGCATGTTTCCTTGTTAAATATATGTTGGTAGCGTTAATTAATATGCTAATATACGTTTTGCAAGCTATTATTGTAGGATTTTGTTAACAACTTGTTTCAAACCCCGTCATTTTTGAACCAACTTAACAACTATCTTGCTTCACAAGGAAAAGGAAAAGGAAAGTCAAAAGACTACGATTCTGACAACTTATTCGATAATGAATCCGACGATGAACCCAACGATGAACCCAACGATAACGATGAGTGAAGCTTGCGTCAATGGTGTTTGCTTGCGTTTGTTTTTAATTATATTACTTTAAACGTATGTACGACTTAAACGTAGTTTTTAATTATATTACCTTTAGTATATGTTGATTATGTTCATGGCGTTTGCTTGCGTTGTTTGAAAATAGGCAGGTTTTGTTTTTTCGGCCGTAAAACTGGCTGGGCAGCTGTATATACAGCTGCTGTATTAAAAAAAAAAAAACAGACTTTTAGCGGCGACAGGTGTCGCCGCTATTGCCTTTCAACCTTTACCGACGAATGCTCAATACCGGCGACACTTTTACCAGCGACATCTGTGGTCGCTAAAAGAGGACGATCAATACCGGCGACAGTAGTCAATACCGGCGACAACTGGTCAATAGCGGCCGAGAAATACCGGCGACGCAATACCGGCGACATGTCGCCGCTAAAGGTCAATAGCGGCGACAAAAGTGACCAATACCGGCGACACCTGTCGCCGCTAAAGGTACCCTGTTCTTGTAGTGCATTAATGATGTTTCATGCTTAGTTTTGTTGTACCTTTATGTGTTGGGGTTGTACACTTTGTTAAATTATATACTATAAATTTGTAATATTTAAAACATTTGTGTGCAAGTTTGGTTGTAAGTTATGCTTAAATATTTGTACCTTAATCAAATATAGGTTGTAAGTTGTGCTTAAGTGGTTGTACCTTAATCAAATAATAATGGTTTCATTACCTTATCAAATTCAATATGTTTTGTATGAACGTATGGTTGTAAATTGTGCTTAAGTGGTTGTACCCTAATCAAATAATGGTTTCATTATCTTACCATATTCAATCGGTTTGATCCATTCAAAGTTGTGTTGTTTTATTTATAAATTATTATTATCTATAATAATCTAATTAATTTAGCCAAATTCTTGTATAAATATAATTTGCAACATATTGATGCAATGGTTGTTGTAATGTATGCATTATGGTTTGATAGTGGTAATGATATATATTATATATAGATTACGATTAACCTGTCAAACGGGAAAAAATAGACGTCGGTTCATCATAACGCGCAAGTCCTAGATCAACTTAGTTATTTTATTCTATGTTTTACGTTTCGGTTTAATTTCTTAGCATTAACACCGCAACTTCAGTGTCTGTGGTCGCTTACAGTAGTGTGTCATTAGTGCTCGCCCCCGCCGCAACGCGGGGGTGTTTAATACTAGTTAGATAAAAGTTTTAAAATGAATGGTGTATAGCCGAATAGGGCATAGGAAGATAGCTAACCTAATCTGATCATTGGGCAATTTGAAGTTGAAAGTACAGCCCAATTAATATTGTTTATAACGGCCCAGCTATAATATTGTTGATCTCATCTTTGAATATAAATTAAAGGGGTATTAAGAGAAGCACACAATTGTTTTCTTGTTTGTAGTATAAAAAAAGTTAATTACTTTTTTCGTTCTTGTGGTTTGATAAAAATAACTATTACATTGTAATTTAAAAATTGGCAAAATAATACTATTGGTTTCATTTTCGTTCCAATTAGACCCACCCTCACAAACTCCATCCATTTATATTGTTAACTGTTTGATGAAAATTAACACTTAACCATATAAATGATTAAATGGATGGAGTTGGTACGGGTGGGTCTAATTGAAATGAGAATGAAACCACCGGTACTGTTTTGTCATTTTTAAGCTAATGAACTCTAATAATAAGTAATTATTTTTAGCAAACCATAAGGACCATAAAAGTAGTTAACTCTTTGTCTTTTTTTTTTTACTTCTGACCCAAAACTTTTCATCTTTTACAATTTAACCTCATAACTTTTTTACTTTAAACTTTGGTCCACTTTTCTTTTCACCTTTCGCAAATATTTGTTTTACGTTTTGTTCTAAATTTTGTGAGGTAACACGGGGCAACATGCGTGTGTGATTCAACGTTTTTACATTTTGTTCAAATTTTTGTCACTTGACACATCGCAACGTGCGTGTGTGATTTAAAGTTTTTACGTCTTTTTTTTTTCCGTTTAACAGGTTTGACGTAACGGGCGGGTCCTAGATTGATTTGGTTATTTTTTCTATGTTTAACGTTTCGATCTAATTTATTCGCATTAAAACGTTGCAACTTCAGTGTTGGTGTCTTTGGAGATGGTGTGGCATTGGTGCGATTTGGTATGGTTTTTCGCCCTTACCGCAACTTCATTCTTGTTCTACCAATTTGCTGTGGTGGGTCATCATTGAATTCTCTCGTCTCTTGTGTGTCTAATTGAATAGGGAAATTAAATAACTCGTATGTAGCCGAACTTAAATATACACAATCGATTAAAATGTTACAATGGGTATGAAAATATCTTGGTAATTTCCATTGTGGCAAAAACATATCTATATATATATATATATATATATATATATATATATATATATATATGGAGAAGATCATGCGAGAACCACCTCTTATTGCGAGAACCGCGAGAACCAATGTGAACACAACCAAAAATGCCTAAAAATAGCTAAAAATCACACAAATTTTTTTTGTTTTGATTTTTTTAATATTTTTTATGTGAAAATCGCTACTTTTCGAAGCCAAAAATTTTTTTTTTTTGGATTCGAAAAGTAGCGATTTTAACATAAAAAATATTAAAAAAATCAAAAAAAAAAAATTAGTTTTTTTTATAGATTTTTTTTAGGTTTTTTGGGGGTTTAGTTTTTAGCATTTTAGCTTGGGGGGGTGGGGTGGGGGGTTAGGTTTTTTTTTTTGGGGGGGGGGGGGGGGTGGGGGTTAGGTTTTTTTAGGTTTTTTTTAGGTTTTTTAGCTATTTTAGGTTGTGTTCACATTGGTTCTCATGGTTCTCACAATAAATGGAGTTCTCGCATGAGCCCCTCCCTATATATATATATAGGCTAAAGATAAAAAGAAAACCACTTTTATTGAGAAAACCCGGGAAACTCAAAGCTCCCGACATTTTTTTTTTTGAAAAAATTACCACACGTAATATACATGTTTTTAAGAGTTTTGGGCAAAAAAATCGAAAAAGCGCCGAGTAGATATTTAAAAAAAAAATAAACAAGTTTTGGTGTAACATATTGTAACATATGTTACACCAAAACTTGTTTATTTTTTTTTAAATATCTACTCGGCGCTTTTTCGATTTTTTTTGCCCAAAACTCTTAAAAACATGTATATTACGTGTGGTAATTTAAAAAAAAAAGTCGGGAGCTTTAAATTTCCCGGGTTTTCTCAATAAAAGTGGTTTTCTATATATCCTTACCCTATATATATATATATATATATATATATGTATGTGTGTGTGTGTGTGTGTGTGTATATGGATTGTCTCAGTAAAGTCTTTTAGTGGCATGGTTCAGTCCTCTTCCCCATTATACAGAAAAAGTGAGGCACCACTTCAGCTACAACATAATATCACTACCGCCAGTACGATTAGACATCCAACCTGTAGTTGTAACAATCAAATTGCAAGAGCGGCCCAAACTCCTACAGGAGGTAGAAGTGGGGAATTTTTCGTAATTGGCAAATCCTGACGGAGAAATGTTGCGTGGAGGTAGAAGGCTCACAGGTCATGAACTTCTTTTCATGAACTAACTATATGCCAGCGGCTGCTGTAATATAAAGGATGCAAGCAGTATCCGGAATGATTAGGCGTAAAGCTTTGTAGGTGGGGTTTTAAGTCGGTTGTTAAATCCCAGGGCTCAACTCTAGACAGGCATTGGAAACCACCAAGCTAGAGTACGGTAGGGGCAAAGGGAATTTCCAGTGGAACGGTGAAATGCGCAGAGATCGGAAAGAATACAAACGGCGAAAGCACTCTGTTAGGCAATACTAACACTAAGAGACGAAAATTGGGGGAGCATTTGGGATTAAATACCCCATTAGTCCTAGCCGTAAACGATGGAAACTTGGCGATGTACATATTGACCCGTGAGTGATGTAGCTAATTTGTTAGGATCGGAGGCTCTCATGATAGTGTTTGTTTGTATGAAGTGAATGATCAATGAATATGAAAACATGTTAGGTGCAGCGGAATTGAAAACAAACTTTGTAAACACAATCAAAGGAGGAAATAGTTTGATAAACAATTGCTTCACATAGAGTCAAAAGATTACAAATCAAAGAAAAAGATTACAGTCATACTTACAAACTATACTCCCCCTCAGCCTGATGCCCCAAGGTTAGTTGCACACAAGATGAAAGGATTAGACATGAGGAGAAGATCCCACTCAGTCAATCAAATGTAACAGTACAGGGTACTGATACATTTATAGGCAAACCAAACCACTGAGGTATCTCAGCTGACGTCACCATGAAAGCGACGTCTAACAGCCTAACAACCTGTATCAACTGTCCTTACACAAAAACTGCTAACCTAACCACTGACTATACATAAGACAAACAATTTACTAAACAGCTGCTCTCCCTTTATGTCAGTGCTTTCCTCAAGGTTGATCAGTCCTTGACTGGGCAGTGCTTTAACATCAGTAGATAGGACCAGCAGTGTTGAATACCTCAGGGTTTTCATCAGCAGTTGAAAGGACAGCAACAGTTGAATATGAGCAGCAGATAGAGACCATCAGTTGTTATAAATCACTTTCAAGGAGAGAGCAAAGTGTAAACCACTGCTTATTGTGAATCCACTGTTGTGACCTGGTTTTGGCTTTACATTATCTGTTCCTCTGGTAGGGTTCGATCCCAACAATCTCCCCCTGGAACAGATAATGCCAAAACTCTTCATTATTTGTGGATTTCTTTATTTCCTCATCAACAGCTCCTTTATCTGACCTTTAAATTGTAATTCAAAGTCTAGGGCATCTGTATCTTCATCATCCCTGCTAAGTGAAAGATCAAGGAGATCCTGCAAATCTTCAAGACTCAGGCCAAGAGCTTGTTCCCTTGATATTTTCTCCACTACTCCACCAGGCCTGAGCAAAGTCAATACGCAGGTCTGTTTGTCAGTTTCCCACTTTTGTATTTTTGAGCCTGGTGGGTTTCTTGGGAGATGTTTATTTGCATAAGTATTTGGAGAGGCTGGCCTGTTCATAGCTGGCTGAGCAGCACTTGCAGATTGTTCCAATTCAAGATCTTCTTTTATCATTACTTCCGTGCCAGCTTTTACAATGGCATCTCCGGCTAAAAGATCTTGAATTGTTTCCATGCTAAACTGGTTTTTGCTCCTTCTTTTGTAGATGGCAGCACCAGCTGGAGCAGTGGTTCTTTTGACTTGCAGCTTTGGTCGTCTTTTTGAAACCGCTGCTTTGGAGTAGTCAGGCTTTTGTGGAATATTTGGGTCTTTCTTTCTTAGTTCCTCCAACCTTTTGTAGGTGGCCCTGACTCTATCTTCTCCCCACTTTGTCACAGAGTTCTTTGACCCATAATCAGCTGCAATCAGCTCCTCTTTCATTCTCCTCAACTCTAACATCTTCTCAGCTTCAAATTGTTTGAATTTTTCAGGAGGAGTCTGCTTGACCTTATTTTTGATCATGTCTTGAATCCTGGCTGCTTCTTTTTCAAGCTCAGGAATGGTCCAGGTCTTGTACATGTGTTTCTCCCCCTTGTATTTCTTGTAGGTCATGATGTTTTCAATGTAGTCTTTTCTTAAGGACTCATCTGCCCTTTCTGAAATTTTCTGACATACATTTTTAGCAAAACGCTCCATAGCATTGACCTGTGAGAGTAAAAACTGATAGTTTTGTTCAAATTCTCTATCAGATTTCCCTTTTCTGTTTTTTATTGCAATATCCTCTGCTTATTTGGCTTTGAGTTTCAAGTATTCTTCAATATTGTTAGGCCTGGGATAAGTTGCAATTGATGGCAAACTCCTTTTGGCTGGGTCATCTTCATAATAAAAAGATTTGATTTCTTCTCTGACTGCAATGAGTTCCAGAGGAAATGAGACACCAGCAGGAGGTAGTGATTTTATAATTTGAGCTGAAGAGAGAGGTATGGGTTTTGGAATAGTGACAAGTGACAGGGATTTTGAAGATGGAGATGTGTCATCATCTTTTAAAATTAGCCTTCTCCTTTTTGTAGGAGGGACTGATGATGTTTTGGATGGAACAGTGGTGGTAGATGTAGTGGCAGTGGATTGTGATTGACTAACAGTTGTTGAAACAACTGGTGTGTTTCAACCACTGTTGTCATTACAACAGATGTTATAACATCTGCTGTCTTCTGCTGTATGTCAGCAGGTGTTGTTTTTGGTGGTAATGATGGTAAAGCAGTGGATGTTGTGTGTGTTGAAGTGGTGTGTGTTGACGGAACAACTGTTTGGCAAGCAGTAGTTTTTGTAACTCCTGTTGTATCAGCTGTTTTGTATGGTGGTTTTTGAGCAGACTTTGAACGTCTGGTTGGAATGGATTTGGGTTGCCTCACTTTTCTAGTAGGCTTCTTCTTTTCCTCAACAGGATTTTCATGATCCTTTGACCTAGAAGTACCCTGATCTGGATGATCCATTCTGTCTACCCTGGCTTTCCTTTTGGCCTCTCTATCCCTTTTTACACTTGCAACTGCTTCTGCTAGTGCATTTGTTGTCATATCAATTTTCTTGCTGCCATCTGGCAAAGGGATCTTTTTGGTCATGTTTGAATTTTCTGGTTCAAGATAGAGACCATCCTCTATACCCTTCTTTTTCCACTCCTTAATTTTCTCCCCCTTTTTGGCATTATCTTCTAGGAGTTGATAAATATAGCATACTTTTGGAGGAGCAATGCCAGTGGTGTGCAAGATCTGAGTTTTGAGAGCCTTTAAATCAGCCTGAGTGTTCTTGAACCTTGACTCCATTGCATTTCTCAGCTGTTGAACATGTTTTTCATGTTGCTGATCTGCTAGTTTTGCTTGTTGATGGAGAAAAGGTTGAAATAACTTCCAGAGCTCATTTGGAGCAGATGCCCTTTGTGGAGCAGGTGCTTGAGATGGAACAACAGTTGATTGTACCTTCTGAACTTGTAACACCTGTTGTAGCATATCTTTGAGTTCTGCAACAGAGTTATCAAGTTTTTCAATGCGATCCGTCAATTTCTGGTACTTTAAACCATCACCCAAGTTAATGGGATCATCTGATTTCCCACTAGCAGTGGTTTTATCAGTGGGAGATATAGGGAGTATACTCCAAACATTAACCACTGATGCCCCTTTTTCTTGGTACTGGGGTCTTCTTCCTTCAACACTTGACAACCTTTTGATGTTGCCAGTAGGATAAATAAATCCACTGGTGGTTGGCAGAGGTGCTATAAAAGGAATTGCCTCCAAGGAAGTCTTATTAATGTAACCACTATCCAAATGTAACCCAGTGGGTGTAACACTTGTAGTGGCTGCTTCACTTGGATTACCACCAAGAGTTAACTCAAGGGGTGTAACCTCCTCAGGTTGTGTTGGTGGGTTAGCAAAGATTGATACATCAGACCCAGTCAGTTGTTGAGGTATATTCTCATTAGTAGGTGATTGAGAAGGACTGGTGTTGGTGCACTTGTGTCTGTACTTTGTCTGTAATTTGTCATGATACAAAACAATGTCTTGTGTTAGTCTGAGTTACGTCTTAGGTTTGTTAATATGTGTGTTCGATGTAAGTTTGACCAAGTCAACCATCCTCCTGGTTTGACTTGGCCAAACAGTTAACACATTGTTTGTAAGATGTTTGGGTCGAAGGATGAGTCATCGAAGGATTGTTTATATCCTTCGATGAGCTCGAAGGATAAACCTTCGATGGATATAGATGGACCTCGAAGGATATCATCCTTCGAGGTATATGTGATCCTTCGATAGGTTTCAACTCGATAGATGATCTTTCGATCAGTCTATCTGATCCTTCGACCAGACGTGCTGTGATGGGTATGAATACTCATGTAATGTGTTCACTTCATTGGGGGAGACAGAAAATAGACAGAAGTGTGTGTGTGAGAAGGGAGTGAACTCAGTCTTGTAGAGAGCATTTTCAGTTTGTCAAGGGCTGTAACCGTGTCCACTGAAATACAAGAGAAAACTTTGATATCTCGTGTGTCTACCTTTCTCTTTGTAGCTTGTGTTCTCATATAAACTACCGGTTTGCATTCTAGCTTGGATTCCGCACTTGCTAGTATGTTAAACATAACAAGGATAAGGTTTGACCTCAACCTCCGAGGGACCTACAAGTGGTATCAGAGCTTTGGCTCTTTTCCTTGTTAAAAACCGAGTTTATACAAGACTTTGGAGTGTTTGGACAAAAACTCACTTGGTTTAGCACCTGTTTTCTGTGTTTTTCTCGCTTTTCTTGTCATAAAAACGTGTTCTAAACTAACCGGGTGTGTTAAAGGACGGGTTGGGTAACTTAAAAACTTGTTTTTAAGAAGTTTGGTAATTTCCGGCCAAATTCCGGCTTACTCCGGTGACCGGTTTCTGGATTAGAACAGTCCTTTTTGGGTATTATTTTATTGTTCAAATCTTGTTTTTGGCAGAAAGTATGGTCTGAGCATACCTTTCTGCCGAAAGATTTCTACCAACCCATCACCTTTTCACCAACCTGTCACTTTTGTCAACTGTGTCACTACAGATCGAAGGATATCCTTCGAAGTCGAAAGATCATCTTTCGATCAAAGGAGGTTCGATAGATAATCATCCTTCGAACATCCTTCGAAGTCTGTGACTTATAATTCGATCCAAGGAATCTTTTCGAAGGATATATCTTTCGATCTATAGCTCTTATTCGAAAGATAAGGATCCTACGTTTGGAGAGTCTTTCGAAATCATTGTTCGAAACTCAACAGTGATCTTTCGAACACTGTTGATCCTTCGAACAAGTTCTGTGCCTTCGATACTAGTCTGTTTAAGTTTAACAAGTTTGTGTTTTTCAGGTCTTTCGATCAAGGATCCTTCGGCTGGTTGTTATCATTCGAGATATTAACATAGTTTGTGAAAATTAATTTCTTTAAAAAAAAGGGGAAAACTTGTTTTTCTAATTTCAAATCAATTTTCACTTAATATATTAATTTTTATAAAATGGGAACAAACGGTCAGTGGGATCCAACCGCGTGGACTCAAACAACTTTGACTCCACAATCATCAGCTACGCAATCTGCGTCAGATTTCAACAAAACTGCATGGATGCAGGCTATTGCCCCACCTCAAGCTGCAATGATAACTGCAAATCAATGGGCATTGGTCACAAATCAAAGCAGCATCATTCAAGCTATGATGCAGAACGACAGTGAAACTGGTACAAGCACAAAACCGCCAAAGCTAAATCACATCAATGATTGGGGATGGTGGAAAGAAAGGCTGAGAACTTATGTTCAGGGGCAAGGTCAAGATCTATGGATGTGCTTCTTCACCGCATTTGACAATGATTTGGAAGTTGCAGGATCTAATCCAGAAACTTACAGCACTATGTCTGATGATGATAAGAAGAAATTTGAGTTAGAAAAGAAAGCATTCATGATTCTCACACAAGCTCTTCACAGAGACATTTACCACCAGTTTGTTTACTGCACGACTACTAAAAGCTTGTGGGATATGCTCACGTTACGATGTGAAGGAAATGCTCAATCTAGAAAGATCAAGCAAGAATTACTGAAGAAAGAGTTTGAAGGATTCACGTGTATGGAGAATGAGACTTTGGCAGAGTTATCTACAAGGTTCCATCACTTGTTGAGCAAGATGTTTGCTTTTAGAGTCACTGCCACTCCACAAGAAATGGTGAAGAGATTCGCTGACAGCTTACCAGCAAAGTGGAGCGGTTATCTTGAAATTCTCAAAGAAAATGGTGTTCTAGACACAATCACCGTTTATGAGTTAATTCAAAAATTGGAGAACAAGGATGTAGAAGAAAAACTTAAGGCAAAAAGAACACTAACTCCTCAAAATCCAGAGATGTACTTTGGGATTGCAGGAGGTATCAGTGGAGAAAAACCAGCCTCTCAACATGCGAAGCTTCAAACAGCCTTCATCTCAAACACCGGACCTTCCACAACAGATCAGTTTGATCCTTCAGCATACACGATGTATTCAAGACCAGTTTCTTCTTCTCTACAACAGGATGTGCAACCGACAGCTCAGCAGTAACAACCGCAACAGCAAGGGTTTTATGGAAGCTCTTCAAACTTTCAAGCCACTTCCAATCCGAACACAGTCAGATTAGACACTTCCAACTTTTCCAAAGTCAGTGTCGAAATAGCCAAGGAGCATATGGAGATGTTGAACACCTTGGTTAGTGCTTATTGTGGATTGGTCGCAGGTCAGATTGGGAATATCAATCTAACCAATGAAGATTATCAGCAAGTGGATAGAGAAGAGTTTTAGATGATGGATATCAAATGGGCTCTTGCTAGTGCAATTCGAAGAGCAAAGGAGTTTATGGAAAGGACGGGAAGAACCAACTTGAATAGCAACAACAACAACACCAAGTATGGTTTTGATAAGAATGCTGTCACTTGCTTCAATTGTGGTGAAAAGGGTCACTTCAAGCGGGAGTGTCAGAAGCCACCTAAGCAAGGAAATCAGAATCCCTTCAGGAATCAAGGACAACCACAACAGCAACTGAACAACAATTCTGACAGATCAATAGTTCCCGTTGGAGGAAATGCATCTGGATCCACAAACACTAATCTCCACAGAGGATTGGTTGTTCAAGCTGATGAAATCTGCAATTGGAATCTTCAGCTTGGAGAAGGAGGAAATGGTGGAACAACATGTTATGCTAAAATGATTGAGAAGGTAGTAGAACCCGTGTCTGCTGGTGAATCTTCAGAAGATGAAGATAGTTCGGGTTATAGTGGGAGCATGGATGGGGAATCACTTGATGCTGGTGATTTATCAAGTGATGCTTTAGATTTGGAAGTTGATGAGCTTTTGGCTGAAGCTGAAGCATTATGCAAGAGGAGATCTATTCTTTGCCAGAAATCTGCTGGAACTTCCGAGAAGCTTGCTCAGTTCTTCTCTGAAGATGGATCTTTTTCTTTTCATACAGCCTTTATGGCTCACGTAGAAGGTCAGACTTCTCAGGTATGTGATACTAATTCTGACTCTATTTCTGTTCCTATTGAATGTGCAAAGTGTTTAAAATATGCTGAAAAGGAAAGTCAGTTTGAAATCACATACAAACACAATCAAGAATTGATTGTAGATCTTTCTAAAGCAACTGAAGCTAACTTGTTTTTAACCAGAAATGAAAAGGAATTTAAAGCAACAATTGCGTCATTAAGACATGATGTTTCAGAATTACAAAAGGCTGTTTTGCGAAAACAACATGCTAACAATAATCTTATTGACACAATTGAAAAGCAAAAGGTAGAGTTGGAAACAGCTCGATGTGAATGTGAGACAATTAAGCAGAAACTGGAAAGCTATTCCAATTCCCGCTATGTATTGGATCACATCATTGACGTTCAAAAGAAAAAGAAAAAGGGGGATACAAAATGTATTGGATTCAAATCATGTCCTCCCCCAATGAATCACAGTTACTCCAAATTGCCTGATGAAGAGGATATGCCCCGTTTTGAACCTACTGTGCCACTCGGTCTAGATGACTTTGCAGCAGGCCTCGGGTTCACAACTGGTGCATCATCCTCGGGTCAATCAGAATCTGAGAATGTGACAGATTCATCGTGTGTTAAGGAACAGAGTCCTCCCATTGTTGAGGATGCTGATTCTTCGGATGATGAATCTGAAGAAATTGTGAAACAACAGTCTAACTCGGTTACAACAGATATTCCAATCGAGAATCACATCCTGTGTGATCCACCAGTGAAACCGAGTAAGACTGAAATGTCAAAAGCAATGGAGTCCCTTGTATCTAGCCGTGAAGAGAATAACTTGTTGTACACGCTCAAAGGAGATAGCAAAATCTACTCTAACAAAGATTTTCCAATTAAAAATGTAAATCAAGATTTAATTGAGCAAATTTTTGAAGGATGCACTGATAAGTTTTTGGGGAACAAAAGTGGCAAAGTTACAGTCACTCAACCTAAAGTTCAGAACAAGAATGTTCAAGCACCTAAAAACAACAAGTCAACTCCGGAAAGGGTAAGGTACAGGGAAAGAAGGCTCAGAACAAGAATGTTCAAGCACCTAAAGTTCAACAGCCTAAGACTGAACAACCAAAGGTTCAACAACCTAAAGTTGAACAGTCTAAGGCTACTCAACCTAAGGCTGCACAACTTAAAATCCAACAATCAAAGGTTGAGCAACCTAAGGTTCAACAACAAAAGGTGCAAAACAAAAGAGCTCCTGTTAAGAAACGAGAACCGAAAATGAACTTTGTTGGATCCACGGGATCAGACAAACTTGAAACATTTCAGGATCAATCTAACATTGAGTTTATAAAACAAGTTAGAATTTTAAAACGAAATGATCAGAATAATTACACCCAACACACCAACGGATGTGATTTAGGTCCAAGCACGTCTAGATCACAAAGTTCATTGTCTGGTTCTCCGTCTGGTCATCAACATGTTTCTCCGAAGTTTGTAGAGCGGAGAACATGTTTTGAATGTGGGACAGTTGGGTATATTGTAAGATATTGCCCACATGTGCAAAAGCTGAAGTCAAAAACGAGTGCTCCCCAAGAAATCGATTACCGAAAACGATCAGTTTCCCCGAAACAAGACCCACGTGTCTTGAAAGAAAGGGAAAAGAAGTTAAAGCAAAAGAATCAAAAGGTAATTGAAAAGGCCTTAAAATCAAAGGTCAAAGAAGAAAAACCTGTACAAGAAAAATCTGAAACTGTAAAACCAGTAAATGCTAAAACAATAAATTCAAATACTGGTAAAGGACAAACAGCTTGGAAGCAAAAGCAGGTAATTCAATCAGGGGGAGCACCACAGGTTCTTTTTCCTAATCATCAAGTGATTGAAATCACTTTCCTTGATGATCAAGGACGACCCAAGTCCACAAAGGCTTGGGTCCCCCTCTCAAACTGATAAGTTAATTGCATGTGCAGGCGGCTCCAGGAGGAACTATTAATAGTCATTGGATTGTTGATAGTGGGGCTTCCAGGCACATGACGGGCGACTATCGTCTTCTTTACGATGTGCGAAGTATAAGAGCAGGATATGTTGCGTTTGCTGGAGACAAAGAAGGGTATATCACCGGCGAGGGAATGATCTCAAATGGAGTTGTGAGTTTTGACAAAATCAATTATGTGCAACAGCTGGATCACAATCTCCTGAGTGTTTCTCAGATCTGCGACAAGAAGTTCACCGTGCATTTTGATGATGCCGGTTGTTATGTGCTGAAGCCAGGATTCAAGATTCCCGAAGAATGGATTGTCTTATCAGCACCAAGAGTTAATGATTTGTATGTCCTTGATATGAGCCAAGCAATAACCAAGTCCAAACAAGTTACTTGCTTTATTTTAAAAGCCACTGAAAAGGAGACGATCTCTTGGCACAGACGGATGGGTCATATTCACCTCAGAAAAATGAATCACCTTGTCAAAAACAATCTGGTGAGAGGTGTCAATGTGAAGAATTTTCAACTTCAAGATGTCTGTGTGCCGTGTCAGAAAGGGAAGCAGATCAAGAAATCACATCCATTGAAGAAGGTTAACAATGTAAACATGCCACTCGAACGTCTGCATATGGACCTTTTCGGCCCAGTCAAACACAAGAGTGTGCACGGGGAAGTTTTCTGCTTGGTAGTCACTGATGACTATTCAAGATTTTCATGGGTTGCTTTCATGGTCCACAAGAGCGAGACTCCAGAAATTCTAAAGAATTTGATCACCTTGTTGGAAAATCTTTATAATCTAAAGGTGAGGCGAATTCGAAGCGACAACGGAACCGAGTTCAAAAACAGGGTTATGGATGAATTTTGCACTGCAAAAGGAATCCTTCATGAATACAGCTCTCGGTACACGCCACAACAAAATGGAGTCGCTGAAAGAAAGAACAGAACCTTAATTGAGGCTGCAAGAACCATGTTGGTTGAGTCTCAGCTTCCAGTTCGATTATGGACTGAAGCTGTTGCCTCGGCTTGCTACACGTTAAACAGGGTTCTCACAGTGAAAAGACATGGCAAAACGTGCTTCGAACTCCTACACAAGAAGACTCCTGACTTGGAATATCTAGAACCTTTTGGTGCACCATGTACCATGATTGAGCCTGACGGGAAGTTTGGTGCCAAAGCTATCGAAGGTTGCTTCCTTGGGTATGCTACTCCTAATCTGCGAGTATGGAACCTGACTACCAAGAAGATTGAAGAGTGGGGTGAAGTAAAAGTTCAAAGATATTCTAATCCACCGAAGCCTTCTGGAGATCCATGGATGTTCGATTATGATGGTCTTTTCGACTCATTCAATCTGCCGACATTTGATGATGACAATGCAATTGCTCAAATGTTGTCTGAAAGCGAGAATGCGACTGGCTCTCAGTTAGTTCGCCCAATCATTGTTGACTCACAAGCATCTTCTTCTGTCAACAATCTCGTTTCAAATGAGGTGTTTAATGATGCTGTCGACTACAATTTGTCATCAGAAGATGAGGAGTATGTTGATGCAAATGATGGTGAAGCACGGGGTCCGGTTCAAGGTACTTCAGAAGCAACGGATCCAGTGTCTGCGCCAATTGTCCAAGAAGAAAATGCATCATCTTCTACAACTCAACAGCTTCAGAATGATATCGGGAATTTAAATATCAATAACTTAAGGACCAATGTTGACATTCCTCTAGTACCTGAAACCCGAATTCATAACATTCATCCTCAGCAGAATATTATAGGTGATGTTCTCAGTGGTGTAAGGACAAGGAATCAAATCAGAAATAACGAAAATGCTGGCTTGTATGCTGAGATACGAGAATCGGGACAACAAAATGATTGGTCTTTCGCCTGCTATGTTAGCCAAGAAGAGCCTAGATCTTGGAAGGAGGCATTGAAAGATGATTCCTGGGTGGAAGCCATGCAAGAAGAACTTCAGCAGTTTGAGAAGTTGGGAGTATGGAAATTGGTTGATAGGCCCGACCACTACAAGAAGATCGGAACTCGTTGGGTGTTTAAGTGCAAGAAGGACGACCGTGGGATTGTTGTCCGAAACAAAGCAAGGTTAGTTGTTCAAGGTTTCAGTCAGATAGAAGGTATTGACTACAATGAAGTGTATGCACCTGTTGCACGTCTGGAGGCTATTAGAATCTTTCTAGCATACGCATCCTTCAAGAAATTCAAGGTGTACCAGATGGATGTTAAAAGTGCCTTTCTTCACGGAGTAGTCGAAGAGGAAGTATATGTCGAGCAACCACCGGGGTTTGAAGATCCATTACATCCTGACAGAGTTTTACTACTTAACAAAGCGTTATATGGTCTTCATCAAGCACCTCGAGCCTGGTATGAGACACTGTCTACCTACCTGCTGAACAACGGGTTTAGACGGGGTTTGATCGATTGTACCCTCTTCATCAAAGAAAAAGGTGAAGATCTTCTGTTGGTACAGGTATACGTCGATGACATTATCTTTGGTTCTACCGATGATAAGTTATGCAAGGAATTTGAGAAGGTGATGCAAGATCGATTCGAGATGAGTGCGATGGGTGAAATGACGTTCTTCTTGGGTTTGCAAGTTAATCAGTCCGAATCTGGAATTTTTATCCATCAAACCAAGTACGTCGGAGACATCTTGAGCCGGTTCCAGATGTCAGATTCAAAGCCAATTTCTACTCCTCTTCCGCAGAATCACGGGATTACTCCGGATGAAAACGGGGAAGCTGTGGATTCTTCACTTTATCGTGCTATGATTGGATCTTTAATGTATCTCACTGCATCAAGACCCGACATTATGTATCCAACGTGCCTTCTCGCCAGATACCAAGCGAATCCGAAGATCTCTCACTATGCTGCTGTCAAAAGGATTTTTCGTTATCTGAAGGGTTGCCCTGACACCGGGTTATGGTACCCTAAGGATGATAACTTCGATCTCAAGGCTTACAGTGATTCTGATTTCGGCGGCTGCAAGAAAGATGGCAAATCAACTACAGCAGGATGTCAGTTCTTAGGCAATCGCCTAGTCACTTGGCAGTGCAAGAAGCAGACATGTGTGGCTACGTCTACATGTGAAGCGGAATACATTGCTGCGTCTAGTTGCTGCTCCCAGGTTCTATGGATCCAACAACAGATGCGGGACTACGGTTTTGAATTTCTAACTACTCCTATTTACGTAGATAATTCTGTTGCCTTACAGATCACTAGAAATCCTGTCCAGCATTAAAAGAATAAGCACATCGAAATTAAGTATCACTTCATACGTGATTGCTTTGAGAAAAGGCTAATCGATGTTGCTTACGTCCACACTGATGACCAACGTGCCGACCTTTTTACCAAAGCATTTGACAAATCAAGATTTGACTATTTATTATTGGTAAATGGCATTAAGGTCAAGCAAGAGTAAAACCAACATCGGAAAATCATTTTTGTAAATACCTTTGTGTTTTAAATTTATCTTAGTTTATTGATTTTAGGGGGAGTAAAATTTGAAAAATCCAAAAACGTTGAAAAATTTTAAAAACACAAAAACAATAGAAAAACAAAAATGAGTTTCCTGGCGAGCAAAAGAGAAAATGATAGTACATCAGTGGTCTGTCCAAACCTCTTTAAACCTAAATTGAAAAACGATAAGCAGCTCTATATAAGATGTATCGGTAGGCTCACAATCATTTTAAAGTGTGCAGGGTGATATAAACTTAAATCGACTGAAGACCAGGTGGGAACCATTCATTGGCATATGGTCTTAGTACCGAAATTTCGTTTGATAGATTGCCGAGGTTCTGAGATATTCGGTCTTTATGCTGCTTATCATCTGGGTATCATGGTTGTATCTTTTTCCGAAAAATAACGGGGACGCAAGTCTAGATCTTCCATGATACCATACATACGTGTACATACTGCATACGACCTCAATAAGTGATAAACAATCACATGTCCACAAAAATAAGTGATAATATATCACTTTCATCCGGGAGTCAAGTTCGTCTCTCTGCTGTACGAAAGTACTGACCTGTTCACGGACTTGCTCCTGTGCCCTCATGCATATGAAAATCAAGTTCCTCATCAATAAGTGATTCTATCACATAGGGCTTGTTTTCAAATCAAAATAAGTGAGTTTCTCACATCATATACGGTCAAACAGATGATAATCGGTATACTCACCAGTAAGATGAACCCTCGTGCATACCTTGATACGGGAATGTGTCGTGATGTGGATGAACACCGGTCGGTAAGTATAAATCATACCTTAACGTATCCCCTCGCCATGATTACATCTGATAAGTTGAGCTTATGTGGACAACAATACCGATAATTGTTATAGGATGCTTATCTTAATGTTAACTAATTGAACAACAAGAGCGTTTTGGCATGACCGTACACTGATATGATTCTCTTACCCTCGAAACTCGCAAAAAGAATGTCTGTAAATATTTATTTAATGCTTTCAGTTTCTGCATCTTTGTATATATTTATTTATTGCTTTCCGTATTTACATTTAAAAAAAAAATTCAAAAATACCAAAAAGATTTTAGGTGTGTTTTAATATAAACTTTCTAAAAGCCAAAAAGATTTTATTTCTATTTTATTTTCGATCGTACGATGTTGGAGCTCGAGTCTTCGTTACCTGAAACCTGATTGAAAACCAAAATCGACTAAATCTTCATAAATGGTCAGAATTTGCAAGTATTGAAAGTTAAAACCTAAAACTGAACAATTTGTTAAACTTTCAAACTGTCGGACGGTAGTTGAAAACATGGTCACATGTGTGTCATTTGTTTAATGCTAACTATATTCCAAGCAGTTGTTCTCATTACGCGTTTAGATATCTTGCATGTGCAGATTCTAAAGGCAAGGAGAACATGGTCGATGACAAGCCTCGGAATGAAGACACAACGTGAAGGCACTCAAATGATGAAGATGATCGAGTTGTCGCTGGCCATCATCAACACCACAAGGATCTCAAGTTGTAAAGATCAAGACATTCACGAGCATAACTCAAGGGGGAGCTTATGTTAAGGGGGAGTTTGTCAACACACTTCCTACATGAAACGGGGAGTTTGTTGGTACACTTTCTGCTTTCGACGCGTGAAGACTTTAAAGATCCTCCGACATTGAAAACTTGAAAGGACGTCAAAGACTTGAAGACACGAAGATCGAGACAAAGCTACAGCCAAGGGGGAGTTTGTTGGTGCACTTGTGTCTGTACTTTGTCTGTATTTTGTCATGATACAAAACGATGTCTTGTGTTAGTCTGAGTTACGTCTTAGGTTTGTTAATATGTGTGTTCGATGTAAGTTTGACCAAGTCAACCATCCTCCTGGTTTGACTTGGCCAAACAGTTAACACATTGTTTGTAAGATGTTTGGGTCGAAGGATGAGTCATCGAAGGATTGTTTATATCCTTCGATGAGCTCGAAGGATAAACCTTCGATGGATATAGATGGACCTCGAAGGATATCATCCTTCGAGGTATATGTGATCCTTCGATAGGTTTCAGCTCGATAGATGATCTTTCGATCAGTCTATCTGATCCTTCGACCAGACGTGCTGTGATGGGTATAAATACTCATGTAATGTGTTCACTTCATTGGGGGAGACTGAAAATAGACAGAAGTGTGTGTGTGAGAAGGGAGTGAACTCAGTCTTGTAGAGAGCATTTTCAGTTTGTCAAGGGCTGTAACCGTGTCCACTGAAATACAAGAGAAAACTTTGATATCTCGTGTGTCTACCTTTCTCTTTGTAGCTTGTGTTCTCATATAAACTACCGGTTTGCATTCTAGCTTGGATTCCGCACTTGCTAGTGTGTTAAACATAACAAGGATAAGGTTTGACCTCAACCTCCGAGGGACCTACAACTGGTTAATGCCTGGTTCAAATCAATTGCATCCAACAGTGGTTTTATTGGTGAGGGAATTGTGGATGTGATGATTGGTGTAGAAAAAGGATGTGTCCCGGGCATTGGACTGTGGATGATAGAAACGAGTGTTTCCAGAGCATCATGATGTGGAGACCCTATTTGTACCAGCTGCTGTGAGGAAGTAGCAGCAGTGGTTTCTTGTGACATTTGTGTTGTCACTGGCAGGAGCTCTGGTATCTCATCCTCCAGAGTTGCCTTTTTGATGGGTTTTGAGGTTTTCTTTTTGGCTTTTTGGAGATAATAGGTGTGGGTTTCAAAGCAGTTGTGCTGCTGCTTTGATCACCTTGAGCAGTGGGCTCAGCAGCAGATACCTGAGGAGCAGTTGTAACTGCTAAAATCTGCTCAGGCACCTCTGCTTGTGTTTTGCAAGGTGTAGAGATCCTTGTAAAATTTTCAGCAGTAAAGCAATTTGTTTGAATGAAATCACCTTGTTTTATTGCAACAGCATCCTTCTTTCCAAGTTTCATTTCAAAATAGTAACTTAAAAATCTTGGAAAAAGTAGGAATGCCTTTGTTTCAACATTTTTAACCAAATCATTAAAAATTTCCTAGGAGTAGTTAAAATTTTCATCTTGAAGAATTGCAAATCCCAGTTTTTGAATTTTTAATGGTATCTCATTGAAAGAAGTGGTTTTGTTTGAAACACATTTTAAGAGGGTGTGAAATAAAAATCTTGTTGCAGGAGGAAAGTAACCTTTTTCTAAGGTGTCCTTTTTGACCTCTGCATTGTACCCCCTTTCCAGAAAATCATTTTTTAACTCGTTTTTAGGGAAAGTAATTTTACCTTCTTGATCGTCGAGTTGAAAGACCTCTGAAATTGTTTGTGGTGTAATCTTGACTTCTTTTCCCTTTAAAGTAGAGTTAATGGCTATTACAGCTTCTCCTTGTGTTTCAAGGATTGCATTCTTCCAAAACTCCCTTTGGGTTGCCAAGTAAATTGGTGCATCCGCTGTCAACAAAGTTTTGTACTTTGAGGCGGTGATGATATCAATGATGGAATCGAACTCCTTTGTGGAACTGGGTTTTGTAAGAAGACCAAGAAGATTGTGAGATGGTTTGTGTGGAATTTCAGTGGAGATTGCCTTTTGAGAGGCTGTTTTTGATGAAGATTTGGATGAGGGTTTTGCAAATTTCTTTGATTTAGTCATTTTGAGGATGATTGATCGAAGAAATTTGTGGAAGATGAGATGAAAAACTGTTTTGAGAAGAGAATTTTTAAGAATTCAATTCGACAGTAAAACCCTGTTTTGATGGTGAGTGGGGGATTTTATAGGGAAGAAAGTGAATGCTGAGGTGGCAGCCGTTACAAAAAGTCTGACCAATATGTACTGCCCACGTGACAACCCCTGTTGAAAGTGAAGGACAGTACTTTTGTGAAAGTGACTGATGAAGGCAGTGGTATGAGAGCAGTGGATGATTTTTACTATCAGCGGATAGCATATCAGTGGATAAGACACTGCTTTTGAACAACAGAGTTTATCAAAATAATGAGAGAGCAGGGGTTGACTTTCAGCAGTGGACAGTGTTTAGAGATCAGACGTTGGAACAAAACAGTGGTTAGGGTAAATGGTGCAAATCTGAAGAACAGGTGTTTCAGCAATAGTTTTGAGGATTTTCATTCAAGGTTTTGCCACATGTCAATTTTGAAAGACAGTGGTTTAGTACCCCAGATGATGAAAACTTTTTACTAAGGCAACTCATTTTCGTTTAATATTCAATTAACACATGAGTACCCTAGTAGTTTAATCACAGTTTGCAATCAACCTTTGATAAAAATTTAGGAGCAAACCTGAGTATGACATGATCATGACATATGTACCATTTCCTTTTGACCCATTTCTGAGGACACAAATACCATGCAAAAATAAGGTATTACATCCTGACAGGAGCTGAAACTATTGCTAACAAAAACAAGCAAAAGTTCCAAATATATTATAAAAAATGAATAATATATCCTGGTTATTCGAGAGAATCCTTTGAACACAACAAAAAATGGTTAAAGGATTTTCTAAGAATAGTGTCAAAAAGATCTGGTATAATTTTAATAGAGAATGTAATCACATCACTCACAGGTTTTTGAAAATGGTCAGTGGTTTGACAACAGTGGTAGGAAACTTTTGGATACATTTTGACCACTGTTTGGAACCATTTTCTTTGTCAGTTGATTGCAAACATGAGAACACATGGATAAATTTTTGAACATTTGTCTAGTCCTCTTTGGAGTTCATTCACTAGAATTAAAACCTTTCCCTGAACAGATAAATGCACATAGTTGCTTAATGACCATTATTACCCCAAACTTTGACTCATAAGTGTTTTATGTTTATCCTCTTTTTCTTTTGACAACAAAAGTTTTGAGATAAACACACTTCTGAGTTTTTTGTGAATTTTAGTCCAAAATCACTTTGCAGTAATGTTTTGAGAGACTTGGTCATGTTTTCATCACTTTTTCAACCAATCTCACACTACTTATGATACGGACTCTGATGACCCTTGATTTTCTTAATGTATTTTTACATAGTTGATTTTGTCCTTTTGAGGAACTCAACCTGTTTTCAACACATAAGATCTAAATGACTAAAGTTTCAATTTCCTCTTTATAGAAAACAAAACACTAATGTCTTATGAATCATAGGTTTTGTTAATCTGAGGTTCATACTTTAGTATTTAATGAAAACATCACAAATATCAAAACAACAGTTGAAATCAATATTGAAAAATATAGAACAATCCCATAATTTAATAGATATGTTTACAGATCTGAAAACTATGAGTGACTTTTGCATGATATCACTTGTTGTGTGAAATTTGTGTGTCATATGACATCTTGGTTGATTTACAGAGTTTTTGAATAACCATTTTGAAGATGATTTACTCGATACTCTGTTTTTCAACT
Source organism: Helianthus tuberosus (assembly GCA_030545235.1). Classification (NCBI taxonomy): domain Eukaryota; kingdom Viridiplantae; phylum Streptophyta; class Magnoliopsida; order Asterales; family Asteraceae; genus Helianthus; species Helianthus tuberosus. The sequence continues at coordinate 24,757,196 of CM060368.1, forward strand.
AAATACAACCAACCTTAGTATCAATGAATTTTGAGCCGAACTGTTATGTCAAATTGATTGTTAGATCGAATTTGACTGTCCAGGCTCTGATACCAATTGTTAGGATCGGAGGCTCTCATGATAGTGTTTGTTTGTTTGAAGTGAATGATCAATGAATATGAAAACATGTTAGGTGCAGCGGAATTGAAAAAAAAACTTTGTAAACACAATCAAAGGAGGAAATAGTTTGATAAACAATTGCTTCACATAGAGTCAAAAGATTACAAATCAAAGCAAAAGATTACAGTCATACTTACAAACTATACTCCCCCTCAGCCTGATGCCCCAAGGTTAGTTGCACACAAGATGAAAGGATTAGACATGAGGAGAAGATCCCACTCAGTCAATCAAATGTAACAGTACAGGGTACTGATACATTTATAGGCAAACCAAACCACTGAGGTATCTCAGCTGACGTCACCATGAAAGCGACGTCTAACAGCCTAACAACCTGTATCAACTGTCCTTACACAAACACTGCTAACCTAACCACTGACTATACATAAGACAAACAATTTACTAAACAGCTGCTCTCCCTTTATGTCAGTGCTTTCCTCAAGGTTGATCAGTCCTTGACTGGGCAGTGCTTTAACATCAGTAGATAGGACCAACAGTGTTGAATACCTCAGGGTTTTCATCAGCAGTTGAAAGGACAACAGCAGTTGAATATGAGCAGCAGATAGAGACCATCAGTTGTTATAAATCACTTTCAAGGAGAGAGCAAAGTGTAAACCACTGCTTATTGTGAATCCACTGTTGTGACCTGGTTTTGGCTTTACATTATCTGTTCCTCTGGTAGGGTTCGATCCCAACATAATTCGTTAAGTATCCCGCCTGGGGAGTACATTCGCAAGAACGAAACTCAAAGGAATTAAAGGCGGACCGCACAAGCGGTGTAACATATTATTTAGTTCGATGCAAAACAAGGAACCTTACCAGGGCTTGACATGTCGCGAATCCTCTTGAAAGAGAAGGGTTCCTTAGGGAACACGGACACAGGTGGTGCATGGTTGTCGTCAGCTCGTGCCATAAGGTGTTGAGTTAAGTCATGCAACATACGCAGACCTCGTGTTTAGTTACCATCATTGATTTTGGAACCCTGAACAGATTGTCGGTGATAAGCCAGAGGACAGTGAGGATGACGTCAAGTCATCATGCCCCTTATGCCCTGGGCGATACACGTGCTACAATGGTCGGGATAAAGGGTCCCGATCCCACGAGGGTTAGCTAACTTCAAAAAATCATCCTCAGTTCAGATTGTATGATGCAACTCGCTTTCATGAAGCCGGAATCCCTGGTAATCATTGGTCAGCCATACGACGGTGAATCTGTTCCCGAGCCTTGTATACACCACCCGTCACACTACAGTAGCTGACCATTCCCTGAAGTCGTTACCTTAACTGTAAGTAGGGGGATGCCGAAGGCAGGGCTAGTGACTGGAGTGAAGTCGTAACAAGGTAGTCGTACTGGAAGCAGCTGCTGGATCACCTCCTTTTTAGGGATAGCTAATGCTTATTGGGTATTTTGGTTTCACACTACTTCACACACAAAAAGAAGGGAGTTATATCTGAGTTAAACTTGGAGATGAAAGTCTTCTTTTGTTTCTCGAGAGTGAGACCAAGCTCATGAGCTTATTATCTCGATTCGAAACAAGTTGATAGGATCCCCATGCCAAAAAAAAAAGAAAGAGATGGATGGGGTTTCTCTCGCTTTTAGTATAGTGGGCCCCCGGTGGGGGGCTCGCTTGATGGGCTATTAGCTCAGTGGTAGAGCGCGCCCCTGATAACTGTGTCATTGTGCCTGGGATGTGAGGGGTCTTAGCCATATGGATAGTTCAATGTGCTTATCAGCACCTGACGCTGGGATGTGGATCTTCCAAGGCACACTAGCATGGCTTACTCCTCCTGTTCGAACCGAGGTTTGAAACTAAACTTCTTCTCAAGAGGATAAATGGGGCGATTCGGGTCAGATCTAATGTAGATCTGACTTTCGATTCACCTGTGGGATCCGGGTCGTCTATGGGGGGCCATCATGGTTCCTCTCTTCTCGAAAATCCATACATCCCTTATCAATGTATGGACATCTATCTCTCGAGAATAGGTTTAGGTTCAGCCTCAATGAAAAAATTAAAATGGAGCACCTAACAAAGCATCTCCACAGACCAAGAACTACGAGATCACCCGTTTCATTCTGGGTTATGAAAGGATCATACCATTCGATCCTTTTTTCATGCTTTTCCCCAAGGTCTGGAGAAAGCTGAAATCAAATGGGATGTGTGTGTTTATTTATCTCTTGACTCGAAATGGGAACATGTTTGAAAAAGAATCTTAGAGTGTCCAGTGTTAGGCAAGGAGGGTCTCACAACTTCTTTTTTTCTTCTGATTGGATTTTGATGCGATACAATTATATGTTGCATTTGGTGCATATCAGAGTTCTTTAACAAAGACTTGCCATGGTAAGGAAGAAGGAGGGACAAGCACACGTGGAGAGTACAGCACAATGGAGAGTTGTGTGCTACGTTCAGGAAGGATGAATTGCTCCCAAAAAGGAATCTATTGATTCCCTCCCAATTGGTTGACCTATAGGTGCGATGATTTACTACACCGGCGAGGTCTCTGGTTCAAGTCCATGATGGCCCAGCTGCACCACGGAAAATAATTAAAGAAGTGTCTTACTCCTTCATGCATATTTCACTTGGCTCAAGGGGATATAGCTCAGTTAGTAGATCTCTGCTCTTTCAGTTGGGTCGTTGAGATAATGAGTTAGATGTCTAATTGTCCAGGCGTTAATGATAGTATCTTGTACCTGAACCGCTGATGTTATTTTACCTTAAAGGCATTTGACACATGTTTCAAAATCATTGAAATCAACAGAAGGTAAACTTCATCTTTCATGGGTCGAGTTAATCGTTCTCGTGAGATGTGGCCTAAATGTTAATGCAACACCTTGGATGAAGTTTCTAAGTCTCATTTTTGTTTACTCTTTATTAGTATTTCACTAATACTATATGATAACAAAGATTTGGAAAATTTATCATCTAGTTCTAATCTATAGAGACCACCATCAGAATGCCATGGCCATACACTTAATAATCAAATGAAATAGAAAGTTTGCCATGACCATGGGAAACATCAAAATTGTCTATGCCTAACTTTGGTCCTAATACAAGATTCTGAGTAAATCTCAGGAATATATAAGGTAACATATAGTTTAATGTATAATCCAGTTTTCATAATTAATTGTAAAGTTCCCACTACCTCAACTTCAAGTTCTTTATCATTCCTCGGTCTTAGTGTTCTTTGGTTTCTTGCCAGCTTCTGGATTGTAAGGAATCTCAAAGTATAATTGGTTACATGAACCATAGAACCAGAATCAAACCACTAAGGGTATGTTTGGCAACGGGCTTTTAGGAGCTTTTAGGAGCTTCAAGCTTTAAGAAAAAGCTCCAGGCCCAAAGCCTTGTTTGGTTTAAACAAGCTTAAAGATTTTAGATTAGTTGAAAAGCTCATATTGAAACGCTCGTAATAGTAGCGTTTTAAAAAACTTACAAGCTTTTAGGGTTTAAATTATCAATTGCTCCTCCCTAGTTGCTCCGACCACCGGCCGTGCTCCTCCCTAATTGCTCTGACGTCCTGCCACCGATCACCAATTGCTTCGACGACCGGCCACCGATTGGAGGTATATCAATATTCTTTATATCTGTATGTAAATCAACAGAATTGTGCGAACGAGTGAATTTGCAATGATTTGGTGAGTGTTTGATTTGTTTTTTTCTTAGCTTAAAATTATGAGTGGAACTTTGGTTATATTAAATAATACTATGCCGCTTCTTTGCTGTTTTAGTTTATGGAAATTAGCATATCTGATGTATAAGAATTTAGAAATTGGTCTAGTTAATCGTGGCAATTTGTGTTTATTGTTTGCATGCTATTTTAATTCTTGATATGTTAATTAGGAATTTATGAATGGTGATTATTATTATTATAAGCAGCTGTCACACCCCGATTTCCACGTGTCACCGGTGGGCCCGGTGGGGGAGTATCGTGACGTGGTTGGCAACATAATAGTCAAACAACACAATATTTAATATGCACAGCGGAAGCAATTTAAAAGATATAATACAACTGAATTTAATATTGTAATATCAAATGTCACAATATTCGGAAGTTTATCCACAGACGGATCGAAAATAAAATGGAATTTATAGTTCAACAGACTTCAGGCATCTTAAGCTTGCGAGACTTCTATTGATGCTAAGGAGAAATCCCAGCCAATTACGCTTAGTACCTGCATTTAATCTTTTTGGGAAAATACGTCAGTTTACACTGGTAAATACAATCAACTGACTCATTTTGGAAAATGACTGAAAATTTGATTTGGATGCACGTGGCATAAACATATTATTTAACTTGGGAGAATTATTTAATATTATAATCTTGTGAACGAATTACATGTTCCTTGTGCGTTCAGTAGCCCGGATCTTGTCCGAGTTAAAGATCAATAGACACACCACAGTATTCTTTTGTGCACTGACGGGTGTACGCCTACACCCCGCGCTTAATTCGTGGCCATTTTGTAAAATGATGCCAGGGATATCCGGGACATGGTCATTAACCCCCCAAAGGCTTTAAGTAACAAGACTGTTTAAACGAGCCGATCAAATTATTCAATTAACCACCAAACGATGGAAGATTTGATGCCCGATCAAGCGGTATTCTAAATACCGTAACCCAAGCCCGTATAGGGAAAATAAGTTAAAAGTATTTACCTGAGCAATGTATAAATCACACTAAGCAAATTGCAAGTAGCTTTTACTGGTTCTCCTAATCTGGAACGAAGGTTTATAATAACCTATTAGAATCCTAACGGGTCTTTAGTTAAGCTTAAACTTAGACCGGTTAGTTTCAAAGATACGGTTCGTACGCACGATTAAGTGAAGACCGGATAGAATGTGATTTAGACTCGACAAGTTCAGAGACTTGTTTAATATGGGTCCTTCATGCACATTTTGGATTTTGAGATAAAACCGATAAGGTTTGACCCGTTTCGGCTAATTTATGTAAACTTGTTACATAAACCGAACCGAACGCGTAATAAGCGTAACGGGTAATAATGAGAGCCATTTACAGGTTTCCTAAGTTAATATGCTCCAAATATGTTGTGACATCAGTAAGATATCATTTATTATGCCCAAAATGAATTTAAACACAAACTATGCCCCGTAGGGTAGTTTGGTCATTTTAAAGGTTGTAAAAGAGTTTAAGTGTTAACATGAGTTACAGGCCTGATGTAATCAGCAAATATACTCAATTTGCTAAGTTATATCAGTAGGTTAAAGTATATATGTGAAATTTATCAATTTTAACCAAACTATGCACCGTAGGGGCATTTTGGTAATTTCACATAAGCCGAAAAGCTCAAAACTGAAGTCTGAGTATAACAACTTTTGCTTACTGTTAAAATATTATAATTTACCTCAAATATCAGTAGGTATCACCCTTAGTATGTTTAAAATAGTTCTAGTACATACTAGTCGTTAAAAACGCTTAAAAAAGCGATTAGAAGCTGTTTCCGGTTTCTATATAGAAATCTGATATTTTTATTATTCCAGAGGGTTTAAAATAATTTATTTATCATTTAGAATCAGTAGCAAAAGGTTTGGAGTCGTTTAGATATGTAAAACTCGTTTTATGGCCCGTAAGGGCAAAACCAACAATTACCGGATTAAGCCTACGACTATTAGTTATGCTCAGCCTAAAATTAATTAAAAATCTTCAAAAATCCCAAAATAATATATTAAATCAGTGGGTAAAGATTTTGATATCAAAAAGTAGGCTTAACTAGGCTATACGCTAATTACGCCATTTAATTAACATAAAGCTTTCATTTTACGATAACGAGCATAACGCTTAACCTACACCTCAAACTGATGTCAAATTTTGTATGCAAGTTTATATATCAGTAATTAAGGTTTCTACTCTTTTACATTTCCAAAAATCACGTTTTAAGGTGGAAAGGGCATAATGGTCAACATATGAGCAATTTAACGGAATCATGCATATTAATTGGATAACTAATGATCCGAGGTGTATAATCACAGAGGGTTATACTAGCATGTAACCTGGTCTAAATTAAGCTCTAATGAATTTCTAAATCATGCCTAAACGGGTCAGAACTGAAAGTCAAAGTATAAGTCAAACTATGCGACTTTCGGTTCCGAACCGGGTCTAAACAGGAAATTGTCGGGTTGAACATGTTTAGACATGTTCTTACACTAATTACCAAGTTATATTAATGATCAAACAGGTTGTATATGTTCTACATTGCTAATTATGCATAAATTGAAATTTAAGTATCCTGTTGACTTTTTCTTAGCAAGTTTGACCCGACATTTGACCTAGTTAGAGTGGGAATCAGGGGGAACCCTTTTGAGGGTTTATTACCCACATAATTACCAACTTATAACTACTTTTGATTCGACTAATCACTGGACCATTAGTGATTAATCTTAAAGTCAACCGTTAATTACGACGGTTTGACTTTTAAGCTAATACTAAGCTAAAACTTAATTAAGAAGGGTTAGGCATACTTACTGAAGTCCTATGCTTGATTAGTGACCACTTGAGTCTGCTCTTAAGCTCCAGAAATCGATCAGAATGCTGAAGGAAGGTGTGAGCTCAAAGTTGAAATCTTGTGGCCTTTTATAGTGCTCATAAGCACTTAGATTATGGACAACAAGAGCTAGCAATGGTTCCTGATCATCAACACTTGTCCCTAAGATCCTAGGAGCCACTTAGGGGTCGCCCATGATGAGAAATAGCTGTTTAAAGGCCGGTTACGCGCGTTTGCAGGCTTCTGTCTGATGTTGCTGATATTGTATGTCTGACGCGGCCCGCGTAAGATATCTTAACCTCTTACGCGGCCCGCCTGGACCTCATATACAGATTTTTCATTTTCTATTTTCCACATCTTTGTCCCTTGGCCTTTCGAAAGGGCAACAAGCCTAATTCTTACAATTTGACCCCTTTATATTTACACACAAGGGCTTTAGGACTTATACCCACTTTGCCAAGTCCCTGGACACTTCCGGTTAACCCGAAAAGTCCTAACTTTCAATGTTAACGCTTTAACCCCTCGCACACGAATTTGATCATAACTTTCTCATACGATAACGAAACTTTATGAAATTTATATCGCACATTCTAGTGAGCATAAATATCAGTTACAAAGCTTCGGGTTTGTCAAAAGGTCACTCAGAGGTTCAACTTAAACATGTTGACACATTTAACCCCTGTAGTTTGTAATCTCTCACTTTTAGCTTCGCATGATCCATGATTTATTCGTTTGATGCTATAAACATCATGTAGGGTTAACGTACAATATATTTATTCACTGTTGACATTTAGAACTCGTATATTCACATACTTTCCATGATTGTCAACTTTAGTCCTTTTATAACATTCTTTCACACGTTCAAACATATGACACGTGTCTACACATTATAGGACGTGAATTTTCGAGGTGTTACATCCTCACCCCCTTAAAATAAATCTCGACCCGAGATTTACTGAAATAAATAAGTGTACTTTTCTTTCATCGTGGGTTCAACTTCCCACGTGTATTCGGGACCTCTACGGGCATCCCATTTGACCTTTACAATAGGTACATGCTTCCTTCGAAGCTTCTTAACCTGTCGATTTTCAATCGACAATGGTTTTTCCACAAATTTTAAGCTCTCATCTATATGCACATATGTATGGGGTATAACCAGTGATTCATCAGCGAAGCACTTCTTCAGATTGCAGATGTGGAACACATTGTGAATTCCACTGAGCTCTTCAATTAGGTCTTAGCTTGTAAGCTATTTAATTTTGATACATTCGATTTCCTTCGAATGGTTCTATGTATTCAGAGCTTAACTAGTCTGATAATTTAACAATTTGGCACACCCTTCCTGGGTGATATCTTTTGTTGAGCCTTATTTCTTAACAAGAATTTAGGAGGTTTGCTATTTTCATTAATTCTCGATTTCCTACCGTATACTAGCAACTTACAATCGATTATAGATTTGTATGATCTTATTTGTTGTTTCCTAGGCAACTTTCAGATCCTGTTAATTGGACTTACCAATTCTCAATTTAACAATAGATGTTTAACATTCCATCTATACAAGGTCTCCAAAGGAGTAGCCTTAATACTTACATATCAATTATTATAGAAAAGTTTATCTTAAGGTGGGATGGTTATCCCAATCATTACTTAAAACTAATCTTAAGGAGTAGCTAATCCTTATAGTTAGTTGAATAACTCAACGATCCTGGGTAGTTTATGGCGATTCTTAATTGTTGTTAGAATAGGGTTGCGGTAATGAGTGCATAAGCAAAATGAACAGCCTTAAATGGGATATAAATCTTAATTCTACCTGCCTCTCAAGGGTAAACAGGGTAATCTTAGGAGAAGATGGTCAAGATACGAGGAGGTTACAGAGATTTCCATATTTCAGACTCCAGTTTACCCATTATTGCTTGTGTCAAATAAGTGACACCTTTATGTTACTAGTCCACGAATTCCTTAATCGGAAACATTTACTGGGACAATTCCATTTTGGATATCTCCTTTGAATACCATTAGTTGACCTTAGTACCATATGACCTCTCGGAATATCTTTGTGGTCCCATGCTTTAAACCCCCATACTGATCAGGCATGGAAGCAATCTATGGAACTTAGTAAGATACACCAATCCTCATATGGCGCTTTTATCATATCATCTGGGATTCGGAATCGATAGAGATTAAAGAGATATCAACTATATATGCTGACGCACCTCCTCTTAGAGAGAGGACATTTCGAGAACTTTACGACTGAAGGTTTCTGATTGGAACAAAAGAAATGATTCCTCCGATTTCGTCTGTAACTTTTTCCCTACACTTAATATCTGGGGTTTTTATGGGAAAATTTCTAAAAGTTTGCTAAGCTTAAGATCTTATGAGAGACTTAGCAGCATCTTAACCCAACGTATCTCCTTGAGTGGTCAAAGGCTCATCATAAGGAGTTTTGATAACTACTTGCTTCTTATCATCCGCAAAATGGGCTTGGCTATCAGACGACCAACCCCATTCTTATCACTATATCGAGTCCTTTATTATATAAATGAAAACGAGGACATCAGAAAAGAGTGATTCCTAATGGATATAAAACATCCATATAATATTGCTGAAGTAGTCTCTAAGGTATCATCGGTAAATTTTACTTTACATTTAGCGCTTAGAGTTTTAGCATGCAGATTTAATGAATTACAAAATCTATTGTCTACGGAAGACTTATCTGAACCTGAATCAATTAATACTCTAGCATGAGCGTTATTGATAAAGAAATTACCTGTTGTGACATTGTCATCCTGGATAGCCTCTTGAGCATTCATCTTAGAGCTTCCAGCTTTGGTCTTCTTAACTTCCTCAAGTTTTTTAGCATAATTAGGGCAGTTGGTCTTAATGTGCCCTTTTCCATTGCAACCATAGCAGGTTGTGTCTCCCAATCTCTTGCAATCCAAAGTCTTATGTTCCTTGGACTTGCAGATTCCACAGTATAGAGGCTGAGATTCATATCTGCAATTCCCGAGGTGGTATTTCCTACAGGTTTTGCATCTGGTCTTTTCACTGATCTGCTGTTTTGTCCTTCAAATCCTTCCCAGACTTAGTTGCTCCTTCCTTGGCAGCATTAGGGCAATTAGTACTGATGTGGCCCTTTTCGCCGCAGCTGAAACAATTTGCATTCTTTATGTCCCTACATTCGTGGGATTGGTGGCCAGCTCTTTTACAGATGCCACATTGCTTTATCTTTTGATTTGATCGACACTGTCCCCAGTGTTTTCTTTTGCAGGTTTTACATTAGGGTTTTGCCTCCTTTGGTTTGGACTGGTTATAGCTTGAACCGGTCTTACCCTTTTTGTAACTCCTATTTGGGGTTTTATTGCTCTTTCGCTTATGATCCTTCAACACACAGTCCACAGCGTTGTTTACGACTGTATTTATCATAGCCTGAAACTCGGTGCTTGTTAAGTTCAGTCTTGCATCATCATTTTGGTCAACTGGATGATGGTGAGCTTCAGAGGAGTCAGCCATGGTGAAGCTTTGAAGGCTACTATCCAAGTAGAAACAATTTGTTTAATCATATAGCGAATTGTCGAATTTTGATGAATAAATAGCCATGGTGCAATTAAACCATATAGGCCAATAGATAGTATTTAATTTATTTGATTATGTTTTGCCTAAGTTTTTAAATAAACCATCTTTGGTGTTTAAGTGGAATATAATCCTTTATATTTATTAGACAGGGGACATAAGTCACGACTGCCAATGTCATACTGACATCTTTTATATATAGTACAAGGGCTTGTTCCAAAGGACTTATGATGACTCAGAGGCCTTGTCACTAGGGAAATTTTAAAACATAATCGATGATTCCTTTGGATCGGAAAATTTCATAGTTCATTGTCTTGACAAGAAGTTATGAAATTAAACTATCTTTTTCATGTATTCATCTTTTACCCGTAGGTATACATCTCTTGGATGTTTTGATGTATTCATCAAGTTCAACATTTATTAGTCATTATTCCTTTTGATCATTTATGCTAAAATAAGGGGTTTGGAAAAATTTCCTAATATAAAGGTGACAAGTGCGATTCTATCGCATCACTGTTGCCAGGAGTGTCATCATATTTATAATGTTACAAGGATTTGAATCCTTTGAATAGGTTCTACCATCTTGGCCTCGTCTGGAATGACCTATAGGCTAGGTCGTATCTTTAAGATTCTTTTTAGTATTTATACTGGCAGGAAAGGAATGGTATTTATTTTATTTAGGATTTTTATCATAATCCTAATTTATAAGTTAATAATAGCACAAATGGCCTAGTCACGTAGACAAGTTTAAATTATAAGCCATGATTTCAGAGAATCGAGGTATTAAGGTGTTACTAATAGCACAATTGGCCTAGTCACAAGGACAATTATAAATTATAAGCTATGATTTCAGAGAATCAAAGTATTAAGGTGTTACTAATAGCACAAATGGCCTAGTCACAAGGACAATTATAAATTATAAGCTATGATTTCAGAGAATCAAAGCATTTAGGTTTGAACATAGTTCATTACCTTTCTCGGACAGGGAGTCATCGCTACCACTGTCTTTTAGCTCATGTAGAAATGAGCAAGGCCCGTAGACACTATATTACCAATGTATGGTCAAAATATGATCATCCTAATTGATGATTTAAACCCATGATTCAGAGATCAATATATTGGGTTAGGAATCTTTTGAAGAATCCTATATAAAAATGACGTGTGTGATTTTTAATGAATCACGCCCGCCAGGAGCGTTAACACGTTTTCAGATGTTAACAGGGATTCGAATCTTTTAAACAGGTCTTACCATCTTGGCCAGGTCTTTATAATGACACTCAGGCTAGGTTTCACTCTTAAGATTCTTTTATTATTTAACGCAGAGCAATCCTAAATTGGAATCTTAACGAGGATCTGAATCTAATTGTGGAACTACCGTCTTGGCCTTGTCTTAATGTGACACATGGCTAGGTCTTGTCCTTTTTAGATTTTGCCATTTTATTATAATGGTAGATCTTACAATATAGGAATGATATTTTAAATATAATCGCTCCTTTAAAATTTAAACAAGTATATGGTTGCCCTAAACGGGACTTCTAATAAAATGACTTGCCCATGCAGAAGCTAATCAGAAAAATAACAAGGAAGTAATTAAAAGACAATGAAACGAATTTGGATTAGTCCTATGTTCTCGTCTAAACTCAAGAATGTGCAACTGTGTAACTGAGATTAAACACAAGAAGGCTAGTGTTTAATTCACTCAGTGTTGGCTTTGATACCAACCTGTCACACCCCGATTTCCACGTGTCACCGGTGGGCCCGGTGGGGGAGTATCCTGACGTGGTTGGCAACATAATAGTCAAACAACACAATATTTAATATGCACAGCGGAAGCAATTTAAAAGATATAATACAACCGAATTTAATATTGTAATATCAAATGTCACAATATTCGGAAGTTTATCCACAGACGGATCGAAAATAAAATGGAATTTATAGTTCAACAGACTTCAGGCATCTTAAGCTTGTGAGACTTCTATTGATGCTAAGGAGAAATCCCAGCCAATTATGCTTAGTACCTGCATTTAATCTTTTTGGGAAAATACGTCAGTTTACACTGGTAAATACAATCAACTGACTCATTTTGGAAAATGATTGAAAATTTGATTTGGATGCACGTGGCATAAACATTTTATTTAACTTGGGAGAATTATTTAATATTATAATCTTGTGAACGAATTACATGTTCCTTGTGCGTTCAGTAGCCCGGATCTTGTCCGGGTTAAAGATCAATAGACACACCACAGTATTCTTTTGTGCACTGACGGGTGTACGCCTACACCCCGCGCTTAAGTCGTGGCCATTTCGTAAAATAATGCCAGGGATATCCGGGACATGGTCATTAACCCCCCAAAGGCTTTAAGTAACAAGACTGTTTAAACGAGCCGATCAAATTATTCAATTACCCACCAAACGATGGAAGATTTGATGCCCAATCAAGCGGTATTCTATATACCGTAACCCAAGCGCGTATAGGGAAAATAAGTTAAAAGTATTTACCTGAGCAATGTATAAATCACACTAAGAAAATTTCAAGTAGCTTTTACTGGTTCTCCTAATCTGGAACGAAGGTTTATAATAACCTATTAGAATCCTAACGGGTCTTTAGTTAAGCTTAAGCTTAGACCGGTTAGTTTCAAAGATACGGTTCGTATGCACGATTAAGCGAAGACCGGATAGAATGTGATTTAGACTCGACAAGTTCAGAGACTTGTTTAATATGGGTCCTTCATGCACATTCTGGATTTTGAGATAAAACCGATAAGGTTTGACCCGTTTCGGCTAATTTATGTAAACTTGTTACATAAACCGAACCGAACGCGAAATAAGCGTAACGGGTAATAATGAGAGCCATTTACAGGTTTCCTAGGTTAATATGCTTCAAATATGTTGTGACATCAGTAAGATGTCATTTATTATGCCCAAAATGAATTTAAACACAAACTATGCCCCGTAGGGTAGTTTGGTCATTTTAAAGGTTGTAAAAGAGTTTAAGTGTTAACCTGAGTTACAGGCCTGATGTAATCAGAAAATATACTCAATTTGCTAAGTTATATCAGTAGGTTAAAGTATATATGTGAAATTTATCAATTTTAACCAAACTATGCACCGTAGGGGCATTTTGGTAATTTCACATAAGCCGAAAAGCTCAAAACTGAAGTCTGAGTTTAAAAACTTTTGCTTACTGTTAAAATATTATAATTTACCTCAAATATCAGTAGGTATCACCCTTAGTATGTTTAAAATAGTTCTAGTACATACTAGTCGTTAAAAACGCTTAAAAAGGCGATTAGAAGCCGTTTCCGGGTTCTATATAGAAATCTGATATTTTTATTATTCCAGAGGGTTTAAAATAATTTATTTATCATTTAGAATCAGTAGCAAAAGGTTTGGAGTCGTTTAGATATATAAAACTCATTTTATGGCCCGTAAGGGCAAAACCGACAAATACCGGATTAAGCCTACGACTATTAGTTATGCTCAGCCTAAAATTAATTAAAAATATTCAAAAATCCCAAAATAATATATTACATCAGTGGGTAAAGATTTTGATATCAAAAAGTAGGCTTAACTAGGCTATACGCTAATTACGCCATTTAATTAACACAAAGCTTTCATTTTACGATAACGAGCATAACTCTTAATCTACGCCTCAAACTTATGTCAAATTTTGTATGCAAGTTTATATATCAGTAATTAAGGTTTCTACTCTTTTACATTTCCAAAAATCACGTTTTAAGGTGGAAAGGGCAAAATGGTCAACATATGAGCAATTTAACGGAATCATGCATATTAATTGGATAACTAATGATCCGAGGTGTATAATCATAGAGGGTTATACTAGCATGTAACCTGGTCCAAATTAAGCTCTAAGGCATTTCTAAATCATGCATAAACGGGTCAAAACTGAAAGTCAAAGTATAAGTCAAACTATGCGACTTTCGGTTCCGAACCGGGTCTAAACAGGAAATTCTCGGGTTGAACATGTGTAGACATTGTCTTACACTAATTACCAAGTTATATTAATGATCAAACAGGTTGTATATATTCTACATTGCTAATTATGCATAAATTGAAATTTAAGTATCCTGTTGACTTTTTCTTAGCAAGTTTGACCCGACATTTGACCTAGTTAGAGTGGGAATCTAGGGGAACCCTTTTGAGGGTTTATTACCCACATAATTACCAACTTATAACTACTTTTGATTCGACTAATCACTGGACCATTAGTGATTAATCTTAAAGTCAACCGTTAATTACGACGGTTTGACTTTTAAGCTAATAGTAAGCTAAAACTTAATTAAGAAGGGTTAGGCATACTTACTGAAGTCCTATGCTTGATTAGTGACCACTTGAGTCTGCTCTTAAGCTCCAGAAATCGATCAGAATGCTGAAGGAAGGTGTGAGCTCAAAGTTGAAATCTTGTGGCCTTTTATAGTGCTCATAAGCACTTAGATTATGGACAACAAGAGCTAGCAATGGTTCCTGATCATCAACACTTGTCCCTAAGATCCTAGGAGCCACTTAGGGGTCGCCCATGATGAGAAATATCTGTTTAAAGGCCGGTTACGCGCGTTTGCAGGCTTCTGTCTGATGTTGCTGATACTATATGTCTGACGCGGCCCGCGTAAGATATCTTAATCTCTTACGCGGCCCGCCTGGACCTCATATACAGATTTTTCATTTTCTATTTTCCACATCTTTGTCCCTTGGCCTTTCGAAAGGGCAACAAACCTAATTCTTGCAATTTGACCCCTTTATATTTACACACAAGGGCTTTAGGATTTATACCCACTTTGCCAAGTCCCTGGACACTTCCGGTTAACCCGAAAAGTCCTAACTTTCAATGTTAACGCTTTAACCCTCGCACACGAATTTGATCATAACTTTCTCATACGATAACGAAACTTTATGAAATTTATATCGCGCATTCTAGTGAGCATAAATATCAGTTACAAAGCTTCGGGTTTGTCAAAAGGTCACTCAGAGGTACAACTTAAACATGTTGACACATTTAACCCCTGTAGTTTGTAATCTCTCACTTTTAGCTTCGCATGATCCATGATTTATTCGTTTGATGCTATAAACATCATGTAGGGTTAACGTACAATATATTTATTCACTGTTGACATTTAGAACTTGTATATTCACATACTTTCCATGATTGTCAACTTTAGTCCTTTTATAACATTCTTTCACACGTTCAAACATATGACACGTGTCTACACATTATAGGACGTGAATTTTCGAGGTGTTACAGTAGCGAAGTCTTTTTCAGGAAAAGTAAGTGTTTTATTGAATGCTTTGTTAAGGATGGTCTCAGGTGAATGCTATTGCTTGAGATTTAAGGAAATAACAAATAGAGGTTCAGTCATTGTCATGCAATTGAATGTGTACATGACATGTGCAATGTAATAACTATGTTGGATTTAATAAGTATAAATGTTCCCTCTGGTTAAGTATATCCAGTTGCTTTTTTTATAACCCTGCAAACTGCAGTTTCCAACTAATGTTCCCACTAAGCACCCCTGTAGCATGACAGAACAAATATACATTAGTTGATTTTTAAGGATATATAGTTGTTAGGATTTAAGTTGGTAAACACACATAAATGAATATAAATGAACATAAAGGAACCTTCCTGTTTGGGTAATAGCAAACAGCAATCACGATCTCTCAACTCTCAGTCCAATGTGTAACTTTGCAGCCGTTGATCTCCCAGATTCGTACTTTCCCATCGATAGATCCACTGATGAAATGGTTCTCATCCGCAGTCACGATCTCTCGGCTCTCAGTCCAATGTGTATCGGTTTCTCCAAGATTCTAAACACTTTCGGTGGCAGTATAACGCAAGTCAGTTCCGATGATTTCTTAATCTTTCGATGCTTTTCTTTATCCACTTTGATAGGGACCAATTCAGAGAGATGATTCGTCGAAAAGTAAACCGACGAATCGTTTCCTACAATTTCATATTCTTTCGTATCCTCCTGTTCATGAACCGCCCAAACGCGCACAACACCATAAAGCCCCGCACTTGCGAGCTACTCACGATCGGCTCGAGAAAAAGTTCGAAACGAATCGAGCCTTATTGAGCCTTAGTGTAATCGAGCCGAGCTCGAGCTTGAGAAAACAAAGCTCGAATCGAGCCGAGGTCGAGCCCGAGCTCTCATAGTTGATTCTGATGTGATCTAGTTAGCTAACAGAAATCTAAGATCAATGACATTTAAGAAAACCTAGATACATTTGTTGAAGTTAATTGTTCAGTTAATTTCTCTCACTTGATCTGTTTGTGAATAGTTTGCATGTAGGTATTGTATTGTTGTTGTTGACTGATTCTTTATTTAAAAATTTAAATGGATTAATTATAATATGTTAAGATGTGTTTTGACTATGAATGCTGAAATAGTTGATTCTTTATTTAAAAATTGAAATGGATTATGATAATTGTTGAAGTTTTTGCCAGATATATTGACCTCTGTTAGTCACTCTAGAAATCTGTAATTTGATCGAATTGGCTAATGTAAATCTAAGATCAATGACATGTATGAAAACCTAGATATATATGTTGAAGTTCAGTTTGAAATATATGTATGTATGCATGGTTGCTAGATGGATTCTAAAAAAGAGAAAGGGAGAAGAGAAATTTAGCCAAAAGAAATGGTTTTAGAATTATGTCGGTTCCTAAACAAATATATCACGAAGCATGGTCGAACTTCCCCATTCAAATGGGTCACTCTTCAGCCAGAGTTTGAAAAAGTTATAAATCATAAATTTGCCAGTGACAAAGCTATGAAGAACAAGTATGACAGTATGAGAAAATAGTACAACCTTTGGAAGTCAGTTAAAAATGGAAAGACTGGTCTAGGTTGGAATGAAAGTACCAAGCAACTTAATTGTTCTGATGAATGGTGGAAAAGAAAATTTTAGGTGACATAATATAACTCATTCAAAATTTAAATACCATATAATATTCTAATCATAATGATAACTAAAGATTCACCATTATATTGTGTAGGAAACCCGAAAGTTCTAGCAATTCAAAATAACCAACCATCAATACAACTACAAGAAGAGTGGGATCAGTTATTTGGAGATGTAGTTGCTAGTGGGGAAAATTGTGTGGCACCCTCTATGGATCCAACTACATTCAATGAGGTACATGTTGAGAACCTTGAGGATGACAATGTTGAGAACCTTGAGTATGACAATGTTGAGGGAGGTAACAATTTCTTTGGTGACTTTTTGAATGAAGTAAGTAAACATGATGCGTCAACATTAAGCCCAAGTGAGGTTGCAAAAAATTTTGAAAAGTCTACTAAAGTAAACACTAAGCCTAAACCAGTTAAGATGAAACGTAAAGGGAGAGAATCATTGGGAGCTTCAATACTTAAAGAACATTTAACTCAAAGTAGTATGAATCAACAACGTGCTCTATAAATATTAGAATCAGATTCTTCCACACTCAGTCAAAGTACTAAGTTTAGTATTCAAGCTGCTATGGGTTTGCTTAGCCGGATGGTAGATGCAGGATTAATGAGAGAAGATGAGGAGTTGTGGTTATTTGCAATGGATTTATTTGAAGATCCCATGAAAAGAGAAATGTTTATAAATGTGCCACGTGGTCATGGTAGGTTAGCGTGGCTGCAACGAAAACAAAGGCTCACCGACTAAAGTTTTCTTTGAGGACATGTTACGAAGACATTATTGTTTCTATTTGTTTGAACTGTATTGCTTTTGGATTGATTTATTGTTTTTTACCTTGATGTTTTAGTGACATTACTATATGTTAAGCTACTTATCCATTTATATTTTAGCTATTAAAGTGTTTATATGTTAAGCTGGTATTGAATTTATTATCAGGGTTACAATGAATAACGAAACAAGCAAGAAGAAGCACAAACTACATTGCTATATTTTTTTGTTGAATTCAACCTATACATGTGATCTAGTTGCTGCATACTATTATAAGCATATGTACAAGGAACCATGCATGACATCACCTCAAACGGGACAGGCTTGGATGATGGAAGTTTTAAATGGCAATCCTATACGATGTGTAAATGCATTCAAAATGCATCCAAACGTGTTTACGAAATTATGTAGAGAGCTTGAATCAAACTATGAATTGCAGTTGAGTGATAGAATGTCAACTTGTGAGAAGGTGGGGATATTTTTGTATACATTGGCATTGGGTTTATCTAACAGGGATGTTGGGGAGCGTTTTCAACATTCTAGGGAGACTATTAGTAGAGCCTTTCTTGAAGTTCTTAAGGCAATAACAGATAGAGGTAAAGGTTTTCAAGGTCTAGCACGTGACGTTATAAAACCAAAAGATCCAACTTTTCAATTCGTACCACCTCAAATCTTGAATGACAAAAGATACATGTCGTGTTTCAGGGTATTAAATTAATGAATGTCATTCCTACTTGTGTACTTTGTTACTTGACTAATGTTCAAATTATATATAGGATTGTATTGGATGTATTGACGGTACACACATAGGGGCCTGCATCCCAGAGAGTCAGCAACTACCTTATATTGGTAGAAAAGGGGCACCAACTATCAACGTAATGGCAACATGTGATTTCGATATGTGTTTCACATTCGTATCGATCAGATGGGAGGGATCAGCACATGACACGCGTCTTTTCATTAACGCGACCCAAAATAGTAAATTCAATTTCCTACAACCACCTGAAGGTAATATTTCGAATTACTTACACATATATTTGGAATTGTTTCATGTTACTTTTAATAAATTCTAACGCCTTTTGTTTTTCAACTCCTTTATTAGGTAGATATTATCTGGTTGGTAAAGGATATCCAGATAGAAAAGGATACCTTGTTCCATATTCCAAGACAAGATACCATCAATCTCAATTTCAAAGAGAGCCCCCGAATAATATGCAAGAAGCTTTCAACCGTTCACATTCATCTTTACGAAGTCATATTGAGAGGTCATTTGGAATTTTGAAGAAACGATTTAAGATACTTGGTAAAATTCCCAAGTATAGCGTGCAAACACAAATTGATGTTATCATGGCTACATTTGCATTGCATAACTATATACGTAATTCTCAAGAAGATATCATGTTTACTGCAATGGAGCAACATCCAAACTACATACCACGAGATGAACTGCATGATGTTCGTAACCATGACACAAGCACTAGCGGTCTATTTAAAGGAACATCGAATGAGATGAAACATGTTCGCAACGAAATTACTACTTTGATATGGAATGCACGACATTAATGATTTAATAGTATTATATTATGTTATGACTGTTTGTTAATAACTATGTTTTATTTAATTGAAAATGACCATTTTTTATTCATTTGAGAAATAAATTATATATATATATATATATATAGAGAGAGAGAGAGAGAGAGAAAGGTTAACATACATTACGGCTTAACGTACATCACGTACGACAGGTAATTACGCACGTTCATTTTAAAATCACGCACGTTATAACTCAAAAATCCAAAATCGCGCATGTTGAAACACAATAATCACGCATATTGAAAACATTAATCACGCATGTTATATAACAAATCACGCACTTTGTTGTACGTGAAGTACGTTAAGCTGTAATGTACGATATACTTTTTCTATATATGTGTGTGTGTGTGATTACGTTTAGTATTATGTTTTTTTTATGCCCATTTTGGTCATTTTATACATTTTTATTAAAAGCTCCAGCTATTCTGCCAAATACCTTAATATCTAAAAAGCTACCAGCTACCAGCTTCCAACTTCCAACTTCCAGCTATCAGCCACCAGCTAGTTTTGCCAAACATACCCTAAGTATTAGCTGGAACATTTAAATTAAAAGACTCAAGTATCAAAATAAGATTATTACCTTTCTTAGCCAGTCACTCCTTAAAGTCTCTCCTTAAAGTCTGGGCAGTCTTTTTGCTTATGTCTGTTATTTTTACAAAACTTGTAGTAAGGCTTCCCAGTGGAGATCTTAGAGTTGGAAGGAACACTTGAATTAGTTTTTTGGACTTCGGAAACTTCGGTTATTATATAAGTGCCCTTCATCTTCTTGGAAATAGTAGTAGCAAGATAAACAACATTAAGTTTGTGCATGCGTTTTTCCTCTTGCACGCACATTACAATCAGTTCACATATCGTCCATTTGTCCTTCTGAGTGTTGTAATTGATCTTGAAGGATTCGTAAGTAGCTAGAAAAGAAGCCATGATGTAGTGCACCGGAAAACTATCACTAATCTCCATGTCTAATCCCTTAAGCTTAGGGCCAGGTTGTTCATCATCATGATGTACTCATGAATACCGCTTCCTCCATCATATTTTGTAGTCACCAACTTCAGAATGAGAGTACTAGCATGCGCCTTTGAATTGTTCATCCACATAGGCCAGATAGCTTTTAGTATTAAGTGAGTCTGGAATGGCTCCTCTGATTGCAATACTTATGGAGTTCTTCATAAACATGAGAGACATACGGTTGCACCTCGTCCATTTTCCAAACACTATCTGCTCAGCAGTAGTGCTTTCAGCATGAAGTGTTGGAGTTCTTCCTCTTAGTGCATAATTGAAGTCTAACAATGCAAGAGTCAACATGAGTGAATCTTTCAAGGAAGCAAATTTATCACCATTTAATGGTGGAATCCCACATTTTGGAGTTGAAAGTGGAAATTAGATGAGAAAAATGATGTGTGCAAAATGCAACATATAAATTACACCAAACAGGACATAAAATCAACCCTTTTTAGTACTAATGTTGGAAAAAAGCATGTGTCTTTGTTTAATTTTAATTTACAGGATCGAAAGAGCTTAAACAGATAAAAGGAACAAATTAGCAGCAGAAACCAACACAAATACAAAGAAGAAGGATTGATACGACCTGCTGAACCCCCATCCACATCCAAAACAACAAAAATAACAAAACAGAAACTTAGGCGCAGGGCCGTGCCCACCAGGAATGGGGCCTGCCCAGTCAAGATTCCCTGTAGAAAAAAATCAACAGCAAAAGACAAACTAACACAGGGTTGTGCCAAGTTATCATGGTTAACTCTAGAATTCGCAGAATCTGAGATAGTACAACAAGTACACTCATCACGGGGTTGTGTTCTGTCACCATGGGGTATGTTAGTACAAGATCTGACATCTCAGTTAATGAAGGGAGAGAACTAGAAGACCACGGGGCCATGCCGGACCTCTGTTTCCCACTATAAATAGAGGTGCTTGGTACAAGAGAGAGACATCCCTTCGCAAACCACTTCTTTCACACTTGCCATCAGTCCACCACTACAACACCAACATCCACCACCATCATCCATATTTCATCTTTTAGAGTGTGTAGTAGCCTCGGGATCCAAGATAGATTGTAAGAGTTCTTGTCAATCAAAGGCCATGCTTGGTTAATCCTTTACATCACTTGGTGAAGACAAATCTTTTATTTATTACTTTTGATTTCCAACCTTTGGTAAACTTTTTAATTGGGTATGTATTAATGACTTTAATAACTAGTTTTTTTATATTGAAGGTGAACTCTATTTAATCATTTCTTCATGTTTTGTTGATTCACTCATTCGTGTCTTTACGGTCTACATAAAGCGCATTATTTGCCTGGAAGGGGGTTAGAAGGGTGTTTTGGTAAAGTTCTTGCCTCGTTCAGTGTATAGATCATTCGAGAACCTGATTCAAGCTTATTAGGACTTCCCATGAGGCAGATAGGATCAAATCGGGGGAAGTAAGAACGGCTTCTAATCCCTTATAACTTAACTACTATTAAAACTTTATCCGGCCTTGCGGGACTGTATCCCTGCTGACTCGGACCAATATGGCCGAGGGTAACATCGCCTTCACAAGAAGGGCCTATCCCTACTGACTGTATCCCTACTGACTCAGACCAATAGGTTAAGGGTAACGTTGCCTTCACAAGAGGGGCTTACCACTATAACTAAGATAATCTCTTAAAAATCCCAAAGTTCGAAAATCATCAAAGGATATAAAAGAGGAGTTGAAACCAAGTGATCCTTCTTGTTTATTTGTTTTTCCTTCCATTTACATTTTTATTTTTAGTTTATCTTTTAAAACTTTCAAAACTTTTTTTATAAAAATTTGGTTAGATTAGACGTTAACATATATTAAAAGCTCTTGTGTCCTTGGACGACCTCGGTATCTTACCATCACTATACTACATCTACGATGGGTGCACTTTCCCTAACGTGTGTAGAGTGATAGTATTGTATCGTGTTTTATAAATTTAAAGCTTGGTCACGAGTAAAAAGCGCTTAAAATATATCTAAATTTTACACTCACTCACACGCACGTCAAATAATAAGATCCTTAACTAGAAGACTTAGAGTGATCTAGGGGGAAATAAACAAAGGCAGTCGTAGATTAGGACCATTATATTGATGAAGTTGTGATATGTCTATTATAATCATAAATGCTAATAGACTAAGTTAATAAAAATTCTACTTAAACACAGACACGTCACCTTTAGGCATAAGTGAAATTATTTAAGTATGTTGAAAAAGTATGCAAAGTAGTTGTAACACTCACCTTTTTGCACAAGTGAAAAATTCATGCATACTAGGTTAAAATCTAACTTATTTAGACTTGAATAACAAAATAGATGTAACACATGACTTTGGGGAGAAGTGAAAGATTAAAAGTTTATTGAAGTCAAGCAATTTTAGTTTTTGTAAAACATATGTTATTTAAGGTGTTAATAAAAACTAATTAATTAAACAACAAACCACTTGTTTGCGTGGATTGGACTATGGGTTCTCGATATGGATAGGGGTTCTCCGTAAATTATAGTTTCCAGTAAGAAAATGTTTTCGGGAAAACATGAGTTCTCGATAATGAGAGTTTTCAGAAAAACATGGGTCTCGATAAAGAGAGTTTCGGGAAAAAAGGTTTGTTTGTAGAATAAACTTAAACCCCTAAACCAAATAAAGACCCGCAAACCTTAAAGAACCCGTAAACTAAATCTGAGAACATATTAATCTGTAAACCAAATTCGAGTATTGTTATCGTGAACATAATAACCTGTTAAGTTTAATTTCAAAATTTAAGGGATTTGACTTGACCGTTTGAGTGTCTACGAGCACCACATGCACAAGATTTTCTTCTTGCTGTCCTTAAGTATCGCCTCATGATTCTATTGATGGGTTAGACCAGCATATACCGTCGGTGGAGTACCGTACTATCCTTAAGTATCGCCTCATGGTTCTTTTATTTCCAATTGATGAGATATGCTCCGTTTGTCATAAGGCATGCTTGGATTCTTTTGGAGAGCATGCAGTTCATTGTAGAGAGCTCCCCGTGTTCAAGTACCGACATGATTTGGTTAGGGATGTCATTTTTGACATATCTAGGTGCACTGGTATTTCTGTTAAGAAAGAGGCACCCGTTAATTTCTTAACTGACCCATTGGAAGGGAGATCTACCAATAGACAAGGCGCCATTTTGGTCTTCGGATGGATAAGAGGAAAACATGCATGTGTGGATTAGGGGTTAGTGCTTTCACGTTGGGTCAAGCATCTTTAAAGGTTGTTTCGCGCAAAGTGACCAAACACTAGAGGTTGTGAACCTACTTAGTCAAGTTCAAAGGGTCAAGCATAGTAATGTTATGACCCCGAGATCGATGGATGTAGTTTTTAAAAGACTTAGTTTTGCTATTCAAAAAGAGGTAGCGGCGCAGATTGTTGCCCATTTACCATATATCTCGAGGTAAATAATTACCATTGATCAATTTAAAAGATTTCAAAAAGAATCTTGGAGATAAAATATTGAGTTAGTACTTTACTGTTTTAGCCCATGTGGTTTAGCCAGTTTAACCATTTCAGCCCAAAAAGGAATTTTTTAACATTTGAGACCCCGAGGTTGCATTTTATATCAGTTTTGGCCCCTGACACTAACTTTGTTACTTTTTTTGCAGTTAAGTGTAAGGGTAATAAGGTCATTATATACCATAGGGGCTGTTTTTGATAATTATAAAGTTCTTTTAATATTTAAGAGATTATTAATGCAAGTACTCAAATTTTTTTTATTATTTCGTTATTTTGACGATTATTATTTAACAAAATATGTTTAAATATACATATATGTATGTATTTTCATTAACCTTATATTTAAAAAAATATGTTTTAAACCTTATATTTAGTTTAAAATATATTAATAGCCTAATATTTAAGAGAGTAAATTACTATTTGTTTGTTCGAAATTTGTTCATTTTTAAAGACAAAATTGCAAAAAACAATCTTTATGTTTGTCTTAAACTGCACTTTATACCTTTCACCATAAAATCGGCAAAAACCAACCTTTATGTTTATGCTTTATTACACCCTATAACCCTTATCACTAACCACGTCAAAAAATTCAGTTAAGTGGATTCACATGCCGTGCACATGAGGGCATTTAAGTCTTTTACTCTTAAACTAAAACAATATTTTTTTTATTAATAAAAACCTTTCTTCTTCACATCATTTTCATCTTCTCCTTCTTTCTCTTCTCACTCTTCAATGGAGTCCAGATACACCCCCAAAAAGACTCCAAATCTCACCGTAATCCTCCATCTCATCCTCATAACCACACTCACCCACATAACACTCATTCAAACCCAATCATAGGACATCATCGTCGTAACCGAAGCCAACTTCCAAGCCCTCCAATCCTTCAAACAGTCCTTAATCGACCCAAACGGCTTCCTCAAATCCTGGAACGACCGTGGCTACGGCGCCTGTTCCGGCGGCTGGCAAGGCATCAAATGCGCCTAGGGACAAGTCATCGTAATTCATGCTTCTTTGGGGTTGTGTCCTTTGATTCAGAATATTGATTTGATAATAATATGTTGACTGGTGGGATTCTTCAAAGCCCAAGATTCTTTCACAATGTTCAAAAACACCCTCCAGTGGAGAAAAAACATTTGATATTGAATCTTTATTAGAAGAAAACTTGGGTGATGATCTTGAAAAAGTTGTGTTTAAACATGGGTTTGATAAAGAAGGACACCCAGTTTGTTATAATGTATATGGTGAGTTTCAGAATAAAGAGTTGTATAATAAAATGTTTAGTGATAATCAAGGAAGATTGAGGTTTTTAAGGTGGAGGATTTAGTTTCTTAAAAGGAGTATAAGGAAGTTGGATTTTAGGCATGGTGGGGTGAATACTATTTTTCAGATTAGTGATTTGAAAAACTCGCCTGGACCGGCGAAAACCGAGCTCCGGTTAGCCACCAGGCAAGCTCTGCAGATTCTGCAGGATAACTACCCTGAATTTGTGGCAAAACAGGTGAGTTTGTGTTGTTATAATTTGGTTATAATGTTGAGATATGTGTAGTTTATAGATGTTTGTTTCAATTGAATAATTGGTTATTGTAGGATAGATATGATTATCTTTTTGAGCAGGAGATTATCTTATTACGGTGAGATTTGCAGTCTTTTTGGGGGTGTGTCTGGACTCCATTAAAAGTGAGAAGAGGAAGAAGGAGAAGATGAAGTGAAGAAGTAGATTTTTATTAATAAAAAAATATTGTTTTAATTTAAGAGTAAAAGACTTAAATGCCCTCATGTGCAAGGCATGTGAGTTCATTTAACTTAATTTTTTGACGTGATTAGTTCTAAAGGTTATAGGGTGTAATAAAACATGAACATAAAGGTTGGTTTTTGCCGATTTTCATAGTGAAAGGTATAAAGTGCAGTTTGAGGCATAAATAAAGGTTGTTTTCTGCAATTTTGTCATTTTTAAAACCTTTTGTTTACTAAAATCGTTCGCTTTTTAAAACCTTATATTTTTATCA
The DNA here is from genome assembly GCA_030545235.1 of Helianthus tuberosus. NCBI lineage: Eukaryota > Viridiplantae > Streptophyta > Magnoliopsida > Asterales > Asteraceae > Helianthus > Helianthus tuberosus. The sequence goes on from CM060368.1 coordinate 24,783,198, forward strand.
TAATTTTTATTACCATTTGTTTTTTTATAAATGTTTTTTTAAATCTTCGTAAAAACGTTCATTTGTTTAAAATTATTCATTTTTTACCTTTTTTAACAATCGTTTTTTAAACTTTGTATTTTGTAATTTATTATTGCCGATAGCAAAAATAAACTTAGAAAAATGATGAATTTTAAATCAAAGGAATTTAAAAGTGGACAATTTTAAACAAACAAACAATTTTTTCGAAGACTTAAAAAAACAACATATATAAAAAACAAATGGTATTAAAAGAATATGTTAAAAATATAAGGTTTTAAAAAGCGTATGGTTTTAATAAATAAATGGTTTAAAAATGAATGAATTTCGAATAAACGAACGGACCAAAAAATGGAAGATTTTAAAAAAGATAAACAATAACGCTTAAAAATAAAAGGAACGTTTTACAAAGAATGATTCTAAAATGAACGCTTTAAAAATAAACGTTTTAAAAATGAAAAACTTGAAAAAATGAAACTTTTAAAAATACAAGGTTTTAAAAAGCGAATGATTTTAGTAAACAAAATCTTTAAAAAATAAACGAATTTCGAACAAACAAAAAACCCAAAAATGAAGGATTTTAAAAATGATAAACGATTCAAATAACGCTTTCAAAATAAAAGTAACGCTTTACAAACACGGTTCTAAAAGATACGCTTTAAAAATAAACGGTTTTAAAAATGAACGACTTTAAAAAATGAATTGTTTAAAAAAAGTTTTAAAAACATATGGTTTTAAAAAAGAATTATAAAAAATAAATTATTCAATTTATAAAAAAATGAGGACTTAAAAAAAGAACGATTTTAAAAACAAACAGTTTAAAAATGAATGATTTTAAAAACGATAAACGGTTTTAAAAAGGTTAAAAACATTTTTTAAAAAGGACATTTATAAAAAAAACAAATTTTTAAAGAAATATATATTTATTTTAATATTTAAAACGCATTTTATTAAATAATAATCATGAAATAAAGAAATAAAAAAATTAAGTAATACACAAATAAAATTATTAAAAGAACTTTATAACTTACATAAACAACTCCTAAGCTATAAAAGAACCATAATACCCTTAGGTTTAACTTGGAAAAAAGTAACATGGTTAGTGTTAGGGGCCAAAACCGTTATAAAATGCAATCTCATGGTCTGATATGTCAAAAGATTTCTTTTTAAACTGAAAGGGTTAAACTAGTTGAATCATAGAGGCCAAAATAGTAATTTACTCTAAAATATTTATCAAAATCTTCGAAAAAAAAGTTTTAATCCATGTTACGCCCCAAAATGAGGGGATTATATCAAAATTCTTGTGAACTTAGGGGCTGTTTGGTAGCCTCTGAATGGTCATTAAGAGGCTACCTCTTAATGGGACCATTAAGAATTTTACCAATGAGAAGGTAGAAGAATGTGACATGTGATGATTTACCATTCATAGGTTACCTCTTAACCATTCAGACTTGAGGTTACCTCTTATTCATTCAGAGGTTTTAAACTATTAAGAGGTAGCATCTCTACCAAACAGCCCCTTAATAAGAATAGTTTGAAAATTACATAGCCGATTTCCTAGTTTCTGGAATCAAAATCTATTAAACATCTTTATAACAAAACACAAGATCTCAAATTTATAAGATCATTACAGTTTATCATGAAAACCGTGATATCCTCATTAATAAAAAAATCATGGAGGAATTTGATCACGAATTTTATATAACTTTTTCCAGATTTTGATCAAAATAATTTTGTTTTTCAGATTACATATTATTACGGGAAATAAAACAGAACTATTTAAGCAACATCTACTCTAATTGATATCACATGTTAATTAGTTCTGTAATAATATAATGGAAAGCATGATAGATTGATACAAGTTATACTTGAGAGTCTAGTAACCACAACAGAGAAGGAAGTAGATGACATCTCGTTAGCTTGTGTATAGTTTACGAGGGAGTTTATGTGTTCTGAAGAACACGAATTTGTGAGGGGGGGGGGGGGGGATATCTTGGGTTTATAATGTTAAGTAATTGTGTAACCTTTATCTCTCTAGTTATCTCTCTTTACATACACCCAAGCGAAAACCCTTGATTAGATGATAAGGGTAATTATGTCCTTCAAACAATGACCATCTAATATAATAAAAAATAAATTATATTTTAATCTATATTAATACATAATATAAATGATAATGATAACGTATAAATAAATATATTAATTATATTTAATGGATATGGGCCAATATATAATATAAATGATAATGATGATCATATAAATATATGATTATGATTATAATAACGTATAAATAAATATATTAATTATATTTCATGGATATGGGCCAATATATATAATATAAATGATAATGATGATCATATAAATATAAATATATTGATATATATTAGTGGGGAACCCGCACGTTGCAGCGGGGTCGTCAATACTGGGAGAGATAAATTACATATATCACTACACTTTTTAACATTATATTAAAGAGTTTTTACTGATTAATCATACTTGAAAGAAAGAAGAATAAATGCTCGAAATTAAAAAAATATTGTAATGAATAAAATTTGAACTTCCAACCTGTCTAAAATTTCATTTAGTAAAGCGAATTCTTTTTATTTGACCAGATCGTGTACATCATACCTTGAATAATTGGTAAAAATTATCACTTCCATAACCAAAGTTACCAATACACAAACTGACAAACATGTATGTAACAAAGTATTTGCAAACACTTGCTCCACTACTGGAAAACAACACTTTTCAAACATATCAAACCAAATCACTTCTTTTTACTTCACTTGATGTACTAAGAGACCTACTTAAACCCATCACCATAACCCATTTTCCTTACAATGCTACACATGAACACCTCGAGGGGCCTTTCAAGATTTACCTTACCCTTACCCATGGTCAAACCAGTTAGGCCCATAAAGTGTCGAAGCTCATCTTCTGAGGCAGCATAAGGGATGTTAATCTTGTTGCCAAGAATCAAGAAAGGTACCGTAGCTAATGATTCATCGGACAAAAGTGCGTCCAGTTCTTTTTTTGATTCTGCAAATCTTTCCTTGTCATATGCATCCACCAGGTGACTACATCATCCACCTTTAAAATCAAGAATTGCATTATTGTTTTATTTACATGTTAAAACATTATTTATTAATACAATTTAAAGAAAAAGAAAGAGTAAAGAAAGTGTTAACGGGTTAACCTAACCCGATTTCACCTACAAATTGTTGAGCGTTTTTTTGCGTTCTAGCCAACAGATTAACATAAAAGGGACCCATAGATCGTCTTCTTTGTATATTTTATTTTATTTATATATTATAACTACCCAACACCAAATGTACAAGTCAAGATATGAAATTTATGTCTACACAATAACAGCTATAAGAATAGAGTTGGCTGAAATGTTATCATCCATCCCTGTTACCGTAAATATGGAACGATAAACATCAAGCAAAAAGGGCATAGTCAGAATGAGTTTTAGAAACAACAAACACTTAAATAATTTAATTATGTTGCAAAACTTCATTTTAATCATATCTAAGAGCCATTCAACTCGAATTCTATACCAAAACACACAGATCTAGTTTAGCACATGTTCATATGCAAACAATAAAACAACACATTCTACACCCCATGTTTGTCTAACAAGACTTCAAAAAAAACAAACTGCATTTTAATTAATTAGCTATCAAAACTTTATGTAAAAAGATAACTTCTACTTAAGTCAAATATGTAAACTAAGTTAACCATCTTTTACTAAAATCCTTTAGATTTAAAATCCATTAATATACAAGAATGGTGCAAAAGGTTTTATGCTCTCACGAATGTCAAAATAAGAAAACTTTAATACTTGTAATAAGATGAAGAAATCCAAAAACAGACCATATTTAAAGATAATAATGCAAGATATAAGTGATTATTGTTCGTTACCTTTTGGTTTTGTTTCGTCCACCAGATTGATTAGCTACAAGAAGGCCTCATCAGTTTTACAACCTGGAAACTCCTTGAGCAAAGAATTTTGGTTCCCCATACATTGCAGACTTTCAATACTCACAGCCATTGATAACCGGATCATGTATCGACGCATTTTCTACATTCTTCCCTTCTACCTCGCACTACAAGAATAATACACTATTACCGGCGACACCTTTAGCGGCGACAGGTCAAATGTCGCCGCTATTGGTCGATCCGCGTCACAGGCTCTCAAACCAAACCCCATCCGTTGATCAAAATCATGATCTCACGGTTGGGGATTTATACATCATTACCGGCGACAAAGATAGGGCAATAGCGGCGACAGGTAGTCTCCGCTAAAAGTGAATGTCAGAACTTTAATTCCTAGCCACACAAATCTTATCTCTGGTCAACTTCATTAAAGGCAATACCGGCGATGATTGGCACTACCGGCGACATATTGTCGCCGCTAACAGTTGAACGAGCCAAACACACTATACAGCGCCAATTTCTCCCTCCTCTTTCATTTTCCCCCAAAAAAACCTCCGAACACACCTGCTCACTCGCGAAAATCGTCCAAATCGGTTAGTTTCACTTTGTTTTTGTTAGATTTCTTCTCTACATTTGTTATATAGATGTTATAGGCTTTAATTTTTGCTCTTTTTTGTGTATTTTTGTGTTTGTGGAAGAAATATCGGATCACCACCATCTCGAATCCGGTCACCACCATCTCGATTCCGGCACCACTTCGTCTCCTCGGTCTTCATCTCCTTGAAACTTGAAAAATACGGTTAGTTTTTTTTTTTTTTTTTTTTTTAAGTTTAGAAATTGTATAATTTTTAGTTTAGGTATGTAAATTGTGTATGTTAGTATGTATGTTTGTATAATTTTTAGTATGTAAATAGTATAATTTTTAGTTTAAGTTGTATGTGGGTATGTAAGTGTATGAATGAATGTATGTATGTTTGTATAATTGTTACTATGTAAATTGTATAATGTAGGTGTATTTGAAAAATGTGTATGTAAATTGTATAAAGGTTAGTTTTTTTTTTTTTTTTTTTTTTGAAAAATGTGTATGTAAATTGTATAATGGTTAGTTTTTTTTTTTTTAAAGTTTAGAAATTGTATAATTTTTAGTTTAGGTATGTAAATTGTGTATGTTAGTATGTATGTTTGTATAATTGTTAGTATGTAAATTGTATAATTTTTAGTTTAAGTTGTATGTGGGTATGTAAGTGTATGAATGAATGTATGTATGTTTGTATAATTGTTAGTATGTAAATTGTACAATGTTAGTATGTAAATTGTAAATTGTTAGTATGTTTGTATAATTGTTGTATGTTAGTATGTTGGTGAAAAATGTGTATGTTAGTATGTAAATTGTTAGTATGTAAATTGTACAAATATAAACCTTTATGAAGAACATTACGAGCTTAAAAATCGTGTCTGATATTGAATTCATCATTTCAAACATAAGGAGCTAAGAAAACACCCAATCGAAATTGAAATCATGATTTAAAACATAACGTTCCGCCCAAAATTTAAAACAATCTTTAAGAACATAACAAGCTTAAAAAACTGTGCCCGTGTTTGAATTAATCATTTTAAACATAGCGAGCTTAGAAATACCCGCCCGAAATTGATTTAGAAATTAATTTCGGGTTATCCCCGTTTATCTTGGGACTGCTTTTTGAATACTTTATCTCATTTAGGATGTGAATGTGTATTACATGATTGTTTGTTTAAGAAGGATTCGGTTATCATTTTCTCTTTGCTCCTCGGGTATATATATCATTACATATATACTTGGGAGCTAAGAGGAAATGCTGCCGAATTTTTCTTAAACAAACAATCATGTAATACACATTCACATATGAGATAAAGTGTTCAAAAAGTGGGTTTAGCAGCCTACCCTTGTCTTGTTAATCCCAAATTAGATTTTCTTTCAGTTGCATAATGCCTATCGATAAAAGTTGGATTGATTCCCCACGTCATTCACCTCAATACAAGCAAGGACTTGAGTCATTTATCGAGATGTGTGAAAGAGTGATAAAAAACCACGATGAAGTTAGATGTCCGTGTACCAAATGTAAAAATTCTGGCTTAAAAACTATGGCAGAAATGAAATACCATTTGAGTATTAACAGTTTTTGGAAGGAATACACGAAGTGGACCTATCACAGGGCCACAACTCCAATCGGGTGGCAAGTTCTTAAGTCCCCACCCAAAGTACTCATTCAAGTCCGATGATCGAAAACTTTTTTGTCAGTTTATAAAAAATGTTAAATTACCAGATGGGTTTGGATCTAATATCAGTAAGAGGGTGACAGATAACAATGCTAACATTACCGGGTTGAAATCTCATGACTGTCATATCCTCATGCAACGTTTGATACCGATTGGGGTTAGAGGGCTTTTGACTAAAGATACATCTACACCAATAGTAGACCTTTGTATGTTCTTTAAGCAACTTTGCTCTAGAACACTATCGGTGGATGATATGAAGAAAGCAAAGGATGACATTGTTACCATCTTATGCAAGTTAGAGATGATCTATCCACCTGCATTTTTTGACATTATGGTTCATTTACTTGTGCATTTACCTGATGAAGCGATTGCGGGAGGTCCAGTAGCTTTTAGATGGATGTATCCATTTGAAAGGTACATGAAAAAACTAAAGAACTATGTCAAAAACCCGGCAAGGCCTGAAGGTTGTATAGCTGAACGTTATGTGTTTGAAGAAGCTCTAACATTTTGTTCAATGTACCTTAAAGATGTTCAGACTAAGTTCAATCGCCTAGATAGAAACGCTGATGTCGTTGTTGAAAAAAGAATGTTATGGGTGTTTGAGTCCAAATGTCGTCCTGTTGGCGCAACAAAGGACAAATATCTATCATTCATCGAAAAAAGCAAGATGGAATGGTTTGTCCTCGAAAATTGCGCAGAAGTTAGGGAGTACATGAAGTGAGTGCTTCTATCTTTAACTTTTCATAATCTGTTAATTGGTATTTTTCATTCCTTTCTTATATTTGTCATCAATGTAGTGAATTCAAACATACACATCCCCAAGATGATCTTAAAACCAAATTTCCGAGATGGTTTCTCCATAAGGTATAATACATATATAACACTAATTACTCTACACTTGCTAGGTAATACATATATAACAAACATTATTACTCTATATTTGTTAGGTACATTCGATGAAAACACAAAATTCTCCAGAATTCCACCCGGAGTTGTATGCTCTTTCAATTTGTGCGAAAATGACTGCATACACTTACACTGCTTGCATAGTCAACGGTGTTAGGTATAAGACACTTGAACGTGATGCAAAATGCACAACGCAAAACTCTGGGGTGGAAGTGGTTGGAGAGAACGGTGTGAAATTTTATGGCCAATTAGAAGAAATTATTGAGTTGCGTTATACAAATAATTATTCCACTGTCCTATTTCGATGCAAGTGGTTTGATACTGGAAGGGGTGTAAACCATGACAATAATATCACCAGTATAAGCACTGAACGTGAATGGGACAAAGACGATCAACTCATATTTGCTTCGCAAGCCAAACAAGTGTTCTTCATCCAAGAAACGTCTCGAAACCAAAAAAACAAACATTGGTGGGTAGTCGAAAATGTTAATCATCGAAGAATTTGGGATTGGCCATTAAGTGATGATGACAGCGTCAATAAGGTTCAAAATGTTGACAAAGGCTTAGAAGATAATGACGTTGTCGACAACAACTATTCATCTGACTATCCACTTGTCATTGACTTGACCCAATACTTTCAAATTGGATCTTCTCATGTTACTGCGGGTGAGCCTTCAATTGAAGTTGATCCCCCAACGGCTACCGTCGATGAAGTGTTTGAGGTCGAGACTGATTGTGATGAGGTCGAGGCTGATTGTGATGAGGATGATCCCGATTATGTGGAGTCTGACTAAAAGAAAATTACGTAAGTATTTCTTTTAAGTATTGGGTTGATCCGGTTGCTGAACAAAATTACGTAAGTATTTATTTTAAGTATTATTTTCTATAACAAATATATATATATATATATACACACATATATATTTAATCATCTTCGTAAAATACAGCGGAACATACAACAGGCCACAGATGAATGGAGCAGCGATGGTCCTCCAATTGCCCCGTATCAAGTAGCGTTGGGAGAGCGCCGAGGATGGTATCGCGGGATGGGGCCTAAACCTTCTTCCAACACGTCCTCGCACTCGTCATCTAACATGTCGTCTTCGCAAGCTCGGACGCAAGAACCCTTTTCCGAGGTAAACTACGCAATTTATATAATGACAAACGAACGCATGTTTCCTTGTTAAATATATGTTGGTAGCGTTAATTAATATGCTAATATACATTTTGCTATCTATTATTGTAGGATTTTGTTAACAGCTTGTTCCAAACCCCGTCATTTTTGAACCAACTTAACAACTATCTTGCTTCACAAGGAAAAGGAAAAGGAAAAGGAAAGTCAAAAGACTACGATTCTGACAACTTATTCGATAATGAATCCGACGATGAACCCAACCATAACGATGACGATGAGTGACTTGTTTTTAATGTATGATTTAGATTTAATTAAACGTTGTAGGATATAATGTACGACTTAAACGTAGTTTTTAAGTATATTACCTTTAGTATATGTTGATTATGTTCATGGCGTATGCTTGCGTTGTTTGAAAATAGGCAGGTTTTGTTTTTCGGCCGTAAAACTGGCTGGGCAGCTGTATATACAGCTGCTGTATTAAAAAAAAATAGACTTTTAGCGGCGACATCTTTCGCCGCTATTGCCTTTCAGCTTTTAGCGACCAATATTAATACTGGCGACACTTTTAGCGACGACATCTGTCGTCGCTAAAAGTGAAGGATCAATACCGGCGACAGTCGTCTTTACCGGCGACAACCGGTCAATAGCGTCCGAGCAATACCGGCGACGTTTTACCGGCGACATGTCCCCGCTAAAAGTCTATAGCGGCGATAAAGGTGGTCAATACCGGCGACACCTGTCGCCGGTAAAAGTGCCCTGTTCTTGTAGTGTCGGGATGAAGGCAATAAACTTGATCCCCACACTGCATATTACACGATTCGTCACACACCCACCTGTCAAATTACCGTTACCTATGTTTTGATTAGCTGGAAGCGGCTTCTGGTAAGGGAAATTACCAATTTCTCCTTCAGTTCTCCCTCTAATATTCACAAGCAAACACTTCAATCTCGCCACCTCAGCTTCCAACCCAGCCTGACTTTGAATCCTCTTCATTAACTGCTGATTCAACGCTATATAATATAAATGATAATGATGATCATATAAATATAAATATATTGATATATATATATTTATTCTTTCATGGATATGGGGTTGATGGTGGTTGAATGGCGACATAACTAAGTATTAATTAAACATTAAACATGATTACATAAATATTTACATACAGACATATATCACTAATCGACACAATTATGGTGCAATATAAATTAAATTCTAGTCACTTTGGCCATAGCCCAAGTGGTAAGTTGTCAAAAACTACTTTGGTGAAACCCAGGTTTAAACCTGGTTAGGTGTATAATTAGGGGGAAATACTTTGATGTTAAAAAAAATTAATAAATAAATTAGAGTAAACGACAATTTTACCCCCTGAGGTTTAAGCCAATTAGCACTACGTCCCCCTCCCTGGAAAATATTGCTATTTGACGCCCCAACGTTGTTGCTCTGTCACAATGTTACCCCCTCCGTCCATTCAACGTTATTTTGACCGTTAGTCTCTGTTGAAATGTCCATTTTACCCTTCTTCCTCCTCAAATAAGATACCTAGTCTCCTTAGTTGCTTCTTCAATCGCTGTTACCCCCAAATCTCTTCAATCGATGTTACCCCAATTCTTATATCGTGCTCCCCCAATTCTTCTATCGCTTCCCCAAATCTTCAATCGCTCTTTAATTCCTTGTTGCTCAAAATGCCTAGCTCTTCTTCCATTGTGCTTCGATCGAAGGAAACAATGGTGAAAACTCAACCCTTAGACATTATATGTCCGTGTGGTGGGCAAACAGTTTACAAACAGTGAGAAACGAAGGCTAATCCTGGAAGATGGTATCTTCGATGTGTAAGTGAATTCTGTTTTATGCATATTGAAAGTAGTCGTTTGATTATTACTAAGTTTTGGTGTTGATAATGATGTCCGATTATAGATTGGAGGATGTTGATTCCTCAGATGGGCTGATGTTGGTGAAGAACAGGGATGTCCAATTTGTCGAGAGGTAATGCCTGCTTTAATTCAAAGCATCAATGATAAGGATGAGTTGGCTAAGTGCAAAGACCAATTGGCTCATTACAAGAATGACGATGTGTTCAAATGGAAGATGTACTTAGGGATTACTTGGGTCTTGATTGTGCTAGTTTATTTGCTTAAGTAGTTAAATGTAGAGAAATTGGATTAGTATGTGTATTTTCACCCTAATTGTAACTGAGTTTTCCAATTATTGCAATGGTCTTTTTCAAGTTCTTACTGTTTCTTTGTTTTTGTAATCTGAATGTAATGTTGTAGCTATTGATGCGAATGAGAAAGAGGTTGATAAGGATGAAGTTGTTGTAACAGCTGAAGAACCAGACAATATGTATACTTTGAGGATCAAGACTCTAAGATACTCGGACCATACTTGGAGCAACAAACAGAGAATGAAAAGACATTCGAAGATCTGACAAAAGATTATTACCCTGAAGTACTGGAACATGCATGGGATTACACTTATTGGGATGAAGATGATGATTGGTACCACAATCCATATGAAGGGGAGCATGGTTCTGATTTGGATTGGTCTTGTTTGGATGATTGTCAGTGGCAATAGGGTAGAAAGCAACATCTAGATTTGTTGTATGTTGTATTTTGGACCATTAAAATAGGGAATTTGTACAAAAGCTTGCAATGTAATCGAATTATTTTATGTCGAAATTATGTTTGGACACAAATGTGAATTTTCTAAAATGCAGTCATATGCAAACAAGCAAACATTTTCATGAAAACATAATAAAGTTACAAACAGAGTCATAAGTGTAGAAATGAAAACAAACATTGTCTTTAACAAACTCGACAAACATCCATGCAACTACAAATATTACAAACCATAAAAAACTTCCATCAATCATAAAGATTGTCAATTGGGGCACCTTGAGTGGCAGTGTGTGATTCTTGTGAAGCAGCAGATTGTTCACCCCCTTGTCCTTTGCAGCTCCTGACATTGTGACCTAGGTTTCCACATTTACCACACTTGTTGGTTCCCTTTCTGGTCATTTTACCTCCTTTGTCGAACTCCTTCTCAAGCTCTTTTCACCAAATGCCTTCTTTGGTTTCTTCTTTGGCTTTCCAACCTGTGAATGATGTTTTGGTGGGATGATTGTTGTTGGACAGTCTGAAGGAGTCCACATCTCCGGCCCATTGATTGGCTCATGAAATTCTAATAAACTTTCTTCCAAGTTGACAACCAATACACATCCGAAACCCACTCTTCTAGTATACCAGCATCAATGCTATTCCTTGACATATCCCATATGGCTGCAACAGCATATTTGCAAGGCATCCCTGTCAATTCCCACTTCCTGCATGCACAGGTTTTATTTTTAACATTCACAACACATTATGATCTCGGACCTGTTACTTGATACTTATCTGTATCAACCATTAAAACAGACATTTCAGATACTTGTTTCTTGATCCCATCGAAGACCTCAGTGGCAGGAGGTGTCAGTGGCCCCATACACCTTGCTTGCAATTTGTTTACATTCACTATCCTCTTGGTCATGTACTCGCTAATGAATTCTAAGCATGTGATAATCGGCTTGTCCCTTGCACCTATGATTTGTCTGTTAAAAAATTCACATATGTTGTTCAGCAACATATCACATTTAGCTCTTCTAGAAAAATATGCTCTTGACCAAGCGCCCAAGCGGTGTATGGGATCTCATTCAGCCAGCCATACATAGCCCGTTCTATTGTCTTAATTTCTTCCATAGCCTTGTTAAAACATGGAATGGAGGTCTTCCTACCGGCTGACCAAAGCAAATTCTTATAAACATCTCCACGCCACTTGGATTTCATGTTCTCATGAATGTGCCTCAAACAAAACATGTGCTCAGCATTAGGAAAAACTGCTAGCATAGCTGGAATCAGACCCTGTAATTCAAATTGCAAATATTCCTCTTATTTTTCAAGCAAAGTTAAAGGAAAGTTAAGAATTAACATGTTAATAATGGATTACCTTTTTGTCTGTCGCTGATGAAGGTGAAAGAAGAATCAACCGTGCACCTTAGGTCATCTCTCAAAAGTTGCAAAAACCATTTCCAACTTTGTGTTGTTTCTGCCTCAACAAGAGCATAACAAACTGGATATATTTTCCAGGTGTAATCTTGCGACAGAGCAACAACGTCGGGGGGTCAAATGGCAATATTTTCCAGAGAGAGGGTCAGAGTGCCAATTGTCTTAAACCCCAGGGGGTAAAATTACAGTTTAGTCAATAAATTATAAAGCCTAACGTTGGGGCTGTTATGGTATGGATATTCCCTCACCAAATCCAAAAATCACCAACCCTTTTCATGGGAATCCAAATTTCCAAACACAAGTTTACTTTTTTAAGTGCATTTGCTAATTATCACAAGGTATAAAGTGTAACAAGAACTATTCATCTTTTTAGGCACGTTTTGTTACTCACGTCAAAGACAATATGAAAAGCAACTATTGTTTTCACCGTTCATGGGAAACCACAGAGAAATTTTATATATATATATATGGGAATAATCCATTAAAAAGTGGATTTTGCCTAAGTAGCCTAAGAAGGATTGTGATAATGACATGTGGCACTCCTAATAAGTAGGAATGAAGGGCATTTTGGTCTTTATAAATATGAGTGAAAATGAAATGTGCCACCCCTTTTGTTTTTTAAAAATACAATCAAAAAAATCTAGTACAAAAAAATCGAGCACAAAAAATCTAGTACAAAAAAATATAGCACAAAAAATCTAGTACAAAAAATATAGCACAAAAAATGTAGTACAAAAAATGTATAACACAAAAAAATGTAGTACAAAAAAATATAGCACGAAAAAATTTAGCAAAAAAATGTAGTACAAAAACATCTAGCACAAAAAAACAGACAAAAAAAAATTAAGACAAAAAAATTCAGAAAAAAAAATTTAGCACAAAAATATAGTATAAAAATCCATCATAAAAAAATGTTATGCAACATAAAAATACAACACATTTTAATGGGTTTTTTTTATTCTTCATATTTTATATAGCAATATGGTACTCAAATTAAAGATAAAAAGACGCTTGATTTTATGGTGAAATTTTTATGAAAAAATAATGCCGTATAAAAAGTTATGAACGTTTAAAAAATGGGGGTGAAATATGCATGTGCCTTGCATGTGGAGAGAGAAAGTCTATAAATATGATTTTCCCAAGATACCCTTGCACTCCTCCTTTCTCCTACACTTTCGTCTTAACCATTGATTTGAAAAATGAATGATTAAGATGACTTCTCATCCTACTTAGGGAAAATAAACTTTTTATTTGATCTTACCCCAGAACATATATATATATATATATATATATATATATAGGGAGAAGATCATGCGACAACCACCTCTTATTGCGAGAACCGCGAGAACCAATGTGAACACAAACAAAAATGCCTAAAAATAGCTAAAAATCACAAAAAAAAAAAAATTAATATTTTTTATATAAAAATCGCTACTTTTTGAAGCCAAAAAAAAATTTAATATTTTTTTACCACTAAAAGTAGCGATTTGAGCATAAAAAATATTAAAAAAAAATTTTAGATTTTTTTTAGGTTTTTTGGGGGTTTAGTTTTTAGCATTTTAGCTTTGGGGGGGGGGGGGGGTTTAGGTTTTTTTTTTGGGGGGGGGGGATGGGGTTAGGTTTTTTAGGTTTTTTTAGTTATTTTAGGTTGTGTTCACATTGGTTCTCGCGGTTCTTGCAATAAATGGAGTTCTCGCATGAGCCCCTCCCTATATATATATATATATATATATATATATATATAGGGTCAGGATCATTTCAGAACCATAAATATTTACAGAACTCGCAAAACTCCTAATAAACAATCTTTTTATTTATATATTTTTATGTTTAGGATAATTTTATCATTTATTATATGTATTTTTACGATTACATAAATGTTAAGAGTAATTTTATCATTTTTTGTATGTAATTTTATAATTACACATATGTAAACTAGTTTTTTTACATATTTGTAATTAGTTATTACACATATATATAATTTTGGCAATTAAACATATGTAAACTACTTTTAACATTATGTAATCAAAGAAATACATATAATAGATGTTAAAGAGATCCTAAATAACAAAACTTATATATAAAATGATAGTTTATTAGGAGTTCTGAAAGTTCTATAGTTATTTAGAGTTCTGAAATAAACTCAACCCTATATATGTATTTATATATATATATATATATATATATATATATATAAGGAGCCGCTAGAATGAGAACCACCACGAGTTATGAGAACCACGAGAACCGCGTCCCGCGGGTGGCCGTCGGCGACGAATTTTTTTTTACACCTAGATCCGTATATTTTAGGACCGGGTGTAAATTTTCGGTTCAAACGGCGCGCCCGAGGGGGTAGTTTTTTACGCCCAAAGTTTGGTAAAAAAAAAGAAAAATTAAAAAAACCCAAACTTTGGGCGTAAAAAACTACCCCCTCGGGCGCGCCGTTTGAACCGAAAATTTACACCCGGTCCTAATATATACGGATCTATGTGTAAAAAAAATTCGTCGCCGACAGCCACCCGCGGGGCGCGGTTCTCATGGTTCTCATAACTCGTGGTGGTTCTCATTCTAGCGATCCCCTATATATATATATATGAGTAAAATGCACGGATAGTCCCTGTGGTTTTGCAAATTTTCAGCTATAGTCCCCAGATTTTGGAAATTACACTCATAGTCCCTGTGGTTTGATAGTTTGTTACGCGGATAGTCCCTGGAGTGGATGTTAAGTCCATGTCAAATGACAAAATTACCCCTTACTTTTATTAAAATATAAGAATAAATCATACATACACTCTGACTCTCTCTCTACTCTGTCTCTCTCAGTAAACCCCCCACACCACCTGCCACCACCAGCACCACCACTTGCCACCACCCTCCCCCACACCACCACCTATATAATGTTAAAAATGTTACAAATACAGTTTTCAAATCAGACATATCATATGTTTGACTTTAATAGCCATCCGTTTACATCCACGAATGATGTAAAAAAAAAACGAATCACCAAATGCACAAACATAAAACAATATAACCTAACATGATTCAAAATGAATATCAACATCAATCGGACACACAGTTACAAAGCAAAGCAGCAAAAATTAACATAAAAAGCTTATAAACTAATTAGAATCGAGACCATAGAAATGAACAGATACAGGTTCAAAAGATGAGTATATGCGAGATCTAGAAATGAAGATGAAATCATACTCAACGGGAGCAAGAGTGGATCGGATCGCATTGATAGGGTTTGGAGAGGAAACAAGAGGTGCGAAACGCCTGCCTTCTCTTCTGAGTGCAGCCATCGCCATTGGAGCTCGGTTGTTTTGTATGAATTTGGGACAGATCGATGGATTTGAAGAAATTAGGGTTCCGAAAGGTTTTAAGGTGTGTTGGTGATAATCGCAGGTGGTGGTCCGATGCTCGGATGAAGTGGTGGTGGCAAGTGGTGGTGCTGGTGGTGGCAGGTGGTGTGGGGGAGGGTGGTGGCAAGTGGTGGTGCTGGTGGTGGCAGGTGGTGTGGGGGGTTTCTTGAGAGAGAGAGAGTAGAGAGAGAGTCAGAGTGTATGTATGATTTATTCTTATATTTTAATAAAAGTAAGGGGTAATTTTGTCATTTGACATGGACTTAACAGAGAAAACTAACCCTCATCCACTCCAGGGACTATCCGCTTTACAAACTATCAAACCACAGGGACTATGAGTGTAATTTCCAAAATCTGGGGACTATAGCTGAAACTTTGCAAAACCACAGGGACTATCCGTGCATTTTACTCTATATATATATATATAAGGTGAGAGTTGGCTACAAAGTCCATTTTTCCTACAAAGTGTACAAAGTCATAAAACACCATAATGTCAACCATAAAACACACTTAAAACCCACAAATAACATATTGGAGATTACTAAAACACCATATTTGTGGGTTTTGTGTTGTGTTTTGAATGATAAGGCTTTGATTATCGAATGACTAACATTAGTGTGTTTTATGTTGATTATCATGTTGTGTTTTATATTCATAGTTGTACGATGGTGTGTTTGAAGTTTTTAAGGAATGTTAGGGTTTGGATATTGTGTTTTATTGATCTTCATTATGTTATTTGTGGGTTTTGAGTGTTTTTTATGGCTAAAATTGTGGAGTTTTGAGACTTTGCACACTTTGTAGGAAAAATGGACTTTGTAGCGGAACCCCACCCTATATATATATATATATATATATATATATATATATATATATATATATATATATATATATATATATATATATATATATATATATATATAGTGGAGAGTTCAAATGAGAAGAATTTTTTTGTAAGAAGAAAAAAGAAGAAATTTCAACCAATAAGAATGCTTTATTTTACTTTATTTAATATAAGTATTTAATGTTACTATAAGGGTACATTGGTAAATCTATATAGGTCATTAATTTGTAGCCTTCCTCTTTAATAACTAACTACATTAAATAATTTGTACGTTATCTTCAAAATATATATTTTTTCAAAAAAATAAAATAATTTAAAGTGTAGGATAAACTATGAGTTGTGTAGGATAAATTACGAGTTGTGTAGGATAAATTTCAACGTGTAGGATGAATTTCGAAATATGTTGGATAACTTTTGCTTTGTGTAGGCAAAAAAAGTTAGTGTGGGGATAGTACTCTTTATGACTAATTAATTAGTAAAAAATGATAATAAATGAAATAAGTGAAAAAACTATTTAATGTTTTACAAAATTAACCTTTGTTCTTTTTCTTCTCAATTAAATTTTCTTCTCAAATGAACCTTCCCTATATATATATATATATATATAAAATATCAAGATCAAGAGAAAATTCTTTTGAATTGTGAGAACTTAGAGAACTCGGCCTTCTCGTGCGAGTTTTGTCCCCATTCTTTTCACACCCTAGATTAAAATGTTATAAAAGACTGTCGTAAAAAAAATTCGAAGTAGTGTTTTTCGACTCTTTACAGCAGCTGTAAAAAGGTGATGACATAAACATGACATCACATTTTATAGCATTTACGGCTGCCATAAATGTATATTTTTTAAAGTTGATTTTTTTTAGGATTTTTGGTAAAAAAAAGTTTGAAAAAGTCTTTCGTAAGACCACGTTCACTAAGTTCTCACAACTCGTATAAGTTTTCATTTTACCCTAACTCTATATATATAGGGTAGGCTTATAGAGTTAACACTAGTGTATTTGTAATCAGAGTGAACAAATCCTGACTAATGATTTAAATCATCAAATCCTAAAATACACTAGTGTATTTTCATCATCAAGGACTAGGATTACTTCACTAGTGTTCACAATCAAGGAGGTTGTTCACTAATGAACCTATCCCTATATATATATATCTGAACGGCGAATTTCTTATGCTATGCCACCGCACTCTCCTAATTAGAGAACCTCGTTGCCCACTCCGGTTAGACCAAGTTCTTTTAACCAGTCACACGTTGGCTTTGACAAATCTTGTCTGATTCTAGAATTTGTAATTACCTTATCCGTAGGTTTATACGAGTCGTATATAGGGTGTCAAAATAAGTATTCAAGGTGTCCTAATAATACTATACGTATCATATGTGTCATGTTTAGAATTAACTGTTAGAAAAATAACCACTGTTTGAAATCCACTGATCAGTTTGTTAAACTACTGATCAGTTTAAGCACTGATCAGTCTAACCTCTGATCAATTTAAACCAAACTACTGATCAGTTTAAACTGAACCACTGATCTGAACAAAACCACTGACCAGTGTAACCACTGATCAGAAACTGCTGATCCACCACTGTCGGTTTGAAGCAGTGGCAAGTTAGAACAGAACCACTGATCAGAACAGTGGTTAGAAAAGGCTGCAATTAGAAGTAGAAAAGAAATAGTTAATGAGTGAACCGGGCTTGTGTTTAACACAATTCCCTTAAACAGATTCGTCGTCTGTTCCCAGGGTACGCCGGTTCAAAGCAGCACCGCGCACTGCCGGGCTTGAGCACTTGCCTGAAAAGAATAAGAAGCTGTGTTGCAGAGATAGAGAGAAGAGAAGTTGTTTTCTGTGTGTCTCAACTGATCAGCTTTGCCTTCGATTTATAGTGCTAGAACCATAACCGAAATCAGCAAATTAAAGACCAAATAATGGTCATTAGAGTATCAGTTACGAAACTGATAGTCAGTTTGAAAAATGAAATAATGATCCTCATTCATTTCAGTTTCAAAACATAAATCAGTTACAAAACAGAAAGTCACGAGTGTAAAAAACTGCTCCACGCGGACCCGGGTTTTCGGAACTGCATTCGTGTCCGCAGGACGTGCGGGCGTACACGAGTTCAACTAAATCCGGTTCCATTTTTTGCACCCCCCCATGCGTGCGCGCGGGTAGGACTTGTGGTAAAACATGTCATAAGACTTCAAAGGCTTCATTAAGGTTTCACCATATAAATAGCCTATCTTTTCACTCCCACACCGATGTGGGACAAGGTGAATTACCAACTTGAGACTTTCATTCACACTAAACTTCCAACAATCCCCCACATGAATGGAGGTCGATCTCAGAAACAACATAATTCCTTGTTACATTTCAGCAGTTGAGTTTTGCATACGATAGGTAGGTGTTACCCTTTGAACCTTCGCTCATGAAATGCACTTAGCCCACTAGCTCTGAGTAGAACTCGATGTCTTTGAACTCGTCTGCCGTTTGTGTAGACGACAATGCACTTCACACAAGACTCTCCCTGACAAAGTCAAGTCCTCATAGTTATGTTCGTTATGGTCATGAACATGATGCCTGGTTCTGCGAGAGCCATTAAGTATTGTGCCCCAACAATACCCTTCGAAGCGACCCCACTTCTCTCTCACATAGGTGATTCACTATGTATGTTTACTTTAGTCGAATCATTAAAAGCCATAGGCTTAGCCTCACACTTGTCACTTTTAGGAATGGACTAGGAAGTTTATAAATCTTTATAATAAACTACCTTATTAAATGCGTATGGTTATCCCCCACAATGACCTTGCTTATTCATACAATTAGGTTTTCCTATTGAACTCAATTCTTGGGATCTCCAGTCTGTTGAGTTAGGTTTCCATCATATGAACTTCATTTTTCAAGGGCTTCAGTCCCATTCCCACGGACGACTTCTGTACTAACTCTCTACTTAGGCCTTTTGTCAGCGGATCCGCAATATTATCCTTTGACCTCACGTAGTCAACAGTGATAATTCCTGTAGAGATTAGTTGTCATATCGTATTATGTCTATGTCTGATATGTCTGTTCCTACCATTATACATTGTGTTACGAGCTCTGCCAAGTGCCGATTGGCTATCACAATGTATACAAATGGCCGTTGCCGGCTTAGGCCATCTTGGTATATCCTCAACGAATTGACGTAGCCATTCTGCTTCTTCACCTGCTTTATCTAAAGCGATGAACTCAGATTCCATCGTGGATCTAGCAATAACCGTTTGTTTTGATGATTTCCACGATATCGCTGCACCTCCAAGTGTGAATACATACCCACTTGTTGCTCTGGAATCATTCGTGTCAGATATCCAATTTGCATCGCAGTGTCCTTCTATAACTGCTGGATATCTGTTATAATGCAACCCGTATTCCCGAGTGTATCTTAAGTAGCGAAGCAACCGAGTGATACAGTTCCAATGCATTGAACTTGGGTTGCTTGTGTATCTACTTAGCTTGCTCACAGCAAATGCTATGTCTGGCCTAGTACAACTCATAAGATACATCAAGCTACCAATAATTCTTGAGTATTCCAATTGGTTTACGGGTTCACCTCTATTCTTGGCTAGATGTTGACTTGTGTCAAGTGGAGTTCTAGCTTCATTAGAGTCATTTGCATTGAACTTCTCAAGAATTTTGTCCACATAGTGGGATTGACTTAAAACGAGTCCACTTTGGGTTCGTGTGATTTTGACCCCCAAAATCACATCCGCAAGACCCATGTCTTTCATGTCAAATCTTGCTTTTAGCATGTTCTTTGTAGATTTTATGATTTTGTCATCGCTTCCAGCAATGAGCATATCATCTACATATAGACACAAAATGACATATCCATCAGATGTGTCCTTCACGTACACACACTTGTCACATTCATTGATTTTGAACCCAACATCAAGCATGACATGATCAAACTTTTGATGCCATTGTTTTGGAGCCTATTAGTAGCCGCTTAGGTGGTGTGACCACCACCTTAGCTAGACACCCCCACACTTTCAAGGATTTATATGGTGCTTTCTTTCCCGTCCATAATTCGTAAGGCGTTACATCCTTTTTCTTATTGGGTATCATGTTCAACACATAATTTGCCGATAAGATTGCATCCCCCCACATGTTTTGGTTTACACCGGAGCTTATCATCATGGCATTCATCATTTCTTTCAAGGTACGATTTTTCCGTTCCGCTATGCCATTTGATTGAGGGGAGTAAGGAGCTGTGAGTTCATGGATGATTCCACTTTTTGTACATACGTCAATAAAAGGTGAAACATATTCACCTCCTCGGTCGCTCCTTACAATTTTGATTTTCCGATTTAGTTGATTCTCAACTTCGGCTTTGAACAAGATAAACTTGTCAATAGCCTCATCCTTACTCTTAAGTAAGTACACATAGCAATACCTTGTACTATCAACAATGAACGTGATGAAGTACTTATTCCCACCACGAGTAGGAATTGCTTTTAGATCACACACATCAGTGTGGATCATCTCGAGGGGTTCGGTGATTCGTTCCACCTTTTTGAATGATGATTTCGTTTGTTTTGCTTCTACGCAAGTTTCACATTTATTAATTGAGTCGATATCGAATGTTGGTATGCAATCAAGCTTGATTAAATGACGAATGGAATTATAATTTACGTGACCTAGTCTACCATGCCATAAATTAGAAGACTCAATCAAGTAAGTAGAACTAGTAGCGTTTTCTTTCATTGCATTCACGACAATTACATTTAGTTTAAACATTCCATTTAGGGCATAGCCCTTACCAACATACACACCATTTTTGGTCAACACGACCTTATCCGACTCAATCACCATTTTGAACCCAAACTTGTTCAATTGCCACCCCGAAACAAGGTTCTTACGAATTTCTGGAACATACAACACATTGGACAATGTGAGTTCTTTTCCAGACGTCATCTTCAAAACAACGTTACCCTCGCCTTTTATTTCCGCCGTGGCAGAATTTCCCATGAAAACCTTTTCTCCATTAGTCACCTCCTTGAAGGTGTTGAAAAGGCTTTTGTCAAAGCACACATGTCGAGTAGCCCCCGTATCGACCCACCAATCCTTGTTATTTTGCCCAACTATGTTCACTTCCGTGACCAAAATCGAGAGGTCCGTGACCATGGCAACAAGCTTATCGACTTCGTCTACCATGTTCACTTGTTGAACATTTTCCTTCTTCTTGGGAAGCTTGCATTCGCTAGCCTTGTGGCCTTGCTTTTGACAATTGTAACAAGTTCCAAGGAACTTTTTTTTCCCAACTCCCCCCTTAGGACCAAGGTTGGAGCGTTTCCCATGACTTTTCTTCCCGCCCTTTCCACTGTTTTTTCCCTTCGAAGATTGCCCATGTTCAACAAGATTGGCCTTCACGATTTCAGGACCATCAACCTTTTTAGGGCCACTTTGTTATCTTCTTCAATCCGAAGACGAACAACAAGATCTTCAATGGTCATCTCCTTTCGCTTATGCTTGAGATAGTTCTTGAAATCAACCCAACTTGGTGGCAGTTTTTCAATCATTGCTGCAACTTGGAATGTCTCGCTGAGGACCATTCCTTCCGCATGAATATCATGAAGAATAACTTGCAATTCTTGAACTTGACTCATGACAGTTTTTGCATCTATCATTTTAAAGTCCAAGAACTTAGCCACCACGAATTTCTTAGTGCCCGCATCTTCTGTTTTGTATTTGCGATCCAACGACTCCCATAATTCTTTGGCAGTCTTGGCTTTGCAATACACATTATACAATGTGTCCACCAAACCATTCAAAATAAAATTGCGGCACAGGAAATCCGAATGATTCCAAGCATGCATCGCGCTCACAGTTTGAGTATTCAAATCCCCTTCATCAACATGGGGTTTAGGTTCAGTCAGGAACCTTGCCAGATTCAACGTGGTCAGATAAAAGAACATCTTTTGCTGCCACTGTTTGAAATTCACACCACTGAATTTCTCTGGTTTCTCAGCATGCGACACTGCATTAGGCAGTGGTGTCACCAGACCGGTAGTGACGGTAACAACGGAAGTCATGACCGCAGAAACAGCACTGGTCATGACAGCAGAAACAGCAGTAGTCATCGGCTGGGATTCCATTCTGAAAAGAATAAGAACAATCAGTAAATATAATCTGTTTAAGTTTGTTAGAAAAATAACCACTGTTTGAAATCCACTGATTAGAAACCACTGATCAGTCTAACCTCTGATCAATTTAAACCAAACTACTGATCAGTTTAAACTGAACCACTGATCTGAACAAAACCACTGATCCACCACTGTCGGTTTGAAGCAGTGGCAAGTTAGAACAGAACCACTGATCAGAACAGTGGTTAGAAAAGGCTGCAATTAGAAGTAGAAAAGAAACAGTTAATGAGTGAACCGGGCTTGTGTTTAACACAATTCCCTTAAACAGATTCGTCGTCTGTTCCCAGGGTGCGCCGGTTCAAAGCAGCACCGCGCACTGCCGGACTTGAGCACTCCACGCGGACCCGGGTTTTCGGAACTGCATTCGTGTCCGCAGGACGTGCGGGCGTACACGAGTTCAACTAAATCCGGTTACATGTTTTGCACCCCCCCCTGCGTGCGCGCGGGTAGGATTTGTGGTAAAACATGTCATAAGACTTCAAAGGCTTCATTAAGGTTTCACCATATAAATAGCCTATCTTTTCACTCCCACACCGATGTGCGACAAGGTGAATTACCAACTTGAGACTTTCATTCACACTAAACTTCCCACATTAACCTCATTATTCAGTGATTTACGTGGAATGTCTTGTTTCGTGTCAGAGAAGTAATTACCACCCTTGATTTAGATGATACTTTATTTAATGGCAAGCAAAACTATTCTTGTATATTTGTATACATGTAACTTGCAGTATTTTAACCCTTCTTTAATAGCAAGCAAATCTATTCTTGGGTATTTTTATACATGTAACTTGCATTGTTAACCCTTCATCACTTGATCGCGTAAAGGGGGAAATACCTTATCACCACATCATGTCCTTTGAAGGTAGTTTAACTAGATTCTCCAAATTGTAGTTACAACAGAAAATTAAATCATTCTAAATATATGTTAACTAATGTATGAATAATAATGCAATAATATTCGATAATACACATTTTAAGAGTTTTATCCTTTAGCTTGGATTGTTAGCTTGTGGGTAGATTAGCGGGATGTTACGATCTTTGCCAACAATCTTGAGTCTCGACCCTTTAATTCGTGTACTACAATTGCTGTCAAAACAAAGCCTACCGTTTGGCGCTTTTGTGATATGGAGTTTCCCATAATTTAAAACTCATCAACCATTTTTATTTGAATCCAAAATTTCCAAACTATTAATTCATAATTATATAATCAACATTAATTAACTATTTTAAATTTAGAAATAATTGAAACCATGTCCCACTATATCTGTTTTTCAAAAGCATTCTATTACTTTGTTACACAGTATAGGTGTGGTGCCTGAATAAGAACTTTGCATCTTTTTAAGACACGTTTGGTTTGGTACGTCAAAGACCATATGAATGAGAAGGTGACCACTAAGAAATAAGTATTCTCATGCATTTAACTGATAAAGTCGGTCAATAATGAGAAATGCAATTATTGTTTTCTTCATTAAGGTTTTCTTACTGACCAATAAAACTTTATTTATTTTCTTTTCAAAATTTCGAGGAAAAAGATTCAAAACCTTATTTTTAATTCTATATATGTAATGTATATTATGGTTTTCTTACCGACCCGTGACATATTTTTAGTACCGACTATAGAGATTTATATGAATTTACTTAGAAAAGATCAATTTATAGATACTACTTAAAAAAAACAAAGCGAAAAGAAAAAAAATGTGTAAGAACTGGATTAAGTATTTCACTTATTATTTCTAAATGGTTATTGAACGCATATAACCTTTTTATGTTGATGATGAACTCATGATCTTATTCTTGCTTTTCGTTACAATACCCAAACCAATAGTTTACAGCCACCTCAATTTTCCTTGTGGTTTTGTTGCCATTTTGGTCCAAATTTCAAATTTGACCAGATTACCCACTTTTGACCCTGCTATTTTGTCTTCACCCTCAGGGGCATTTTGGACATTTTGGTCATTTATTATCTCTTTGTTATATAACTCAATTATAATAACTCACTCTCTCTCACTCAACACAGACATCTCTCTCTCAACACATAGCTCTGCTCCTCTCTCTGAACCACCACCACCGCATCATCCGCACCACCACCATCCCACTGCCGCCAACTCCGGCGGTGGTGTTCTCTTCCGATAACTCTCTCTCTGTCAGTGTTGAAGGTAACGAAAAGTTTGTTGTGAAATTCTAGAGAGAGAAAGTGGAACAAACCCAAAATTGGGGGTTGATGGTGGTGGCGGTGGTGAGAAGGGGGATGAGGTGGTGCTTGTGGCGACAGAGCGATGGTGGTGGTGGTGATTTTGATGTGGGTTTAAGGTAACTGATTTGATGATTTTGATGTTCATACATTCACCGATTTGATGATTTTGAAGTGGGTTTAAGGCAACCGACCTCACCTTAATCTCTGCCTTATTGGTGGCTGAGGTGTGGTGGAGGTGGTGGTGGAGGTGGTGGTGCTTGTTGTTGTTGTTCTGCAGTGGCATTGTTGTTGTTGGTGTGTGTATGTGTATGTGTCTGATTAGGGTTGTTAGGGGAGGATTTTCTAACAATTAGTGATCCTTACTTGTTATCCTAATTAATGATCCTTACTTCTGTGACAGATAGTGATCCTCAGAAGAACTTCAGGATCAGGATCATGGATCACTTTAAGGATCCTCATACTAACGATTGTTTGTTTATGTTTCGTATTATTTTGAAGGAGTAACAAGCTTGACTTGGTATTGGCAACGTTACTGTGGAATATTCCACGGATATTTCGCACACGTTTGACTGGAAATGGACGTTGTGGAGAACGTGGGAGCTTGGCACAAATGCCGGATAGTTTGTTATTGTAGTTAACTTCTATTTTTAAAGGGGCGACGAGCTAGAATTAGAACACTTAGCCATTTTCAGCTACACACTCTCGTACAATTGCACTCTTGAAGCTCTCGACGAACACTTATTAGTTTTCATTCATTTTTACACCTTTCACCGTAGTGATCCTTGTACCTAGCTCGTTACTATCCGAAGTTGTATACATTTATTGATTTATTTAAGCTTGGTGATCGGTAGTTTCCATCAACCGGGATTTTTTGTGCCGGAGATCAACTATTGATCAAGGATTCTCAAAGAAATCGAAGATCTCAAGAAACAAAAGAAAACGGCAGAGGATCATTCCCCACTGATGCCCAGATCTTTGAATTTTGATACTCCGGTGATTACTTCTCAGCCATCAGTGGTTCCAGATGTTCAATATGTGGGTGGACCAAAAGGAGTGCACTACGGAACAACAACAGTGACCCAGGCATCGGGTTCCTATTTCCAGCCAGCGGGATCCTATCCTTAGCATATGGGATCCCTCACGAATTCAGGAGGATACTCAGGAGCGCAGCAGGTTCAAGAATCTTCCTTTGTTCCAGGATCATCCCAGGTTCAAGGATCCTCCATTGTTCCAAGATCATCCCAGGTTCAAGGATCCTCCTTTGTTCCAGGATCATCCCAGGTTCAAGGATCCTCCATTGTTCCAGGATCATCCCAGGTTCAAGGATCCTCCTTTGTTCCAGGATCATCCCAGGTTCAAGGATCCTCCTTTGTTCCAGGATCATCCCAGGTTCAAGGATCCTCCTTTGTTCCAGGATCGTCCCAGTTTCAGGGATCCTTCCAGATGCCAGGATCCTTGAGGAGTTTGCAAACAGGAAATTCAGATGTCCATCAGGGAGATTTTATTCCAATGCAGACCAATGCTTCTACTGGTCCTTCGATCATTCCAGAGCCCCAACAATATGGATTAACATCCATTCTTCCTAATTTGAATATAATGGGAGGTAACACTTTTAATAATTCTTATACTACTAACCATGGCCTTATGCAGGATCCAGGTATCAATCATGCCATGGCCAGAGAATTGCAGAAGTTGAAGGATATGATATCAAGTGTTCCAGGAGTGGTCAAACCTATCACAGAGATCGCAGATGGGAGCCACAAGATATCTCGTTTTGCACCACCAATATGTGATGCTGAGATACCCAAGAGGTTCCATGTCCCAACTATGAAGCTGTATGATGGTTCGACGGATCCTGAAGAACACATAGCACAATACAGGGAGAGGATGGAGATCAATCCAATCCCAGAAAGGTTAAAGGAAGCATGCCTGTGCAAGGGATTCGGATCCACTCTTACTGGATCAGCTCTCAAATGGCTGCTAAGTCTTCCCCCCTACTCTTTTACCTCATTTGCTAATCTAGTTAACCTATTTAATAATCAGATTTCTTGTAGTAGAAAATTTGAACGATTAACTAGTGATCTGTATAGGATAACCCAGGGTCATAATGAATCATTAAGGGATTACATTACCAAATTCAGTAAAGAATCCTTAGACATTCCCAACTTGGATATAGCTACGGCTGTTGAGGCCTTTAAAATGGGATTGCTTAGGGATTCATTGTTCTATGATGATCTTGTTATGACACCATGCAGGAACCTAGATGAGGTAAGAACCCGGGCACTTAGGTTCATCTGGCTAGAGGATGACAAAAGGATCCAGGAGAGGTTAGCAGGATCCTCAAAGCAGGATAAGCACGGATCCTCATTCAGGAACAAAAAGTTCAGATCCTATAACAGATCTGATAACCAGAACGTGCATGCTGTTGATCAAGAAGAGGATGATGAGGATTATCCTCCAATCTCCGAATATTGTTTTTCTGTTGATAACAATGAACTAATCCTTGCGATGCAGGACTTAGGTGATAAAGCCAGATGGCCCAGAAAGAATGATAGGCCAGCTGCAACTAAGGATAAATCAAAGTGGTGTGCATACCATGAAGATTTTGGGCATCTTACAGAAGAATGCATTGCACTAAGAAAGGAAATTGGATACTTGTTGAGCAAGGGGCATCTAAAAGAGTTGTTGGGTAGGAAAAGTCAAGGACTCAGGATCCTGAAAGGATCCCTGAGAAAGCTCCGGCTCCTCCAGCACATGCACAAGTAATAAACTTTATTTCTGGAGGATCAGACATTTGTGGCACATCCTTCTCAGCAGCTAAAAGGCATGCAAAGGAAACTAAGATGGATAGTGGAGAAAGACCCGTTCGAACATCAAGTGTCTCCGAAGGAAAAGTCATAACCTTTGATGAGGATGATCGTGTTGATATCAAGGATCCTCATCACGATGGTTTAGTTATTACTCTTTTCATTTCTAACCATTTTGTCCGCAGGATCCTTATAGACGGAGGAAGTTCAGTGAACATTATTCAGCTCGATGTTCTAAAAAAGATGGGTATTCCTGAATCAGATATCATATCCATATTCAGACCCCGGCTATCGAGGATCATGTGGCTATGGAGACAGGAAAGAATTCTGCAATTATCCCTAGTGAGAATACTCAATCTCATTCAGGATCAGGATCATGGATTTCACCAATTATGAGATACTTACAACATGGAGAGATTCCTACAGGAGAAAACCCTAGGGCTTTCAAACTAAAGGTATCTCAATTCACAATTTTAAATAATATGTTGTATAGACGATCTCTTGCAGGACCATACTTGAGATGCATTGAGGATACTGAAATCCAAGAAGTTTTAAAAGACTTCCATGAAGGAGATTGTGGAAACCACACTGGGGGCAGGGCATTATTCTCAAGGATCCTGAGGACAGGATACTACTGGCCAACCATGAAGAGAGATGCTGTAGAGTATGCTAAGAGATGTGATCCTTGTCAGAGACACAGCAATATCCTTCATCAACCAGCTGAATTTTTGCATCCTATATCCTCCTCTTGGCCATTTATGAGATGGGGTATGGATATAGTTGGTAAGCTCCCTAAGGCACCTGGTGGAAAAGTGTTCATGCTAGCTATGACTGATTACTTCTCCAAGTGGATAGAGGCTGAAGCTTTTGCCCAAGTCAGAGAAAAGGAAGTTATATCCTTCATTAAAAGAAATATTATAAGTAGATTTGGAATTCCTTCTGAAATTATATGTGATAATGGTTCCCAATTTATTGGGGGCAGAACCACTAACTTTTGTGACAGCTGGGGGATTAAGATGATAACATCAACACCAGTCCACCCACAAGCTAATGGTCAGGCAGAATCATCCAACAAGATCATCATCAACAATTTGAAGAAGAAACTTGGATCCAAGAAAGGGAAATGGGCAGAAGAACTACCTTATGTGCTTTGGGCTGATAGGACAACCCCTAAGAATGCAACTGGTCAAACACCATTCTCTTTGGTATTTGGGGCAGAATCAGTGATCCCAACAGAAATGGTGGTTCCAACTGCTAGAACAAGTACCCGTGATCCTGAGGAAAATGATGAGAACTTGACTCAAGACCTGGATACTATTGAAGAAATCAGGGATCTGGCTAGGATAAGGATAGCCAGTTATCAACAAAGAATGGCTGGTGCTTATAACAAAAATGTCAGGATCAGGAAGCTTCAAGTTGGAGATATGGTATTAAGGAAAGCATTTCAGAATACCACCAATCCTGCTGATAGAAAATTGGCTCCAAAATGGGAAGGCCCTTATTTGATTGAAGCTGAAGCAGGAAAGGGGGCATATAGATTGCTAACCATGGAAGGTGATTTGCTACCAAGAGCTTGGAATGCTGTCCACTTGAAGAAATATTTCATGTGAGCAGGATCCTCATGGCACAGATGATCCTTACGTTAAGAGTATCCTTGAAGGATCCTTAAAGTATCAGTGATCCTTACTTTGGTAATATCCTAACCTTGAACTATTTCATTTCTTTATTTTCTCACATAAGGATAAGGATCATGTGTCCTTTATCCATCTCTCACGTGATTTTTAGTTTTGAAAGTTCAGGTATCCTTAGCATAACATTGGTTATCTGCAGAAGCAATCCGTTCCTTGGGTTTAACCCCAGTTATTTGGGCTTGACCCCAGTTCCGCCTGTAGCGCATGATGATCCTGGTATAGTTCAAGGCAGTGGGACCAGTACTCGCTTTAGGGGCTGATAATTCCATTGTACTGGCTATACCTAGGATCCTAAGTATAATGGTAGACGTACTATACATCCGTTCCTAAGGTTTCTAACGTTTTCACGTTAGCTAAGGTTTTGGCATTTTCATGTCACTAAGTTTGGATAGTCGCCAGTTAGGGCCATACTCCAGTTTACATACGATCCTTGGGCTTGTCCTCAGTTATCCTTGGGCTTGTCCCCAGTTATCCTTGGGCTTGTCCCCAGTTATCCTTGGGCTTGTCCCCAGTTATCCTTGGGCTTGTCCCTAGTTGCTAACTCTTATCTTATATTGGCTTAGTCCCAAGTTATGCTCTATTTCAGGTCCTTGAAGATAAGCAACTAGGGATCCTTGATCCTTACTTCTCTCTAAGGTTTATTTTGTAGTTATCCTGATTATGGTTAGGATCCTAACTTGGATCCTCAGGTATGATCCTTCATTATTTTTAATTCTACTCATTGTTTATTTGAATGACCCTTAAAATTTGACAACTAAACTTATGATCCTTAAAATATGTTACTTTTTGGGATTCTTTAACTATAGGATACTTGATCTTGGATCATATCCTAAGTATTTTCAATCTGACTTATTCAAAATTGTTTATTCAATAAATGTATATCAAAACAATTGAGAATTAAAGAGACAAAAAGGATAACAATACAAGATAAGAGACAAAAGATTAAGGTTTTATTTATTAACAAAAGATTAACCCTTAAAAGGTTGTCAAAATCACCTACCCCGAGCATCTACCAGCAAAATGTGGCCCGTCCGCTGGGGTAGGTAAAGGGTGTCCATGATAATAGGTTCAAAAGTAGTGCAGGAATATAAAGGCGGCAGGATCACAATGGCTTCATCCCCCAAACAGAGGATCCCTCCACCGTTTGCAATCCTTCCTATTGTCCAAAGGATCATACATGATCCTTAATCCTAAAAACTATTGTTCAGTACAAACCATCAAATTATTCAACAAAACAACCATTAAATTAAAAAATTGGGCTCCGGCTATGTCTAGAAGTTTCCTTCATCGCCCAATCATGCAGCCTAAACCTTCCCTGCATCATCACCTCCGGCTCCACTTGCTTCACCACCTTCACCTTTGCCTCCAGCCTCGATCGCCAAAACCTCCTCAGCCTCATCATCATCTTCAAGATCAGCCAATCTTGCTTTCCAGTCCTCAATCTCCCAGCAGCTTCTGTCGAAGTTAGGATCTTGAGCTTCCTGGGCCATCTTTAGTTTGGTCTGATACATTGTGATGGCAGCAGAGACCTTTGCACCTTCTATGAGATCATGCTTTTCATAGTCAAGGTCAATCAGAAGTTTAGCCGTCTTAGTCTTGGCATCCTGGAGCTCCTTCTGAAGATCAGCGATTTTGAGGTCCTTTAGCAATGCAACCTGCTGGAGGTCGGCAATCTTCCTATCCTGATCCTCAACGTGGCCAACATAATCCTCAATCTCAGTGAATTTCTGTAAAGGGGATAAAAGATAAGGTCAAGACCGAGTGATCCTCAAATCAGCAGGATATGTCAGCAGGATATACTAGCATAGACTGTGATCCTTACATCGTTGAAGTACTCGAGGAATTGATGGCGGATCAGAGGCAGACCCTTCAGATCCTCAGCTTCAGAGGCCTTTCTCTTCTTGATTCCCTTTCCTTTGAGGGGTGCCTTGGGGACTGAAGCTGTCGGGCTGGTTGGAGCCTTTCTTTTGGAGGATCTGACGGTGGTGAGATCGGTGACATTGAACTTTGAAGCAGACTTGGTGGATTTTCCAGCACCTACACAACCAAAACAAGATAAGTATCTTTATTTCACTCATATTTCCTTATTTATTTAATTTTTAAACAAAGATACTGTTAGGGGGGGATTTTCTAACAATTAGTGATCCTTATTCGTTATCCTAATTAATGATCCTTACTTCTGTGACAGATAGTGATCCTCAGAAGAGCTTCAGGATTAGGATCATGGATCACTTTAAGGATCCTCATACTGACGATTGTTTGTTTGTGTTTTGTATTACTTTGCAGGAGTAACAAGCTTGACTTGGTTTTGGCAACGTTACTATGGAATATTCCACGGGTATTTCGCACACGTTTGCCTGGAAATGGACGTTGTGGAGAACGTGGGAGCTTGGCACAAAAGTCGGATAGTTTGTTAGTGTAGCTAACTTCTATTTTTAAAGGGGTGACGAGCTAGAATTAGAACACTTAGCCATTTTCAGCTACACACACTCTCATACAATCGCATTCTTGAAGCTCTCGACGAACACTTATTAGTTTTCACTCACTTTTATACATCTCACAATAGTGATCCTTGTACCTAGCCCGTTACTATCCGAAGTTGTAAACATTTATTGATTTATTTGAGCTTGGTGATCGGTAGTTTCCATCACCCGGGGTTTTTTGTGCCGGAGATCAACTTTTGATCAAGGGCTTTTTCCCCGTATAAATCCTTGTGTCGTTTGTGCAATTTACCTTGAAGTGATCCTTATCATTGTTCTACATTTAAAGCATCATACCCCGTAACTAAGAGTTTGGTTGCATTATCCTCATTAGATTTTTTGACCAAAACAGTTTGGAGCCCACCGTGGGGCATTTGGTGCTTCATTCCTAAGAAGTTTTTCTGTTGGTGGTCGTTCCGGTTCATTGCATACAAATACATAGCTTCATCATTGAAGAATACCTCTACTGCAATGTCTGCGGTCAATTCATCTTAGGGCATTCCACCTTTGCCTCCACCACCTTCTGGACCTCAGAAAAATGCCGAGAAGAAACCAACTCCAATTTTCTCCAAACCTCCAACTTCTTCTGCTTCTTACACTCCCACTACTAGTGACATGTTTACTTTAATTTTGCAGATGAAGGATCACATACAGCAACAGGATAAGACTAATGAAAGGATCCTCAAAGAAATTGGAGATCTCAAGAAACAAAAGAAAACGACAGAGGATCATTCTCCACTGATGCCCAGATCTTTGAATTTTGATACTCCGGTGATTACTTCTCAGCCATCAGTGGCTCCAGATGTTCAATATGTGGGTGGACCAAAAGGAGTGCACTACAGAACAACAACAGTGACCCAGGCATTAGGTCCATACTTCCAGCCAGCAGGATCCTATCCTCAGCATATGGGATCCTTCATGAATTCAGGAGGGTACTCAGGAGCGCAGCAGATTCAAGGATCTTCCATTGTTCCAGGATCATCCCAGGTTCAAGGATCCTCCTTTGTTCCAGGATCATCCCAGGTTCAAGGATCCTCCTTTGTTCCAGGATCATCCCAGGTTCAAGGATCCTCCTTTGTTCCAGGATCATCCCAGGTTCAAGGATCCTCCATTGTTCCAGGATCATCCCAGGTTCAAGGATCCTCCTTTGTTCCAGGATCCTCCCAGTTTCATGGATCCTTCCAGATGCCAGGATCCTTGAGGAGTTTGCAAACAGGAAGTTCAGATGTTCATCAGGGAGATTTTATTCCAATGCAGACCAATGCTTCTACCGGCCCTTCGATCATTCCAGAGCCCCAACAATATGGATTAACATCCATTCTTCCGAATTTGAATCCAATGGGAGGTAACACTATTAATAATTCCTATGCTACTAACCATGGCCTTATGCAGGATCCAGGTATCAATCATGCCATGGCCAGAGAATTGCAAAAGTTGAAGGATATGATATCAAGTGTTCCAAGAGTGGTCAAACCTATCCCAGAGATTGCAGATGGGAGCCACAGGATATCTTGTTTTGCACCACCGATCTGTGATGTTGAGATACCCAAGAGGTTCCATGTTCCAACTATGAAGCTGTATGATGGTTCGACGGATCCTGAAGAACACATAGCACAATACAGGGAGAGGATGGAGATCAATCTAATCCCAGAAAGGTTAAAGGAAGCATGCATGTACAAAGGATTCGGATCCACTCTTACTGGATCAGCTCTCAAATGGCTGCTAAGTCTTCCCCCTACTCTATTACCTCATTTGCTAATCTAGTTAAACTATTTAATAATCAGTTTTCTTGTAGTAGAAAATTCGAACGATTAACCAGTGATCTATATAGGATAACCCAGGGTCATAATGAATCATTAAGAGATTACATTACCAAATTCAATAAAGAATCCTTAGACATTCCCAACTTGGATATAGCCATGGCTGTTGAGGCCTTTAAGATGGGATTGCTTAGGGATTCATTATTCTATGACGATCTTGTTATGACACCATGCAGGAACCTAGATGAGGTAAGAACCCGGGCACTTAGGTTCATCCGGCTAGAGGATGACAAAAGGATCCAGGAGAGGTTAGCAGGATCCTCAAAGCAAGATAAGCAATGATCCTCGTTCAAGAACAACAAGTTCAGATCCTATAACAGATTTGATAACCAGAACGTGCATTCTGTTGATCAAGAAGAGGATGATGAGGATTATCCTCCAATCTCTGAATATTGTTTTTCTGTTGATAACAATGAACTAATCCTTGCGATGCAGAACTTAGGTGATAAAGCCAGATGGCCCAGAAAGAATGATAGGCCAGCTGCAACTAAGGATAAGTCAAAGTTGTGTGCATACCATGAAGATTTTGGGCATCTCACAGAAGAATGCATTGCACTGAGAAAGGAAATTGGATACTTGTTGAGCAAGGGGCATCTAAAAGAATTGTTGGGAAGAAAAAAGTCAAGGACTCAGGATCCTGAAAGGATCCCGAGAAGGCTCCAGCCCCTCCAGCAGATGCACAAGTAATAAACTTTATTTTTGGAGGATCAGACATTTGTGGCACATCCTTCTCAGCAGCTAAAAGGCATGCAAAAGAAACTAAAATGGATAATGGAGAAAGACCCGTTCGAACATCAAGTGTCTCCGAAGGAAAAGTCATAACCTTTGATGAGGATGATCGTGTTGATATCCAGGATCCTCATCACGATGGTTTAGTTATTACTCTTTTCATTTCTAACCATTTTGTCCGCAGGATCCTTATAGACGGAGGAAGTTCAGTGAACATTATCCAGCTTGATGTTCTAAAGAAGATGGGTATCCCTGAATCAGATATCATACCAAGATCCTCCGTGCTCGTGGGATTTAGTGGCGAAACTAAGAATACCCTGGGGGACATTAAACTCCCAATATACATCGAAGGCCTACACTCTTATCAAAAATTTTGTGTTATTGACTGTTTATCTTGTTGTAATGTTATCCTTGGCAGGCCGTGGATACACGATATGAAGGCAGTCCCATCTACCTACCATCAATGTGTGAAGCTCCCTAGTCCTTGGGGAATAGTGAAGATTGATAGTGATCAGCAGGAGGCTAAGAATTGCTATACTTCATCGATGAAACCAGCCTCAAAGTCAAGGGAGCAATAGCAATCAAAGTATCCTCCAAGGGATGTCTTGGAGGCAAGAGAGCAGGATGTGGTAGAAATCCTCATGGATCCTCGTGATCTTGAATCCCAAATTTATATTGGATCAGGGATCCTTGGCGATATGAATTAAAACCTCATATCCTTCCTCAAAAGGAGAAAGACTACCTTTGCATGGAAACATGAAGACATGACAGGCATATCTAAAGATGTAATCACTCACAAACTTGGCATTGATAGGTCCTTCAAACCAATCCATCAAAGGAGAAGAAAGTTCGCACCGGAAAGAAATGCCATTATCCAGGAAGAGGTAGAGAAATTGCTCCGGGCAGGTATGATTAGAGAGGTCAAGTATCCAAGATGGTTGGCCAATGTGGTTGTTGTTCAAAAGAAAAATGGAAAGTGGAGGGTATGTGTCGATTTTACAGATTTAAATAAGGCATGTCCCAAGGATCCTTTCCCATTACCCCACATTTACTCCATGGTGGATGCAACTGCGGGTCATGAACTGTTATCTTTTATGGATGCTTCATCTGGATTTCAACAAATCCAAATGGAACCATCCGATCAAGAGGATACAGCCTTCATGACTCCAACTGGTATATACTGCTATATTGCTATGCCGTTCGGACTAAGAAATGCAGGTGCAACATATCAAAGGCTGGTGAATATGATGTTCAAGGATCAGATTGGACAAACTATGGAGGTTTACATAGATGATATGGTGGTAAACTCCATAAAAGCTGAGGATCACCTAAGAGACTTGGAGGAAGCATTCGATATCCTTGACAAATATAACATGAAACTTAATCCTTCAAAATGTCACTTTGGTGTTAAAGCAGGTAAATTCTTAGGATATATGGTGACCAAGAGAGGCATTGAAGCTAGCCCGGAACAAATCAAAGCAATAGTGAACATCAAATCTCCGGCCAATGCTAAGGATGTTCAAAGGCTAACAGGCAGGATAGCAGCTTTGAACAGATTTATATCCAAATCCTCGGAGAAGTGCAAAGAGTTCTATGATATCCTAAGGAAGAACAAGAAATTTGAGTGGACTGAGAAGCATGAGAATACCTTAAGAGCTCTCAAAGATTATCTATCCTCAGCCCCGGCCTTGATGAAACCAGAAAAAGGCGATGTGCTATCCTTATATCTTGCAGTATCCTCAAAAGCAGTAAGTGCGGTCCTTGTTAAGGATCATGAAGGTACACAACATCCTGTCTATTATGTAAGTAAAAGTTTACTTGATGCCGAATCCAGGTATTCACACCTTGAAAAGCTTATTCTTGCATTAATTATGGCATCTACTAAGTTGAGACATTATTTTGAAACTCATGTTATTGTTGTTAAAACTAATTTCCCAATTAAGAATGTCCTCAGGAAACCAGAGATGTCAGGAAGGATGGCTAACTGGGCAATGAAGCTAAGTGCATATGATATAAGATATGAGCCTAGGACAGCCATCAAATCCCAAGCATTAGCTGACTTTGTGGTTGATTTCAGTAGTGATTTACAAAAAGAAGCTGAGTTAGAAGTCCAGCAGCTAGAGGAGACCAAGGATCCTTGGATACTTTATACTGATGGATCCTCAAATATCAAAGGCACAGGGCTTGGAATACTACTAAAATCGCCACAGGGGGACATAATACCCCACTCTATAGCTTGTGAGTTCCAAACCACTAACAATGAGGCTGAATATGAAGCCTTAATTGCTGGTTTGCAAATTGCTAAGCATATGGGGATCAGGTATCTTGAGAGATAGTCAAAAATTTGGCACTCTCTTTTGTCTCCTTTAGTTTGACACAGGTACCAAGGGAAGAAAATACAGAAGCTGATGCATTGGCTAACTTAGGATCATCTTTGAAGATCCCTGAGGATATCAAGATCCCTATTATCCATATCCTGACCCCGGCTATCAAGGATCATGTGGATATGGAGATAGGAAATGATTCTGCAATTATCCCTAGTGAGGATACTCAATCCCATTCAGGATCAGGATCATGGATCTCACCAATCATGAGATACTTACAACATGGAGAGATTCCAACAGGAGAAAACCCTAGGGCTTTCAAAATTAAGGTATCTCAATTCACAATTTTAAATAATATGTTGTATAGACGATCTCTTTGCAGGACCATACTTGAGATGCATTGAGGGTCCTGAAATCCAAGAAGTTTTAAAAGACTTCCATGAAGGAGATTGTGGAAACCACACTAGGGGCAGGGCATTATTCTCAAGGATCTTGAGGACAGGATACTACTGGCCAACCATGAAAAGAGATGCTGTGGAGTATGCTAAGAGATGTGATCCTTGTCAGAGACACAACAATATCCTCCATCAACCAGCTGAATTATTGCATCCTATATCCTCATCTTGGCCATTTATGAGATGGGGTATGGATATAGTTGGTAAGCTCCCTAAGGCACCTGGTGGAAAAGTATTCATGCTTGCTATGACTGATTACTTCTCCAAGTGGATAGAGGCTGAAGCTTTTGCCCAAGTCAGAGAAAAGGAAGTTATATCCTTCATTAAAAGAAATATTATAACTAGATTTGGAATTCCTTCTGAAATTATATGTGATAATGGTTCCCAATTTATTGGGGGCAGAACCACTAACTTTTGTGACAGTTGGGGGATTAAGATGATAACATCAACACCAGTCCACCCACATGCTAATGGTCAAGCAGAATCATCCAACAAGATCATCATCAATAATTTGAAGAAGAAGCTTGGATCCAAGAAAGGGAAATGGGCAGAAGAACTACCTTATGTGCTTTGGGCTGATAGGACAACCCCTAAGAATGCTACTGGTCAAACGCCATTCTCTTTGGTATTTGGGGCAGAATCAGTGATCCCAACAGAAATGGTAGTTCCAACTGCTAGAACAAGTACTCGTGATCCTGAAGAAAATGATGAGAACTTGGCTCAAGACCTGGATACTATTGAAGAAATCAGGGATATGGCTAGGATAAGGATGGCCAGTTATCAACAAAGAATGGCTGGTGCTTACAACAAAAATGTCAGGATCAGGAAGTTTCAAGTTGGAGATATGGTATTAAGGAAAGCATTTTAGAATACCACCAATCATGCTGATGGAAAATTGGCTCCAAAATGGGAAGGCCCTTATTTGATTGAAGCTGAAGCAGGAAATGGGGCATATAGATTGCTAACCATGGAAGGTTATTTGCTACCAAGAGCTTGGAATGCTGTCCACTTGAAGAAATATTTCATGTGAGCAGGATCCTCATAGCACAGATGATCCTTACGTTAGGGATATCCTTAAAGGATCCTTAAAGTATCGGTGATCCTTACTTTGGTAATATCCTAATCTTGAACTATTTCATTTCTTTATTTTCTCGTATAAGGATAAGGATCATGTGTCCTTTATCCATCTCTCACATGATTTCAAGTTTTGAAAGTTCAGGTATCCTTAGCAAAATGTTGGTTATCTGCAGAAGCAATCCGTTCCTTGGGTTTAACCCCAGTTATTTGGGCTTGACCCCAGTTCCGCCTGTAGCGCATGATGATCCTGGTATAGTTCAAGGCAGTGGGACCAGTACTCGCTTTAGGGGCTGATAATTCCATTGTACTGGCTATACCTAGGATCCTACGTATAATGGTAGACGTACCATACATCCGTTCCTAAGGTTTCTAACGTTTTCACGTTGGCTAAGGTTTTGGCATTTTCATGTCACTAAGTTTGGATAGTCGCTAGTTAGGGCCATACTCCAGTTTACACACGATCCTTGGGCTTGTCCCCAGTTATCCTTGGGCTTGTCCCCAGTTATCCTTGGGCTTGTCCCCAGTTATCCTTGGGCTTGTCCCCAGTTGCTAACTCTTATCTTATATTGGCTTAGTCCCAAGTTATGCTCTATTTCAGGTCCTTGAAGATAAGCAACTAGGGATCCTTGATCCTTACTTCTTTCTAAGGTTTATTTTGTAGTTATCCTGATTATGGTTAGGATCCTAACTTGGATCCTCAGGTATGATCCTTAACTATTTTTAATTCTATTCATTATTTATTTGAATAACCCTTAAAATTTGACAACTAGACTTGTGATCCTTAAAATATATTGCTTTTTGGGATTCTTTAACTATAGGATATTTGATCGTGGATCATGTCCTAAACATTTTCAATCTGACTTATTCAAAATTGTTTATTCAATAAATGTGCATCAAAACAAAGGAGAATTAAGGAAACAAAAGGATAACAACACAAGATAAGCAACAAAAGGTTAAGATTTTATTTATTAACAAAAGACTAACCCTTAAAAGGTTGTCAAAATTACCTACCCCGAGCATCTACCAGCAAAACGTGGCCCGTCCGCTGGGGTAGGTAAAGGGTGTCCATGATAATAAGTTCAAAAAGTAGTGAAGGAATATAAAGGCGGCAGGATCACAATGGCTTCATCCCCCAAACAGGGGATCCCTCCACCAATTGCAATCCTGCCTATTGTCCAAAGGATCATACATGATCCTTAATCCTAAAAACTATTGTTCAGTACAAACCATCAAATTGTTCAAACAAAACAACCATCAAACTAAAAAAAATTAGGCTCCGGCTATGTCTAGAAGTTTCCATCATCGCCCAATCATGCATCCTAAACCTTCCCTGCATCACCACCTCCGGCTCTACTTGCTTCACCACCTTCACCCTTGCCTCCAGCCTCAATCGCCAAAACTTCCTCAGTCTCCTCATCATCTTCAAGATCAGCCAACCTTGCTTTCCAGCCCTCAACATCCCAGCTGCTTTTGTCAAAGTTAGGATCTTGAGCTTCCTGGGCCATCTTCAGTTTTGTCTGATACATTGTGATGGCAGCAGAGACCTTTGCACCTTCTATGAGATCATGCTTTTCATAGTCAAGGTCAATCAGGAGTTTAGCCGTCTTAGTCTTGGCATCTTGGAGTTCCTTCTGAAGGTCAGCAATTTTGAGGTCCTTAAGCACTGCAACCTGTTGGAGGTCAGCAATCTTCTTGTCCTGCTCCTCGACGTTCCCCACATAGTCCTCAATCTCAGCGAATTTCTGCAAAAGAGATAAAAGATAAGGTCAGGACCAAGTGATCCTCAAATCAGCAGGATATGCCAGCAGGATATACAGGCAGATACAGTGATCCTTATATCATTGAAGTACTCGAGGAATTGGTGACGGATCAGAGGCAGACCCTGCAAATCCTCAGCCTCGGAGGTCTTTCTCTTTTTTCCACCCATTCCTTTAGTGGGTGCCTTGGGAATGGAGATGCTAGGACTAGTAGTGGACCTTTTCTTCCTAGGTCTAACAGAATCAAGGTCAGCCGTTTCGAATTGAGAAGCAGGCTTGGTGGATTTTCCAGCACCTACACAACCAAAACAAGATAAGTATCTTCACTTAACTTATATTTCACTATTTATTTAAAATTTTAAACAAAGATACTTACTTGACATCGTGACAGAGCCTGAGGATACCTCCTGGGAATCTTGGGTTGTTGTCTTGAAAGTTCTTG
Source organism: Helianthus tuberosus (assembly GCA_030545235.1). Taxonomy (NCBI): domain Eukaryota; kingdom Viridiplantae; phylum Streptophyta; class Magnoliopsida; order Asterales; family Asteraceae; genus Helianthus; species Helianthus tuberosus. The sequence continues at coordinate 24,823,644 of CM060368.1, forward strand.
CTTCAGGATCAAGTTTCTTGAAAGCGATGAGTCTCTCTTTAGCAGCAGGAGACAATCTGAGGTGTGAGACGGTGATAGCTGCATAACAAGAAAGCAAAAATATAAGTGATCCTTACATCAAAAGAAAGTTCCTGGTGATCCTTCTCAGGATCCTCCACCCTACTATGGGTAGCCCATTTCTTGGGTAGATCCTTTCCATCCTCAATAGAATCTCTCTTGACGAAAAAGAAACGCCGCTTCCAATTAGCATCGTTCTTGGTGGCTTTGAAGATCGGGTGTTCCTCACCAGGCTTACGTTTAAACAAATAACGATGAGAACCAAAGGTAGTAAGATCATACAGCTCTCCCAGCTCTGACATTCCTAGGTCTATCCCTTCCTGCTCGATGATCCTTTCAAGGGTATACAAAACCCTCCAAATCATCGGCATGGCTTGGATATAAGAGATGCCGGTTAGGGAAAAGAAAGATTGGGTGAAGGCTGGAAAAGGATATGTATAGCCTATGGTGAACGGAATGACAGGAAAAGCAACCCACTTGTCGGAAATATGATCACTCAGGGCATTGGGATCAAAAGGTCTGAACTCGGTGTTCGCCAGGAAGCAGTGGCGGATCCTATCAATCTGTGCATCATTGAAACAGCAGCGTTCTTTTATGGAATCTTCGAGGATCCCCTGGCTTTTCAGTGGGCTGTTTTTCGGGTGATCCTTAGCTGGGGAATTCCAGAGCAACATCTTTGATAGAATGGTGAAAAGAAACGGAAAACAGAGCAAGAGAAGGAAGAAGATAAAGAGAGAATACTTGTTTATCTTCGGAATGCAGTTATAAAGGGAGTCTCTCTAAAATTTTAAATGCATTTGATCCTATCTCTATCTCCTATTTATAATCATGATCGTGCAGGGTTGTCACTTCTGTGACGTCATGGTTGCAACGGATAGTTCTACAATAACGGCTATATTTACGATAGTTAGTTGCGGATAAGATCAGGAAAATATAATTCGCTTATTTAACATTTCACTCATATTTTGGGGGCAATTGTTAGGGGAGGATTTTCAAACAATTAGTGATCCTTATTCGTTATCCTAATTAATGATCCTTACTTCTGTGACAGATAGTGATCCTCAGAAGAGCTTCAGGATCAGGATCATGGATCACTTTAAGGATCCTCATACTGACGATTGTTTGTTTGTGTTTTGTATTACTTCGCAGGAGTAACAAGCTTGACTTGGTCTTGGCAACGTTACTATGGAATATTCCACGGGTATTTCGCACACGTTTGACTGGAAATGGACGTTGTGGAGAACGTGGGAGCTTGGCACAAAAGTCGGATAGTTTGTTAGTGTAGCTAACTTCTATTTTTAAAGGGGTGACGAGCTAGAATTAGAACACTTAGCCATTTTCAGCTACACACACTCTCATACAATCGCATTCTTGAAGCTCTCGACGAACACTTATTAGTTTTCACTCACTTTTATACATCTCACAATAGTGATCCTTGTACCTAGCTCGTTACTATCCGAAGTTGTAAACATTTATTGATTTATTTGAGCTTGGTGATCGGTAGTTTCCATCACCTGGGGTTTTTTTGTGCCGGAGATCAACTTTTGATCCAGGGCTTTTTCCCCGTATAAATTCTTGTGTCGTTTGTGCAATTTACCTTGAAGTGATCCTTATCATTGTTCTACATTTAAAGCATCATACCCCGTAACTAAGAGTTTGGTTGCATTATCCTCATTAGATTTTTTGACCAAAACAGATACTTACTTGACATCGTGACAGATCCTGAGGATACCTCCTGAGAGTCTTGGGTGGTTGTCTTGAAAGTTCTTGTTTCAGGATCTAGTTTCTTGAAAGCGATGAGTCTCTCTTTGGCAGCAGGAGACAGTCTGAGGTGTGAGACGGTGATAGCTGCATAACAAGAAAGCAAAGATATATAAGTGATCCTTATATCAAAAGAAAGTTTTCTGGTGATCCTTCTCAGGATCCTCCACCCTACCATGGGTAGCCCATTTCTTGGGTAGATCCTTTCCATCATCAATAGAATCTCTCTTGACGAAAAAGAAACGCCGCTTCCAGTTAGCGTCATTCTTGGTAGCTTTGAAGATCGGGTGTTCCTCACCAGGTTTACGTTTGAACAAATAGCGATGAGAGCCAAAGGTAGTAAGATCATACAGCTCTCCCAGCTCTGACATTCCTAGGTCTATTCCTTCCTGCTCGATGATCCTTCCAAGGGTATACAAAACCCTCCATATCATCGGCATGGCTTGGATATAAGAGATGCCGGTTAGGGAAAAGAAATATTGGGTGAAGGCTAGGAAAGGATATGTATAGCCTATGGTGAACGGAGTGACAGGAAAAGCAACCCACTTGTCGGAAATATGATCACTCAGGGTATTGGGATCAAAAGGTCTAAACTCGGTGTTCGCCGGGAAGCAGTGGCGGATCCTATCAATCTGTACATCGTTAAACAGCAGCGTTCTTTTATGGAATCTTCGATGATCCCCTGGCTTTTCGGTGGGCTGTTTTTCGGATGATCCTTAGCTGGGGAGTTCCGTAGCAACATCTTTGATAGAAAAATGGGAAGAGATGGAAAACAGAGCAAAGAAGGAAGAAGATGAAGAGAGAATACCTGTTTATCTTCGGAATGCAGTTATAAAGGGAGTATCTCTGAAATTTTAAATGCAATCGATCCTATCTATATCTCCTATTTATAATCATGATCGTGCAGGGTTGTCATTTCTGTGACGTCTTGGTTGCAACGGATAGTTCTACAATAACGGCTATATTTACGATAGTTAGTTGCGGATAAGATCAGGAAAATATAATTCGCTCATTTAACATATCACTCCTTATATTTTGGGGGCAATTGTTAGGGGAGGATTTTCTAACAATTAGTGATCCTTACTTGTTATCCTAATTAATGATCCTTACTTCTGTCACAGATAGTGATCCTCAGAAGAACTTCAGGATCAGGATCATGGATCACTTTAAGGATCCTCATACTAACGATTGTTTGTTTATGTTTCGTATTATTTTGCAGGAGTAACAAGCTTGACTTGGTCTTGGCAACGTTACTATGGAATATTCCACGGATATTTCGCACACGTTTGACTGGAAATGGACGTTGTGGAGAACGTGGGAGCTTGGCACAAATGTCGGATAGTTTGTTATTGTAGTTAACTTCTATTTTTAAAGGGGCGACGAGCTAGAATTAGAACACTTAGCCATTTTCAGCTACACACACTCTCGTACAATTGCACTCTTGAAGCTCTCGACGAACACTTATTAGTTTTCATTCATTTTTACACCTTTCACCGTAGTGATCCTTGTACCTAGCTCGTTACTATCCGAAGTTGTATACATTTATTGATTTATTTAAGCTTGGTGATCGGTAGTTTCTATCACCCGGGGTTTTTTGTGCCGGAGATCAACTCTTGATCAAGGGCTTTTTCCCCGTACAAATCGTTGTGTCGTTTGTGCAATTTACCTTGAAGTGATCCTTATCATTGTTCTATATTCAAAGCATCATTCCCTGTAACAGAGAGTTTGGTTGCATTATCCTCATTAGATTTTTTTGACCAAAACAAGGGTATTAATGGGTGATGGATGTGTCTGATTGGGTGTTAATTCGGTGGTGGTGGGTTTGTGGTGGCGGTGGTTCTCACAGAGGTAGCAGGGGTGGGGGTTTGGGTTTTGTGGTGGCGGTGGTTCTCACAGTGGTTCTCACAGAGGTAGCAGGTGGTGATGGGGTCTACGTCCTCTCTCTCTTCTGGTCTACGTCCCTGTCGTCGTCGGGAATTCATGGGGGGTGTTGCAGACAAGAGATGAGGGGAATAGGGAAAGGTAGCTGTTAGGGGAGGATTTTCTAACAATTAGTGATCCTTATTCGTTATCCTAACTGGTGATCCTTACTTCTGTGACAGGTGGTGATCCTCAGAAGAGCTTCAGGATCAGGATCATGGATCACTTTAAGGATCCTCGTACTGACGATTGTTTATTTATGTATTGTACTATCTCGCAGGTATAACGAGCTTGACCAAGTCTTGGCGACATTCCTGGAGAATATTCCTAAACTATTCTGCACGTGCTTGACCAAAAATAGACGTTATGGAGAACGTGGAGGCTTGGCACGAAAGTCGGATAGTTAGTTTAGGTGGTTATTTCTATTTTAAAAAGGGAGTAACGAGCTAGTAGAAAACACTTAGTCATTTCTCAGTTACACACACTCGTACAAACGCTCATACAAGCTCTCGTTCAAACACTTAGCAATTTCATACACTTTTTACACATTTCACCGTAGTGATCCTTGTACCTAGCTCGTTACTATCCGAAGTTGTAAACATTTAATCATTTATTAGAGCTTGGTGATCGGTAGTTTCCATCACCCGGGGTTTTTTGTGCCGGAGATCAACTCTTGATCATGGGCTTTTTCCCCGTATAAATCCTTGTGTTGTTTGTGCAAATTTACATTGAATTGATCTTCATCGCTGTTACACATTTTGAGCATCATTCCCCATAACATAGAGTTTGGTTGCAATATCCTCAACAGATTTTTTGACCAAAACAGTTTGGCGCCCACCGTGGGGCAATTGGTGCTTTGTCCTTAGAAGAATTTGCATTTTTGTGCTCATTCCGTTTCACTACAACCAAGCAAATGTCTTCCTCAGCGAAGAATACTTCAAACTTGATGCCTTCATTTACTTCTTCACAAGGCGTCCCTCCTTTGCCTCCACCACCTTCTGGATCCCAGAAGAATACCGAGAATGCCGCGAAGAAACCAACTCCCATTTTCTCAAAACCACCTACTTCTTCTGTTTCAACTAATCCTACTACTAATGATTTCTATGCCTTGATTTTGCAGATGAGGAATCATGCACAAGAGCAGGATAAGACCAACGAAAGGATCCTCCGGGAGATTGAGGAAATTAAGAAACGGAAGAAAACGGCAGAGGATCGTTCCCCACTGATGCCCAGATCTTTGAATTTTGATACTCCGGTGATTACTTCTCAGCCATCAGTGGTTCCAGAAGTTCAATATGTGGGTGGACCAAAAGGAGTGCACTACGGAACAACAACAATGACCCAGGCATCAGGTTCACTTTTCCAGCCAGCGGGATCCTATCCTCAGCATATGGGATCCCTCACAAGTTCAGGAGTGCAGTAGTTTCTAGGATCCTCCTTCGCTCCAGGATCATCCCAGGTTCAAGGATCCTCCTTCATTCCAGGATCATCCCAGGTTCAAGGATCCTCCTTCGTTCCAGGATCATCCCAGGTTCAAGGATCCTCCTTCTTTCCAGGATCATCCCAGGTTCAAGGATCCTCCTTCGCTCCAGGATCATTCCAGGTTCAAGGATCCTCCTTCATTCCAGGATCATCCCAGGTTCAAGGATCCTCTTTCGTTCCAGGATCATCCCAGTTCCAGGGATCCTTCCAGATGCCAGGATCCTTGAGGAGCTTGCAAACAGGAAGTTCAGATGTCCATCAGGGAGATTTTATTCCAATGCAAACCAACGCTTCTACTGGTCCCTCGATCATTCCAGAGCCTCAACAATATGGATTAACATCCATTCTTCCTAACTTGAATCCAATGGGAGGTAACACTTTTAATAATTCTCATACTACTAACCATGGTCTTATGCAGGATCCAGGTATCAATCATGCCATGGCCAGAGAATTGCAAAAGCTAAAGGATATGATATCAAGCGTTCCGGGAGTGGTCAAACCTATCCCAGAGATCGCAGATGGGAGCCATAAGATATCTCGTTTTGCACCACCAATCTGTGATGCTGAGATACCCAAGAGGTTCCATGTGCCTACAATGAAACTGTATGATGGCTCAACAGATCCTGAAGAACACATAGCGCAATACAGGGAGAGGATGGAAATCAATCCAATTCCAGAAAGGTTAAAAGAAGCATGCCTGTGCAAGGGATTCGGATCCACTCTTACTGGATCAGCTCTCAAATGGCTGCTAAGTCTTCCTCCCTATTCTATTACCTCATTTGCTAACCTAGTTAACTTGTTTAATAATCAGTTTTCTTGCAGTAGAAAATTTGAACGATTAACTAGTGATTTATATAGGATAACCCAGGGTCATAATGAATCATTAAGGGATTACATTACCAAATTCAGTAAAGAATCCTTAGACATTCCCAACTTAGATATAGCTACGGCTGTTGAGGCCTTCAAAATGGGATTGCTTAGGGATTCGTTATTTTATGATGATCTTGTTATGACACCATGCAGGAACTTAGATGAGGTAAGAACCCGAGCACTTAGGTTCATTCGGCTAGAGGATGACAAGAGGATCCAGGAGAGGTTAGCAGGATCCTCAAAGCAGGATAAGCAAGGATCCTCATTCAGGAATAACAAATTCAGATCCTACAGCAGATCTGATAATCAGAATGTGCATGCTATTGATCAGGAAGAGGATGATGAGGATTATCCTCCAATCTCTGAATATTGTTTTTCTGTTGACAGCAATGAACTAATCCTTGCGATGCAGGGTTTAGGTGATAAAGCTAGATGGCCCAAAAAAAATGATTGGCCAGCTGCAACTAAGGATAAATCAAAGTGGTGTGCATACCATGAAGATTTTGGGCATCTCACAGAAGAATGCATTGCATTAAGAAAGGAAATTGGATACTTGTTGAGCAAAGGGCATCTAAAAGAGTTGTTGGGAAGAAAAAAGTCAAGGACTCAGGATCCTGAAAGGATCCCTGAGAAGGCTCCAGCTCCTCCAGCAGATGCACAAGTGATAAACTTTATTTCTAGAGGATCCGACATTTGTGGCACATCCTTCTCAGCAGCTAAAAGGCATGCAAAGGAAACTAAAATGGATAATGGAGAAAGACCAGTCCGAACATCAAGTGTCTCCGAAGGAAAAGTCATAACCTTTGATGAAGAGGGTCGTGTTGATATCTGTAGGTCCCTCTCGAGGATGAGATAAAACCTTATCCTTGTTATATCAAACACACTAGCGAGTGCGGAATCCAAGCTAGCATGCAACCGAGACTTTATACGAGAACAAGCACAAACACAACACACAACATTCAACGATTAACACCACTTGTATTAATGCGTATGAAAGGTTCGGTTACAAGCCCAATGTTCACATATGTATTCTGCAAACTCTCAAAGTTCTCTCGTGTGTGTGCTCTCAACAGAATGCTTTCTCTGTTTCTGTCTCTCTTGTCCTCACTATGTGTTCTTTTCTCTCTGGCTTTTCACACAACACACTACATGGGTATATATACCCGACACAGCAGGTCTGGTCGAAGGATCAGACAGATTGATCGAAAGATCATCTGTCGACCAGAAAGCCATCGAAAGATTCACAAATACCTCGAAGGATGATATCCTTCGAGATATCCTTCGAGTTCATCCATCGAAGGTTTATGTTTCGAACTCATCTATCGAATGTTCATCTTTCGAGCTCATCGAAGGATATAAAACAATCCTTCGATGACACATCCTTCGACACAACCAGCTTACAACATTTTTCTAACTGTTTGGTCAAGTCAAACCAGGAGGATGGTTGACTTGGTCAAACTTACATCAACCTTACATTAAGGACATCGTTTTGTATCATGACGAAATACAGACAAAGTACAGACACAAGTGCACCAACAAACTCCCCCTTGGCTGTAGCTTTGTCTCGATCTTCGTGTCTTCAAGTCTTCAAGGCCGAGTCGAACCGAGCCGAGTCGCGTCCACACAAAGTGTATCAACAAACTCCCCCTTGGACGCTACTCGTGATGGTTCGTCTTCTGTGACTTTCATGTCGGAGGATCTTCAAAGTCTTCACGCGTCGTAAGTAGAAAGTATATCAACAAACTCCCCATTTAACTTAGGTAGTGTGTCAATAAACTCCCCCTTAGATTGAACTCTCCATTGAGTCATGCTCGTGAATCTTTTGACTTGTCAATTCTTCAGATCCTTGTGGTGTTGATGAAGGGACAGCGGCAACTCGATCATTTTATCCTTTGAGTGCCTCCACTTCGTGTCTTCATTCCAAAGCTTTTCATCGAACATGTTCTCCTCGCCTTTAGCATCTGCACATGCAAGAAAGCTAAACGCATAATGAGAACAACCGCTTGGAATATAGTTAACATTTAAACTAACGACACATATGAGATCAAATCTCAATCAAACACCAACCGACAGCAGTTTGAAAGTTTAGAAAAATATTCATTTTAATCCTTTAACTTTCAAAACTCGTTAACTTCGACTGTTTATGAAGATGCAATTGTTTTCCAGCTTACGATCAGGATTTTGGGTAGGATAGACTCGAGTTCCAACATCGGTCAATCAAAAATAAACTAGAAGAAAAATCTTTTTGGATTTTATAAAGTTTAAATTAAAACACACCTAAAATCTTTTTGAAATTTTCATTTTTCAAATGTAAAGACGGAAAGCAATAAATAAATATATACAAAGATGCATAAACAGGAAACATTAAATAAATATTTACAGACATTCTTTTTGCGAGTTTCGAGGGTAAGAGAATCATATCAGTGTACGGTCATGCCAAAACGCTCTTGTTTTTCAATTAGTTAACATTAAGATAAGCATCCTATAACAATTATCGGTATTGTTGTCCACATAAGCTCAACTTATCATTTGTAATCATGGCGAGGGGATACGTTAAGGTATAATTTATACTTACCGACCGGTGTTCATCCACATCACGACACATTCCCGTATCAAGGTATGCACGAGGATTCATCTTACCGGTGAGTATACCGATTATCATCTGTTTGACCGTATATGATGTGAGATTCTCACTTATTTTGATTGAAAACAAGCCCTATGTGATAGAATCACTTATTTATGAGGAACTTGAGTTTCAGATGCATGAGGGCACAGGAGCAAGTCCGTGAACAGGTCAGTACTTTCGTACAACAGAGAGACGAACTTGACTCCCGGATGAATGTGATATTTTATCACTTATTTGATTTGGACATGTGATTGTTGATCACTTATTGAGGTCGAATGCAGTATGTACACGTATGTATGGTATCATGGAAGATCTAGACTTGCGTCCCCGTTATTTTTCGGTAAAAGATACAACCATGATACCCAGATGATAAGCAGCATAAAGACCGAATATCTCAGAACCTCGGCAATCTCTCAAACGAAATTTCGGTACTAAGACCATATGCCAATGAATGGTTCCCACCCAGTCCTCAGTCGATTTAAGATTTATATCACCCTGCACACTTTAAAATGATTGTGAGCCTACCGATACATCTTATATAGAGCTGCTTATCGTTTTTCATTTAAGGTTTAAAGAGGTTTAGACAGACCACTGATGTACTATCATTTTCACTTTTGCTCGCCAGGAAACTCATTTTTGTTTTTCTATTGTTTTTGTGTTTTTGAAATTTTTCGATGTTTTTGGATTTTCAAATTTGGATTTACTCCCCCTAAAATCAATAAACTAAGATAAAATTTAAAACACAAAGGTATTTACAAAAATGATTTTCCGATGTTGGTTAAATCAATGCCGTTTACCAAAATTAATTTTGAATCAGAAATGATTTATCGAATTTTGGAAAAAATGAGTTGGCATGTCGGTAAGCGGTGCGGACCATGACAACATTGTCTGGCCAAAGAGTGCTGTACGAGATAATAATAATTCATAAAGCAGCTTAAATATCGACAAGTAAAAGAGAGATTAGAAATTTAAAACCATATCCTGCAACTGCTTCGTGCATTGCAAGGAATCTGAGTGCTCTCCCAAACTGGATATGCACCCGGTGTGGATTTCAAAGGCGATTTTGTAGCTACTTAGAAATCTCTTCACAGCAACAAGATCAGAAACCTTTGGGTCCGGCTGGTCTTCCACATTGCACCAGCGAAGGTTTTTGTCTTTCTCTTGTGAAGTAGTGTGCGGTTATTCAACCCATGCCAAGGCATCCGCACACCCGGTTGGTTTGTTCAACAAACACATTTTCTTCAATCACACCACGAAGAAATGTACACTGCACGTTCATCTTGTAGATTGTTGAACTTCAGACGTGCTGCAGGTGCGTACATTTTGATTTGAATCTATCCCGGGGACCCGATCAAAGCCTTGAACATTCACATTTTGAAATGATTTTCATTTTGTCGAAGCTTTTCAATATCTTTCAACAGACATTTCTGTTTCCCTTTACTTTTTCTCTCCATCAAAGGCAGCAATTTCTTCTGTTGCCTATTTTGTGCAAGGATGCTCCACTATCAACAATCTTACGACTATCGAAAGTTCCTCCTGGAATATCCTACACACTCACTCAAAAATTAGTTGGAGAGAGGGACCCAAGCCTTTGTGGACTTGGGTCGTCCTTGATCATCAAGAAAAGTGATTTCAATCACTTGATGATTAGGAAAAAGAACCTGTGGTGCTCCCCCTGACTGAATTACCTGTTTTTGTTTCCAAGCTGTTTGTCCTTTACCAGTATTTGTATTAATTGTTTTAGCATTTACTGGTTTTACAGTTTTAGGTTTTGCTTGAACAGGTTTTTCTTCTTTGACCTCTGATTTTAAGGCCTTTTCAATTACCTTTTGATTCTTTTGTTTTAACTTCTTTTCCCTTTCTTTCAAGACACGTGGGTCTTGTTTCGGGGAAAATGATCGTTTTTGGTAATTGGTTTCTTGGGGAGCACTTGTTTTTGCCTTCAACTTTTGCAGGTATGGGCAGTATCTTACAATATGCCCAATTGTGCCACACTCAAAACACATTCTCCGCTCTACAAACCTCGGAGAAACATGTTGATGATCAGACGGAGAACCAGACAATGAGCTTTGTGATCTAGACGTGCTTGGACCTAAATCACCTCCGTTGGTGTGTTGGGTGTAGTTATTCTGATCATTTCGTTTTAAAATTATAACTTGTTTTACAAAATCAATGTTAGATTTATCCTGAAATGTTTCAAGTTTATCTGAACCCGTGGATCCAACAAAGTTCACTTTCGGTTCTCTTTTCTTAACAGGAGCTCTTTTGTTTTGCACCCATTGTTGTTGAACCTTAGGTGCTTGAAAATTCTTGTTCTGAGCCTTCTTTCCCTGTACCTTACCTTTTCCGGAATTGACTTGTTGTTTTCGCTCAACTTGTAGTTTTTGGTTTCCGTATTGTTTTCTAATTTGTTCACACGGAATTGGATCACATTGAGTGACGGTAACTTTGCCACTTTTGTTCCCCAAAAACTTATCCGTGCATCCTTCAAAAATTTGCTCAATTAAATCTTGATTTACATTTTTAATTGGAAAATCTTTGTTAGAGTAGATTTTGTTATCTCCTTTGAGCGTGTACAACAAGTTACTCCCTTCAAAACTTGATACAATCGACTCCATTTCTTTTGACATTTCAGTCTTACTCGGTTTCACTGGTGGATCACACAGGATGTGATTCTCGATTGGAATATCTGTTGTAACCGAGTTAGACTGTTGGTTCACAATTTCATCAGATTCATCATCCGAAGAATCAGTATCCTCAACAACGGGAGGACTCTGTTCCTTAACACACGATGAATCTGTCACACTTTTCTCAGATTCTGATTGACCCGAGGATGATGTACCAGTTGTGAACCCGAGGCCTGCTGCAAAGTCATCTAGACCGAGTGGCACAGTAGGTTCAAAACGGGGCATATCCTCGTCATCAGGCAATTTGGAGTAATTGTGATTCATTGGGGGAGGACATGATTTGAATCCCATACACTTCTTATCCCCCTTTTTCTTTTGAACATCAATAATGTGATCCAATACATAGCGGGAATTGGAATAACTTTCCAATTTCTGCTTGATTGTTTCACATTCACATCGAGCGGTTGCCAACTCTACCATCTGCTTTTCAATTGTGTCTATAAGATCATTGTTAGCATGTTGTTTTAGCAAAACAGCTTTTTGTAATTCTGAAACATCATGTCTTAATGACGCAATTGTTGTTTTAAATTCCTTTTCATTTCTGGTTAAAAACACGTTAGCTTCAGTTGCTTTAGCAAGATCTACAATCAATTGTTGATTGTGTTTGTGTGTGATTTCAAACTGACTTTCCTTTTCTGCATATTTAACATTTAAACTATCACACTTTTCACAGCTAACTACAGTGGGTTCATCGACACATACCTGACCTGATGAACTGTCGACATTAGCCATAAAGGCTGAATGGAGAGAAGACGAAGAGTAAGCAGCTTGATCCATCAAATTAGATCTTCTTTCAGTTCCTGCTGCAGCTTCTTCCAAAAGCTCATCAATATCTGCATCGACTGACGCACTTGATGTCTCATCCACATGATCATTTCCTGAAGTGGAGGATTCTTCATCTGAGCTTCCACTATAACCAGAACTGTCTTCATCTTCAGAAGATGCAACACCATTGGTGGAAGATTCTCCACCACTGGCGTGCTTTAAATCCTTTACAACTTCAGCAAAACATGCTGTTCCACCATTTCCTCCTTCTCCAAGCTGAAGCGACCAATCACAACCCTCATCTATTTGAACCACCAGCCCCCGGTTGGCATTTGATGACCCTGCTTGGCCTTGGTTGTTGACAGGTATCAACGTACGAACATTGTTCCCGTTCTGGTTCTGCTGGTTGCCTTGATTTCTGAACGGATTTTGATTTCCATGCTGAGCTGGTCTTGTGCATTCCCTTTTGAAATGACCCCATTCGCCACAGTTAAAGCACTTGACAGCTTGCTTGTCGAACCCATACTTGGTGTCTTTCTTGTTTTCCAAGTTGGTTCTCCCCGTCCTTTCCATAAACTCCTTTGCTCTTCGAATTGCACTAGCAAGAGCCCATTTGATATCCATCATTTCAAACTCTTCTTTATCCACTTGCTGATAATCTTCATTGGTTAGATTGATATTCCCAATCTGACCTGCGATCAATCCACTATAAGCACTAACCAAGGTATTCAACATCTCCATATGCTCCTTGGCTACTTCGACACTGACTTTGGAAAAGTTGGAAGTGTCTAATCTGACTGTGTTAGGATTGGAAGTGGCTTGAAAGTTTGAAGAGCTTCCATAAAACCCTTGTTGTTGCGGTTGTTGCTGCTGAGCTTTCGGTTGCACATCTGGTCTTGAATACATCATCGTGTATGCTGAAGGATCAAACTGATCTGTTGTGGAAGGTCTGGTGCTTGAGATGAAAGCTGTTTGAAGCTTCGCGTGTTGAGAAGCTGGTTTTTCTCCACTGATACCTCCTGCAATCCCAAAGTACATTTCTGGATTTTGAGGAGTTTGTGTTCTTTTTGCTTTAAGCTTTTCTTCTACATCCTTATTCTCCAATCTTTGAATTAATTCATAAACGGTGATTGTGTCTAGAACACCATTTTCTTTGAGAATTTCAAGATAACTGCTCCACTTTGCTGGTAAGCTATCAGCGAATCTCTTCACCAATTCTTGTGGAGTGGCAGTGACTTTAAAAGCAAACATCTCGCTCAACAAGTGATGGAACCTTGTAGATAACTCTGCCAAAGTCTCATTCTCCAAACACGTGAATCCTTCAAACTCTTTCTTCAGTAATTCTTGCTTGATCTTTCTAGATTGAGCATTTCCTTCACAACGTAACGTGAGCATATCCCACAAGCTTTTAGTAGTCGTGCAGTAAACAAACTGGTGGTAAATGTCTTTGTGAAGAGCTTGTGTGAGAATCATGAATGCTTTCTTTTCTAACTCAAACTTCTTCTTATCTTCTTCAGACAAAGTGCTGTAAGTTTGTGGATTAGATCCTGCAACTTCCAACTCATTTTCAAAAGCTGTGAAGAAGCACATCCATAGATCTTGACCTTGTCCCTGAACATAAGTTCTCAGCCTTTCTTTCCACCATCCCCAATCATTGATGTGGTTTAACTTTGGCGGTTTTGTGCTTGTACCAGTTTCACTGTCGTTCTGCATCATAGATTGAATGCTGTTGCTTTGATTTGTGACCAAAGCCCATTGATTTGCAGTTATCATTGCAGCTTGAGGTGGGGCAATAGCTTGCATCCATGCAGTTTTGTCGAAATCTGACGTAGATTGCGTAGATTGCATAGCTGATGATTGTGGAGTCGAAGTTATTTGAGTCCACGCGGTTGGATCCCACTGACCGTTTGTTCCCATTTTATGAAAATTTTATGAAAATTAATATATTAAGTGAAAATTGATTTAAAATTTGAAAAATAAGTTTTCTCCTTTTAAAAATTTAATTTTCACAAACTATGTTAAAATCTCGAAGGATAACAACCAGCCGAAGGATCAAGAATCGAAAGACCTGAAAAGCACAACCTGTTAAACTTAAACAGACAAGGATCGAAAGATCAACACCTGTTCGAAAGATAGACACTTGTTCGAAGGATCAACAGTGTTCGAAAGATTCACCAAGATGAAGGATCCTTATCTTTCGAAATGTAACAGTAGCTCGAACAATATATCCTTCGAAAAGATTCCTTGGCTCGAAAGATAACTCACTGACTTCGAAAGATGTTCGAAGGATGGGTATCTGTCGAACCTCCTTGATCGAAAGATGATCTTTCGACTTCGAAGGATATCTTTCGATGAGTACTGACACAGCAGACAAACAGGTGACAGGTTAGTGAAAAAGGTGACGGGTTGGTAAATCTTTCGGCAGAAAGTATGGTTCAGACCATCATTTTCTGCAAAAACAGATTTTGTTTGATTATTTTAATCAGTTCACCCTTTCCAATACACCAATAACTTTCTAAAATAACTAAACAAGATCAAAAGATGTAAACTTTGAAGAACACTTGAAGATATTATGAACACAATGGGTTTTCCGGTAAAACTACAAACTTCCGAAACCCGGTTTTGCTTGAAACTTCACTAAAAATCAACTTCTAAAATGTGAACATGAAAGAAAAAGTGATTTTTATAAGAACTTCCAGCAAAACAACAAGATTTAAACCCGATTAACAATGTTTTTCAGAAAAAAAAACTTTTCAAAACCCGAAAAACAGCAAGAACACCTCAGTTTTAACAAGGAGAAGAGCTAAAGCTCTGATACCACTTGTAGGTCCCTCTCGAGGATGAGATAAAACCTTATCCTTGTTATATCAAACACACTAGCGAGTGCGGAATCCAAGCTAGCATGAAACCGAGACTTTATACGAGAACAAGCACAAACACAACACACAACATTCAACGATTAACACCACTTGTATTAATGCGTATGAAAGGTTCGGTTACAAGCCCAATGTTCACAGATGTATTCTGCAAACTCTCAAAGTTCTCTCGTGTGTGTGCTCGCAACAGAATGCTCTCTCTGTTTCTTTCTCTCTTGTCCTCACTATGTGTTCTTTTCTCTCTGGCTTTTCACACAACACACTACATGGGTATATATACCCGACACAGCAGGTCTGGTCGAAGGATCAGACAGATTGATCGAAAGATCATCTGTCGACCAGAAAGCCATCGAAAGATTCACAAATACCTCGAAGGATGATATCCTTCGAGATATCCTTCGAGTTCATCCATCGAAGGTTTATGTTTCGAACTCATCTATCGAATGTTCATCTTTCGAGCTCATCGAAGGATATAAAACAATCCTTCGATGACGCATCCTTCGACACAACCAGCTTACAACATTTTTCTAACTGTTTGGTCAAGTCAAACCAGGAGGATGGTTGACTTGGTCAAACTTACATCAACCTTACATTAAGGACATCGTTTTGTATCATGACGAAATACAGACAAAGTACAGACACAAGTGCACCAACAAACTCCCCCTTGGCTGTAGCTTTGTCTCGATCTTCGTGTCTTCAAGTCTTCAAGGCCGAGTCGAACCGAGCCGAGTCGCGTCTACACAAAGTGTATCAACAATATCCAGGATCCTCATCACGATGGTTTAGTTATTACTCTTTTTATATCTAACCATTTTGTCCGCAGGATCCTTATAGACGGAGGAAGTTCAGTGAACATTATCCAGCTTGATGTTCTAAAGAAGATGGGTATTCCTGAATCAGAAATCATACCAAGATCCTCCGTGCTCGTGGGATTTAGTGGCGAAACTAAGAACACCCTGGGGGACATTAAACTCCCAATATATATTGAAGGCTTACACTCTTATCAAAAATTTTGTGTTATTGACTGTTTATCTTATTGTAATGTTATCCTTGGCAGGCCCTGGATACACGATATGAAAGCAGTCCCATCTACTTACCATCAATGTGTGAAGCTCCCTAGTCCTTGGGGAATAGTAAAGATTGATAGTGATCAGCAGGAAGCTAAGAATTGCTACACTTCATCGATGAAACGAGCCTCGAAGTCAAGGGAGCAATAGCAATCAAGGTATCCTCCAAAGAATGTCCTCAGGAAACCAGAGATGTCAGGAAGGATGGCTAAGTGGGCAGTGAAGCTGAGTGCATATGATATAAGATATGAGCCTAGAACAGCCATCAAATCCCAAGCATTAGCTGACTTTGTGGCTGATTTCAGTAGTGATTTAGAAGAAGAAGCTGAGTTAGAAGTCCAGCAGCTAGAGGAGACCAAGGATCCTTGGATACTCCACACTGATGGATCCTCAAATGTCAAAGGTACAGGGCTTGGAATACTACTAAAATCGCCACAGGGGGACATAATACCCCACTCTATAGCTTGTGAGTTCCAAACCACTAATAATGAGGCTGAATATGAAGCCTTAATTGCTGGTTTGCAAATTGCAAAGCATATGGGGATCAGGTATCTTGAGGTACATGTAGATTCATTGTTAATTACAAACCACTTTAATGGATCCTACGCTGTTAAAGGTGAAAAACTAACCAAATATTTGGAGATAGTCAAAAGTTTGGCACTCTCTTTTGTTTCCTTTAGTTTGTCACAGGTACCTAGGGAAGAAATTACAGAAGCTGATGCATTGGCTAACTTAGGATCATCCTTGAAGATCCCGGAGGATATCAAGATTCCTATTATCCATATCCTGACCCCGGCTATCGAGGATCACGAGGCTATGGAGATAGGAAATGATTCTGCAATTATCCCTTGTGAGGGTACTCAATCCCATTCAGGATCAGGATCATGGATCTCACCAATTATGAGATACTTACAACATGGAGAGATTCCTACAGGAGAAAACCCTAGGGCTTTCAAATCTAAGGTATCTCAATTCACAATTATGAATAATATGTTGTATAAACGATCTCTTGCAGGACCATACTTGAGATGCATTGAGGATCCTGAAGTTCAAGAAGTTTTAAAAGACTTCCATGAAGGAGATTGTGGAAACCACACTGGGGGCAGGGCATTATTCTCAAGGATCCTGAGGACAGGATACTACTGGCCAACCATGAAGAAAGATGATGTGGAGTATGCCAGAAGATGTGATCCTTGCCAGAGACACAGCAATATCCTTCATCAACCAGCTGAATTATTGCATCCTATATCCTCCTCTTGGCCGTTTATGAGATGGGGTATGGATATAGTTGGCAAGCTCCCTAAGGCACCTGGTGGAAAAGTATTCATGCTTGCTATGACTGATTACTTCTCCAAGTGGATAGAGGCTGAAGCTTTTGCCCAAGTCAGAGAAAAGGAAGTTATATCCTTCATTAAAAGAAATATTATAACTAGATTTGGTATCCCTTCTGAGATTATATGTGATAATGGTTCCCAATTTATTGGGGGCAGAACCACTAACTTTTGTGACAGCTGGGGGATTAGGATGATAACATCAACACCAGTCCACCCACAAGCTAATGGTCAGGCAGAATCATCTAACAAGATCATCATCAACAATTTGAAGAAGAAGCTTGGATCCAAGAAAGGGAAGTGGGCAGAAGAACTACCCTATGTGCTCTGGGCTGATAGGACAACCCCTAAGAATGCTACTGGTCAAACGCCATTCTCTTTGGTATTTGGGGTAGAATCGGTGATCCCAACAGAAATGGTGGTTCCAACTGCTAGAACAAGTACCCGTGATCCTGAGGAGAATGATAAGAACTTGGCTCAAGACCTGGATACTATTGAAGAAATCAGGGATATGGCTTGGATAAGGATGGCCAGTTATCAGCAAAGGATGGCTGGTGCTTACAACAAGAATGTCAGGATCAGGAGGTTTCAAGTTGGAGATATGGTATTAAGGAAAGCATTCCAAAATACCACCAATCCTGCTGATGGGAAGTTGGCTCCAAAATGGGAAGGTCCTTATTTGATTGAAGCTGAAGCAGGAAAGGGGGCATATAGATTGTTAACCATGGAAGGTGATTTGCTACCAAGAGCCTGGAATGCTGTCCACTTGAAGAAATATTTCATTTGAGCAGGATCCTAGTAGCACAGATGATCCTCACAATAGGGATATCCTTAAAGGATCCTCAAAGCATCGATGATCCTTACTTAGGTAATATCCTAAACTTGAACTAATTCATTTCTTTATTTTCTCATATAAGGATAAGGATCATGTATCCTTTATCCATCTCTCACGTGACTTTGAGTTTTGAAAGTTCAGGTATCCTTAGCATAACGTTGGTTATCCACAGAAGCAATCCGTCTTTTGGGTTTAACCCCAGCTATTCGGGCTTGTCCCCAGATTCCGCCTGTAGCGCACGATGATCCTGGTGTAGTTCAAGGCTTTGGGACCAGTACTCGTTCTAGGGGCTGATAATTCCATTGTTCTGGCTATGCTTAGGATCCTACGTATAATGGTAGACGTACCATACATCCGTTCATAAGGTTTCTAACGTTTTCACGTTAGCTAAGGTTTCTAACGTTTTCACGTTAGCTAAGGTTTTGGCATCTCCATGTCACTAAGTTTGGATAGTCGCCAGTTAGGGCCATACTCTAGTTTACACACGATCCTTGGGCTTGTCCCCAGTTATCCTTGGGCTTGTCCCCAGTTATCCTTGGGCTTGTCCCCAGTTATCCTTGGGCTTGTCCCCAGTTGCTAACTCTTTTCTTATATTGGCTTAGTCCCAAGTTATGCTCTATTTCAGGTCCTTGAAGATAGGCAGCTAGGGATCCTTGATCCTTATTTCACTCTAAGGTTTATCTTATAGTTATCCTTATTATGGTTAGGATTCTAACTTGGATCCTCAAGTATGATCCTTAACTCTTTTGATTTTATTCATTATTCTTTTATATAACCCTTATACTTGACAACTGAACTTGTGTTTCTTAAACCATATCACTTTTTAGAACCTATCGGTTATGGGATATGTGATCCTTGATCATATCCTAAACTTTTTGGATATCTTTTCTAATTTTTCAAGGCTTGATAAGTATAAACAGATTGAACATTATAACAGTTGGAAAGTAAGATATTAAAAAGGATAACAACACATGATAAGCGACAAAAGGTTAAGTTTTTATTTATAAACAAAAGGCTAACCCTTAAAGGTTGTCAAAATTACCTACCCGAGCATCTACCAGCAAAACGTGGCCCGTCCGCTGGGGTAGGTAAAGGGTGTCCATGATAATGAGTTCAAAGGTAGTGCAGGAATATAGAGGCGGCAGGATCACAATGGCTTCATCCCCCAAACAGAGGATCCCTCCACCAATTGCAATGCTGCCTATTGTCCAAAGGATCATACATGACCTTTAATCCTAAAAACCTATTGTTTAGTACAACCCATCATTGTTCAACAAAAAACACCATCACCAAAACAAACTATCAAACTTAAAAAATTGGGCTCTGGCTACGTCTAGAAATGTCCATCATTGCCCAATCAAGCAGCCTAAACCTTCGCTGCATCACCACCTCCGGCTCCACTTGCTTCACCAGCTTCATCCTTGCTACCAGCCTCGATTGTCAAGATCTCTCCAGCCTCCTCTTCATCACCCAATTCAGCCAGCCTTGCCTTCCATTCTTCAATTTCCCAGCTACTTTTGTCAAAGGCAGGATCCTGAGCTTCCAAGGCCATTTGAAGCTTGGTTTTGTACATTGCTATGGCGGCAGAAACTTTAGCATCATCTGTGATCTCCTGCCTTTCATAGTCAAAATTAACCAGTACCTTAGCCATCTTCTGTTTGGTATCCTGTAGTTCCTTCTGAAGATCAGCAAGTGCAAGATCCTTGAGCACAGCAACCTGCTGGAGGTCGGCAATCTTCTTATCTTGATCCTCAACATGGCCGACGTAATCCTCGATCTCAGTGAATTTCTGTAAAGAGGATAAAGGATAAGGTTAGAATTAAGTGATCCTCAGGTCAGTAGGATATATCAGCAGGATATGTCAACAGAATATATGAGCAAAGACAGTGATCCTCACATCATTAAAGTACTCAAGGAATTGGTGGCGAATTAGAGGCAGACCCTGCAAATCCTCAGCCTCGGAGGCCTTTCTCCTCTTGATTCCCTTTCCTTTGAGGGGTGCCTTAGGGATTGAAGCTGTGGGGCTGGTAGGAACCTTCCTTTTGGAGGATTTGACAGTGGTGAGATCGGTGACACTGAACCTTGAAGCAGCTTTGGCAGATTTTCCAGCACCTACACAACCAAAACAAGATAAGTATCTTTTCTTAATATACATTTAACTATTTATTTAAATTTTAAACAAGGATACTTACTTGACATTGTGACAGAGCCTGAGGATACCTCCTGTGAGTCTTGGGTTATTGTCTTAAAAGTTCTAGTTTCAGGGTCGAGTCCCCAGAAAGCAGCAAGTCTTTCCCTGGTTGCGGGTGTTGTAATGAGATGTGAAACAGAGATGGCTGCATGACACAAGACAAAGAAGGGGTTAATGATCCTATTACAAAAACATGACCATCTGGTGATCCTTCCCAGGATCCTCCGGCCTACCATGGGTGGACCATGTTCTTGGTAAATGCTCTCCATCTGAAATGGTATCCCTTTCTTACAAAGAAGAAGCGACGTTTCCAATCTTTGTCGTTTTTGGTGACTTTGAGAAGAGGATGATCTGCACTGGGTTTTTGTTTGAGCAAATAACGGTGGGATCCAAAGGTAGTAAGATCATACAGTTCCGCCAGTTCTGACATTCCTAAATCAACGCCTTCCTGCTCGATGATCCTCTATAGGGTGTATAAAACCCTCCAAATCATCGGCATGGCTTGAATGTAAGATATGCCGGTAAGGGAAAAGAAGGATTGTGTGAATTCCGGGAAAGGATAGGTGTACCCTATAGCAAATGGAGTAACTGGAAAGGCAACCCATGTTTTTGAAACATAGTCGCTCAGGGCAGTTGGATCGAAAGGTTTGAAAAAGACATTCGCCAGAAAACGGTGACGGATGTTATCTATTTGTGCATCGTTAAAGCAACACCTCTCGTTCACTGAGTCCTTGATGATCTTCTGACTCTTCAAAGGGCTATCCTTTTTGTGATCCTTGGCCGGGGAACTTCGGAGCAACATTTTCGAAGTGATAGAGATAAAGAAGGAAAAACAGAGTAAGAGAGGAAGAAAGAGGAGAAAGAAATACCTGATCGATCGTCGACTGAGAATTTAAAGGGAGTTTCTTTCGAATTTGAATGCATAATGATCCTATCTATATCTCTATTTATAATTATGATTCTGCAGGATTGTCACTTCCGTGACATCATCATCGCAACGGCTAGTTCTATTTTAACGGCTATATATCCGTTAGTTTGTTACGGATAAGATCAAGAAAACATAACTCGCTAATTTTACAATTTCACTCCTTATATTTTGGGGGAAATTGTTAGGGGAGGATTTTCTAACAATTAGTGATCCTTATTCGTTATCCTAACTGGTGATCCTTACTTCTGTGACAGGTGGTGATCCTCAGAAGAGCTTCAGGATCAGGATCATGGATCACTTTAAGGATCCTCGTACTGACGATTGTTTATTTATGTATTGTACTATCTCGCAGGTATAACGAGCTTGACCAAGTCTTGGCGACATTCCTGGAGAATATTCCTAAACTATTCTGCACGTGCTTGACCAAAAATAGACGTTATGGAGAACGTGGAGGCTTGGCACGAAAGTCGGATAGTTAGTTTAGGTGGTTATTTCTATTTTAAAAAGGGAGTAACGAGCTAGTAGAAAACACTTAGTCATTTCTCAGTTACACACACTCGTACAAACGCTCATACAAGCTCTCGTTCAAACACTTAGTAATTTCATACACTTTTTACACATTTCACCGTAGTGATCCTTGTACCTAGCTCGTTACTATCCGAAGTTGTAAACATTTAATCATTTATTAGAGCTTGGTGATCGGTAGTTTCCATCACCCGGGGTTTTTTGTGCCGGAGATCAACTCTTGATCAAGGGCTTTTTCCCCGTATAAATCCTTGTGTTGTTTGTGCAAATTTACATTGAAGTGATCTTCATCGCTGTTACACATTTTGAGCATCATTCCCCATAACATAGAGTTTGGTTGCAATATCCTCAACAGATTTTTTGACCAAAACAGTAGCGACTGATGATATTGGCTAGGGTTCTTGAATGAGTGAAGTAGAGAGAGCAGGGTTGGTGGTGGTGATGATACGGTGGTGGGGGTGGTGGTTGTGGTGGTGTGGTGGTGGTAGTTCAGAAAGAGAGAGAGAGAGTGCAGAGTAAGGGGTGTTTGGGATTTATAATCAGAGTTTAGGGGGTGTTTGGGATTTATAATCAGTTTAGGGGGTGTTTGGGATTTATAATCAGAGTTTAGGGGGTGTTTGGGTTTAAAATTACGTATTTGCCCCCAGTTCAAAATAAATTTATGCTTTTGCCTCCAGCTAAAATTTACGCATTTCCCATTGGTTCAAAATTACGATATCACCCTCAATTTAAAATTACGTTTTTGCCCCCAGTGCAAAATAAAATTATGGTTTTGCCCTAGCTAAAAATTAGGATTTTACCCTCGAAAAATTTTGATTTTTCCGCCAATAAAAATATGACTTTGCCCCCGCTAAAAATCGTGTCAAAGAGCTGCCTAATTAACACTCTTTTTACTTTTTATTTTTAGCAAAACTATAGTATTGTTTTTTTAATTGGCTGAGAATAATTCAGACATCGCCCCGCAATGCGGGCGGGGCATCACCTAGTTATCTAGAATTTCAAATAAGTTATAATTTTAAATAAGTTATTTTCAAAATTTGAGACGGAAAACTATCAAATGCAATCGCAATCATACGTTTATTTAAATGATGTTTTAATGTACGATTCCAGTAAATCATGTGAAGTCGCCCAAGAAAGTGTAGAAGAAAGCGTTAAATGTTGAATGTGTGAAACGAGAGTAAACCGAGCGTAATTTTTGCATTTTTTGAATGTGTTCAAGCGTTTTTGAGTTGGGTAATCAATCAATACAATCCATCACTATTTATATTTGATTTTTAGACTAGAAATCATTTTCTAACAGTCAAAAATCAATCCCAACCGGTATATAGCCGTTTGAAATGGTCAAAAATCGATTCCAGCGCGTTTAACGGTAGGAACCGGATAGGAATCGGTTAGGGTAGGAACAAGATTGGAACCGAATTAAAAAATCGATTCCATCACCACTGTCAAGCTACACCACCACCATCAAGCTCCGTCAACCACCACTGTACCGTATTGCCGACAAGCTTCGTCAAGCACCACCATAACGTCGACAAGCTCATGCTCCGGCCAGTTTTGTTTTATTATTTAGAAAACACATAGTGTGCTTTTAGGTAGAATTCTTTTTTGATATGAGATTTGAATGAAAAGTTATGTAATCTTGAAATTTATGAGTTCAAACAAGTTATTAGCGGATATGAGAAACCTTGGTTTAAGTTTTTGATAAACAATTCATCAATTCCAACATTTTATGTAATCTGGAAATGTGTTGTGTAATCTCCGACGATCTTTCATGCAAATTCTCCGGCAAGAGTATTAGCGGCGACAAGGGGAATTAGCGGCAACATTTTGATCAATAGTGGCCAGAATTAGCGACGCCAATTAGTGGCGACATGTCGCCGCTAAAATCTTTAGCGGCGTTCACGGGGTTTTTAGTGGATTGCTCTTGTTTCTTTGTAGTGATAGTTTACAAGAGAACAATTTTAATTGGCCCACAACATAAAGAACCACACAATTCTATAAAAAAAGACGACTTCATGAATACTCGGTAACCATTTTTTAGTAGAACCAGCTTCATTTTTTTATTACATGAGCAACCCAACAATTTTCTATATTTACATTCAGCGTGAGGGAATAGTTCCCTTTTGTTATTGGCTTATATGGGCGGCTAGCAATAATGCCCCATTAGTCCAGTCAAATTATGATTTTTTCCGGTTTAAATTTACATTTTTACTATTGGTTTTTTTTTCCTCTCCTAGCCAAATTACGATTTTGCACTCAGCTTAGCTGCCTTGCACTTCCCTACTGGTCCAGCCAAATTACGATTTTACCCGGTTTAAATTTACAGTTTTGCTATTGGTTTTGTTTTTTTCTTCTCCTAGCCAAATTTCAAATTTGCCCTCTGCTCAAATTTATAGTTTTGCCATTGTTTTTGTTTTTTTCCTAGTCAAATTACGATTTTGCCCCCAGTGTAAAATTCGTTTTAGTTTTTTTTTACAAGACTATGATAGTGTTTTGCTTTAATTAGTTGACTCAATGTAATATTTATTCGTAGTGGTAGTTTTTCCATCGTCTTAGTTTTTTCTAGCAAAAGTATGAGAGTGTTTTGTTTTAATTGGTTGACTCGATGTAATTTTTTGTGATCATGTTATGAGTAGCATGTATAAGTAACCGAAACACAGACATACATGCTATGAGAGTGAAATATTCGACTTGGTGCCCCGCAACGCGGGCGGGACAAAACTAGTTTAAATATATAATACACATCAAAATCGTTACTATTTAACTTGTAATTGGATAGTAAAAGAGATAACCATTTAGCCTGATAAAAAATCATATTTTTATTTATTTGACAATATATAATTCTTAATTGTGTACCAATAATAATATAAATCTTCTGCTTACCCAAAACTGTATGATTTACGATATGGATTATTTTAAGTGATTGAGGCGGTTTAACTTTAAGAGGAAGACGTCGATAACGTGTTTCTAAAACATTTGTAACCTATTAGCAATATAGAGAGAAGAATAGGAAAATGAGATAATATTTTCTTGTTAAAATTTCAATATGAGATACAATGGCTCTATTTATAGGCCTTACATTAATACAAGAGTAATTAGAAGATAGGAGTTAAACATGTGGAGTCATTTTAATTGATGTATTCATAACATCAACCTTATAACTCAACACACACAACCTTATTTAATAACATTCATACAATTTGATATCCATTTCAAGTCGAAAATAGTAATCGCCTTGTGCAATATCGGTACGAAAAGTAGCAATCCCTCGTGTCATAAAGAAATCTCCAGTGCCACCAACAACTGAAAGATCCCTTGTTTCCTCACCCATCATGTCTGCACCAATAATGTTAATTGTTCCTTTATGTTCAGTGGAATTGAAAATCAAAGTATACGAAAACCAAGCATTATACTCAGTCTTCATATCATAGAAGTATAATCCTTGTGCCCTAGCCACAGGGGGAGATAGGAGGTGGTTGTCTTTGGTAATGGGATCATCAAAGACCACAAGCATCCCATGCTTGTAGTTCCCAAGCTTCGTACGATTTGTGACAGTTGCTGATGTGGCATTAGCGGCATTGCTGCCATTGAAGAGGATGTCATGGTAATATAACACAAATCTCTTGCATGGTTTCTTCTCATCTAGTTTTTCTGAGTAAGCAATTATGGAAAAAGTGTGGAAGATAAGGAGCGAAAATAGAATGAAAACAATGTACTCATAAAAGTTTATACGAGCCATCTCTAGATTGGATTTGTGTTCAACAAGAGTTTCTTTATCCGATATATATAGTGGTAAAATACAACTTGTAATAGAAAAGCATGTAAAGCTCTGAAATTTAAATAATATATAAAAGTAAATTAATACATTCTTTGATGTTAAAAACAACTTTTTTTACATATCCTTTCTACTAAAATATTAAAAAAGTTCAAAAAAGTTACAACTGAACAGATATTATATGTTGCATTGTATTTGATAATTAAAGCTTATGATATACATGAGACTGTTGTAAAACTAGCCTAAAAGCAAAACAATATAGAAGAGATGTAAAAAGAAAAGAGATTGATATTTCATTGATAGGTGTGTCTAATACAAGAGATACAATGTAGTATATATAAAAGAATAAAACTTGGAGAAGAAGTCAGTCTATTTTAAAAGTTGATAACCATAATATTATAATATATTTATAACGCTCCCCCTTGGTTATCAACTTAATGCGCTTTGAGATGCTGCCTCGTTAAAAACCTTGCTAGGAAAAACCCAGTGGGACAAAACCTCAAGGAAAAAGAGTGTAGTGCGTATTTTCTTCTCATGATACTTCTGGATCATGTATGTTGCCTCATTAAAAACCTTACTAAGAAAACCCAAATGGGACAAAACTTAGTGAGGGAAAAAAAGTGCAACTTGAATAAGTCTCCCCCTCATTTTAACATGTATCCTTTAAGTGACGTGTGTCCATCCTCCTTGAAAGTTTATCAAAGCTTTTGTAGCCAATTATTTGTCGCTCCATCCTTTAATGTGCAATCATTTATGTTGAGCAATGTTGTACAATCTTCTAACGAGACTTTAGGTGTCTCCAAAAATATCATATGTCCATGACTGTGTTTGTTACATTCCTGCATCTATAAGACTAACCAAACTTGTTTTGATGGGTTAGTAAAATATAATCAAATATCGTTTATACCTGAAATATTTCTTTGAACTCATTTCAATATCTCTTCGTTTGACAAAGGCTATATCATGACTGTTAGCTCAAGTGAAAGATATTATAACCATACATAGCTAGCAAAACATATTAATGCACATATGCATTTCACGATGGTACTTCTAGAATGAGAATCTCTACTTTGGTAGGAGATGATAATAATCATTTCTTATAACAAGTGACTTAAGAACTTTTAACATCCTTTAAGGTTCAACTATGCCCATATTAAAATATCCCAACATCATCTTCTAGATGTACTTGAGGGATTGATAAAATATAATTACATATATACTCGAACTGCAGTTTGAGTAATAATTAGACTGTGCCAAGGTCATTCAAAAATTCTCCATCTAAAAGCTCGACAGTTTCTATCGATGATGCCTACACATCATCACTGTAAACTACGATTATAGTGAGCTTTTAAAAGCAGAATATTGATAAAACATGGTTAATTTAATCAAACTTATATCCCTCTTTATGCGAATATCTCGAGTTGTACATAACTCGACCCGACTATTTTAGTCCATACATATTTTATCAACTTCAAATAGTATGTTCTTAAGGTTTTTATATCAATGCTTCTAGCATTATCAATCCATGAGGGAATTCTTCCCATCTTATCCAAATATGCATGTGCATTCACTCTTCATGAGTTGTGTTACATAAACTTACCCATATAACACATATAGATCTGTATCATATGCACAAATGTCATAAACACTTGCTTTTATCTCCAAAATCCATATTGTACCATGCGTGTACATTATTTATTGAGATATCACAATCATCGGGTACACGTTTTCTATGTATGTTTCTTGGTGCACAAGTATTACATCGTTAAGATGTTTCAATTAACTTTTTAAGACACTCAATTTCTTTAGAAACTCATCAGGAGTTCCAATTATATCCAACATGTAAAAAAATCATAACCTATTCAAATCCGAATATGTATACAATGATTACATTGTTCTCGAAAACTTACTTTACATGACTTATATAATTTAATCCTTCAGGACTTTCATGTAAACTTTCAGTATCAAGTGATACATAACATTCATAAGACGCATATCAATTCTCTCTTTATCTTACCAGACTAATAAGATATTGGAAAGTCATTGTATCCACCACTAGAGAATGAGTCTCCTCATTAATCAATTATTTGCAAAAATCTTGTGCCACCATTTTTCTTAAAATAACTTCATGTTATTTTCAATTCATAACTTGCATAAAAGACCCATTTGTATCCAACACATCTTACAACTTCAGTTGCATGGACTAGTGATCCAAAAACTTTCCATTTCAACAGAGAATTCAACTCTGCCTTATTTGCATCTTTTCATTTTAGCCAATCATTTCTATGTTTACGTTCATAGGCCGATCTCAATCTTGATCCTCATTGTTTAATCATTTTAAGCGCTATATTATATACAAAAGTATAACGACGTCGATTTTTATTTCGATTCCGTACATATCTTAGACATGATACAACTTATCGAGATCTCTTTATTTCCAGGTACCTGAGGTTCTTCTTGAACCACCACGTCTACTGTCTCTTCAGGAGACCTTTTTAATATCACCTCGACTTAACCATCTTAATTAGTTGCTCCAACTTTCAAGGAATTGTATTACTTGAATCGACTAGTCTACCACGCTTCTGGCGTGCAATAGACTCATTAGAAAATATGTGGTTGTCCTTCTGGGACACAAACATAAATGGTGCATAAGCAATTGATTATGTGACTTACTCTATTTAGGTTAGTGAACTCGTCTGGTAATTTATTCTTTAATTTTGGTAAATGAATTACACTTTAGACTTCTAGTTCGTAGTTTATAGTCTGAGGATCAAGATGACATGATAATTCATTTCACTTTTCACTTTCCAACTGCTTGTTATCTCCCCCCTAATGTTGGGAACATTCATTCGTAGTTTAATATCACCTCGACTTAACCATCTTAATTAGTTGCTCCAACTTTCGAGGAATTGTATTACTTGAATCGACTAGTCTGCCACGCTTAGGTTGTGTTCACATTGGTTCTCGCGGTTCTCGCAATAAATGGAGTTCTCGCATGAGCCCCTCCCTATATATATATATATATATATATATATATATATAGGGTCAGGATCATTTCAGAACCATAAATATTTACAGAACTCGCAAAACTCCTAATAAACAATCTTTTTATTTATATATTTTTATGTTTAGGATAATTTTATCATTTATTATATGTATTTTTACGATTACATAAATGTTAAGAGTAATTTTATCATTTTTTATATGTAATTTTATAATTACACATATGTAAACTAGTTTTTTTACATACTTGTAATTAGTTATTACACATATATATAATTTTGGCAATTAAACATATGTAAACTAATTTTAACATTATGTAATCAAAGAAATACATATAATAGATGTTAAAAAGATCCTAAATACCAAAACTTATATATAAAATGATAGTTTATTAGGAGTTCTGAAAGTTCTATAGTTATTTAGAGTTCTGAAATGAACTCAACCCTATATATGTATATATATATATATATATATATATATATATATATATATATATATATATATATATATATATATATATATATATATAGTGGAGAGTTCAAATGAGAAGAATTTTTTTGTAAGAAGAAAAAAGAAGAAATTTCAACCAATAAGAATGCTTTATTTTACTTCATTTAATATAAGTATTTAATGTTACTATAAGGGTACATTGGTAAATCTATATAGGTCATTAATTTGTAGCCTTCCTCTTTAATAACTAACTACATTAAATAATTTGTAAGTTATCTTCAAAATATATAATTTTTCAAAAAAATAAAATAAAATAATTTAAAGTGTAGGATAAACTACGAGTTGTGTAGGATAAATTACGAGTTGTGTAGGATAAATTTCAACGTGTAGGATGAATTTCGAAATATGTAGGATAACTTTTAATTTATGTAGGCAAAAACAGTTAGTGTGGGGGATAATACTCTTTATGACTAATTAATTAGTAAAAAATGATAATAAATGAAATAAGTGAAAAAACTATTTAATGTTTTACAAAATTAACCTTTGTTCTTTTTCTTCTCAATTAAATTTTCTTCTCAAATGAACCTTCCCTATATATATATATATATATATATATATATATAGGTAAAGAGTATGGTACAAATATGGTTATCCTACATTACGTACGCTATATTGTGAGCCGTACACGTGTCCTGATTCAGTTGTGTTTTAAGAAGGTTAAATCAGACAATTAACCTAACCATCAGAGGGCAAATTCGTCTCTTCATTCATTCAGCGAGAAGTTCGTTACACTGATATCCCGGTAATTATTATTCAAATCAGTTTCAAATTTTCCATAATTCACATTTTTGCAGTTTTCGTTCGTACGTGATAGGGTTTTCATTCAATTTGTCTATTTTCGATGGATCCACAGAGTAGCACTGGACGAATAGAAGATGATTTTGAAGAAAATCGACCGATCGGTGATCATGCTCAATTATCTGCTTATCAGAGAGTTTCGATTGAGGATTTTTTAAATCCGCGACCTGCAAAACCAATTCCAATTCCAGGTTCAAGTGCAAGTGTTGCAAACGAGATTTATATTGGTAATTATGTTAATTCAGATATCTAAATTGTTCGTATGATTGTTTTTTGTTTAATTGAGCATTGTTGTAGCTGGTTTTGTAGTTTGAATGTTTGATTACACTATTGCATTTTTTTGAGATTCAACATATTTTAAATTCGCATGTTATTACTCTTTACAATTCGCATTTGGTTTGTTTTTTTTTGTGATTTCGCATTTGATTATGTAATAAATCGCACATGGAATTCAGATTAATTAATATCGTCTTTTCGCATGTATTAATCAAACGTTTCGCATGTGGTTTATATGACTTTTTTATGTTTTTTATTTTGATTCATGTAGATGAAAGGGTTTACACTCCGGAGGTTCAGGCATCAGCTACACCTGTTGTTGGAATGCAATTTATATCAATTGAACAAGCATATGCGTTTTATCAATCATATGCTAAGTTAGCTGGTTTTTCAATTAGGAAAGGTGGCGAAGTATACAGTGGTGGTATAATCAAAACTAAGTATTTTGTTTGTTCTAAAGAGGGACATAAGCCTGTGTGTATTGATGATAATTCCAAGTCAAAAAAGCAATTCAAAACAAGGAAAAGGGGGACTATTAGGACCGGATGCAAAGCTCAACTTATGATTTGCACTGTGGATGGTAGATTATATACAGTCAAGAGATTTGTTGATGGTCACAACCATAAGTTTGTTTGTCAAAATGACATTCACATGCTCCCAGCTTACAGACAATTGTCAGATGTCCAGGAGGAGATGGTATGGGAACTAGGCACTTTAAACCTTGGTCCTGTCAAAGCTTTCCATATAATGAGGAAACGTTATGGTGGTTTTGAGAACGTTGGTGCCACGGTTGATGATTGCAAAAATTTTAGGAAGCGAATAAACAGCTATATAGGAGAGTACGACGCTGACATGGTTATAAATAGGATGACTGACAAAAAAGAATATTTAGCTGATTATTCGTTTGAATACTCTGTTAATGATGGCAAACGGTTAACTGGGTTGTTCTGGGCAGATGGCTTATGCAAGCTTAACTATATTGAATTTGGCGATGTGATATCGTTCGATGCAACCTTCAAGACTAACAGGTAACTGTTTCAAAGACAAACATGTTTTGTTTCTTATTATTCGCATGTTTTGTCTGTTAATGATTGTTCAATATCGCAAGTGTAGACAACAGAGTGGTGTTGAATATATCGCATGCCTTTTCCACCTGGTTTCGCATTTGCATCTGTATTAATTCGCATGTAATAAACGTGATTTCGCATTTGTTTCTTCAGGTACAAGATGGTGTTTGTCCCG
This sequence comes from Helianthus tuberosus, assembly GCA_030545235.1. NCBI lineage: Eukaryota > Viridiplantae > Streptophyta > Magnoliopsida > Asterales > Asteraceae > Helianthus > Helianthus tuberosus. The sequence goes on from CM060368.1 coordinate 24,855,169, forward strand.
TTCACAGGCATTGACAACCACTGTCGAAATGTAACACTCTCAGCTGGTTTGTTGGCATCAGAGAGTATTGAATCATATAAATGGCTTCTAAATTCATTTTTAAAGTCATTTGGTCGGCAGCCTAATGTTGTAGTGACGGATCAAGACCCTACTATGAAACAGGCTATTGAGGAGGTTTTCCCAGTTAGCAGACACAGATTGTGTATGTGGCACATAATGAAAAAAGTGGCAGATAAGGTAGAGCATGCAACATTTTTGTGTTTTTGTTGGTGTTATTTTTTATTATTATATTTTTTGTAATAGACTGATATAAAATGTATTTATTTGTTAAAGGTTGGGCACGAGTTATGCAATAATGATGAGTTTAAAAGGAGGATGTGCGACATTGTTTGGACCGATTCGATTGAGCCCGAAGAATTCGAGAGACAGTGGAAGTTGGTGATGATTGAGTTTGGTCTTACTGAAAACAAATGGATGGATGATATGTTTGGGATGAGATCCATGTGGATTCCGGCTTTTTACCGGCATGAGCCAATGTCAGGTCTTATGAGAACAACTTCAAGATCAGAGAGTGAGAACCATTTTTTTTGTCAGGTTGCTAATTCACAACTCACACTCGTAGAGTTTATGAATCATTTTGATGGGGCAATGGATGTTCAAAGGTTCAATCATAGAAAAAATGATCATATTTCAAGATATACTGAGCCAGCTGATTGGAGTAAAACTACGTTGGAAAAAGATGCTGCTAAGATCTACACCAGGTCTATATTTTTTGATCAGCAATCAGAGATTCATGGAACAATTTCCGAATGTTTGCCGATGGACACCAAAGTTGAAGGTCCACGTATCAGAATATTGATGAAGGACTTTAAAGCACATGGTGATGGTTTATTGGAGGTATTTTTCATGTTTTTTTAGATATGCGAATTTATTACATTACATATGCGATTTTAGTTTATTGAATTTACATTAACTTTTTAGAATTGCGAAATTGTTATGTTCCACATGCGATATTAATTTTACTTAATTACATGATGATTTAAACATGCGAAATTGTTATATTTATACATGCGATTTTAATTTTAAATATATATTTTTTCTGTGTGGTTTTCCTAGGTGTGGTTCAAGAATCTTGAAAATGATGTAACTGCACAGCGTAGCTGTTTGCGTTTTGAGCAGTATGGGCTGCTTTGCAAACATATATATTTTCTTTTCAATATGTTTGGTGTAAAAGAAATACCAAACAAATATGTTATGAAGAGATGGACGAAGGATGTGGTTCCTAATGAGTTAAATGTGAAGTATAATCTAAATATTGGTGGTAAGGATGTGCAACAGAAGGCTAAACGGATTGCTCGTGAAATCATTCATACAGGGGAGTATTTGGTTAGTAATTTGATTTCTGACCTTGATCAACTTGTTTTAGTGAGGGATCAAATGATGCAGCTTAAAGAGAGAGTTGATCAGAGTCGCATAACCAAGCAACTTGATCCAAAATTTGACCGATTTTCAAAGTTGATTGGTTATCAACAACCAGTAACTAATGCTCCCCCTACTGTTCGTGTGCCGGCTGGTATAAGAAACAAAGGCCGTGGCTCGCATAGAAGGATTAAATCTAAGAAGGAACAAATGATCAGCCGCAAAGGGAAAAGGTCAAGGACATGTAGTGTATGCAATGTAAAAGGTCATGACATTCGGACTTGCGAGGAGCTGAAAGGCAAACAACAAGGTAAACAGCAAAAAAAGAAGAAGAAGGTTGTCCAGATTGAAGAAGGTTTGAGAGACAAAGACAATGAGGGAGAAGACGACGAAGAGGAAGATGACTTTGAAGATTACATTAGTGATGATGGATCCGACGAAGATCAGTGGGAAGAGGTGTCTGGAGATGAAGATGACGAGGATGAGTAATGGTTTTTTAAATGTAAATGCGAATTTACACGGAACACATGCGATTTTATATTCATTTATGTATATCATTTTTCACATGCGATTATAGTAGTATAAACATGCGATTTTATATGCATCACTTTATATTTATTTATATGATTTTTCACATGCGATTTCTCCTCTAATACATGCGATTTTGAGTTATCTTGTATTTTTTATGTTATTGTGGCAAAGATCCCTAATTCAGTCATGCGATTTTAAATTATATTAAAGCATAAGATTTGTTCAAAACATATATCCAAAATAATAGTTATTGTCTAAAACAGCCACAACCACAAAAGGATTAAAAATATAGATTAGTTACTTGAAGAGAATGATTTTGTCACGTGCAGAAGAGCTGAACTTCATCATCTCCTTCACAGTGTTCAGAGCATCTGTTAGGAAAGAGAAGGCCAAGTCATCAGATCGAGATTGCTCCTTTAGGTGATCCAAAGCTCTGTCTCTGAATGTTGATGGTGGTTCTTGAAGTAGCTTTTCCAATACTTCTTGATTTTTTTTTATTTGTTCAATGATTTTGCCCTGCACATCAAGAATCAGATGAGAAGAGGTGACATCAGTGCTTGGAAATAGCTCTTTGATTGCAATGGTTTTGATTTTTTCTATATCTTCAGATGCCATTTTTTGTTTGTCTGTGTTTGTGTGTTTGTTTCTTTGGTCTTCTATGTCTTAATATGCAAGGTAGTTATCAATGTTTTTTATATTAATATAGTAAATTTATTATATAGGTAGGGTGGTAAGTTCAGTAGTATTAATTGTAAAATTCATCATTACATGACAAATTATAGTCACATCATTAATAAATTAAGTTTTTGTATATAAAATAATTTCATTGTTAGTTTTTTAAGTTTGGTAGTTTTTTTTTTTTTTTTTGTAGTTTTTATTACAAAGTTTTTTTTTATAAGTTTTTTTTTTTTTGCACTCTTCTTATTCGAAGTCGCACTTGATTCGAAAGTAATTCGCAAACCGTTAAAACATTCATTTAAATATCATTTTCTATGATATCGCATGTGTAAGTTATATAAAATCGCAAACTATATGAAGATATTTTTATGTGTTTGAAATCGCATGTGCATTATCTGAAATTCGCAAACTATATGAAATCTTAAAGAATTCTTAACTTTTTACTAATATCGCACATGCATAACATGGAATTCGCAAACTATATGAAATGTCAAAGAATTCATTTTTTATACAGAATTCGCATTTGTATTGTCGAAGTTTTCGCAAATGATTTGTCAAACTGCATCATCTTCTTCGATAGTCAGTGCATACAGAGTTTCTAAATTCATCAGAAGTTCATTTTATCAGAAGAATTTGATGAATAGGAATCGATCGATTTTTTGTTAATTGTTTTAATTTCGTCTTTGGTATTGATTTTTAGGATCTTTCGTTATGATTTTTTGAGGGTTTGTTTGCCGTTATCAGGTGTTTTGATCTTAAATTTGACGTTTTTAACCTTGGCGGTTTCTTTTTTATGAATTATATGTTGATAAATTTAATAGGAAAAGGCGCTGTTTAAGGAAGATGATCTGACGGTTGTAGACGACGCGTATATAATGTACGATTAGAGGATTTGTATGATAACCGGCCTCTATATATATATATATATATATATATATATATATAATCAAGATCTAGAGAAAATTCTTTTGAATTGTGAGAACTTAGAGAACTCGGCCTTCTCGTGCGAGTTTTGTCCCCATTCTTTTCACACCCTAGATTAAAATGTTATAAAAGACTGTCGTAAAAAAATTCGAAGCAGTGTTTTTCGACACTTTACAGCAGCTGTAAAAAGGTGATGACATAAACATGACATCACATTTTATAGCATTTACGGCTGCCATAAATGTATATTTTTTTAAAGTTGATTTTTTTTTTAGGATTTTTGGTAAAAAAAAGTTTGAAAAAGTCTTTCGTAAGACCACGTTCACTAAGTTCTGACAACTCGTATAAGTTTTCATTTTACCCTAACTCTATATATATAGGGTAGGCTTATAGAGTTAACACTAGTGTATTTGTAATCAGAGTGAACAAATCCTGACTAATGATTTAAATCATCAAATCGTAAAATACACTACTGTATTTTCATCATCAAGGACTAGGATTACTTCACTAGTGTTCACAATCAAGGAGGTTGTTCACTAATGAACCTATCCCTATATATATATATATATCTGAACGGCGAATTTCTTATGCTATGCCACCGCACTCTCCTAATTCGAGAACCTCATTGCCCACTCCGGTTAGACCAAGTTCTTTTAGCCAGTCACACGTTGGCTTTGACAAATCTTGTCTGATTCTAGAATTTGTAATTACCTTATCCGACTCGTATAGGTTTATACGAGTCGTATATAGGGTGTCAAAATAAGTATTCAAGGTGTCCTAATAATACTATACGTATCATATGTGTCATGTTTAGAATTAACCTCATTATTCAGTGATTTACGTGGAATGTCTTGTTTCGTGTCAGAGAAGTAATTACCACCCTTGATTTAGATGATACTTTATTTAATGGCAAGCAAAACTATTCTTGTATATTTGTATACATGTAACTTGCAGTATTTTAACCCTTCTTTAATAGCAAGCAAATCTATTCTTGGGTATTTTTATACATGTAACTTGCAGTGTTAACCCTTCATCACTTGATCGCGTAAAGGGGGAAATACCTTATCACCACATCATGTCCTTTGAAGGTAGTTTTACTAGATTCTCCAAATTGTAGTTACAACAGAAAATTAAATCATTCTATATATATGTTAACTAATGTATGAATAATAATGCAATAATATTCGATAATACACATTTTAAGAGTTTTATCCTTTAGCTTGGATTGTTAGCTTGTGGGTAGATTAGCGGGATGTTACGATCTTTGCCAACTGTGACAACTCGAAATTTAGAACCTTTCTTGTATCCCGATTTAACATGCTTAAACGTGTGACTAGTTAACTTGTGTGATTAATGATAAGTGAACCTTTCATGTGATTATGTGTTGTGTTTAATTGTGTGCGCATATGTAGGCTTGTATGTATGATATGTGTGTATTAGTATGAACCGAGACATAAGAACCTGACTCGAGACCATGTGGTCTCGAGTGAACAATGCAACATATGGGCCGGTTGGGCCACACACACCCTTAGCCTATTCGAAAGCCCACTAGGGTGCACTACTAGGAACGGATATATAACCGTGTGGTTAGCCACCCTTGTCATTTTGGGCACACAACACACATACTCCCCTACACACACACACTCTCCACTCTCTCACTAAAACCCTAGACACCAAGCATCACACTCCTTCTCCTTCTTCTTGGATCAAACCGGTGGCACTAGGACTCTCGGATCGAGCTCAGGATCATCATTCGGAAGTTCACTCATCACTCTTCATACCCTCACACTTAGAGAACCCAATCGGTTAGTGCTTTACTATGTATTAAGGATTATGTGTGCTTGATGTTTGAATGCTTGTCTTCATGTATTAATAAGTGGAAAAATGTATGATTATGGCTTTATCATATTCTCGGGTGTGTATGTTAATGATAATCGGTTAAACATGCCTTGATTTTAATATATATTGCATGATGAGTTAATGAGATCTTGTGATTAAATGTGGTTTAACCATTAGGTTGTTGATATTTATGAAATCGGCTTGCATATGTATGATAGATGATGTTCATATAATCGGATTGTATACTCTTGTGTTAAGAACCGAATGCTCGCTATTAGGGTGATTCATTGTGTTAATATCATAGAGTGCATGTTAGTGTTGATGAGTTGTTGTTCATGATTTTGTTTGGTTAAAGTTTATATGAATGAGGATGATGAATCACTTGAATACATGAAGAACAACTTGAATGTGATATGAACATGCTTGAATATTTGAAAACTGATATGTTTGATCCAAATTGGCAAATTGTTAGACAAACAAACATGTTTAAGCGAATAGTACATAATGTTGCATGAAATCAAAATCCAATTGGATAGTACACTGTACCGAATCAGCAGTTGTCCAACCAAAACCCCCAGTTGCGACCCGAGACCACCACATGATGAGTCGAAATCCCCCGGTTGCGACATCGGTTGCGAGTCGCAAACACCTGGTTGCGACTCGAAACCACACGTGATCAGCACACAAACCCCATGACTCGAAATCTCGGTTACGAGTCCGGTTGCGACTCGAGACCAAAACAGCATGAACCGAGACCACGGTTACGAGTCCCGTTGCGACTCGAGACCGTGACCATGATAACTCGAGACCGCCGTTTACGACTCAGGTTGCGAGCCGAGAACACCTGGTTGCGACTCGAAACCAACATGTTTGCGACTCGAGAACATAAGAGCACAACTCGAGACCACACACTTGTGTACGCTGTATGGACTTGCTTTATTATGGGCTTAGTGTTTGGGCCGGACCTTGGACTTTGTTAATTATGGGCATGTTACTGTTCGTTCAACTCGTATGCATTACTTGCAAACTGCCATGCTTATACGTGAAAGCCATGAACGATACTTGAATACAATGTGCTAGCATACGTGTAGAAACATACGTGTACTACTTGAATACGAACCTGATTGTATGATACAACTATGATAGGACGTGAGTAACCACAATATTGCTTGTTTGACTTTTCTGTGTATCTGCCGAGCAAACCAAGGTGAGTTCACACCCTCTACAAAGCATGGGATTCCCAGGGGTCGGGAATTGGGGTTAAGGAACATGGGTTCCTCGTCCTCCTTGGGTAGGACAGCAACGGTTCAGGAATGTAATTCCTCGTCCTTATGGACAGATAACTCGTACTAGACCAAAACTCTATCACGAAGTCCCTCACTTTTATATCGACTTAATCGCCGGGCCAATGGCGAGCGGGTCATTAGTTAGATAGCGCTATTTAGGTCTGACAAACCTCACACCGTGCCGCAGAGGACGGGCGTGAACTAATGGATCTGGGGCACGTCAATGATGATAGACATTGACAGTTTCAGGGCACATAAACATGACTACAGTCAGCAGTCGATATGGTAACGAGTCTAGTGTATACATGGGGTAGCCCCCACGGCCGAAATGCCAGAAAACTAACACGGGGTAGCCCCCACGGCTGGATTGCCAGAGTAACCGGGAATAAACAAATCACGTTTTAACTATGGGGTAACCCCCACGGCAGGATGCCAGATAAAGGAAACTGTTTTCGAAACAACTTAAAACGAACACCCAACCGTGAACTCACTCAACTTGTTGTTGACTCGTTACTACATGCTTTGCAGGTCCTTAGGTCCTTGGCTGGAGCTTGCATGGAGGAGGATCGTTGTGGGACATGGACGACTGTGTGCCATGTTAAACTTTGAAACAATTAAACTTATGTTTTGATTTAAGACTTATGCTTCCGCTTGCAACTTGAACTATGTTTTGTTTGAACACCAATTGTATTGGTTGAACTTTTATAACCACTTATATGCTTGTTCAATATGATTGGTGGCTGGATCCTGGTCAGTCACGCCTCCAAGCGGTAGTACTCCGCAGGTGGATTTTGGGGGTGTGACAGATTGGTATCAGAGCCATTGGTTATAGAGAACTTGGTTTTAATAAAGGGGAAAAACGTTTTTGTTAAAACCAGACTATAACCTGTACAGTGCTCAACGGTCCACAACGATGCTTCACTCCACATGCAAGGCTCGACACTCTAGGTGACATGGTCTGTGTATATTGCCTACCTGTTAGTTACATAGTACATTGTTTATGGTATACTTGGTTAGTATAACTACAGTTGCTTGAACACGTGCGTGCTTACTCTATTTTATCGTCGTACTTTCGCGAACCCCTCTCACTCATGTTCTTCTTGATATGAAGATCATGTCTGGACGCGTTAACCTTACACAAGCCCAGTTGACGGCTCTGATCAACGAACGAGTTGCCGCAGCAGTTGAAGCTGCACACGCAGGAGGTATATCCTGCAGTCCGAACTCATTCTAGGATCTTTAGGATCCTACTCTCGTGAACCAACCTTTGTGTTAAACTCTGTCTTTTCTTTCACCCACGATAGGTCTGCATGCTCAGCCACCCGTGTGCACTTTTAAGACTTTCATGGACTGCCGACCAACTACTTTTAGCGGCACTGAAGGAGCAGTAGGTCTCCTACACTGGTTTGAGAAACTAGAATCTGTCTTCGAAATGTGCGAATGCCCTGAGGCGCGCAGGGTGAAGTATGCTACTGGTACTCTCGAGGGTTTAGCCCTCACATGGTGGAACGCTCAGGTTCAAATGCTGGGGTTGGTTGCTGCCAACGCCACCCCATGGGAGAAATTTAAGGAAATGATCAAGGAGGAATACTGCAGTCGTGATGAGATTCACAAACTGGAAGTGGAGTTCTTCAACCTCAAGATGACGGGGTCCGAAATTGAAGCTTATGTGAAAAGGTCGAACGAACTGGCAATTCTGTGTCCTACTATGGTGGATCCTCCCATCAAACGCATCGAACTATTTCTTCAGGGCTTAGTGCCAGAAATCCAAAGTCATGTGACTTCAGCGAACCTCGCCACCTACCAGCAAGCCGTTCAGTTGGCTCACCGTCTCACGGACCAGGCGGTGGAGCAGAACAAGTTACCAAAACGCATAGGTGCTGCAACTACTTCTGGTACCTCTAGTGACAATAAACGGAAATGGGATGGAACTTCAAGTAAGGGTTCGACTTCTGTTCAGTCCCAGTCTCAGCAGAGAAAGACTGAGGACTACAAGAGCCCTAATCAGCAATCGTCTGGTGGTCAAGGTCATGGTGGGTACAAAGGAAATCACCCCAAATGCAATCGCTGCAGCCTGCACCCCAGCGGACCATGCACCAGGGGCAACTGTCATCGGTGCAACAAGCCTGGTCACGCTGCAAAGGATTGCAGGAGCTTATACCCCGCCAATCAGAATCGTCATCAAGCGCAACAGAATCAACACCAGCAGCAACAGCAAGGTGATAACAAAGGGTGCTTTCAGTGTGGAGCTGAGGGCCACTTCAAGAGAGACTGTCCCCAACTGAACAGGAACCAGAACAAAAACAACAATAACAACAATCAGGGGAATGGTAACAATGGGAACAACAACAACAATGGCGCCAGGGGGCGGGTGTTTGTGATTGGCCAAGGTGAAGCAAGGAACGACCCCAATGTTGTGGCGGGTAAGTTCCTTCTCGACGACTTTTATGTTTCAGTTTTATTTGATTCGGGTGCCGATACTAGCTACATGTCACTAGAAGTTAGTCGAATGCTTAAGTGTATTCCAACACCTTTGAACAACAAGCACACCGTAGAGCTAGCAAATGGTAAGAGTTTAGAAGCCACACACGTAGTCAAGGGTTGTAAACTTATTCTCGCTGACCAGACCTTCTCTATCGACCTCATTCCTATTGTCTTGGGTAGTTTCGACGTTGTCATTGGGATGGATTGGTTATCCCAGCACCAAGCAGAGATTCTTTGCAACGAGAAGGTTGTCCGTATTCTAGGTTCCGGTGGTGAACCTCTCATGATTCATGGCGACAAAAGGAGTGTTGTTGAGAACGTCATTTCTCTCCTTAAGGCCCAAAAGTGCTTGCGAAAGGGGCACACTGCCATTTTGGCTCTCATTACTGACACCTCAGAAAAAGAAAAGAAGATAGAAGATTTCCCAGTTGTACGCGATTATCCAGAGGCATTTCCTGAGGAATTACCTGGTCTTCCGCCTCATCGCCAAGTCGAGTTTCAGATTGAACTAGCTCCTGGAGCTGCGCCTATAGCTCGTGCACCTTATCGATTGGCTCCATCAGAGTTGAAAGAACTCTCTACGCAACTACAAGAGCTCCTGGATAAGGGTTTTATTCGTCCTAGCTCATCGCCCTGGGGAGCTCCAGTACTATTTGTGAAGAAGAAAGACGGTACTTTCAGAATGTGCATCGACTACCGAGAACTCAACAAGGTGACGGTGAAGAATCGTTATCCTCTACCGCGTATCGACGACTTGTTCGACCAGCTGCAAGGGTCGAGCTACTATTCGAAGATCGATTTGAGATCGGGTTATCACCAGCTGAGAGTCCGGGGAGAGGACGTCTCCAAAACAGCTTTCAGAACGCGATACGGGCATTATGAGTTTTTGGTCATGCCTTTTGGGATGACAAACGCACCTGCGGTTTTCATGGACTTGATGAACCGAGTGTGCAAGCCATACCTGGACAAGTTCGTTATAGTCTTCATCGACGACATCCTGATCTACTCTAAGAGTCAGGAAGAACACGAGCAACATCTGCGACTTATTCTGGAACTCCTTCGAACAGAACAGCTTTATGCAAAGTTCTCGAAATGCGACTTCTGGCTTCGAGAAGTCCATTTCCTAGGCCACGTGGTAAACAAGGATGGGATTCACGTTGATCCATCCAAGGTAGACTCGATTAAGAACTGGCCTGCACCTCGTACACCAAAGGAAATTCGCCAATTCTTGGGTTTGGCGGGATACTACCGGAGATTCATAAAGGATTTTTCTAAGATTGCACAGCCTCTCACCTCACTAACGCAGAAGGGCGTCGTTTATCGCTGGGGAAACGCACAGGAGTTGGCATTTCAGCACCTAAAGGATAGACTTTGTAGCGCACCTATCCTTTCCCTGCCAGAAGGCACAGACGATTTTGTGGTCTACTGCGACGCATCAATTCAAGGTCTTGGTTGCGTGTTGATGCAACGAGACAAAGTTATAGCCTACGCCTCACGCCAACTTAAGGTTCACGAAAAGAACTACACTACGCACGATTTAGAGCTGGGAGCTGTTGTTTTTGCACTTAAGTTGTGGCGGCATTACCTGTATGGTACCAAGTGCGCCATCTACACCGACCACAGGAGCCTCGAGCATATCTTCAAGCCGAAGGAACTGAATATGCGGCAACGACGATGGGTCGAACTACTGAATGACTACGAGTGCTCAATCAGGTATCACCCGGGCAAGGCCAATGTTGTGGCTGACGCCCTCAGTCGGAAGGACACTGCGCCTAAGCGCGTACGAGCTCTACAACTCACGATCCACTCTAGTCTCCCTTCCCAAATACGAGCTGCTCAGATAGAAGCACTGAAACCAGAAAACGTCAGGGCTGAAGCCCTACGCGGATCAAGGCAACGATTAGAACAGAAGGAAGACGGTGCTTACTACGTGACGGGACGCGTTTGGGTCCCACTCTACGGCAACCTACGAGAGCTTGTGATGGACGAAGCACACAAGTCTCGCTACTCGGTACATCCTGGTTCGGATAAAATGTACCACGACATCAAAACTACGTACTGGTGGCCTAGCATGAAGGCCCACATAGCAACTTACGTCAGCAAGTGTTTGACTTGTGCAAGAGTCAAGTCGGAATACCAGAAACCCTCAGGCCTACTCCAACAACCAGAGATACCACAATGGAAATGGGAGCAGATTTCCATGGATTTTGTTACTGGCCTACCTAGATCCCAGCGCGGGAATGATACTATTTGGGTGATCGTGGATCGACTCACAAAGTCTGCACACTTCCTAGCTATTAAGGAAACGGATAAGTTCTCCACTCTTGTAGAAATATACCTTAAGGAAGTCGTTTCGAGGCACGGGGTGCCCACCTCCATTATCTCGGATCGAGATGCGCGTTTTACTTCAGAACTGTGGCAAGCAATGCACAAATCCTTTGGCTCACGATTAGACATGAGCACAGCGTATCACCCTCAGACGGACGGGCAGTCCGAGCGCACTATTCAAACCTTAGAAGACATGCTTCGTGCATGTGTAATCGACTTTGGCAACCGCTGGGAAAGGCATCTGCCACTTGTGGAATTCTCGTACAATAACAGCTACCACACCAGCATTAAAGCTGCTCCATTTGAGGCATTGTACGGACGTAAATGCCGGTCACCTCTTTGCTGGGCAGAGGTGGGAGATAGTCAGATCACTGGTCCAGAATATGTGGTAGACACGACCGAGCAAATTGCTCAAATACGAAAACGCATGACGGCAGCTCGCGAACGTCAGAAAGTTTACGCCGACATGGGCAGGAAACCGCTTGAGCTCCAGGTTGGGGAGCGGGTACTACTCAAAGTTTCACCCTGGAAGGGTGTGGTTCGTTTTGGTAAACGCGGCAAACTCAACCCACGATACGTTGGACCCTTCGAAGTCATTGAGAAAATAGGCAGGGTGGCCTACAGACTGAACTTACCAGCGGAACTCGGTGCAGTTCACAACGTTTTTCACGTGTCAAATCTGAAGAAGTGTCCGTCAGATGAGACTCACGTAGTTCCTCTGAAGGAACTCACTATCGACGAGCAGTTACGATTCGTCGAGGAACCAGTCGAAATCACGGACCGGGATGTTAAGGTCCTCAAGAGCACTAGAATACCTCTCGTTCGAGTTCGTTGGAACTCACGTCGCGGCCCAGAGTTCACCTGGGAGCGCGAAGATCAGATGAAACAAAAGTATCCCCAACTGTTCGCAAACAGTACACCCACTACTGAGGCTGAAGCTACGGAATTTCGGGACGAAATTCCAGATCAACGGGGGGTGGATGTGACACCCCAGGAAAACCAGGAAAACCATACAACTTAACTAGCTTCCTCAGTGCGTGCCTACCAAATTTCGGGACGAAATTTCTTTCAACTTGGGGATGATGTGACAACTCGAAATTTAGAACCTTTCTTGTATCCCGATTTAACATGCTTAAACGTGTGACTAGTTAACTTGTGTGATTAATGATAAGTGAACCTTTCATGTGATTATGTGTTGTGTTTAATTGCGTGCGCATATGTAGGCTTGTATGTATGATATGTGTGTATTAGTATGAACCGAGACATAAGAACCTGACTCGAGACCATGTGGTCTCGAGTGAACAATGCAACATATGGGCCGGTTGGGCCACACACACCCTTAGCCTATTCGAAAGCCCACTAGGGTGCACTACTAGGAACGGATATATAACCGTGTGGTTAGCCACCCTTGTCATTTTGGGCACACAACACACATACTCCCCTACACACACACACTCTCCACTCTCTCACTAAAACCCTAGACACCAAGCATCACACTCCTTCTCCTTCTTCTTGGATCAAACCGGTGGCACTAGGACTCTCGGATCGAGCTCAGGATCATCATTCGGAAGTTCACTCATCACTCTTCATACCCTCACACTTAGAGAACCCAATCGGTTAGTGCTTTACTATGTATTAAGGATTATGTGTGCTTGATGTTTGAATGCTTGTCTTCATGTATTAATAAGTGGAAAAATGTATGATTATGGCTTTATCATATTCTCGGGTGTGTATGTTAATGATAATCGGTTAAACATGCCTTGATTTTAATATATATTGCATGATGAGTTAATGAGATCTTGTGATTAAATGTGGTTTAACCATTAGGTTGTTGATATTTATGAAATCGGCTTGCATATGTATGATAGATGATGTTCATATAATCGGATTGTATACTCTTGTGTTAAGAACCGAATGCTCGCTATTAGGGTGATTCATTGTGTTAATATCATAGGGTGCATGTTAGTGTTGATGAGTTGTTGATCATGATTTTGTTTGGTTAAAGTTTATATGAATGAGGATGATGAATCACTTGAATACATGAAGAACAACTTGAATGTGATATGAACATGCTTGAATATTTGAAAACTGATATGTTTGATCCAAATTGGCAAATTGTTAGACAAACAAACATGTTTAAGCGAATAGTACATAATGTTGCATGAAATCAAAATCCAATTGGATAGTACACTGTACCGAATCAGCAGTTGTCCAACCAAAACCCCCAGTTGCGACTCGAGACCACCACATGATGAGTCGAAATCCCCCGGTTGCGACATCGGTTGCGAGTCGCAAACACCTGGTTGCGACTCGAAACCACACGTGATCAACACACAAACCCCATGACTCGAAATCTCGGTTACGAGTCCGGTTGCGACTCGAGACCAAAACAGCATGAACCGAGACCACAGTTACGAGTCCCGTTGCGACTCGAGACCGTGACCATGATAACTCGAGACCGCCGTTTACGACTCAGGTTGCGAGCCGAGAACACCTGGTTGCGACTCGAAACCAACATGTTTGCGACTCGAGAACATAAGAGCACAACTCGAGACCACACACTTGTGTACGCTGTATGGACTTGCTTTATTATGGGCTTAGTGTTTGGGCCGGACCTTGGACTTTGTTAATTATGGGCATGTTACTGTTCGTTCAACTCGTATGCATTACTTGCAAACTGCCATGCTTATACGTGAAAGCCATGAACGATACTTGAATACAATGTGCTAGCATACGTGTAGAAACATACGTGTACTACTTGAATACGAACCTGATTGTATGATACAACTATGATAGGACGTGAGTAACCACAATATTGCTTGTTTGACTTTTCTGTGTATCTGCCGAGCAAACCAAGGTGAGTTCACACCCTCTACAAAGCATGGGATTCCCAGGGGTCGGGAATTGGGGTTAAGGAACATGGGTTCCTCGTCCTCCTTGGGTAGGACAGCAACGGTTCAGGAATGTAATTCCTCGTCCTTATGGACAGATAACTCGTACTAGACCAAAACTCTATCACGAAGTCCCTCACTTTTATATCGACTTAATCGTCGGGCCAATGGCGAGCGGGTCATTAGTTAGATAGCGCTATTTAGGTCTGACAAACCTCACACCGTGCCGCAGAGGACGGGCGTGAACTAATGGATCTGGGGCACGTCAATGATGATAGACATTGACAGTTTCAGGGCACATAAACATGACTACAGTCAGCAGTCGATATGGTAACGAGTCTAGTGTATACATGGGGTAGCCCCCACGGCCGAAATGCCAGATAACTAACACGGGGTAGCCCCCACGGCTGGATTGCCAGAGTAACCGGGAATAAACAAATCACGTTTTAACTATGGGGTAACCCCCACGGCAGGATGCCAGATAAAGGAAACTGTTTTCGAAACAACTTAAAACGAACACCCAACCGTGAACTCACTCAACTTGTTGTTGACTCGTTACTACATGCTTTGCAGGTCCTTAGGTCCTTGGCTGGAGCTTGCATGGAGGAGGATCGTTGTGGGACATGGACGACTGTGTGCCATGTTAAACTTTGAAACAATTAAACTTATGTTTTGATTTAAGACTTATGCTTCCGCTTGCAACTTGAACTATGTTTTGTTTGAACACCAATTGTATTGGTTGAACTTTTATAACCACTTATATGCTTGTTCAATATGATTGGTGGCTGGATCCTGGTCAGTCACGCCTCCAAGCGGTAGTACTCCGCAGGTGGATTTTGGGGGTGTGACACCAACAATCTTGAGTCTCGACCCTTTAATTCGTGTACTACAATTGCTGTCAAAACAAAGCCTACCGTTTGGCGCTTTTGTGATATGGAGTTTCCCATAATTTAAAACTCATCAACCATTTTTATTTGAATCCAAAATTTCCAAACTATTAATTCATAATTATATAATCAACATTAATTAACTATTTTAAATTTAGAAATAATTGAAACCATGTCCCACTATATCTGTTTTTCAAAAGCATTCTATTACTTTGTTACACAGTATAGGTGTGGTGCCTGAATAAGAACTTTGCATCTTTTTAAGACACGTTTGGTTTGGTACGTCAAAGACCATATGAATGAGAAGGTGACCACTAAGAAATAAGTATTCTCATGCATTTAACTGATAAAGTCGGTCAATAATGAGAAATGCAATTATTGTTTTCTTCATTAAGGTTTTCTTACTGACCAATAAAACTTTATTTATTTTCTTTTCAAAATTTCGAGGAAAAAGATTCAAAACCTTATTTTTAATTCTATATATGTAATGTATATTATGGTTTTCTTACCGACCCGTGACATATATTTAGTACCGACTATAGAGATTTATATGAATTTACTTAGAAAAGATCAATTTATAGATACTACTTAAAAAAAACAAAGCGAAAAGAAAAAAAATGTGTAAGAACTGGATTAAGTATTTCACTTATTATTTCTAAATGGTTATTGAACGCATATAACCTTTTTATGTTGATGATGAACTCATGATCTTATTCTTGCTTTTCGTTACAATACCCAAACCAATAGTTTACAGCCACCTCACTCTATTGCTGCCAATAGTTGAAGATGTGTGATGCAAGGATACACCGTATTAGGGGATAAACCGTAATTTTCCTTGCAAACTTTCCTCCATTAATCATCCATCAAGACATTTGGATGATGTACGAGAAATGGGGGATGGTTTGTTTGTAAAGATTAATATCGTGTTAAAAGATATATGGAAGTAGTTAAAAAAAGATTACTAGCTTATTCACTCTATATGTCTCTATATATGTATGTATATAGAGAAACAGAGGGTGTACCAATATTTAAAATCCTTATTAACAGATTAATATCTTGATAGATTTGGTGATGTGTAACAGCTAAACAAATGACAAATCAAGCTAGAGGTGCACAAAACACGTTTTGGGCCCTATTCGGAACCGGGTAAGCCCAATAGGGTATTAACCGACCTGAGTTTTTTTAACAACTTGGTAGGAATTGGAATCGGGTTCTGAATTTTATAATAATACCTACTATACCCGGTTAGGGTAGGGACCGGTTCCTACCCAAAAACCTGATATAACCGATTTTTGCTAAAAAAACGTCTTTTTAAGCGTTTTAACCCAAATTATTTAAGTGTCTATGTTATACATCTAAAAAACAAACATAAAATTAATGAAAGTTAAAGAAAAAACTTTATTTATTGATTTATAATAGAAAAAAATACATAAAAATAAGAGTAAACTGCCATTTTGGTCCCTGTGGTTTGGCCAGTTTTGCCACTTTAGTCCAAATCTCAAACTTATTACATCCAGGGCCCTGTGGTTTGGTTTTTGTTGCCATTTTGGTCCAAATTTCAAATTTGACCAGATTACCCACTTTTGACCCTGCTATTTTGTCTTCACCCTCAGGGGCATTTTGGACATTTTGGTCATTTATTATCTCTTTATTATATAACTCAATTATAATAACTCACTCTCTCTCACTCAACACAGACATTTCTCTCTCAACACATAGCTCTGCTCCTCTCTCTGAACCACCACCATCCCACTGCCGCCAACTCAGGCGGTGGTGTTTTCTTCCGATCACTCTCTCTCTGTCAGTGTTGAAGGTAACGAAAAGTTTGTTGTGAAATTCTAGAGAGAGAAAGTGGAACAAACCCTAAATTGGGGGGTTGATGGTGGTGGCGGTGGTGAGAAGGGGGATGAGGTGGTGCTTGTGGCGGCAGAGCGATGGTGGTGGTGATTTTGATGTGGGTTTAAGGCAACCGATTTGATGATTTTGATGTTCATACATTCACCAATTTGATGATTTTGATGTGGGTTTAAGGCAGCCGACCTCACCTTAATCTCTGCCTTATTGGTGGCTGAGGTGTGGCGGAGGTGTGGTGGAGGTGGTGGTGTTTGTTGTTGTTGTTCTGCAGTGGCATTATTGTTGTTGGTGTGTTTATGTGTATGTGTCTGATTAGGGTTGTTAGGGGAGGATTTTCTAACAATTAGTGATCCTTACTTGTTATCCTAATTAATGATCGTTACTTCTGTGACAGATAGTGATCCTCAGAAGAACTTCAGGATCAGGATCATGGATCACTTTAAGGATCCTCATACTAACGATTGTTTGTTTATGTTTCGTATTATTTTGAAGGAGTAACAAGCTTGACTTGGTCTTGGCAACGTTACTATGGAATATTCCACGGATATTTCGCACACGTTTGACTGGAAATGGACGTTGTGGAGAACGTGGGAGCTTGGCACAAATGCCGGATAGTTTGTTATTGTAGTTAACTTCTATTTTTAAAGGGGTGACGAGCTAGAATTAGAACACTTAGCCATTTTCAGCTACACACACTCTCGTACAATTGCACTCTTGAAGCTCTCGGCGAACACTTATTAGTTTTCATTTATTTTTACACCTTTCACCGTAGTGATCCTTGTACCTAGCTCGTTACTATCCGAAGTTGTATACATTTATTGATTTATTTAAGCTTGGTGATCGGTAGTTTCCATCACCCGGGGTTTTTTGTGCCGGAGATCAACTCTTGATCAAGGGCTTTTTCCCCGTACAAATCCTTGTGTCGTTTGTGCAATTTACGTTGAAGTGATCCTTATCATTGTTCTATATTCAAAGCATCATTCCCTGTAACAGAGAGTTTGGTAGCATTATCCTCATTAGATTTTTTGACCAAAACAGTTTGGCGCCCACCATGGGGCAATTGGTGCTTCATTCATATAAAAATTTGTATTTATGTGCTCATTTCAGTTCCCTACAACCAAGCAAATGGCTTCCTCAGCGAAGAATGCTTCAAATTTGATGCCCTCATTCTGTTCTTCACAAGGCGTTCGCCCTTTGCCTCCACCACCTCCTGGATCCCAAAAGAATGCTGCGAAGAAACCAACTCCTATTTTCTCAAAACCTCCAACTTCTTCTGCTTCTTACACTCCCACTACTAGTGACATGTTTACTTTGATTTTGCAGATGAAGGATCATATACAGCAACAGGATAAGACCAATAAAATCGGAGATCTCAAGAAATAAAAGAAAACGGCAGAGGATCATTCCCCACTGATGCCCAGATCTTTGAATTTTGATACTCCGGTGATTACTTCTCAGCCATCAGTGGTTCCAGATGTTCAATATGTGGGTGGACCAAAAGGAGTGCACTACGGAACAACAACAGTGACCCAGGCATCGGGTTCCTATTTCCAGCCAGCGAGATCCTATCCTCAGCATATGGGATCCCTCACGAATTCAGGAGGATACTCAGGAGTGCAGCAGGTTCAAGGATCCTCCTTTGTTCCAGGATCATCCCAGGTTCAAGGATCCTCCATTGTTCCAGGATCATCCCAGGTTCAAGGATCCTCCTTTGTTCCAGGATCATCCCAGGTTCAAGGATCCTCCATTGTTCCAGGATCATCCCAGGTTCAAGGATCCTCCATTGTTCCAGGATCATCCAAGGTTCAAGGATCCTCCTTTGTTCCAGGTTCAAGGATCCTTCCAGATGCCAGGATCCTTGAGGAGTTTGCAAACAGGAAATTCAGATGTCCATCAGGGAGATTTTATTCCAATGCAGACCAATGCTTCTACTGGTCCTTCGATCATTCCAGAGCCCCAACAATATGGATTATCATCCATTCTTCCTAATTTGAATCCAATGGGAGGTAACACTTTTAATAATTCTTATACTACTAACCATGGCCTTATGCAGGATCCAGGTATCAATCATGCCATGGCCAGAGAATTGCAGAAGTTGAAGGATATGATATCAAGTGTTCCAGGAGTGGTCAAACCTATCACAGAGATCGCAGATGGGAGCCACAAGATATCTCGCTTTGCACCACCAATCTGTGATGCTGAGATACCCAAGAGGTTCCATGTCCCAACTATGAAGCTGTATGATGGTTCGACGGATCCTGAAGAACACATAGCACAATACAGGGAGAGGATGGAGAACAATCCAATCCCATAAAGGTTAAAGGAAGCATGCCTGTGCAGGGGATTCAGATCCACTCTTACTGGATCAGCTCTCAAATGGCTGCTAAGTCTCCCCCCCTACTCTTTTACCTCATTTTCTAATCTAGTTAACCTATTTAATAATCAGTTTTCTTGTAGTAGAAAATTTGAACGATTAACTAGTGATCTATATAGGATAACCCAGGGTCATAATGAATCATTAAGGGATTACATTACCAAATTCAGTAAAGAATCCTTAGACATTCCCAACTTGGATATAGCTACGGCTGTTGAGGCCTTTAAAATGGGATTGCTTAGGGATTCATTGTTCTATGATGATCTTGTTATGACACCATGCAGGAACCTAGATGAGGTAAGAACCCGGGCACTTAGGTTCATCCGGCTAGAGGATGACAAAAGGATCCAGGAGAGGTTAGCAGGATCCTCAAAGCAGGATAAGCAAGGATCCTCATTCAGGAACAACAAGTTCAGATCCTATAACAGATCTGATAACCAGAACGTGCATGCTGTTGATCAAGAAGAGGATGATGAGGATTATCCTCCAATCTCCGAATATTGTTTTTCTGTTGATAACAATGAACTAATCCTTGCGATGCAGGACTTAGGTGAAAAAGCCAGATGGCCCAGAAAGAATGATAGGCCAGCTGCAACTAAGGATAAATCAAAGTGGTGTGCATACCATGAAGATTTTGGGCATCTTACAGAAGAATGCATTGCACTAAGAAAGGAAATTGGATACTTGTTGAGCAAGGGACATCTAAAAGAGTTGTTGGGTAGGAAAAGTCAAGGACTCAGGATCCTGAAAGGATCCCTGAGAAAGCTCCGGCTCCTCCAGCACATGCACAAGTAATAAACTTTATTTTTGGAGGATCAGACATTTGTGGCACATCCTTCTCAGCAGCTAAAAGGCATGCAAAGGAAACTAAGATGGATAGTGGAGAAAGACCCGTTCGAACATCAAGTGTCTCCGAAGGAAAAGTCATAACCTTTGAT
This sequence comes from Helianthus tuberosus, assembly GCA_030545235.1. Taxonomy (NCBI): domain Eukaryota; kingdom Viridiplantae; phylum Streptophyta; class Magnoliopsida; order Asterales; family Asteraceae; genus Helianthus; species Helianthus tuberosus. Next base: position 24,875,602 of record CM060368.1, read on the forward strand.
GAGGATGATCGTGTTGATATCCAGGATCCTCATCACGATGGTTTAGTTATTACTCTTTTCATTTCTAACCATTTTGTCCGCAGGATCCTTATAGATGGAGGAAGTTCAGTGAACATTATTCAGCTCGATGTTCTAAAAAAGATGGGTATTCCTGAACAGATATCATATCCATATTCAGACCCCGGCTATCGAGGATCATGTGGCTATGGAGATAGGAAAGAATTCTGCAATTATCCCTAGTGAGGATACTCAATCCCATTCAGGATCAGGATCATGGATTTCACCAATTATGAGATACTTACAACATGGAGAGATTCCTACAGGAGAAAACCCTAGGGCTTTCAAACTAACGGTATCTCAATTCACAATTTTAAATAATATGTTGTATAGACGATCTCTTGCAGGACCATACTTGAGATGCATTGAGGATCCTGAAATCCAAGAAGTTTTAAAAGCCTTCCATGAAGGAGATTGTGGAAACCACACTGGGGGCAGGGCATTATTCTCAAGGATCCTGAGGACAGGATACTACTGGCCAACCATGAAGAGAGATGTTGTAGAGTATGCTAAGAGATGTGATCCTTGTCAGAGACACAACAATATCCTTCATCAACCAGCTGAATTTTTGCATCCTATATCCTCCTCTTGGCCATTTATGAGATGGGGTATGGATATAGTTGGTAAGCTCCCTAAGGCACCTGGTGGAAAAGTGTTCATGCTAGCTATGACTGATTACTTCTCCAAGTGGATAGAGGCTGAAGCTTTTGCCCAAGTCAGAGAAAAGGAAATTATATCCTTCATTAAAAGAGATATTATAACTAGATTTGGAATTCCTTCTGAAATTATATGTGATAATGGTTCCCAATTTATTGGGGGCAGAACCACTAACTTTTGTGACAGCTGGGGGATTAAGATGATAACATCAACACCAGTCCACCCACAAGCTAATGGTCAGGCAGAATCATCAAACAAGATCATCATCAACAATTTGAAGAAGAAGCTTGGATGCAAGAAAGGGAAATGGGCAGAAGAACTACCTTATGTGCTTTGGGCTGATAGGACAACCCCTAAGAAAGCAATTGGTCAAACACCATTCTCTTTGGTATTTGGGGCAGAATCAGTGATCCCAACAGAAATGGTGGTTCCAACTGCTAGAACAAGTACCCGTGATCCTGAGGAAAATGATGAGAACTTGACTCATGACCTGGATACTATTGAAGAAATCAGGGATCTGGCTAGGATAAGGATGGCCAGTTATCAACAAAGAATGGCTGGTGCTTATAACAAAAATGTCAGGATCAGGAAGTTTCAAGTTGGAGATATGGTATTAATGAAAGCATTTCAGAATACCACCAATCCTGCTGATGGAAAATTGGCTCCAAAATGGGAAGGCCCTTATTTGATTGAAGCTGAAGCAGGAAAGGGGGCATATAGATTGCTAACCATGGAAGGTGATTTGCTACCAAGAGCTTGGAATGCTGTCCACTTGAAGAAATATTTCATGTGAGCAGGATCCTCATGGCACAGATGATCCTTACGTTAAGAGTATCCTTGAAGGATCCTTAAAGTATCAGTGATCCTTACTTTGGTAATATCCTAACCTTGAACTATTTCATTTCTTTATTTTCTCACATAAGGATAAGGATCATGTGTCCTTTATCCATCTCTCACGTGATTTTAAGTTTTGAAAGTTCAGGTATCCTTAGCATAACATTGGTTATCTGCAGAAGCAATCCGTTCCTTGGGTTTAACCCCAGTTATTTGGGCTTGACCCCAGTTCCGCCTGTAGCGCATGATGATCCTGGTATAGTTCAAGGCAGTGGGACCAGTACTCGCTTTAGGGGCTGATAATTCCATTGTACTGGCTATACCTAGGATCCTAAGTATAATGGTAGACGTACCATACATCTGTTCCTAAGGTTTCTAACGTTTTCACGTTAGCTAAGGTTTTGGCATTATCATGTCACGAAGTTTGGATAGTCGCCAGTTAGGGCCATACTCCAGTTTACATACGATCCTTGGGCTTGTCCCCAGTTATCCTTGGGCTTGTCCCCAGTTATCCTTGGGCTTGTCCCCAGCTATCCTTGGGCTTGTCCCCAGTTGCTAACTCTTATCTTATATTGGCTTAGTCCCAAGTTATGCTCTATTTAAGGTCCTTGAAGATAAGCAACTAGGGATCCTTGATCCTTACTTCTCTCTAAGGTTTATTTTGTAGTTATCCTGATTATGGTTAGGATCCTAACTTGGATCCTCAGGTATGATCCTTCATTATTTTTAATTCTACACATTGTTTGTTTGAATGACCCTTAAAATTTGACAACTAAACTTGTGATCCTTAAAATATGTTACTTTTTGGGATTCTTTAACTATAGGATACTTGATCTTGGATCATATCCTAAGTATTTTCAATCTGACTTATTCAAAATTGTTTATTCAATAAATGTATATCAAAACATTTGAGAATTAAAGAGACAAAAAGGATAACAATACAAGATAAGCGACAAAAGATTAAGGTTTTATTTATTAACAAAAGATTAACCCTTAAAAGGTTGTCAAAATCACCTACCCCGAGCATCTACCAGCAAAAGGTGGCCCGTCCGCTGGGGTAGGTAAAGGGTGTCCATGATAATAGGTTCAAAAGTAGTGTAGGAATATAAAGGTGGCAGGATCACAATGGCTTCATCCCCCAAACAGAGGATCCCTCCACCGTTTGCAATCCTGCCTATTGTCCAAAGGATCATACATGATCCTTAATCCTAAAAACTATTGTTCAGTACAAACCATCAAATTATTCAACAAAACAACCATTAAACTAAAAAATTAGGCTCCGGCTATGTCTAGAAGTTTCCTTCATCGCCCAATCATGCAGCCTAAACCTTCCCTGCATCATCACCTCCGGCTCCACTTGCTTCACCACCTTCACCTTTGCCTCCAGCCTCGATCGCCAAAACCTCCTCAGCCTCATCATCATCTTCAAGATCAGCCAATCTTGCTTTCCAGTCCTCAATCTCCTAGCTGCTTCTGTCGAAGTTAGGATCTTGAGCTTCCTGGGCCATCTTTAGTTTGGTCTGATACATTGTGATGGCGGCAGAGACCTTTGCACCTTCTATGAGATCATGCTTTTCATAGTCAAGGTCAATCAGAAGTTTAGCCGTCTTAGTCTTGGCATCCTGGAGCTCCTTCTGAAGATCAGCGATTTTGAGGTCCTTTAGCAATGCAACCTGCTGGAAGTCGGCAATCTTCCTATCCTGATCCTCAACGTGGCCAACATAATCCTCAATCTCAGTGAATTTCTGCAAAGGGGATAAAAGATAAGGTCAAGACCGAGTGATCCTCAAATCAGCAGGATATATCAGCAGGATATACTAGCAGAGACAGTGATCCTTACATCATTGAAGTACTCGAGGAATTGATGGCGGATCAGAGGCAGACCCTGCAGATCCTCAGCTTCAGAGGCCTTTCTCTTCTTAATTCCCTTTTCCTTTGAGGGGTGCCTTGGGGACTGAAGCTGTCGGGCTGGTTGGAGCCTTTCTTTTGGAGGCTCTGACGGTGGTGAGATCGGTGACATTGAACTTTGAAGCAGACTTGGTGGATTTTTCAGCACCTACACAACTAAAACAAGATAAGTATCTTTATTTCACTCATATTTCATTATTTATTTAATTTTTAAACAAAGATACTGTTAGGGGAGGATTTTCTAACAATTAGTGATCCTTATTCGTTATCCTAATTAATGATCCTTACTTCTGTGACAGATAGTGATACTCAGAAGAGCTTCAGGATCAGGATCATGGATCACTTTAAGGATCCTCATACTGACGATTGTTTGTTTGTGTTTTGTATTACTTCGCAGGAGTAACAAGCTTGACTTGGTCTTGGCAACGTTACTATGGAATATTCCACGGGTATTTCGCACACGTTTGACTGGAAATGGACGTTGTGGAGAACGTGGGAGCTTGGCACAAAAGTCGGATAGTTTGTTAGTGTAGCTAACTTCTATTTTTAAAGGGGTGACGAGCTAGAATTAGAACACTTAGCCATTTTCAGCTACACACACTCTCATACAATCGCATTCTTGAAGCTCTCGACGAACACTTATTAGTTTTCACTCACTTTTATACATCTCACAATAGTGATCCTTGTACCTAGCTCGTTACTATCCGAAGTTGTAAACATTTATTGATTTATTTGAGCTTGGTGATCGGTAGTTTCCATCACCCGGGGTTTTTTGTGCCGGAGGTCAACTTTTGATCAAAGGCTTTTTCCCCGTATAAATCCTTGTGTCGTTTGTGCAATTTACCTTGAAGTGATCCTTATCATTGTTCTACATTTAAAGCATCATACCCCGTAACTAAGAGTTTGGTTGCATTATCCTCATTAGATTTTTTGACCAAAACAGATACTTACTTGACATCGGGACAGATCTTGAGGATACCTCCTGAGAGTCTTGGGTGGTTGTCTTGAAAGTTCTTGTTTCAGGATCTAGTTTCTTGAAAGCGATGAGTCTCTCTTTGGCAGCAGGAGACAGTCTGAGGTGTGAGACGGTGATAGCTGCATAACAAGAAAGCAAAAATATATAAGTGATCCTTATATCAAAAGGAAGTTTTCTGGTGATCTTTCTCAGGATCCTCCACCCTACCACGGGTAGCCCATTTCTTGGGTAGATCCTTTCCATCATCAATAGAATCTCTCTTGACGAAAAAGAAACGCCGCTTCCAGTTAGCGTCATTCTTGGTAGCTTTGAAGATCGGGTGTTCCTCACCAGGTTTACGTTTGAACAAATAGCGATGAGAGCCAAAGGTAGTAAGATCATACGGCTCTCCCAGCTCTGACATTCCTAGGTCTATCCCTTCCTGCTCGATGATCCTTTCAAGGGTATACAAAACCCTCCATATCATCGGCATGGCTTGGATATAAGAGATGCCGGTTAGGGAAAAGAAAGATTGGGTGAAGGCTGGGAAAGGATATGTATAGCCTATGGTGAACGGAGTGACAGGAAAAGCAACCCACTTGTCGGAAATATGATCACTCAGGGCATTGGGGTCAAAAGGTCTAAACTCGGTGTTCGCCGGGAAGCAGTGGCGGATCATATCAATCTGTACATCGTTAAAACAGCAGCGTTCTTTTATGGAATCTTCGATGATCCCCTGGCTTTTCGGTGGGCTGTTTTTCGGTTGATCCTTAGCTGGGGAGTTCCGTAGCAACATCTTTGATAGAAAAATGGGAAGAGACGGAAAACAGAGCAAAGAAGGAAGAAGATGAAGATAGAATACCTGTTTATCTTCGGAATGCTGTTATAAAGGGAGTATCTCTGAAATTTTAAATGCAATCGATCCTATCTATATCTCCTATTTATAATCATGATCGTGCAGGGTTGTCACTTCTGTGACGTCATGGTTGCAACGGATAGTTCTACAATAACGGCTATATTTACGATAGTTAGTTGCGGATAAGATCAGGAAAATATAATTCGCTCATTTAACATATCACTCCTTATATTTTGGGGGCAATTGTTAGGGGAGGATTTTCTAACAATTAGTGATCCTTACTTGTTATCCTAATTAATGATCCTTACTTCTGTGACAGATAGTGATCCTCAGAAGAACTTCAGGATCAGGATCATGGATCACTTTAAGGATCCTCATACTAACGATTGTTTGTTTATGTTTCGTATTATTTTGCAGGAGTAACAAGCTTGACTTGGTCTTGGCAACGTTACTATGGAATATTCCATGGATATTTCGCACACGTTTGACTGGAAATGGACGTTGTGGAGAACGTGGGAGCTTGGCACAAATGTCGGATAGTTTGTTATTGTAGTTAACTTCTATTTTTAAAGGGGTGACGAGCTAGAATTAGAACACTTAGCCATTTTCAGCTACACACACTCTCGTACAATTGCACTCTTGAAGCTCTCGACGAACACTTATTAGTTTTCATTCATTTTTACACCTTTCACCGTAGTGATCCTTGTACCTAGCTCATTACTATCCGAAGTTGTATACATTTATTGATTTATTTAAGCTTGGTGATCGGTAGTTTCCATCACCCGGGGTTTTTTGTGCCGGATATCAACTCTTGATCAAGGGCTTTTTCCCCGTACAAATCCTTGTGTCGTTTGTGCAATTTACGTTGAAGTGATCCTTATCATTGTTCTATTTTCAAAGCATCATTCCCTGTAACAGAGAGTTTGGTTGCATTATCCTCATTAGATTTTTTAACCAAAACAAGGGTATTAATGGGTGATGGATGTGTCTGATTGGGTGTTAATTCGGTGGTGGTGGGTTTGTGGTGGCGGTGGTTCTCACAGAGGTAGCAGGGGTGGGGGTTTGGGTTTTATGGTGGCGGTGGTTCTCACAGACGTAGCAGGTGGTGATGGGGGTCTACGTCCTCTCTCTCTTCTGGTCTACGTCCCTGTCGTCGTCGGGAATTCATGGGGGGTGTTGCAGACAAGAGATGAGGGGAATAGGGAAAGGTAGCGGCTGATGATATTGGCTAGGGTTCTTGAATGAGTGAAGTAGAGAGAGCAGGGTTGGTGGTGGTGATGATACGGTGGTGGGGGTGGTGGTGTGGTGGTGGTAGTTCAGAGAGAGAGAGAGTGCAGAGAAAGGGGTGTTTGGGATTTATAATCAGAGTTTAGGGGGTGTTTGGGATTTATAATCAGTTTAGGGGGTGTTTGGATTAATAATCATTTACAATAAAACCAAAATGACAAAAATACCCTTGGATATAAGGACAAAACAGGGGGTTGAAATTGGGAATTCTAGTCAAATTTGAAATTTGGACCAAAATGGCAACAAAAACCAAACCACAGGGACCAAAATGGCAGTTTACTCTAAAAATAAACATATAAAATTGTAGGACCGGTTTTGACACCGTTCGATTGCGTAACGAACGTTCAACGTGCGGAATCCGTGAGCGTACGTGATCGAACACAATATAACGTACTAGAACCGTGATTTTATTGCAAGATATGACGTGAATGATACAAAAACCACGTAGAGAGAGTTTTCTCTCTCTAGACTTGAATCACCAAAATCACCAAATGGAGCAAAAGTCTTCCAAAAGTCTTACAACTTATGACATAACACTCTATTTATAGGTCAAGGCTAATTAATGAAACTTTTCATTAATTACAAGATTGCCACCTTGCCTTTTTATCTAAATGTAATACTTTAACGACTTAATATCTTCAGTTCCTCGCTACGGCTCGGATTGACGAAGGCGATAGACATTAATGCATCAACAAAAATATTTATTTCATTACAACTTTATTTATTACGACCCGCCGCATCTTCGGCGAGTTCGTCGTCGGATACGCCCGAAGATAGTCCATCTTCCACTTCTTTCTCGAGTACTCTTGATTTATTTCATCTTCAATATTTGTCTTGTCTTCCATCTACCGCATCCAAATGATCTTTTAAGCAAATGCACATCTCTATCGATATGGGAGTGAGGCTTGTTCTTCCTATCGACAATACCATGCCTCTAAGAGAAAAAAGTGGATTCTGAACCTAGCGTAGAAGCTTGGACACTTAGTAAATCATGGGCCATGCTGGATAGAATCGAATATTCTTTAGCCTTTTCTTTCCATCAATCAAAAGATCAAAGCTGTTACAAACTTCGATAGGCATAGTGGATACATATTTGCATAACTGTACCTATCGAGTTCGCTTGTTGGGGTGTTACAAGTAAAAACTTAAGCTCGATTCTTGAGACACGTTCATGTTTGTTATCGGGCCATATTTATTTAAATAAAAATCAAACTTTTTGTTCAAAGCTTTGTTGAATCAGTGTTTAGGCTTTGCTTTCAAATTTCGTTCCCTCTCATGCATATTTAAATTGTCGAAAATTTCGTCAATAAGATGTTCAAACCCCATAACTTTTAGCATAGGACTTAAAGCGACGACACGAGTAAAAACCGCAGGTAGGTCCAAAAATTATTTTTTAAATTTTTTTTCGTTCATTGGTTTTATCATTATGGAAACAAGTTATTTCTAGTTTCAAAATTTTTGAAGTTTAAAGTCATTAAAAATACTTCCGTAAGAACTTTACAACATGTGGGATAGTAAACCCCGAATAATTTTATTGTTGCCGTTTTGAAAACATCAAGAAATTGAGTAATGTTTTTGTGTTACGCCAATACATTTCGTTGAACGGGTGCCAGTTATATGCATCAACTTTTTAGTGGACCTATTTGGAACATAGCACTCTCAATCATAATACAAGTTGAATTACAATGAGCCGGTACGTCCCAATTAGGACCTCTATGTTTGACTTCGATATCGGCCCAATGGGCTATATAATCTTGATATCTTTCCTTTCCACATTTAAAAGTATCGTTTAACACCAATCTAAAAGATTTTATATTGTGACTAACATGTTTATTTTCTAGCCCGGTTTACACTACTAAATTAATAATATGCTCAACACGAGTATGGAAAAAAGCCTTCACAAATCGGTCTTTATTTAATTTGCAATTTTTCAATGGTTGCGGTATTATTCGAGACATTTTCGAAAGATATTGAAAATATTTTATTTTGTAAACCATATGTTTTTATTGTATTTCCAACATATACAAACACAAGTTTGATGATGTCAGCCGGCAATAGGAAAAGCAAATGGCCTAGGGGTGGCGGCCAGCTTTATCTTTTTTAATTTTTTTTTTGCACAAAATAGGTATCACCCTGCCATTGGTTGAAATAAGCGGCCGTCTCTCCCTCATTGGACCAACCATTTTATTATTTTATACACTTTAAAATTGCGTTTTCGCCCTGCAATAGTGTTTCTCTCCCATTGGTTCAAATGGGTGGCGAGCAATACCTATTGGAACACCCAGTTTATTATTTTATATCCACTTTAAAATTACGTTTTTTTCCCAGTTAAAAAATATGGTTTTGTCTCAACTTCAAAATACATTTACCTTTTTGCCCCGAGCTAAAAAATATGATTTCGCCCTCGGTAAAAAAAATACGCTTTTACCCTCAGCCAAAATTAGGTTTTAGTCCCAGTTCAAAATAAATTTTTGTTTTTCCCCCGGCTTAAAATTACGAATTTACACCACTTTATTATTTTATACCTACTTTAACATTACGGTTTTGCCCACGGTTTAAAATTACGTATTTGCCCCCAGTTCAAAATAAATTTATGCTTTTGCCTCCAGCTAAAATTTACGCATTTCCCCTTGGTTCAAAATTACGATATCACCCTCAATTTAAAATTACGTTTTTGCCCCCAGTGCAAAATAAAATTATGGTTTTGCCCTAGCTAAAAATTAGGATTTTACCCTCGAAAAGTTTTGATTTTTCCGCCAATAAAAATATGACTTTGCCCCCGCTAAAAATCGTGTCAAAGAGCTGCCTAATTAACACTCTTTTTACTTTTTATTTTTAGCAAAACTATAGTATTTTTTTTTAATTGGCTGAGAATAATTCGGACATCGCCCCGCAATGCGGGCGGGGCATCACCTAGTTATCTAGAATTTCAAATAAGTTATAATTTTAAATAAGTTATTTTCAAAATGTGAGACGGAAAACTATCAAATGCAATCGCAATCATACGTTTAATTAAATGATGTTTTAATGTACGATTCCGGTAAATCATGTGAAGTCGCCCAAGAAAGTGTAGAAGAAAGCGTTAAATGTTGAATGTGTGAAACGAGAGTAAACCGAGCGTAATTTTTTCATTTTTTGAATGTGTTCAAGCGTTTTTGAGTTGGGTAATCAATCAATACAACCCATTACTATTTATATTTGATTTTTAGACTAGAAATCATTTTCTAACAGTCAAAAATCAATCCCAACCGGTATATAGCCGTTTGAAGTGGTCAAAAATCGATTCCAGTGCGTTTAACGGTAGGAACCGGATAGGAATCGGTTAGGGTAGGAACAAGATTGGAACCGAATTAAAAAATCGATTCCATCACCACTGTCAAGCTACACCACCACCATCAAGCTCCGTCAACCATCACTGTACCGTATTGCCGACAAGCTTCGTCAAGCACCACCATAACGTCGACAAGCTCATGCTCCGGCCAGTTTTGTTTTATTATTTAGAAAACACATAGTGTGCTTTTAGGTAGAATCCTTTTTTGATATGAGATTTGAATGAAAAGTTATGTAATCTTGAAATTTATGAGTTCAAACAAGTTATTAGCGGATATGAGAAACCTTGGTTTAAGTTTTTGATAAACAATTCATCAATTCCAACATTTTATGTAATCTGGAAATTTGTTGTGTAATCTCCGACGATCTTTCATGCAAATTCTCCGGCAAGAGTATTAGCGGCGACAAGGGGAATTAGCGGCGACAAGGGGAATTAGCGGAAACATTTTGATCAATAGTGGCCAGAATTAGCGACGCCAATTAGTGGCGACATGTCGCCGCTAAAATCTTCGTTCACGGGGTTTTTAGTGGATTGCTCTTGTTTCTTTGTAGTGATAGTTTACAAGAGAACAATTTTAATTGGCCCACAACATAAAGAACCACACAATTCTATAAAAAAACACGACTTCATGAATACTCAGTAACCATTTTTGAGTAGAACCAGCTTCGTTTCTTTATTACATGAGCAACCCAACAATTTTCTATATTTACATTCAGCGTGAGGGAATAGTTCCCTTTTGTTATTGGCTTATATGGGCGGCTAGCAATAATGCCCCATTAGTCCAGTCAAATTATGATTTTTTCCCGTTTAAATTTACAATTTTACTATTGGTTTTTTTTCCCTCTCCTAGCCAAATTACGATTTTGCACTCAGCTCAGCTGCCTTGCACTTCCCTACTGGTCCAGCCAAATTACGATTTTACCCGGTTTAAATTTACAGTTTTGCTATTGGTTTTGTTTTTTTCTTCTCCTAGCCAAATTTCAAATTTGCCCTCTGCTCAAATTTATAGTTTTGCCATTGTTTTTGTTTTTTTCCTAGTCAAATTACGATTTTGCCCCCAGTGTAAAATTCGTTTTAGTTTTTTTTTACAAGACTATGATAGTGTTTTGCTTTAATTAGTTGACTCAATGTAATATTTATTCGTAGTGGTAGTTTTTCCATCGTCTTAGTTTTTTCTAGCAAAAGTATGATAGTGTTTTGTTTTAATTGGTTGACTCGATGTAACTTTTTGTGATCGTGTTATGAGTAGCATGTATAAGTAACCGAAACATAGACATACATGCTATGAGAGTGAAATATTCGACTTGGTGCCCCGCAACGCGGGCGGGACAAAAACTAGTTTAAATATATAATACACATCAAAATCGTTACTATTTAACTTGTAATTGGATAGTAAAAGAGATAACCATTTAGCCTGATAAAAAATCATAATTTTATTTATTTGACAATATATAATTCTTAATTGTGTACCAATAATAATATAAATCTTCTGCTTACCCAAAACTGTATGATTTACGATATCGATTATTTTAAGTGATTGAGGCGGTTTAACTTTAAGAGGAAGACGTCGATAACGTGTTTCTAAAACATCTGTAACCTATTAGCAATATAGAGAGAAGAATAGGAAAATGAGATAATATTTTCTTGTTAATATTTCAATATGAGATACAATGGCTCTATTTATAGGCCTTACATTAATACAAGAGTAATTAGAAGATAGGAGTTAAACATGTGGAGTCATTATAATTGATGTATTCATAACATCAACCTTATAACTCAACACACACAACCTTATTTAATAACATTCATACAATTTGATTTCCATTTCAAGTCGAAAATAGTAATCGCCTTGTGCAATATCGGTACGAAAAGTAGCAATCCCTCGTGTCATAAAGAAATCTCCAGTGCCACCAACAACTGAAAGATCCCTTGTTTCCTCACCCATCATGTCTGCACCAATAATGTTAATTGTTCCTTTATGTTCAGTGGAATTGAAAATCAAAGTATACGAAAACCAAGCATTATACTCGGTCTTCATATCATAGAAGTATAATCCTTGTGCCCTAGCCACAGGGGGAGATAGGAGGTGGTTGTCTTGGTAATGGGATCATCAAAGACCACAAGCATCCCATGCTTGTAGTTCCCAAGCTTCGTACGATTTGTGACAGTTGCTGATGTGGCATTAGCGGCATTGCTGCCATTGAAGAGGATGTCATGGTAATATAACACAAATCTCTTGCATGGTTTCTTCTCATCTAGTTTTTCTGAGTGAGCAATTATGGAAAAAGTGTGGAAGATAAGGAGCGAAAATAGAATGAAAACAATGTACTCATAAAAGTTTATACGAGCCATCTCTAGATTGGATTTGTGTTCAACAAGAGTTTCTTTATCCGATATATATAGTGGTAAAATACAACTTGTAATAGAAAATCATGTAAAGCTCTGAAATTTAAATAATATATAAAAGTAAATTAATAAAACTTGGAGAAGAAGTCAGTCTATTTTAAAAGTTGATAACCATAATATTATAATATATTTATAACGCTCCCCCTTGGTTATCAACTTAACGCGCTTTGAGATGCTGCCTCGTTAAAAACCTTGCTAGGAAAAACCCAGTGGGACAAAACCTCAGGGAAAAAGAGTGTAGTGCGTATTTTCTTCTCATGATACTTCTGGATCATGTATGTTGCCTCATTAAAAACCTTACTAAGAAAACCCAAATGGGACAAAACTTAGTGAGGGAAAAAAAGTGCAACTTGAATAAGTCTCCCCCTCATTTTAACATGTATCCTTTAAGTGACGTGTGTCTATCCTCCTTGAAAGTTTATCAAAGCTTTTGTAGCCAATTATTTGTCGCTCCATCCTTTAATGTGCAATCATTTATGTTGAGCAATGTTGTACAATCTTCTAACGAGACTTTAGGTGTCTCCAAAAATATCATATGTCCATGACTGTGTTTGTTACATTCCTGCATCTATAAGACTAACCAAACTTGTTTTGATGGGTTAGTAAAATATAATCAAATATCGTTTATACCTGAAATATTTCTTTGAACTCATTTCAATATCTCTTCGTTTGACAAAGGCTATATCATGACTATTAGCTAAAGTGAAAGATATTATAACCATACATAGCTAGCAAAACATATTAATGCACATATGCATTTCACGATGGTACTTCTAGAATGAGAATCTCTACTTTGGTAGGAGATGATAATAATCATTTCTTATAACAAGTGACTTAAGAACTTTTAACATCCTTTAAGGTTCAACTATGCCCATATTAAAATATCCCAACATCATCTTCTAGATGTACTTGAGGGATTGATAAAATATAATTACATATATACTCGAACTGCAGTTTGAGTAATAATTAGACTGTGCCAAGGTTATTCAAAAATTCTCCATCTAAAAGCTCGACAGTTTCTCTCGATGATGCCTACACATCATCAATGTAAACTGCGATTATAGTGAGCTTTTAAAAGCAGAATATTGAAAAAACATGGTTAATTTAATCAAACTTATATCCCTCTTTATGCGAATATCTCGAGTTATACATAACTCGACCCGACTATTTTAGTCCATACATATTTTATCAACTTCAAATAGTATGTCCTTAAGGTTTTTATATCAATGCTTCTAGCATTATTAATCCATGAGGGAATTCTTCCCATCTTATCCAAATATGCATGTGCATTCACTCTTCATGAGTTGTGTTACATAAACTTACCCATATAACACATATAGATCTGTATCATATGCACAAATGTCATAAACACTTGCTTTTATCTCCAAAATCCATATTGTACCATGCGTGTACATTCATTATTGAGATATCACAATCATCGGGTACACGTTTTCTATGTATGTTTCTTGGTGCACAAGTATTACATCGTTAAGATGTTTCAATTAACTTTTTAAGACACTCAATTGCTTTAGAAACTCATCAGGAGTTCCAATTATATCCAACATGTAAAAAAATCATAACCTATTCAAATCCGAATATGTATACAATGATTACATTGTTCTCGAAAACTTACCTTACATGACTTATATAATTTAATCCTTCAGGACTTTCATGTAAACTTTCAGTATCAAGTGATACATAACATTCATAAGACGCATATCAATTCTCTCTTTATCTTACCAGACTAATAAGATATTGGAAAGTCATTGTATCCACCACTAGAGAATGAGTCTCCTCATTAATCAATTATTTGCAAAAATCTTGTGCCACCATTTTTCTTAAAATAACTTCATGTTATTTTCAATTCATAACTTGCATAAAAGACCCATTTGTATCCAACACATCTTACAACTTCAGTTGCATGGACTAGTGATCCAAAAACTTTCCATTTCAACAGAGAATTCAACTCTGCCTTATTTGCATCTTTTCATTTTAGCCAATCATTTCTATGTTTACGTTCATAGGCATATCTCAATCTTGATCCTCATTGTTTAATCATTTTAAGCGCTACATTATATACAAAAGTATAACGATGTCGATTTTTATTTCGATTCCATACATATCTTAGACATGATACAACTTATCGAGATCTCTTTATTTCCAGGTACCTGAGGTTCTTCTTGAACCACCACGTCTACTGTCTCTTCAGGAGACCTTTTTAATATCACCTCGACTTAACCATCTTAATTAGTTGCTCCAACTTTCGAGGAATTGTATTACTTGAATCGACTAGTCTACCACGCTTAGGTTGTGTTCACATTGGTTCTCGCGGTTCTCGCAATAAATGGAGTTCTCGCATGAGCCCCTCCCTATATATATATATATATAGGATCAGGATCATTTCAGAACCATAAATATTTACAGAACTCGCAAAACTCCTAATAAACAATCTTTTTATTTATATATTTTTATGTTTAGGATAATTTTATCATTTATTATATGTATTTTTACGATTACATAAATGTTAAGAGTAATTTTATCATTTTTTATATGTAATTTTATAATTACACATATGTAAACTAGTTTTTTTACATATTTGTAATTAGTTATTACACATATATATAATTTTGGCAATTAAACATATGTAAACTACTTTTAACATTATGTAATCAAAGAAATACATATAATAGATGTTAAAAAGATCCTAAATACCAAAACTTATATATAAAATGATAGTTTATTAGGAGTTCTGAAAGTTCTATAGTTATTTAGAGTTCTCAAATGAACTCAACCCTATATATGTATTTATATATATATATATATATATATATATATATATATATATATATAGTGGAGAGTTCAAATGAGAAGAATTTTTTTGTAAGAAGAAAAAAGAATAAATTTCAACCAATAAGAATGCTTTATTTTACATCATTTAATATAAGTATTTAATGTTGCTATAAGGGTACATTGGTAAATCTATATAGGTCATTAATTTGTAGACTTCCTCTTTAATAACTAACTACATTAAATAATTTGTAAGTTATCTTCAAAATATATATTTTTTCAAAAAAATAAAATAAAATAATTTAAAGTGTAAGATAAACTACGAGTTGTGTAGGATAAATTACGAGTTGTGTAGGATAAATTTCAACGTGTAGAATGAATTTCGAAATATGTAGGATAACTTTTGCTTTATGTAGGCAAAAAAAGTTAGTGTGGGGGATAGTACTCTTTATGACTAATTAATTAGTAAAAAATGATAATAAATGAAATAAGTGAAAAAACTATTTAATGTTTTACAAAATTAACCTTTGTTCTTTTTCTTCTCAATTAAATTTTCTTCTCAAATGAACCTTCCCTATATATATATATATATATATATATAATCAAGATCAAGAGAAAATTCTTTTGAATTGTGAGGACTTAGAGAACTCGGCCTTCTCGTGCGAGTTTTGTCCCCATTCTTTTCACACCCTATATTAAAATGTTATAAAAGACTGTCGTAAAAAAAATTCGAAGCAGTGTTTTTCGACTCTTTACAGCAGCTGTAAAAAGGTGATGACATAAACATGACATCACATTTTATAGCATTTACGGCTGCCATAAATGTATATTTTTTTAAAGTTGATTTTTTTTTAGGATTTTTGGTAAAAAAAAGTTTGAAAAAGTCTTTCGTAAGACCACGTTCACTAAGTTCTCACAACTCGTATAAGTTTTTATTTTACCCTAACTCTATATATATAGGGTAGGCTTATAGAGTTAACACTAGTGTATTTGTAATCAAAGTGAACAAATCCTGACTAATGATTTAAATCATCAAATCGTAAAATACACTAGTGTATTTTCATCATCAAGGACTAGGATTACTTCACTAGTGTTCATAATCAAGGAGGTTGTTCACTAATGAACCTATCCCTATATATATATATATATAGGGAGCCGCTAGAATGAGAACCACCACGAGTTATGAGAACCACGAGAACCGCGCCCCGCGGGTGGCCGTCGGCGACGAAATTCTTTTTACACCTAGATCCGTATATTTTAGTGGGGGGTTTAAATTTTCGGTTCAAACGGCGCGCCCGAGGGGGTAGTTTTTTACGCCCAAAGTTTGGTAAAAAAAAAAATTAAAAAAACCCAAACTTTGGGCGTAAAAAACTACCCCCTCGGGCGCGCCGTTTGAACCGAAAATTTAAACCCCCCACTAAAATATACGGATCTAGGTGTAAAAAAAATTTCGTCGCCGACGGCCACCCGCGTGGCGCGGTTCTCGTGGTTCTCATAACTCGTGGTGGTTCTCATTCTAGCGATCCCCTATATATATATATATATATATATATATATATCTGAACGGCAAATTTCTTATGCTATGCCACCACACTCTCCTAATTAGAGAACCTCGTTGCCCACTCCGGTTAGACCAAGTTCTTTTAACCAGTTACACGTTGGCTTTGACAAATCTTGTCTGATTCTAGAATTTGTAATTACCTTATCCGACTCGTATAGGTTTATACGAGTCGTATATAGGGTGTCAAAATAAGTATTCAAGGTGTCCTAATAATACTATACGTATCATATGTGTCATGTTTAGAATTAACCTCATTATTCAGTGATTTACGTGGAATGTCTTGTTTCGTGTCAGAGAAGTAATTACCACCCTTGATTTAGATGATACTTTATTTAATGGCAAGCAAAACTATTCTTGTATATTTGTATACATGTAACTTGCAGTATTTTAACCCTTCTTTAATAGCAAGCAAATCTATTCTTTGGTATTTTTATACATGTAACTTGTAGTGTTAACCCTTCATCACTT
Organism: Helianthus tuberosus; assembly: GCA_030545235.1. NCBI lineage: Eukaryota > Viridiplantae > Streptophyta > Magnoliopsida > Asterales > Asteraceae > Helianthus > Helianthus tuberosus. The sequence continues at coordinate 24,892,709 of CM060368.1, forward strand.
GATCGCTAAAGGGGGAAATACCTTATCACCACATCATGTCCTTTGAAGGTAGTTTAACTAGATTCTCCAAATTGTAGTTACAACAGAAAATTAAATCATTCTATATATATGTTAACTAATGTATGAATAATAATGCAATAATATTCGATAATACACATTTTAAGAGTTTTATCCTTTAGCTTGGATTGTTAGCTTGTGGGTAGATTAGCGGGATGTTACGATCTTTGCCAACAATCTTGAGTCTCGACCCTTTAATTCGTGTACTACAATTGCTGTCAAAACAAAGCCTACCGTTTGGCGCTTTTGTGATATGGAGTTTCCCATAATTTAAAACTCATCAGCCATTTTTATTTGAATCCAAAATTTCCAAACTATTAATTCATAATTATATAATCAACATTAATTAACTATTTTAAATTTAGAAATAATTGAAACCATGTCCCACTATATCTGTTTTTCAAAAGCATTCTATTACTTTGTTACACAGTATAGGTGTGGTGCCTGAATAAGAACTTTGCATCTTTTTAAGACACGTTTGGTTTGGTACGTCAAAGACCATATGAATGAGAAGGTGACCACTAAGAAATAAGTATTCTCATGCATTTAACTGATAAAGTCGGTCAATAATGAGAAATGCAATTATTGTTTTCTTCATTAAGGTTTTCTTACTGACCAATAAAACTTTATTTATTTTCTTTTCAAAATTTCGAGGAAAAAGATTCAAAACCTTATTTTTAATTCTATATATGTAATGTATATTATGGTTTTCTTACCGACCCGTGACATATTTTTAGTACCGACTACTTAAAAAAAACAAAGCGAAAAGAAAAAAAATGTGTAAGTACTGGATTAAGTATTTCACTTATTATTTCTAAATGGTTATTGAACGCATATAACCTTTTTATGTTGATGATGAACTCATGATCTTATTCTTGCTTTTCGTTACAATACCCAAACCAATAGTTTACAGCCACCTCACTCTATTGCTGCCAATAGTTGAAGATGTGTGATGCAAGGATACACCATATTAGGGGATAAACCGTAATTTTCCTTGCAAACTTTCCTCCATTAATCATCCATCAAGACATTTGGATGATGTACGAGAAATGGGGGATGGTTTGTTTGTAAAGATTAATATCGTGTTAAAAGATATATGGAAGTAGTTAAAAAAAGATTACTAGCTTATTCACTCTATATGTCTCTATATATGTATGTATATAGAGAAACAGAGGGTGTACCAATATTTAAAATCCTTATTAACAGATTAATATCTTGATAGATTTGGTGATGTGTAACAGCAAAACAAATGACAAATCAAGCTAGAGGTGCACAAAACACGTTTTGGGCCCTATTCGGAACCGGGTAGGATCCGGGTAAGCCCAATAGGGTATTAACCGACCTGAGTTTTTTTAACAACTTGGTAGGAATTGGAATCGGGTTCTGAATTTTATAATAATACCTACTATACCCGGTTAGGGTAGGGACCGGTTCCTACCCAAAAACCTGATATAACCGATTTTTGCTAAAAAACGTCTTTTTAAGCGTTTTAACCCAAATTATTTAAGTTTCTATGTTATACATATAAAAAACAAACATAAAATTAATGAAAGTTAAAGAAAAATCTTTATTTATTGATTTATAATAGAAAAAAATACATAAAAATAAGAGTAAACTGCCATTTTGGTCCCTGTGGTTTGGCCAGTTTTGCCACTTTAGTCCAAATCTCAAACTTATTACATACAGAGCCCTGTGGTTTGGTTTTTGTTGCCATTTTGGTCCAAATTTCAAATTTGACCAGATTACCCACTTTTGACCCTGCTATTTTGTCTTCACCCTCAGGGGCATTTTGGACATTTTGGTCATTTATTATCTCTTTATTATATAACTCAATTATAATAACTCACTCTCTCTCACTCAACACATAGCTCTGCTCCTCTCTCTGAACCACCACCACCGCATCATCCGCACCACCACCATCCCACTGCCGCCAACTCCGGCGGTGGTGTTCTCTTCCGATCACTCTCTCTCTGTCAGTGTTGAAGGTAACGAAAAGTTTGTTGTGAAATTCTAGAGAGAGAAAGTGGAACATACCCTAAATTGGGGGTTGATGTTGGTGGCGGTGGTGAGAAGGGGGATGAGGTGGTGCTTGTGGCGGCAGAGTGATGGTGGTGATTTTGATGTGGGTTTAAGGCAACCGATTTGATGATTTTGATGTTCATACATTCACCGATTTGATGATTTTGATGTGGGTTTAAGGCAACCGACCTCACCTTAATCTCTGCCTTATTGGTGGCTGAGGTGTTGCGGAGGTGTGGTGGAGGTGGTGGTGCTTGTTGTTGTTGTTCTGCAGTGGCATTATTGTTGTTGGTGTGTGTATGTGTATGTGTCTGATTAGGGTGTTAATGGGTGATGGATGTGTCTGATTGGGTGTTAATTCGGTGGTGGTGGGTTTGTGGTGGCGGTGGTTCTCACAGAGGTAGCAGGGGTGGGGGTTTGGGTTTTGTGGTGGCGGTGGTTCTCACAGAGGTAGCAGGTGGTGATGGGTGTCTACGTCATCTCTCTCTTCTGGTCTACGTCCCTGTCGTCGTCGGGAATTCATGGGGGGTGTTGCAGACAAGAGATGGGGGAATAGGGAAAGGTAGCGGCTGATGATATTGGCTAGGGTTCTTGAATGAGTGAAGTAGAGAGAGCAGGGTTGGTGGTGGTGATGATACGGTGGTGGGGGTGGTGGTTGTGGTGGTGTGGTGGTGGTAGTTCAGAGAGAGAGAGAGTGTGTGCAGAGAAAGGGGTGTTTGGGATTTATAATCAGAGTTTAGGGGGTGTTTGGGATTTATAATCAGTTTAGGGGGTGTTTGGATTAATAATCATTTACAATAAAACCAAAATGACAAAAATACCCCTGGATATAAGGACAAAACAGGGGGTTGAAATTGGGAATTCTAGTCAAATTTGAAATTTGGACCAAAATGGCAACAAAAACCAAACCACAGGGCCCTGGATGTAATAAGTTTGAGATTTGGACTAAAGTAGCAAAACTGGCCAAACCACAGGGACCAAAATGGCAGTTTACTCTAAAAATAAACATATAAAATATTTATTTCATTACAACTTTATTTATTACGACCCGCCGCATCTTCGGCGAGTTCGTCGTCGGATACGCCCGAAGATAGTCCATCTTCCACTTCTTTCTCGAGTACTCTTGCTTTATTTCATCTTCAATATTTGTCTTGTCTTCCATCTACCGCATCCAAATGATCTTTTAAGCAAATGCACATCTCTATCGATATGGGAGTGAGGCTTGTTCTTCCTATCGACAATACCATGCCTCTAAGAGAAAAAAAGTGGATTCTGAACCTAGCGTAGAAGCTTGGACACTTAGTAAATCATGGGCCATGCTGGATAGAATCGAATATTCTTTAGCCTTTTCTTTCCATCAATCAAAAGATCAAAGCTGTTACAAACTTCGATAGGCATAGTGGATACATATTTGCATAACTGTACCTATCGAGTTCGCTTGTTGGGGTGTTACAAGTAAAAACTTAAGCTCGATTCTTGAGACACGTTCATGTTTGTTATCGGGCCATATTTATTTAAATAAAAATCAAACTTTTTGTTCAAAGCTTTGTTGAATCAGTGTTTAGGCTTTGCTTTCAAATTTCGTTCCCTCTCATGCATATTTAAATTGTCGAAAATTTCGTCAATAAGATGTTCAACCCCCATAACTTTTAGCATAGGACTTAAAGCGGCGACACGAGTAAAAACCGCAGGTAGGTCCAAAAATTATTTTTTAAATTTTTTTTCGTTCATTGGTTTTATCATTATGGAAACAAGTTATTTCTAGTTTCAAAATTTTTGAAGTTTAAAGTCATTAAAAATACTTCCGTAAGAACTTTACAACATGTGGGATAGTAAACCCCGAATAATTTTATTGTTGCCGTTTTGAAAACATCAAGAAATTGAGTAATGTTTTAGTGTTACGCCAATACATTTCGTTGAACGGGTGCCAGTTATATGCATCAACTTTTTAGTGGACCTATTTGGAACATAGCACTCTCAATCATAATACAAGTTGAATTACAATGAGCCGGTACGTCCCAATTAGGACCTCTATGTTTGACTTCGATATCGGCCCAATGGGCTATATAATCTTGATATCTTTCCTTTTCACATTTAAAAGTATCATTTAACACCAATCTAAAAGATTTTATATTGTGACTAACATGTTTATTTTCTAGCCCGGTTTACACTACTAAATTAATAATATGCTCAACACGAGTATGGAAAAAAGCCTTCACAAATCGGTCTATATTTAATTTGCAATTTTTCAATGGCCGCGGTATTATTCGAGACATTATCGAAAGATATTGAAAATATTTTATTTTGTAAACCATATGTTTTTATTGTATTTCCAACATATACAAACACAAGTTTGATGATGTCAGCCGGCAATAGGAAAAGCAAATGGCCTAGGGGTGGCGGCCAGCTTTATCTTTTTTAATTTTTTTTTTTGAACAAAATAGGTATCACCCTGCCATTGGTTGAAATGAGCGGCCGTCTCTCCCTCATTGGACCAACCATTTTATTATTTTATACACTTTAAAATTGCGTTTTCGCCCTGCAATAGTGTTTCTCTCCCATTGGTTCAAATGGGCGGCGAGCAATACCTATTGGAACACCCAGTTTATTATTTTATATCCACTTTAAAATTACGTTTTTTCCCCGGTTAAAAAATATGGTTTTGTCTCAACTTCAAAATACATTTACCTTTTTGCCCCGAGCTAAAAAATATGATTTCGCCCTCGGTAAAAAAAATACGATTTTACCCTCAGCCAAAATTACGTTTTCGTCCCAGTTCAAAATAAATTTTTGTTTTTCCCCCGGCTTAAAATTACGAATTTACACCACTTTATTATTTTATACCTACTTTAACATTACGGTTTTGCCCACAGTTTAAAATTACGTATTTGCCCTCAGTTCAAAATAAATTTATGCTTTTGCCTCCAGCTAAAATTTACGCATTTCCCCTTGGTTCAAAATTACGATATCACCCTCAATTTAAAATTACGTTTTTGCCCCCTGTGCAAAATAAAATTATGGTTTTGCCCTAGCTAAAAATTAGGATTTTCCCTCGAAAAATTTTGACTTTTCCGCCAATAAAAATATGACTTTGCCCCCGCTAAAAATCGTGTCAAAGAGCTGCCTAATTAACACTCTTTTTACTTTTTATTTTTAGCAAAACTATAGTATTGTTTTTTTAATTGGCTGAGAATAATTCGGACATCGCCCCGCAATGCGGGCGGGGCATCACCTAGTTATCTAGAATTTCAAATAAGTTATATATTTAAATAAGTTATTTTCAAAATGTGAGACGGAAAACTATCAACTGCAATCGCAATCATACGTTTAATTAAATGATGTTTTAATGTACGATTCCGGTAAATCATGTGAAGTCGCCCAAGAAAGTGTAGAAGAAAGCGTTAAATGTTGAATGTGTGAAACGAGAGTAAACCGAGCGTAATTTTTGCATTTTTTTAATGTGTTCAAGCGTTTTTTAGTTGGGTAATCAATCAATACAACCCATCACTATTTATATTTGATTTTTAGACTAGAAATCATTTTCTAACAGTCAAAAATCAATCCCAACCGGTATATAGCCGTTTGAAATGGTCAAAAATCGATTCCAGCGCGTTTAACGGTAGGAACCGGATAGGAATCGGTTAGGGTAGGAACAAGATTGGAACCGAATTAAAAAATCGATTCCATCACCACTGTCAAGCTACACCACCACCATCAAGCTCCGTCAACCACCACTGTACCGTATTGCCGACAAGCTTCGTCAAGCACCACCATAACGTCGACAAGCTCATGCTCCGGCCAGTTTTGTTTTATTATTTAGAAAACACATAGTGTGCTTTTAGGTAGAATCCTTTTTTGATATGAGATTTGAATGAAAAGTTATGTAATCTTGAAATTTATGAGTTCAAACAAGTTATTAGCGGATATGAGAAACCTTGGTTTAAGTTTTTGATAAACAATTCATCAATTCCAACATTTTATGTAATCTGGAAATGTGTTGTGTAATCTCCGACGATCTTTCATGCAAATTCTCCGGCAAGAGTATTAGCGGCGACAAGGGGAATTAGCGGCAACATTTTGATCAATAGTGGCCAGAATTAGCGACGCCAATTAGTGGCGACATGTCGCCGCTAAAATCTTTAGCGGCGTTCACGGGGTTTTTAGTGGATTGCTCTTGTTTCTTTGTAGTGATAGTTTACAAGAGAACAATTTTAATTGGCCCACAACATAAAGAACCACACAATTCTATAAAAAAAACACAACTTCATGAATACTCGATAACCATTTTTTAGTAGAACCAGCTTCATTTTTTTATTACATGAGCAACCCAACAATTTTCTATATTTACATTCAGCGTGAGGGAATAGTTCCCTTTTGTTATTGGCTTATATGGGCGGCTAGCAATAATGCCCCATTAGTCCAATCAAATTATGATTTTTTCCCGTTTAAATTTACAATTTTACTATTGGTTTTTTTCCCTCTCCTAGCCAAATTACGATTTTGCACTCAGCTCAGCTGCCTTGCACTTCCCTACTGGTCCAGCCAAATTACGATTTTACCCGGTTTAAATTTATAGTTTTGCTATTGGTTTTGTTTTTTTCTTCTCCTAGCCAAATTTCAAATTTGCCCTCTGCTCAAATTTATAGTTTTGCCATTGTTTTTGTTTTTTTCCTAGTCAAAATACGATTTTGCCCCAGTGTAAAATTCGTTTTAGTTTTTTTTACAAGACTATGATAGTGTTTTGCTTTAATTAGTTGACTTAATGTAATATTTATTCGTAGTGGTAGTTTTTCCATCGTCTTAGTTTTTTCTAGCAAAAGTATGATAGTGTTTTGTTTTAATTGGTTGACTCGATGTAATTTTTTGTGATCGTGTTATGAGTAGCATGTATAAGTAACCGAAACACAGACATATATGCTATGAGAGTGAAATATTCGACTTGGTGCCCCGCAACGCGGGCAGGACAAAAACTAGTTTAAATATATAATACACATCAAAATCGTTACTATTTAACTTGTAATTGGATAGTAAAAGAGATAACCATTTAGCCTGATAAAAAATCATAATTTTATTTATTTGACAATATATAATTCTTAATTGTGTACCAATAATAATATAAATCTTCTGCTTACCCAAAACTGTATGATTTACGATATGGATTATTTTAAGTGATTGAGGCGGTTTAACTTTAAGAGGAAGACGTCGATAACGTGTTTCTAAAACATCTGTAACCTATTAGCAATATAGAGAGAAGAATAGGAAAATGAGATAATATTTTCTTGTTAATATTTCAATATGAGATACAATGGCTCTATTTATAGGCCTTACATTAATACAAGAGTAATTAGAAGATAGGAGTTAAACATGTGGAGTCATTATAATTGATGTATTCATAACATCAACCTTATAACTCAACACACACAACCTTATTTAATAACATTCATACAATTTGATATCCATTTCAAGTCGAAAATAGTAATCACCTTGTGCATTATCGGTACGAAAAGTAGCAATCCCTCGTGTCATAAAGAAATCTCCAGTGCCACCAACAACTGAAAGATCCCTTGTTTCCTCACCTATCATGTCTGCACCAATAATGTTAATTGTTCCTTTATGTTCAATGGAATTGAAAATCAAAGTATACGAAAACCAAGCATTATACTCGGTCTTCATATCATAGAAGTATAATCCTTGTACCCTAGCCACAGGGGGAGATAGGAGGTGGTTGTCTTTGGTAATGGGATCGTCAAAGACCACAAGCATCCCATGCTTGTAGTTCCCAAGCTTCGTACAATTTGTGACAGTTGCTGATGTGGCATTAGCGGCATTGCTGCCATTGAAGAGGATGTCATGGTAATATAACACAAATCTCTTGCATGGTTTCTTCTCATCTAGTTTTTCTGAGTGAGCAATTATGGAAAAAGTGTGGAAGATAAGGAGCGAAAATAGAATGAAAACAATGTACTCATAAAAGTTTATACGAGCCATCTCTAGATTGGATTTGTGTTCAACAAGAGTTTCTTTATCCGATATATATAGTGGTAAAATACAACTTGTAATAGAAAAGCATGTAAAGCTCTGAAATTTAAATAATATATAAAAGTAAATTAATACATTCTTTGATGTTAAAAACAGCTTTTGTTACATATCCTTTCTACTAAAATATTAAAAAAGTCCAAAAAAGTTACAACTGAACGGATATTATATGTTGCATTGTATTCGATAATTAAAGCTTATGATATACATGAGACTGTTGTAAAACTAGCCTAAAAGCAAAACAATATAGAAGAGATGTAAAAAGAAAAGAGATTGATATTTCATTGATAGGTGTGTCTAATACAAGAGATACAATGTAGTATATATAAAAGAATAAAACTTGGAGAAGAAGTCAGTCTATTTTAAAAGTTGATAACCATAATATTATAATATATTTATAACGCTCCCCCTTGGTTATCAACTTAATGCGCTTTGAGATGCTGCCTCGTTAAAAACTTGCTAGGAAAAAACCCAGTGGGACAAAACCTCTGGGAAAAAGAGTGTAGTGCGTATTTTCTTCTCATGATACTTCTGGATCATGTATGTTGCCTCATCAAAAACCGTACTAAGAAAACCCAAATGGGACAAAACTTAGTGAGGGAAAAAAAGTGCAACTTGAATAAGTCTCCCCCTCATTTTAACATGTATCCTTTAAGTGACGTGTGTCCATCCTCCTTGAAAGTTTATCAAAGCTTTTGTAGCCAATTATTTGTCGCTCCATCCTTTAATGTGCAATCATTTATGTTGTGCAATGTTGTACAATCTTCTAACGAGACTTTAGGTGTCTCCAAAAATATCATATGTCCATGACTGTGTTTGTTACATTCCTGCATCTATAAGACTAACCAAGCTTGTTTTGATGGGTTAGTAAAATATAATCAAATATCGTTTATACCTGAAATATTTCTTTGAACTCATTTCAATATCTCTTCGTTTGACAAAGGCTATATCATGACTATTAGCTCAAGTGAAAGATATTATAACCATACATAGCTAGCAAAACATATTAATGCACATATGCATTTCACGATGGTACTTCTAGAATGAGAATCTCTACTTTGGTAGGAGATGATAATAATCATTTCTTATAACAAGTGACTTAAGACTTTTAACATCCTTTAAGGTTCAACTATGCCCATATTAAAATATCCCAACATCATCTTCTAGATGTACTTGAGGGATTGATAAAATATAATTACATATATACTCGAACTACAGTTTGAGTAATAATTAGACTGTGCCAAGGTCATTCAAAAATTCTCCATCTAAAAGCTCGACAGTTTCTCTCGATGATGCCTACACATCATCACTGTAAACTGCGATTATAATGAGCTTTTAAAAGCAGAATATTGATAAAACATGGTTAATTTAATCAAACTTATATCCCTCTTTATGCGAATATCTCGAGTTGTACATAACTCGACCCGACTATTTTAGTCCATACATATTTTATCAACTTCAAATAGTATGTCCTTAAGGATTTTATATCAATGCTTCTAGCATTATCAATCCATGAGGGAATTCTTCCCATCTTATCCAAATATGCATGTGCATTCACTCTTCATGAGTTGTGTTACATAAACTTACCCATATAACACATATAGATCTGTATCATATGCACAAATGTCATAAACACTTGCTTTTATCTCCAAAATCCATATTGTACCATGCGTGTAAATTATTTATTGAGATATCACAATCATCGGGTACACGTTTTCAATGTATGTTTCTTGGTGCACAAGTATTACATCCTTAAGATGTTTCAATTAACTTTTTAAGACACTCAATTGCTTTAGAAACTCATCAGGAGTTCCAATTATATCCAACATGTAAAAAAATCATAACCTATTCAAATCCGAATATGTATACAATGATTACATTGTTCTCGAAAACTTACTTTACATGACTTATATAATTTAATCATTCAGGACTTTCATGTAAACTTTCAGTATCAAGTGATACATAACATTCATAAGACGCATATCAATTCTCTCTTTATCTTACCAGACTAATAAGATATTGGAAAGTCATTGTATCCACCACTAGAGAATGAGTCTCCTCATTAATCAATTATTTGCAAAAATCTTGTGCCACCATTTTTCTTAAAATAACTTCATGTTATTTTCAATTCATAACTTGCATAAAAGACCCATTTGTATCCAACAGATTTTACAACTTCAGTTGCATGGACTAGTGATCCAAAAACTTTCCATTTCAACAGAGAATTCAACTCTGCCTTATTTGCATCTTTTCATTTTAGCCAATCATTTCTATGTTTACGTTCATAGGCAGATCTCAATCTTGATCCTCATTGTTTAATCATTTTAAGCGCTACATTATATACAAAAGTATAACGACGTCGATTTTTATTTCGATTCCGTACATATCTTAGACATGATACAACTTATCGAGATCTCTTTATTTCCAGGTACCTGAGGTTCTTCTTGAACCACCACGTCTACTGTCTCTTCAGGAGACCTTTTGTTGGGATTGAACCCTATCAGAGGAACAGATAATTAAAGCCAAAACTGGATCAGAGCAGTGGATCAAGAATAAGCAGACGATTACAGATTAGTTCATGCAAATCTCTCCCTTTGAAAGTGGTTTCATAACTGTTGACCTCCTATCTGCTGATCTTACTAAGTGCTGACCTACAACTGCTGCTTTGCATCTACTGACCAATGTCAAAGACTGATGGAAGACCAAAGCTCTGCTGACTCAATCTACTGCCTTGAGTCAAGTACTGCTGATCTGGACAAGCACTGCTGGGTTCACAGCAGTGGAAGGATGCAGCAGCTGTTTAAGTGTCTTTTATGTAATGAATTGTAATAGCAGTAGTTAGTACATCAGTGTTTGTATAGATCAGAGGTTAGAGTTTGTTAGGAGGTTAGATGTCACTTTCATGGTGACGTCAGCTAAAGATGCTCAGTGGTTTGCAAGTGCCTATAAATAGTTCAGTACTTTGTACTGTTCTATTAGCTCTTTCACCACATCGTCTTCTTTGCACGAACAAACTACTGAGCTCTGGCTGAGGGGGAGTTTGCATTCATTCATCAATCATTGTAATCGTTGTTGAAACAAATTCAATCTTTCGATTCATTGTGTAAAGATGTTTGATTAAAGTATTACTCTCGTTTGATTGTATGCAAAGTTTTTTTCATCTTAATTCCGCTGCACAACTCTTTCGTTTCCATCTTAATTTCAAACGAAAATACAATAAAAAAGAAACTCAGATCCAACAATTGGTATCAGAGCTTGGACAGTCAAATTTGATTTCACAATCAGTTTGACGTAAATAGTTCAGCTCATAACAGTTGATACTGATCGTTTGTTCGTCCGTTGAAAAACAAAGCAAGGATTAATCACCATTAAAGTTGATTTCTCAGTGTCTGTAAAACAACAAGAATGACGTCACAATCTCAGGATGATAAAAACAACATCGGCTCACTTTTTAAACCACCTATGCTAAAAAGAAATGAGTACAACATCTGGCAGAGAAGGATGGGTCACATCCTTGCTCAACAAAGCACAGGTTGTTGGAGGTCTGTCATTTATGGTCCCCATGTTCCTTCAGTGCCAAGCGCTGAAGATGCTAAAAAGTTCGTTCCAAAACCAGTTGAAAATTATACCAAAACCGACTTTCAAAAGATCGAACTAGATGCTAAAGCTTTTAGCATCATAGCATCAGCGCTGCCCAATGAGATATATGCTGGACTGTTACACTGTAACAGTGCCAAAGAATTATGGGACGCACTTAAGGAACAGTTTGGGGGAACTGAAGAAGTCATAGAAAACAATAGGGAAATCCTGAACCAACAGTATGAAACATTTTGTTATGTTAAAGGCGAATCACTAACGCAACAATTTGAGCGTTTCAGTTGTCTCATCAGTGAACTGAGGCTTGTTAACACCACTTTTACAAACTCAACTCAAAATAGCAGGTTCCTCAGGTCACTGCCAGAAAAATGGGACACCATAGCTTTTGTCACCCGAAATTCATCTGAATTCAAGGATCTGACCTTGACCCAACTCCATGGTCGACTCCTGACCTTCGAAAGGGAGTTGAACCAGAAAAGGAGGTTACAAGAGTCAGGAAAAGTTACCGATGATTACACTTTCGGTAATACTGCTCTTCTGGGTCAAGAAGAATCTGGGAGCAGTGGTAAGGATCAGGGTTATGATCACTTCATTGACATAACTGCTGGTGCAAATTTTAACAACCCTGATCCTCACTCTGCAAGTTATGCATTCACTGCTAACGAAAACCAGATGTCAGACAATTTAAGTTTTGAACTAAATGATTTGCAACATTTTGATCCCACTGATTTAGAGGAAATGGACATCCTGCATCAACTGGCTTTGCTAAGTGTTAGAACTAGTAAGTTCTACAAAAGAACAGGGCGAAAATTCCCAGGTTTGCATGGGAATCTAAGGGTTGGGTTGGATAAATCGAAAATCAAGTGCTACAAGTGTAATAGGTTGGGACATTTCGCTAGGGAATGTAGGAGTCAAACTACTGGTCCCATAATTACTCATCCTAGCTCAAATCCTAGACCTCAAAACCAAAACACTGTGCACTATGCCCAATATGCCCCAGCAGCTCAAGTGAACACTGCTCACTATGCTGCTGCCCCTGTGCCAGTACATTATGTTCAAACTACTGTTCCACAAATCCAATATGTTCAAACCCCTGCTCCACATGTACAAGTGCAACCTGTTGCACCTCAAACCACTGCTCCAGCAGCAGCACAACCAGATCAACAAAGTTTTTTCACTCAAGGGTTTATTGACTGGAGCAGTATGCCTGATGATCTTGGTGATGAAAATTTTGCACTCTATGCTTCTAATGATTCTTCACATGATGAGTTTTGTTTGATGGCACTAGAGTCAATACAGGAGGGGGCTGAAGCTGAGGAGGAACAGCAGTGCTTTGAAACAGTGGAAGAGGTGACTGAAGTAGTGGTTACTGCAGTGGCTGATGAAATACTGTTGGGAGAAAGTTCAGGTACCCTGATTGAACCAATGACAGATCCATGGTCCATAGAGGACAAAGAAGAAGAGAAAGAAGAAAAGGCTGGTGAAAAGAAGGTAAAAGCTGATGATGATGAAGATCATCAATGTGATTGTGCAATGATGGCAGCTGCCAAGGTATCTCCTCAAGTTCTTGAAAAACTGTGTTCTGACAATTGCATAATTGCTTTTGCTAACATCAAAGAGGTGAATGAAAACCTTCGGGATAAAATCTTGTCTGATGAGGTCAAATTTGAAAGGTCTTTAAAAGAACTTAAAAACAAATTGACTGAAAAGGAAAAATAAATCAGCTGTCTAAAAGAAGAGCAAAGCATCACCAAAACCCAACTTCAAACTATGGTAGAAAAATACCAAAGTTGCAAAAAGGAGTTGGAATCCACCTAGATTACTTGTGAAAGATGGGTGGAATCCTGCAGAGGATATGAGGTGATGCTTGCTAAACAGATTGAAAGTAATGTGAAATTTGGGGTTGGGTATAGAAAATATGATGATGAACACATTGCTTGTGAAAAATCTGTTCAAAACACCGATGTAACCACTGAGTTCATCCCCACAAACAAGAATGGCCAAGAAGTGAAAATCACTGACAAACTTGGTAACAAAATCACACTTGGCAGAACAAGGAGTTCCTCAACTTTTGAAGAACTTGAAAAATATCAGTTTAAACCTACCTGGTCTGACGAGTGTGATATTCTTGAAAATTTCAAGCCAATGGACTTTACATCAACTGATGGTGTTAAAGCTCCAAAAGCTAAAGTCATACCTCTCAAGGACATCCCAGCAGTGCTTAAAACCTCTGCTGCAAAGGAGTCTGAAAAGAGAAAGAAGAAAGAAAAAATTGACAACTTGTTTTGTGAATTCTGTGAGAAAAGGAATCATCTAACAAAAGACTGTTTCCACTTAAAAGCTTATGATTTAAACAAGACAAGTGTCATTGTTTCAGCAGAAAGTTGCATTGTTTGTGGTAAAACAAACCACAAAACTCAAGCATGTGTGTACCTCAAAAACTTTGATGTGAAAAAGAATGAGTACATGGCTAAAACATCCTTGAGTCCATCATCATCATCCTCATCATCTGTCAAGTTCACCAAGAAACAACCACTGTTTGTGCCAGTTCAAACAGCTGTTACAAAACAGCTGAACCAAACATCTGTCAAAAGAGATGTTCAGGTTACTGATGCACCCCCTGCCAATCAGTTCAGAAAAGGCAGAGAAAAACAGTCTTACCAAAGGATTCCTCACGTTTATGAGGCCTACAAAAGGCCCTCTAAACCCAAAGTGAACAAGCATCCTTTTGGTTACCAGCAGATGATTGGTCAGGACCCACAACAGTGGTTAGAAAAACACTGTCCTAAAACAGTTCAAACTCCTGATCTAACTACTGTCCATCATTCTGCATCCAACCCAGACACTGTTGAGACCCCATCCAAAGCCCTGCTGGCTTTGGAGACCCTAATGAACTAATCCTTTTACTTCATGTGCAGGGAGCTTCTGCATGCTTTGATAGTCTCTGGTATGTAGATAGTGGAGGCTCCAGGCACATGACAGGATGTAAAGACCTCCTCAAAGACTTTAAAATCCATGGTGGGGGTGATATATCCTTTGGGAATAATAGTAAAGGGAAGGTTCTGGGGTCTGGTACAGTGCAGTCTGGAAAAGTAAAATTTGAAAATGTCAATCTAATAGACAATCTAAAATTCAACCTTCTGAGTGTGTCCCAAATGAGTGACAAGGGATTTGGGTCATTCTTCACAAAAGACTGTTGTAGGATTGTTGGACCAGAAATGGTCAAAAAGATTGAAGCAATAATCAACTCTGGTCAAACTAAACTTGTTGCTCAAAGAAGTGGCAATGTTTATGTTGTTGACATGTCAAAAGAGTGTCCCAGAGCTGATGCATGTCTGTTCTCAGCTGCCTCTAACAAAGAGACAGAAATTTGGCACAGAAGGCTGGGACACACAAATCTTAAGACAATCACAGAAATTTCAAAACATGGTTTGGTGAGAGGCCTACCACAAAAATTGTTTTCATGCCCTGAACATTGCATTTCCTGTTTAAAAGGAAAACAGCATAAAAGTTCTTACAAGTCCATTGAAGAGTCCAAAACAACCCAGTGTTTGCAAATGCTACACATGGATTTGTTTGGCCCAGTTCAAGTCATGAGCCTCAAAAAGAAAAGATATTGTTTGGTTATTGTTGATGACTTTTCAAGGTTCACATGGACTTTCTTTTTGCACTCAAAAGATGAAACTGCAGCCATTTTGCAAGACTTTGTAACACAGGTTGAAAAGCAATTTGACCTTCCAGTGAAAAGCTTCAGGAGTGACAATGGCACAGAATTCAAAAATAGGGAGTTGGATGCCTTCTGTGTGAAGAAAGGGATTGTAAGGCAGTACAGCATCCCAAGAACACCAGAGCAGAATGGGGTAGTGGAAAGGAAGAAAAGAACTCTGATTGAGGCTGCCAGAACCATGCTTGCAGATTCAGGTTTGCCATTAACTTTCTGGGCAGAGGCAGTAAACACTGCTTGCTATGTTCAGAACAGAGTTTTAATAAACCCCAGGCACAAAAAGACTGCCTATGAAATTCTGTATAAAATTAAACCACTGATCTCATATTTCAAAGTGTTTGGCTGCCCATGCTTTATTTTGAACTTAAAAGATTCCATTTCAAAATTTGCAGCCAAAATTGATTGTGGTTATCATCTGGGATACTCAACCACTGCCAAGGCCTACATAGTGTTCAGTACACGGACCAAGGCAGTGGAGGAGACTTTGAATGTTAAGTTCAATGAACTCTCATCAATGAAAATCCCAGCAAACCCTGCAGATCTGTTTGATCTTGAAAAATTCACTTTTGAAAATACTGCTGTCAAGACTAACAGTGCAGGTCCATCAGAGGATACAACACCAGACTATGGGTATGAAATCATCATCCCTCAAAGGTCTGCCACAAAGGGAAAAGCACCAGCTGTTCAAAACAGTTGTCAAAGCTCAACCACTGCTACCTCAACAATTGTTGACCAAAGTAGCCCATCAACCACTGCGTCCACATTCTCAAACACTGCTGACAAAAGTCCTCAAACAGTGGATAAAAGTCAGCAGTTGTCCACTTCATTACCTCCTATACCACCACCTTTTCAAGCCACTGCTGGATCATCAAAGTCCCCAGCAGTGGTTAGCTCAGATGATACACATTTGCAGCCTTCACCAACCAATGCCATCATACCATACCAAGGAGATTTAATCTTCTTGAGATCTCATCCACCTGATCAAATCATTGGCAACATAAATGAAGGGGTGCTCACAAGAAGCCAAACCCAAAACATTTGTCTTTTTGCTGGTTTTCTATCACTCCATCAGCCAGTCAAGTACCAAGAGGCACTGAAAGACAACAGCTGGGTAGAAGCCATGCAAGAGGAGCTCCAACAGTTTAAAAGACAATAAGTATGGGAGCTTGTACCACTGCCAGAAGAGGTTAGTCCCATTGGCACAAAGTGGGTCTTCAAGAACAAAACTAATGAAAGGGGTATTGTTGTCAAGAATAAAGTCAGGCTTGTGGTTCAAGGTTACAGACAGGAAGAGGGGATTGATTATGATGAAACATTTGCCCCTGTTGCAAGATTGGAAGCCATTAGACTGTTCCTGGCCTTTGCTGTCAACCACAATATGAAGGTGTTTCAAATGGATATCAAAAGTTCTTTCCTCTATGGTACAATTCAAGAAGAGGTGTATGTTTGTCAACCTCCAGGTTTTGAGGATCCATTTTATCCAGATCATGTCTACAGGCTAAACAAAGCCTTGTATGGCTTGAAACAAGCACCAAGGGCTTGGTATGAAACTCTTTCTAACTTCCTACTCTCAAATGGTTTCAAAAGAGGTACCATTGATAAAACACTGTTTTTAAAATGGAGAGGGAAGGATTTAATGATTGTCCAGATTTATGTGGATGACATTATTTTTGGAAGCACGTGTAATTCAATGTGTGAAGAGTTTAGAGAACTCATGACAGCTGAGTTTGAAATGAGTGCAATGGGTGAGCTGCAATGCTTTCTTGGTCTCCAAGTTCAGCAAATGCAAAATGGAACTTTCATTCATCAAAGCAAATATGCTAAAGAACTTTTGACAAAATTTGATATGAATGATTGTAAACCATGCAGCACACCCATGGCAACAAATAAGCTGGCCATGTCTGATGAAAAGGATGAGCTGATTGACCAAACACTTTATAGAAGCATGATTGGGTCTTTATTGTACCTAACTGCATCTAGACCAGACATCATGTTTGCAACATGTGTCTGTGCAAGAAATCAATTAGCTCCCAGAAAATCAAATCTCATTGCTGTAAAAAGGATCTTCAGGTACATAAAAGGTGCTCCCACACTTGGTATCTGGTATCCAGCTAATGGGAACATCAAGCTTTCAGGTTTCTCAGACAGTGACTTTGCTGGATGTCACACCACAAGGAAGTCCACATCAGGAGGGTGCCAGTTTCTAGGTGATTGCTTAGTTTCATGGCAAAGCAAAAAGCAAGCAGCTGTTTCAACATCCACTGCTGACGCTGAATACATTGCTGCTGCAAGCTGTACAGCCCAACTCCTGTGGCTTCAAAATCAGTTGCTGGATTTTGGTATCACTGCCTTAAAGACACCACTCATGTTGTACAGCCAGGCAGCAGAAAATATCATCAAAAATCCAGTTTCCCACTCAACCACCAAACACATCGACATCAGACATCACTTTGTGAGGGATTGCTATGAAAAAGGTTTGATTTCTCTGCATCATGTCCCAACTAAAGACCAGCTGGCTGATGTGCTCACAAAAGCACTTGATACAACCACTTTTGAAAGCTTGGTCTCTAGGATTGGGATGCTGAACATGGAATAACAAGCAACATCTTCTTTTTCTATGAATAAAAGCAACAAAATGTTTTCAGAAAATCAAAACTCCATCCTTAAAAATAGCTAAAAATGGAAATTTTTCATTAAAATCCTTAAAAGTCTGCCATTAACCACCGATTGTTCAAAATTCTGCTTTTTTCAAAAGTCTGTCCACTGCTGAAAGTCAACCCCTGCTCTCTCATTCCTTTGATAAACTCTGCTGTTCAAAAGCAGTGTCTTATCCACTGAGATGCTATCCACTGATAGTGAAAATCATCCACTGCTTTCATACCACTGCCTTCATCAGTCACTTTCACAAAAAGTACTGTCCTTCACTTTCAACAGGGGTTGTCACGTGGGCAGTACATATTGGTCAGACTTTTTGTAACGGCTGCCACCTCAGCATTCACTTTCTTCCCTATAAAATCCCCCACTCACCATCAAAACAGGGTTTTACTGTCGAATTGAATTCTTAAAAATTCTCTTCTCAAAGCAGTTTTTCATCTCATTTCTTCACAAATTTCTTTGATCAATCATCCTCAAAATGACAAAATCAAAGAAATCTGCAAAACCCTCATCCAAATCATCATCGAAAACAGCCTCTCAAAAGGCAATCTCCACTGAAATTCCACATAAACCATCTCACAATCTCCTGGGTCTTCTCACAAAACCAGGAACCACCAAAGTTTTCGATTCCATCATTGATCTCATGGCAAAATCAAAGTACAAAACTTTGTTCACCGCCGATGCACAAATCTATTTGGCAACCCAAAGGGAGTTCTGGAAAAATGCAACCCTTGAAAAACAAGGAGACAATGCAACCACCATCAACTCTTCTATAAAGGGTAAAGCTGTTCAAATCACGCCACAATCCATTTCAGAGGTCTTTCAACTCGATGATCAAGAAGGTAAAATTTCTTTCACTAAAAACGAGTTGCAAACTGACTTCATTGAGCGAGGGTATGAAGCCACAATGATGAAGAAAATTACCTTAGAAAAAGGTTATTTTCCTTCTGCAACCAGATTTTTATTTCATACCCTCCTACTATGTGTTTCAAACAAAACCACTTCTTTCAATGAAATCCCATTAAAGATTCAAAATCTGGGATATGCTATTCTTCAAGGAGAAAATTTTAACTATTCTCGGGAAATTTTTAAAGATTTGGTTAATAATGTTGAAACAAAATCATTCTTACTGTTTCCAAGGTTTTTAAGTTACTATTTTTCAAAGAAATTCAGTAAGGATGATTTAACTATAATAAACCAAGGTGATTCTACTAAAATAAACAGTTTAACAACTGAAACTTTTTCAAGGATGTTAGCACCTTGCAAAACACAAGCAGAGGTGCCTGAGCAGATTTTAGCAGTTACAACTGCTCCTCAGATATCTGCTGCTGAGCCCACTGCTCAAGGTGATCAAATCAGCAGCACAACTGTTTTGAAACCCACACCTAAAATCACCAAAAAGCCAACAAAAAGAAAAACTCAAAAACCCACAAATCCCATCAAAAAGGAAACTCTGGAGGATGAGATACCAGAGCCCCTGCCTGTGACAACACAAATGTCACAAGAAACCACTGCTGCTACTTCCTCACAGCAGTTGGTACAAATATCTCAAACCATAACCACAACTCCTCCTGCTTCTTCACAAAAAGAACAGGTTGTACAAATAGGGTCTCCACAACATGATGCTCTGGAAACACTCGTTTCTATCATCCACAGTCCAATGCCCGAGACACATCCTTTTTCTACACCAATCATCACATCCACAATTCCCTCACCAATAAAACAACTGTTGGATGCAATTGATTTGAACCAGGCATTAACCAGTCCTTCTCAATCACCTACTAATGAGAATATACCTCAACAACTGATTGGGTCTGATGTATCAATCTTTGCTAACCCACCAACACAACCTGAGGAGGTTACACCCCTTGAGTTACAAGTAACTCTTGGTGGTAATCCAAGTGAAGCAGCCACTACAAGTGTTACACCCACTGGGTTACATTTGGACAGTGGTTACATTAATAAGACTTCCTTGGAGGCAATTCCTTTTATAGCACCTCTGCCAACCACCAGTGGATTTATTTATCCTACTGGCAACATCAAAAGGTTGTCAAGTGTTGAAGGAAGAAGACCCCAGTACCAAGAAAAAGGGGCATCAGTGGTTAATGTTTGGAGTATACTCCCTATATCTACCACTGCTAGTGGGAAATCAGATGATCCCATTAACTTGGATGATGGTTTAAAGTACCAGAAATTGACGGATCGCATTGAAAAACTTGATAACTCTGTTGCAGAACTCAAAGATATGCTACAACAGGTGTTACAAGTTCAGAAGGTACAATCAACTGCTGTTCCATCTCAAGCACCTGCTCCACAAAGGGCATCTGCTCCAAATGAGCTCTGGAAGATATTAACCTTTTCTCCATCAACAAGCAAAACTAGCAGATCAACAACATGAAAAACATGTTCAACAGCTGAGAAATGCAATGGAGTCAAGGTTCAAGAACACTCAGGCTGATTTAAAGGGTCTCAAAACTCAGATCTTGCACACCACTGGCACTGCTCCTCCAAAAGTATGTTATATTTATCAACTCCCAGAAGATAATGCCAAAAAGGGGGAGAAAATTAAGGAGTGGAAAAAGAAGGGTATAGAGGATGGTCTCTATCTTGAACCAGAAAATTCAAACATGACCAAAAAGATCCCTTTGCCAGATGGCAGCAAGAAAATTGATGTGACAACAAATGCACTAGCAGAAGCAGTTGTAAGTGTAAAAAGGGATAGAGAGGCCAAAAGGAAAGCCAGGGTAGACAGAATGGATCATCCAGATCAGGGTACTTCTGGGTCAAAGGATCATGAAAATCCTGTTGAGGAAAAAGAAGAAGCCTACTAGAAAAGTGAGGCAACCCAAATCCATTCCAACCAGACGTTCAAAGTCTGCTAAAAAACCACCATACAAAACAGCTGATGCAACAGGAGTTACAAAAACTACTGCTTGCCAAACAGTTGTTCCATCAACACACACCACTTCAACACACACAACATCCACTGCTTTACCATCATTACCACCAAAAACAACACCTGCTGACATACAGCAGAAGACAGCAGATGTTATAACATCTGTTGTAATGACAACAGTGGTTGAAACACCAGTTGTTTCAACAGCTGTTAGTCAATCACAATCCACTGCCACTACATCTACCACCACTGTTCCATCCAAAACATCATCAGTCCCTCCTACAAAAAGGAGAAGGCTAATTTTAAAAGATGATGACACATCTCCATCACCAACATCTTCAAAATCCCTGTCACTTGTCACTATTCCAAAACCCATACCTCTCTCTTCAGCTCAAATTATAAAATCACTACCTCCTGCTGGTGTCTCATTTCCTCTGGAACTCATTGCAGTCAGAGAAGAAATCAAATCTTTTTATTATGAAGATGACCCAGCCAAAAGGAGTTTGCCATCAATTGCAAATTATCCCAGGCCTAACAATATTGAAGAATACTTGAAACTCAAAGCCAAACAAGCAGAGGATATTGCAATCAAAAACAGAAAAGGGAAATCTAATAGAGAATTTCAACAAAACTATCAGTTTTTACTCTCACAGGTCAATGCTATGGAGCGTTTTGCTAAAAATGTATGTCAGAAAATTTCAGAAAGGGCAGATGAGTCCTTAAGAAAAGACTACATTGAAAACATCATGACCTACAAGAAATACAAGGGGGAGAAACACATGTACAAGACCTGGACCATTCCTGAGCTTGAAAAAGAAGCAGCCAGGATTCAAGACATGATCAAAAATAAGGTCAAGCAGACTCCTCCTGAAAGATTCAAACAATTTGAAGCTGAAAAGATGCTAGAGTTGAGGAGAATGAAAGAGGAGCTGATTGCAGCTGATTATGGGTCAAAGAACTCTGTGACAAAGTGGGGAGAAGATAGAGTCAGGGCCACCTACAAAAGGTTGGAGGAACTAAGAAAGAAAGACCCAAATGTTCCACAAAAGCCTGACTACTCCAAAGCAGCGGTTTCAAAAAGACCACCAAAGCTGCAAGTCAAAAGAACCACTGCTCCAGCTGGTGCTGCTATCTACAAAAGAAGGAACAAAAACCAGTTTAGCATGGAAACAATTCAAGATCTATTAGCTGGAGATGCCATTGTAAAAGTAGGCACGACAGTAATGATAAAAGAAGATCTTGAATTGGAACAATCTGCAAGTGCTGCTCAGCCAGCTATGAACATGCCAGCCTCTCCAAATACTTCTGCAAATAAACATCTCCCAAGAAACCCACCAGGCTCAAAAATACAAAAGTGGGAAACTGACAAACAGACCTGCGTATTGACTTTGCTCAGGTCTGGTGGAGAAGTGGAGAAAATATCAAGGGAACAAGCTCTTGGCCTGAGTCTTGAAGATTTGCAGGATCTCCTTGATCTTCCACTTAGCAGGGATGATGAAGATACAGATGCCCTAGACTTTGAATTACAATTTAAAGGTCAGATAAGGGAGCTGTTGATGAGGCAATAAAGAATTCCACAAATAATGAAGAGTTTTGGCATTATCTGTTCCAGGGGGAGATTGTTGGGATTAAACCCTATCAGGGGAACAGATAATTAAAGCCAAAACTGGATCAGAGCAGTGGATCAAGAATAAGCAGACGATTACAGATTAGTTCATGCAAATCTCTCCCTTTGAAAGTGGTTTCATAACTGCTGACCTCCTATCTGCTGATCTTACTAAGTGCTGACCTACAACTGCTGCTTTGCATCTACTGACCAATGTCAAAGACTGATGGAAGACCAAAGCTCTGCTGACTCAATCTACTGCCTTGAGTCAAGTACTGCTGATCCGGACAAGCACTGCTGGGTTCACAGCAGTGGAAGGATGCAGCAGCTGTTTAAGTGTCTTTTATGTAATGAATTGTAATAGCAGTAGTTAGTACATCAGTGTTTGTATAGATCAGAGGTTAGAGTTTGTTAGGAGGTTAGATGTCACTTTCATGGTGACGTCAGCTAAAGATGCTCAGTGGTTTGCAAGTGCCTATAAATAGTTCAGTACTTTGTACTGTTCTATTAGCTCTTTCACCACATCGTCTTCTTTGCACGAACAAACTACTGAGCTCTGGCTGAGGGGGAGTTTGCATTCATTCATCAATCATTGTAACCGTTGTTGAAACAAATTCAATCTTTCGATTCATTGTGTAAAGATGTTTGATTAAAGTATTACTCTCGTTTGATTGTATGCAAAGTTTGTTTTCATCTTAATTCCGCTGCACAACTCTTTCATTTCCATCTTAATTTCAAACAAAAATACAATCAAAAAGAAACTCAGATCCAACACCTTTTTAATATCACCTCGACTTAACCATCTTAATTAGTTGCTCCAACTTTCGAGGAATTGTATTACTTGAATCGACTAGTCTACCACGCTTCTGGCGTGCAATAGACTCATTAGAAAATATGTGGTTGTCCTTCTGGGACACAAACATAAATGGTGCATAAGCAATTGATTATGTGACTTACTCTATTTAGGTTAGTGAACTCGTCTGGTAATTTATTCTTTAATTTTGGTAAATGAATTACACTTTAGACTTCTAGTTCGTAGTTTATAGTCTGAGGATCAAGATGACATGATAATTCATTTCACTTTTCACTTTCCAACTGCTTGTTATCTCCCCCCTAATGTTGGGAACATTCATTCACTAAAGTGAAAAACCAATGAGCCATAAACAAATTTCTCACTAATGGCTTTAAGTATTCAATCATAGATGATTATTTATACCAAACATATTCTCAAACTTTTTAGAAGTCCCATCGTTGTGCAGTGTAGTGGATGAGTTTCAATATATGTCGCATAACCAAAATCTTTGATGAGACATATTTGGTTACTGACCAAAAACCAAATATATGGGGAGGACTATAACTTATTGGCTTGATGTGAATTAATGGTACTATATATAAAATTACATGTACCTAACTGAACTTTTGCTCCTCTCATGATCTTTGGCTTTGTAATCAATAGTAGACGTTTAGTGATCATCTCAACAAAGCAATTCTTGTATAAACATAAGCTATATGTAGTTCAATATTTTCTTCCAATAATCATTAATAACTTGGGAATTGAATTCATCGTTATTACCAAAATAAATATACCAATTTGGATTAATATGCTTGCTAGCACATTAGCTAAGCCATAATCACACAAACTTCAGGTTGTGGATTTCATAACCATTTAAACGATGCATCGATTTAAAACACTAAATGGTATCACGTTGGGATATGCATATCCTTTAATCACTTCCAGAATATTTAGGGATTCTCACCCTACTTTGGTTGGTAAATAATGAATTTCTCTTGAGAGAAAATATTGCATGCTAATTACCAACTTGAAGAATCTTCTAGTTCTTCAATACAATTCACATCATCGTTGACTGGGTGTGGTCTAACCGGTCAGGCCAATCAAATATCATGATCCATAAACTTCTAGTTTATGATCGTAATGTATTACTTACACTTATGCACAAGACATAAAACATATATCCATCCTTTCGAGATATTATTCTCATATAATCACTATCTTTATTTGCCACTTATGGTGGTCAGTCTCATTATTAACATAATCATCGTTGCAATTCTGATGGTCGATCTCACTTTAATATAACATGACCATCATTACAATTTTCTCAATTATTTCAACGATCACAATGGTCAATACATATCCCTTTCGTGGATCACAGTAAAGCCAAACAAGCTTCCCAATTATCTCCATGATTACTATCTTTACACTGATCAATATGTAATCACATTCACCTTAGGAGTGAGTAGTTTTCCATTATTTACTCGGTCACACGGATATGAGATGATTTCAAATTTTCCATACTCTTTTAGTGATATTGCTACTTCAAAATCATACCTCTCATGTTTGACAAATGAAAAATATGTTTCTTATAATTAATCTTCTCATCACATAATATAAGTTGAGAATTAATTACATAAATGAATCATGTTTATTGATCTATAAATTAACGACTTTCTGTATATGGATAATGAGATTTAGGAAACATAACATTTTGAGTGTCACATTAACAAAAACATAACTTTATGTTTTATATGATTCGTTGAATACTACATCTATATAATGAATAAATGATACTATACATGATATATAGTCAAATTATGACATTATAACACCACACTGATCAAGTCATATTAAAACTTTATAAAATATAACTTTCCGTCAAGTCGTTTTAATAACATATAATCAAATAAAATCCATAATAACAAATAATCTCACCGTAAAGTTATTTTGCAATTATATCCTTTGCCACATACAGGTTTCATATATTGTTTAAAATAAGTAATAATATAATGATTATATCATAGGATGAATAAATAAATAAATACATATTCCAATTGATAAATACATATATATCGAGGCATAGTCTGTGACATTACAGAAGATTTCAAATTCGAAATAAAAATAATCCTATCCTTAATTCCGAAAAATATCCTATATCGCAGAAAAGAGCATAGATTTAAAATCTTTTATCGGATTCATTCCTTGAATATCATTTTTCCGGATATTCATATTTAAAACAAGTCATTCGATTTTCCAGGAGAATAACATTTTCAAGTCTTAACTCGTATACGATGTTTAAATACAAAGATAACATCCACTAATCCACAAATATCATATGATAAAAGATGATAATCAATTAATAACAATATAGTGATTTGAATTCATATTTTATAAACCCAAAAGGTTAACTAAGAATGATATGATTTCCACTAATCCAATCAAAGAATCTACCATATAAAAACATAACCTAGTTCTTTTTTATAAGAAGAGAGAATTAAATTAAAATAATATGTCTTCTTTTATCTTATTAAACATTCGAGAAAAATATTTTGAAAAAGTTTAACCACTTTATTGTCATTATATTATTTATGAGATTTCTACACATTATTTCAAATAAAAATAACATCATTATATCATAAATAAGATTTCTCTTTTTAAAATATACTTACAATGTTTAAATAGGCAATTTATCCATTAAAGGAATAATAAAATATATTCAGAATCAACAAATTGTATCAACATTAAACTAATAGAGATCATGATGTATCATATTAAAAAAATCGATGAATTAAAAGTATCATATTAAAATAATAATGATCATCAATTTCCATAACCATGAATCACACAAAAAAAAAAAAGAAAATTATAGACCAAGTTTCAACGGGGATTTAGTTCTAACAAATTTGTCGCTTGCTTAAAATTTCAACATCATTCAATTGTTAATTCAAAGAAATATCTTTGACCCTTTTGAATTTTATTTGTAAGGTCCATAACAATAAATTACAAGGTGATAAAAGTGTAACTTTGAGCAACATAAAAAAATATACTAAATAATCTAATATGCTCGGTCATCACTTATATCTAGTTTAAATTATTTATTTATTTATTGTTATGATTTCTAATGCAAAACATCAATTTACAAAAGAAAAATATTTAAGATGATGCATAGTAATTACCTTGTATTGGTACGTACCAAAATAGCCACATATATTGAGATCCAACAACTTCTGAGTTTTCTAAACTTACGTTTGGTATTTAACACTTGTTTGCATCCTCTCACGAACCATCAAAGAGGATTGGTTGAAGCAATTTCGTGCTGATAACGTGTTGTAAAACTAGACTAAAAGCAAAACAATATAGAAGAGATGTAGAGAGAAAAGAGATTGATATTTCATTGATAGGTGTGTCTAATACAAGAGATACAATGTAGTATATATAAAAGAGTAAAACTTGCAGAAGAAGCAAGTCTATTTTAAGAGTTGATAACCATAATATTATAATATATTTATAACAGAGACCAAGAAATTTAATATCTTTTTCTTGAACGACAAATTTGTATTATTGATGGACCACTAGACTATTATCGTGTCAACAACGGAATCATCTCCACTATGCAATAATGCATATAAACTAATTCAGGAGAAAATCCAATAAATTTGATAAAACCCCCATTAGAATCGAACTCAGAATCTAATGGTCTCTAAACTTTATTCTACTATAAGATGTCACTGTTAGGACTAATCTTGTCATAACTCAAAAGTTGGAGGATGCTAAGTGGTTTAGTTTGTTTTTGGTGGAAGATTAATTATTTATGGTAGTTTTATTTTATTATTATTTAGGTTTCCTAATTGTAGTCTAGGTATGTTTCTTGTGTGACAACTGTCAAATTCCAGGTATCCGTACAACTATTAAACCATGATTAGTGCTTAATGACTGTGATGAATTACAATTAACTGCTTACTGATTATTGCCATATACATACATGTGCATCATATGTTGCTTAATGTCATATCATTATTGCATTAAAACTTATTTGACTCAAATGATGCACGAAACACAGTTAGCACAGAATTCAGACAAATCAGAAATATGCTGACAGAGTTCAATACATAGACAGACAGTGTGTTGAGACACAGAATGAGCCAGAAATCAAGTATTACACTAGTATAGTGTGTAGGAAAGTAATGATCATAAAATTGCCTTCCTAGAGATAGTTTAAGTGCCGGAAAGTCCCTAAAACTCACATAAAGTGCTGAATTCAGCAAAAATCAGCAATTTTCAGCATTTAAACAATCTAATATTATGCAGAAACATGGTTAAATGGTCCTGAATGCTTTCCTAAGTGTCGGGAATCAAAAGTGTCACAAAAGGTAACATAAAGCATACTAAACTGCATAGTTTAGCACCTTAACGAACCGGTAACCAACCGAACAACCGGACACTACCCGAAACATCAAATTTACACTAGAAGCATTGTTTTAATATTACCAAGCTAGTTATGGTCCCCGAACATCATAACACCCCATATAAATATCAACTTACTAGGTATCTAACTAAATACTTGGATTTTAACCTAAGTAACTAACTTGGTTAGAACCTAGCCTACATACCCCCCCCCCACCTATGTAATCGGCCAACATATGGCCCACCATAAGATTTTCTTTCAATTTTATATTAGATCATGCGGGCACTTTAAGAACACATTGTACATTGGATGAACATTGAAAATGGTTATAAGTATAACCCATTAACACATAACTCTCATTTTATCATTCTCACAAAACACACACACTCCTCTCTCCCTCTCTTGTGCTCTTGACTGAAACCCCACCCCCACACACTCACCATCATTCAATCATTCTCATTCAATCCAAACATATACAAGTGTGTTAGAGGTTGCACAAAGGAGCTTTCGGAAGTTCAAGGACCTCTTTCATTTGCTTTTATCCATCTCATATATTCACTTGATCATCCCTAGCCTTGAGCTAGTGGTAAGAACCTTGATCTTGCTCTTTTACATCTTATATTAGTGGTTAAAAGATGTTACATAATGATGATCTTGAAGAACACTAAGAAACTTGAACTTAAATCATGAACATAAACATGAATACATAAGAAATCTTAATGTTTATGTGTTGAAATACTTGTTGATGGTTGATTGCTTGTGAAAATGATGTTGATCATCATATGATCTTGCTAGATCATGATTAAAAACATAATCTAGCAAGATGAGAGGATGAACATGGTAGAAGTTAATGGATCATCCTCATGAAAAGCATGAACTTGAAAAGAATACATTGATTTCTTGTAAAATGATGAATAAAGTGAGTTGTTAATCATGTAAATCTAGAGATTTCATGGATGATTTATCAAGAAACCAAGTTAAAAATACAAGTTTTATTTAATCTTGGTTCTTACATAAATAAACCCCATTTTTAAAGGTTAAACCAGTATAGAAACACTTATGTAACAAGAAAAGTTTAAGAAGAAACATTTTTGAAAAATATGATTAGAAGTTGTGAAGATCCATTTTCTTTAAAAATGATGATTTTAAAGAATCAATCACACTTTAGAAGGTAACAAGGCTTACTACGAACACTAGTAAGTTACTACATTTTTTTGTGAAATTTCAAGTTCATGAAGTAGTAGATTATGCTTGTTTTTGGCAAAATTGATAAGTAAAGATTGTTTGTTGTTGATTGTGGATTGATTGTGTTGATTTTACAAAAGAAAATGACATACCTTCAAGGTATGGAAACCTCCATTTTTAGAGGAAACTATGGAAAAAATTTTCAAGAAATTAAACACTTAGAAAAATATTTCCAAATAAATATTTACAAGTGTATTTTAAACCATAATTTTCACATAAAGTTTGCCATAGATGTTTGTTCAAAAATTATAAATATTGGAGGTTGGTTTTTATAAATAAAAGTGACTAAATATGTATTTAGGAAATATATATTTAGATAACACCATGTGTGTGATTATTTGTATATTTTGTGTATTAGTTATATTATTTTAGGACTTGAAATAATATAACACATCAAAATACCAAGAATTACAACCCAAAATATTACCAAAATTCCAAGGAATGAATATACACATTTTACACAAAATATTGGTGAAACCGAACTATGGGATATGACTTACAAAATACTCCGGAAATAATATTCATGTGTATATTTTGGTAAATAATATTTTGGACACCAAAGGAAACATAAATATGATTTTTACAAATATTACAAATTTATATCATATTTTTTACAAGAGGAAAATATATTATTTTTGGGTTAATAAAAATATGTATTTTCTTGGAAATGTTAGAAAATGTATTATTTTTGAAATGAATATATATATATATATATAGAGAGAGAGAGAGAGAGAGAGAGAAAGGTTAACATCCAAAAATCCTTATCGTACATTAACATACGCGACGCCCATAACCATCCGATCAGGGATGTAATCACGCATGGAACAGTTTTTTGTGATAATCACGCATGGGAGTCACAAAATCACGCATGGAACCCTAATAAATCACGCATGGGATCCTTTGTTATACAAATTACGCACGTTATATGTTAATCACGCACGTTGTATTCTTGTCGCGTACGTTAACGTACGTTAAGGCTTTTTGTACATTATACTTTCTATATATATATATATATTCTCAAATAAAAATGGAATATATTATTTTTGGAGAAGAATAAGAAAAAAAAAAAAATATATATATATATATATATATATATATATATTGCAAGTTAGACTTGAAATATATTATTTTTGGAACTTATATGAAAATACAAATATTTTTGCTCAAGGGAAAAATTATAAATAATTTTTCTAAGTAGTATTTCTTAAAGTATATATTTTGGAAATATATATTGGTGAACTTTTGTTAAAGATAATATTCCGAAAAAATTAATACGAAATTAAGGATAAGAATACTTAATGAATACAATAGAAATACGTACTCTCATACGTATAAATACACACTGAAATACGACCCCGTTACATGGCAAAAATATACAAGTATAAGAATACGAATACGAATACAAATACACCCATCCTTGGGAAGCATATACAAGTATAAATACTTGGAAAGTGTTAAGTTAAAATATATTGTTTTAACAATTATTCCAAAATTTAATAAATATAATTTAAGTTAAAATATTTATTATTTTAACAAATAATTATATAACTTGGAATAATATCGAAGACACGAAGAAACGTAACTCAAGGATACTAATTAATACTAAGTCAAGGCACGACCCGCTCGTCTAATAGACATTAGTACGATTGTAGGTAGTTGTGTACGCCAGGCGAAGCGTGAGTTACGGTGATACGAAGACGCAAGACTGTGAGTTCATGGCGGAAACATCGGAGTGAGACGAAATAGATTGCAAGAGACTTCATAACACTATTTGTGACAAGTATTTAAATGATCAATTTTCACTTCATTTCTAAAGAGTCAATTAAAAGGATTTGAAACAAATACAACATGAATAATGAAATACAATACAAATAAAATACAAAATTTAAAGTGTGTATCTAAGCATCCTACTAGATTCCATGCATCATCAACATCATCGCTAAACCTGCAACATGTTTTAAAAGCATAGTTCAATACAAAGGTATTGGCGAGTACACTAGTTTTAGACTCATGGCATATGTATAAAAAGGTATTTTCAATCCAACATAGGAATTGGTATTCAAGGTCCGTCTATCATGCATAACAATATGTCAACTCTAGTGTCCACTAGTATTTAGCATCTCTCGACACAAAAGTGACGAGACCGTTATAGAATAAAGACTCAACAAAACTGTCACACCCCTATTTTCCACGTGTCACCGGTGGGCCCGGTGGGGAGTATAGTGACGTAGTTGGTATCATCATAGACAAACAACACAATATAATAATGCACAGCGGAAGCAAAGATAGATTCATTTCAACTTTAAATAAAATGTAATATTAAATATCACGAGTAGTTGAAACGGATCTACAGGCGGATCAAAAACAAATAAGATATTGTTCAACAGCTTATTGTCGTCCAAGCTTGCGAGACTTATTGTGGACGTTCTAGGAGACAGCCAGCCTATTTCGTGTAGTACCTGCACTTAACCTTTTTGGAAAAAATACGTCAGTTTACACTGGTAAATACAATTTAACTGACTCATTTGAAAATGGTTGAAAATTGATTTAAATGCCCAAGGCACAAAACATTTTATAACTTGGGTCAATTATTTAATATAAACTTGTGAACGACTTACATGTTACTTGTGCATTTAGTAGCCCGATCCGTAGACCGGGTTAAAGATTAATTGACACACCACATGTTTATTTACACACAGACAGGTGTACGCCTACACCCCGCGTTCGGTCGTGGCCATTTCGTAAAATGATGCCAAGGATATCCGGGACATGGTCATTAACCCCCCAAAGGCTTTAAGTGAACAAGACTGTTTAAACGAGCCGATCAAATTAATCAATTAAGCATCCAAACGATGTTAAGAATTTAATGCTCGATCAAGCGGTATTTTATATACCGTAACCCAAGCCCGTATAGGGAAAATAAGTTAAAAGTATTTACCTGAGTAAGTATCAATCACAACAAGAAAAATGCAAGTAGCTTTTACCGGTGCTTCCTAATCTGGAACGAAGGTTTATAATAACCTATTAGATTTCTAACGGGTCTTTATTTAAGCGTAAGCTTAGACCGGTTAACTTTAAGGATGATACGGTTCAAACGCACGATTAAGCGATGACCGGATAGAGTGTGATTTAGACCCGACAAGTTTGAATACTTGTATAATATGGTTATACTAAATACATTCTGGATTTTGAGACAAAAATGATAAGGTTTGACCCGTTTCGGTCAATTTATGCAAACTAGTTACATAAACCGAACCGAGCGCGAAAAGGGCGTTACGGGTAACCATAAGAGTCATATGCAAGTTCCCTGAGTAAAAATGCTCTAAATATGTTATTATATCAGTAAGTTATCTTCTATTATGCCCCAAATGAATTTAAACACAATTTATGCCCCGTAAGGGCGTTTTGGTCACTTAAAAGTTTATAAAAGAGTTTATTTGCAAATCTGAGTTACAGGTCTGGTTTAAACAGAAAATATACTTAATTTAATATGTTCTAACAGTATGGTATGACCCATAAGTGAAAATCATCATTTAAAACCAAACTATGCACCTTAGGGGTATTTTGGTAATTTCACAAGGACTTAAAATGTCAAAATTGGGAATCTGAGTTTATAAATTTGTACTTACTGTTATTTTATAAAAGTATACTAAAAACATCAGTAGGTATCAACCTTATATGTTTAAATTGATCATAGTACATACTATGCGACAAAAATGCGTAAAAAGGCGATTTGGAGCCGTTTCCGGGTTTGTAAAAGAAAGCTGATATTTTTATATTTCCAGAATGCTCAAAATATTTTATTTAACAAATAAAATCAGTAGAAAAAGGTTTGAGGTCAAAAGGATTTATAAAACTCATTTTATAGCCCAAAAGGGCAAAACCGACAATAACCGATTTAAGGCTAAAACTCTATGATTCAATCAGTTTAAAAATTATTAAAAATTCTTATAAATCCCAAAATATTATTTAACAACAGTAGGTATACACTTTGATGTCAAAAATTAGGTTTTGATAGGCGTTATGCTCATAACGCTGTTTAATTAATAGAAACCGTTTTATTTGCGACATTGAGCATAACTCACAATCCAGACCTCGGATTGTTGTCAAATTTTAAGGACATGTATAATTATCAGTAACAAAGTCATTTCTCCATTCATACTTCCAAAAATCTCGTTGTTATATAAAAAGGGCATAATAGTCAATTTTAAGCATAAATCGGAAACATGCATATGATTCGGATAAGGGTTGAACCAAGTTGTAAAATCTCAGAGAATTAAACTTATATGAAAGTTGGTCCAAAATATGCTCTAATGCAGATCTCAAACATGCATGAACGGATCCGAACCGATAGTCAAAGAAAAAGTCAATTTATGTGACTTTCGGTTCCGATTCGGGTCTAAACTGAAAATTGTCGAGTTGATCATGTTGAAACATGTTCTTACATTATTTATAAAGTTATTTTGATGATCAAACAGGTTGCATGTAGCCCACATTACTAATTATGCTTAAATTTGCAAAAACACATTCTGTTGACTTTTTAAGAAATGCTTTGACTCGACAATTAACATGCTTAGAGTGTGAATCTGAAAATACCCTTTTAGGGGTTTGTTACACACATAAATACCAACATGTAGGTACTTTCAATTTGAGAAGTGACAGAGCCAAACTCGTTTAATCATAAAGTCAAGTGTAATTTACGATAGTTTGACTTTCGGTTAATACACTAAGCTAGAACGAATTTGAAAGAGTTGTAAATACTTACAATGGTCCTAAATAAGCTTAAAGATCACTATGAGCCTGCCTTGTCGTCGAGAATGCCCCAGAAAAGTTCTTGTGAATTTTGAAAATGCAAGTGTTCTTGTGTTTACTACATAAAGTGCCTTATATGCAGATTTTAATCAGTTTTGGAGCTGCCATGTGAGTCTAGGAGTGATATGAGAAGCATACAAGTGTCCCTAGCTGCATGAAATTCGATTGGTGAAGTCCTGAATCGATCAAAGCTGTGTACAACTCGCAAGCAGCCAAGAACTGGCAGCTGCAGGTTACCATCGCCCAGATACGTGCCTAGCGCACCGTTACTCTATTGATGTAGCGGTGCGCTAGCCTTCATCAGAAGACAATATTAGATACGTGCCTAGCGCACCGTTACGCTCCAGATGTAGCGGTGCGCTAGCCCTTGTCAGATGCCAAAATTTTGTTTTCTTCCAGAATTTGACCATGCAACATGCAAAACTCTGACTCGCATGCACTTTATTCAGTAATGGGACCATGTTACCAGCCATTGCATGTTATGGCATGCATGTACTTTCTTTGGCACATTGTGGGAGCTTTAAATTGACGGAGAAACCAAGTTCTTGATGTTGAATTCTTGTCTAGAGTTTTGTAACCCATTTATTTATTTACGATGACCAGATTTATAAAAATTCAGATGTTGATAAAATATATCTTGGTTAGGGATTTATTAATAGGTCTCTCAGAGGTATAAATTAATATGTCGACGTCTCTAAATCCTACCGTACATCTTTATCTGGATCCGTATTTACAACACGTTTGCATATCATGACACGTGTCTTTACTTTATTGGATATGAATTTCTGAGGTGTTACAAAAACCCCGTCGGGTGGTGTGCTACTCCTATAGCGCTATAATTGTTAAGCCGAGTTAACATGTAGTATGTATTCTAGCATGAACCTAAGCATAGCAAATCATGTATAAGGATTGAACGAATAAAATCATGTTTGTGATCGTGCATTTTAACAAGTAAAACATGTTACACCCAAAGTATATTAAAAGGAAAATGGGTCAAGTGTACTCACAAAGTTGCATATGCTTTCCGATTATCCCATGTGATGAAGTTGTTGAGACTAGGAAGTTGAATGTGTTCGATTTGGAGTTTAAGAGGTGTTTACATATGGTTCTAGGGATTTGGAGTTTAAATAACATGAAAAATAAACATATGAAAATAATCATCTAACACCTATGACACTTGTTCTTGACACTATGAAACTCTAAAAGAGTTTAAATGTTTTCATGGAACAAAGTTCCATTAGAATCGTGACAAGTTATCAAGGCTTAAGATGATACAATCTACTAGCTTGACGAATGTCCATTAGTTCATCACCAAGAGTTCGATTATTTGGTTGTTACATAAGTATTACATAGTGTATATTACATCATATAAGCCAAGCATGAGGTAGAAGATTAAAGTCTTCATTTAGGCATCTCTAAGTATCATGGAACTCATACATGAGGTAGAAAGAACAAAGCTTCTATTTAGGTACCTCTATTGTTCACCACTACACTTGTTGTTATGAACAACAAGGAGGGTCATGAACTTACAAGAAACAATAGAATATGAACAACTAATCTATGAGAAAACATCAAGCAATGTGTGGATTTTCAAGTAGGTTAGCCCAAGCTAATCCCAAATCACACAATCATCAAGTCATGAACTTGAGCATCACTTGTAGGTTAAAACCCTTGAACAAAACAGAAAGTTTGTGAGGTTTATACCTCTAATTTTGAATGTCTCAACCTTTTTTTTAAGCCTAACTAACCATAGAAGTGGTTATAAGCATAAGGACATAGGTTTGAGATGAGTTTCCTCAAGTTTAAACAAGTTTATCAAAGTTTGAAACAAGAACAGAAAAATCAGTCCACTTTGGAGCCCTTTTGGCAACATTCCAGGCTCTGGTTTTCCAGGGAAAACTCATGGAAACGTAGCTAAGGTCAATACAAAGTAGTAGGAAAAAGAATCGAGTGAATCGGATAAGAATTGAGTGGGTTATGCTCACTTTAGTGAAGTGGTATAAATCTGCTCGAACTTCTTCAATCAGCTACGGTTTGGTGTGTTTGAGAGTGAATAGAGAGTGTTTAGAAAGTGAAAATTCTTGGAGGAGGCTTGTGTTTTTTAGGGGATGGATTAGGGTTTCATTGGGTTGGGCTTTGGAAGTGTTTAGTGGGCTAAATAACTCAAAACAAGGAAATTTAGTGGGCTGATTCAAGGCTGTTAACAGCCCTATAATTTTTATTTTATTTTATTTTTTAGACATTAGAAGGTATATATTTGATGTTTAATAAAGTGTTACATGGTTTCTAGTATGTATGTAACTTGTAACAAGGTCCAAAATGCATAAATGACATGTTTTAGTTTAGCAAAAAGTGTGATAACATAGGTGTATATAACACATTAAATGTAACAAGTATGTATGGTTTATAGTTTGGTATGATCAAGTGAAAAAAAAAACATACAACTTAATCTTATAATCGAATAACTAAGTGTTTAAACGTATGAAGATTTAAGGATTAAGAATACACAATCATTGTTTACGAGTTAAGCTTACGTTTATTCGAATTATGAACCATGTATCAAACGAGTGCACGTATCAATGTATAAACATGTATAAACGATGTATAAAAGATTCATTTCATTACAATCAAAGTCTCGGATTTTACAACGATACAACGAAATACGATTACAAGGAATACAAGATTTCCAAAAAATAGAATTTCCAGTAATGGTTTCTAAATATGGAAAGTATAAAAACGTAGGGCGTTACAGTCTCCCCTCCTTTAGGAAATTTCGTCCCGAATTTTATTCAAGAGGAAGACTTGAAAAAGTTTTGGCAAAATTGAGAGTTGGAAATTTTGAAACGGTTTGAAAATTATGAAACTTTGGAGAACGACAAGGTAAATTTGCAAGGGAGTTCGTTGTCTAAAATAATTTGAGGTACCAAACATAGTTGAAAACGTGTAGGTGCGTATATAGGTAAAGTGAGTCTAAACAAGTTTAGATAACTTAAATTGGAGATGTATTAAAAATGGGACATATTAAGAAGGAAGATTTTGACAAACGGTTTGTATTTGCTGGAAAGTGGGGTAGTTTACAGGGGAAGTTTAAAGATAATATAAAATCACACTTTCGTAAAAATTGTTTATTAAGAGGAACGAAAATGTTTGGTACTTTGAATAAAGCGTTAAAGGTATACTAAGTACATTTACACAAGAATAAAGAATAGGAAGACGGTTTTAAAGGTAATGAGATAAGTTAGGATTTGAATGTTTAAACAAGCTTGATTGTGAACGGGTTTCGTATGAAAGAAAAGATAATGGAGAATAATAGGAGTATGGGCCAACGATTGACTCTAAATGAATGCAAGTATATGAATGATATAAGTATTAGACAGATGAAAGTAGCGTGTTAAATATGAAGTCTCGTCATGCATAATCGGATATAATGCGTTTGTGAGTTGTTTAAAGTTTGTATTAGGTCAAAAGGTCTGCAATACACTGAATTTCTCACGGCACGTTTTACGAAAGTTTGGTAACATGGTGAAAACACTTATATATAGGAAGTATCAGCGGCGTATCCACCATGTTATGTCTGTCTCGTTATTCGGTGTCATGTTACGTTCCGTGTCTTACCATACACAGTAGTACGCTCTATGGTTTTCATACGCCTATCACTATAATCATGTGTGCACCCACGATTATTTTGATCGTCGCATGATCCGCATAGCTTGTACTAGTTGTGTATGAATCAGGGTATACATAATTTAAAAATAAGAATGTGTACGTATAAGAATATAGTATATAAGTAAGTCCATGCTTAAGTATGTATGGGACGCACGTATAAGAATATAGTATATAAGAAAGTGATTGACAAGATTAGGGGGTAATTGTTGGGACTAATCTTGTCATAACTCAAAAGTTGGAGGATGCTAAATGGTTTAGTTTGTTTTTGGTGGAAGATTAATTATTTATGGTAGTTTTATTTTATTATTATTTAGGTTTCCTAATTCTAGTCTAGGTATGTTTCTTGGGCATCAAGGTTGTTTAGTATAAATAGGGTTATATGTTTAGGGTTTATGCACCATCAATCTTAATCAAAGTATTATTTCTTATTAAATCTTTTGTTGATTATATTGAAGAAGGCTTGATTTTCAACAGTCATTAGGCTATATTGTCATATGCAAAAATTTTAATATCTTATTCGTTGTTTGTGTATTACCAATTGTAGTGAAAAGAAAGCCTCTCGTTGGTGTTGTTGTGGTATGGATATTCCCTCACAAAATCCAAAACTCACCAACCCTTTAAGTATATAAAGCCAAATATTTGAAAAAAAATAAAAAGTAATAATTTAATTCTAAACAATATAATATATATATATATATATATATATGGGTTGAGTTCATTTCAGAACTCTAAATAAATACAGAACTTTCAGAACTCCTAATAAACAATCATTTTATATATAAGTTTTTGTATTTAGGATCTTTTTGTCATCTATTATATGTATTTCTTTGATTACATACATGTTAAAAGTAGTTTACATATGTTTAATTGCCAGAATTTTATATATGTGTCATAACTAATTACATATATGTAAAAAAACTAGTGTACATATGTGTAATTATAAAATTACATATAAAATTACTCTTAACATGCATGTAATCGTAAAAATACACATAATAAATGATAAAATTATCCTAAACATAAAAATATATAAATAAAAAGATTGTTTATTAGGAGTTCTGCGAGTTCTGTAAATATTTATGGTTCTGAAATGATCTTGGCCCATATATATATATATATATGGGATAAATAATGAGAAAACTCACTCAAATGAGAAAACAAAAAATTCAAAAAAAAAACCTTAAGAAAACACAACAATTTTTTAATATTTTTTGGCTGTAAATCTATATTTTTAAAATACAAAAAATAGTATTACACATATGTAACACTGAGAAAAAATCTAAACCTGTAAGCGCTAACAACCCCCGCCCCCCCCCCCCCCCCAAAGGAAAAAAAATAAAAACCAAACCCCAAATTTAACCCCTAAAAAACCTAACCCCATCCCCACCCCTCAAAAAATAAAAATAAAAAATAAAAAACTTAACACCCCCTATACCTAAAAACTAAACCTAAACACCCCAAAAAACTTAACCCTAAAAATTTAACTAAACTGAAAACTTAAACTCTAAAGCAAAATTGCATATGCAACATAACATATATTGCACATCTGTAATGCTAATTTTTTTTTTAAATCTTACAAATGCTACTTACAGTCAAAATATGTTTAAAAATATTGGTGTGTTTTTTCATAGTTTTCTCATATTTTAAGTAGTTTTCTTAAGATTCTTGCTACATATATAGATACACGCATATAGGGGAATTATAGATAGAAAACCATTTAAGTTGAAAAAACTTAGCAAAACTTTGTAAAAACTTTATGTAACAAACTATATTTTCTAAAAAAATTTAGGGAATTTAAGTTACATGTTTTTAACGTCGTTTTGAGCCAAAAAAAAAAAAACAAAAAAGCGCCGAGTAGTCTTTTTAAAAAAGAATTTGAAAATTTTGTGTTACATCTTACATACGCTAAAAAACAGTATAACATACAAATATTCAAAAAAAAATTAAATATTTGGTCGGCGTTATAGTACAAAAGGGTTTAAAATAAGAAAGGTAAGAAACCACAATAGAGTGACAAGTGTTCAATTAGGAATCAAGTGAGAAAGTTAGTTTTATTCTAAGAGGAAAAAAAATCTGCACATGCAAGTAACATCCCTAGAAACATGCACATGCTATTTCCCTTATTTTTTTAAACTTTTGTACTTTTTATACGTCATTTTTTGTAATTAATACCGCAAAAATCGAGCATCTTTTTATCTTTAATATTAGTAATCTATTGCTATACTTTTCAAAAAAAAAAAAATTGAAAACCCTGTTGTGTATTACACAATGAACATGACGAAAAACACAATGAGTATTAAACTAAAAGACAATGAAAAGTAGACTAAAAATACAATTGATGACAACAGAAAAAGACAAAATAGACTGTAGACTAAAACACAATGGACATAACAAAAGACATAATGAGTATCAAACTTAAAATGCAATGTAAAGTAGACTAAAACACAATTATGAAAGCTGATAATTGACACAATTGACAACAAAGTAAAACTCAATGGACAATAGACAAAAAAATACACTGAGTAAAGAGACTAAAACACAATGGACAACATACTAAAAACACAATAAACAACAGATTAAAAGCACAATGAACAAAATACTAAAACACAATAGACAACAAAACAAAAACACAATGGACAAAGATTAAAACACAATGGATAGCAGACTAAACACATGACAAAAAACCTATAAGATAATGCATAGAAAAGCCAATTATAATACCATCTTCATTGTGCCATACATTTTATTACAGGTTTTGATAAAAACGTAATGGATGAAACCCAAATTAACATTGTGTTATAAGTTTTGATAATAACAGAATGTTTAGAAACCCTAGTAAAAATGTAATAACCAAAACCCATTTGAAAGATCAAAACAAAGCTAGCTTCACTGCCCAATAAACCAAAGGACAAGAAGTATGTGTTCCGGTTTCCACCATAAGACGAGTAAGATCACTTATTCAATTATAATAATGTTTTGGTTCTTGGGCTAACTTTATCAATTATATTTAGTGTATCCTTTCAATTCTATTATTATTAATTTGGGATTATTTTATCATGGGCTTAATTAGTCTACAAGTTTTCGGTTGTAGAATGTCTGGGCTTATAAAAAATTGGATTTTAGTAATATCAAGTATCTTATATTTTTTGTTAGGGATATCCTCGTATTTTTTAGGGGTAGCCTTTGTATAAAACCGAAAAAAACACTACGAATACGGGGCTGAGCCATAGCCCATGCTACAACTCCTAACACTATGGTTCCGCCCATGTGATAAATCCAAGGTTACCACGCGCATCCTTTTTTGTTGAAAATATTCATATTTACTTGATAAATCGTCTAATATTCTAATAATTAAATCGCGG
Organism: Helianthus tuberosus; assembly: GCA_030545235.1. Lineage (NCBI taxonomy): Eukaryota > Viridiplantae > Streptophyta > Magnoliopsida > Asterales > Asteraceae > Helianthus > Helianthus tuberosus. The sequence continues at coordinate 24,933,582 of CM060368.1, forward strand.
CTCACACGAAAAAAACACGTAAAAGTAATATCATCATACATACGTCTGGTTGAGTGAAAAATAATGAATTACCAATAAATCATGTGTGATGATTCGATCGCACGCTATATATTTCCTCCTCTTGGGTTCTAAGGAGCACCCGTCGTCTTTCAATATAGTTTCAACCACTTTCTGAACCGTTGAAATTATTAGAGCCAGGCTCTCGTCATCTAATGAGAATAAAAGAAAATTTTCAACCAAAGACGAAGACGAAGATGATGAAGATCATGAACTTAAGCCTTTCATATTTATTAAAATAATGTTAAAATTGGGTGAAAATATAGGTGAGTAGAGATAAATGAGTCGGATATGCTGTGTGTTTTTAAAAATTTTGGGTTAATAGAGTTTAATATATAGTTTTTTTAATTAAAAAAAGTTTTTTTTTATTTAAACTAGATGTTCAACAACTAGTAGCCACATCCAATCGCAGCCCGCCAAGTCACACCCCCATTCCCTCAACGGCGGCAAAGATCCTCTCACCCCCTCTCGCACACCGCCCCCCACACCATACCCAGGCCGGTGTTCTCGGTGTGGAGTGGCTTTCACACTAGCTTTCTACGCTCGTTATGTGTGGTCTAAAGCTAGCCCGTCACCTAGTGAAAGGATAAGGATTGATGTAAAAGACTTTCTTTTATTGAAGTCATTAAATGTCATTTTTTTTAGTTAAATGTCATTTTTTTTTAGTTAAATGTCATTTATTCTAAAGGTTTTATTTTTCGCATGTTGGTCCAAAAAGGTTTCACCATTGTCATTTTAGTCCATTTGTTTAACTTCATTCATTATTTTTGTTAACGAGAAGGGCAATTTAGAAGTTATACGGCCGAATTACCCTTCTAGTTAACAGTTACATATAAAATGATCGACTAACAAACCACATTAGTAAAACTCTTCAACAGCTTATAACTCCACACACATAACCTTATTTAGTTACATTCATACAATTTGATATCCATTTCAAGTCGAAAATAGTAATCGCCTTGTGCAATATCGGTACGAAAAGTAGCAATCCCTCGTGTCATAAAGAAATCTCCAGTGCCACCAACAACTGAAAGATCCCTTGTTTCCTCACCCATCATGTCTGCACCCATAATGTTAATTGTTCCTTTATGTTCTGTGGAATTGAAAATCAAAGTATACGAAAACCAAGCATTATACTCGGTCTTCATATCATAGAAGTAAAACCCTTGTGCCCGAGCCACAGGGGGAGATAGGAGGTGGTTGTCTTTGGTAATGGGATCATCAAAGACCACAAGCATCCCATGGTTGTAGTTCCCAAGCTTAGTACGATTCGCGACAGTTGCTGATGTGGCATTAGCGGCATTGGTGCCATTGAAGAGGATGTCATGGTAATATAACACAAATCTCTTGCATGGTTTCTTCTCATCTAGTTTTTCTGAGTGAGCAACTATGGAAAAAGTGTGGAAGATAAGGAGGGAAAATAGAATGAAAACAATGTACTCATAAAAGTTTATACGAGCCATCTCTAGATTGGATTTGTGTTTATCAAGTGTTTCTATCCGATATATATAGTGACAAAATTACAACTTGTAATAGAAAGGTACTTTTGGAATGCACCACATTTAGATTATTTTAAAACATTTCAAATAATTAAAATCACAATAACTGAAAAGTGCTTCCTAGACCACTTTAAGATGTGTATAGGGCTGCAAACGAATCAAACGTTCGGCGAACAGTTCATGAACCGTTTGCGGAAAGTTCGTTTGTGTTCGTTCGTTTATTAAACAAACGAACACGAACACGAACAAGAAATTATGTTCGTTTAATTAAATGAACAAACATGAACAGAGGTCGTGTTCGTTCGTGAACATTCGGCAACGTGTTCGTTTGTGTTCAATACTTCATTAGTGTTTTTAGTTTTTATATTTATTTAAATACTTCAAAATTCTGACAAATTAAATATCAAATAAGTGTGGGTGTATTATATATTCTATTCATAAATGATTGTTTGTGTTCGTTTGTTTCCATTTGTGTTCATGAACATTAGTTTGTGCTCATTTGTGTTCGTCAACGTTTCTTGCCTAAAATTAACAAACAAACACGAACGAACACGAACAAGTTCATTTCCTTAACAAACGAACAAGAACACAAAATCTTGTTCGATAAGTGTTCGTGAACGGTTCGCGAACACGTATATTTCTTAACAAACAAACATGAACAAGGTCTTGTTCGTGTTCGTTGGGTTCATTTACAGCCCTAGATGTGTACTTAGTAGCCGAATAAAAAAGCTATGAAACATATTATATATAAATGCTTTTTTATACAGTCTTAGATGTTTAAAAAAGATTTTTATATATTTTCTATACCAAAAATTTTAAACAAACTCAAAAAAAAAAAAAAAAGGAAAAAACTAAAACTCAACAGAGATATCCCCTCTATGGGTTCCTCACTATATGCAGTATTATACGTTCGAATAATTTTTTCAAGTAATCCTTACCCATTTCAACATGATTTCATTTTCAATACCACATTTAATACATTCCTTATTTCTTTTTTATCAATCTCGCACGTTTTCATTAGTTAAACTTTACTATTTTATTAATAAAATTTTAATTCATCATTATTATATTTCTATTTTTCTAAATTATGTATTTAAGAGTTGTGATTTTTTATTTTCCTCTTTTGCCTTTTATAAATCTACATATTTAAAATTAAGAAAAATGTATTACTAATTCAAATCATGTAATATACTGGACTTTAAAATAAATTGATATCTTAATTCATGTACTACCAGTTGTGGTGAAAAACAAAGCCAACCTTTGGGACTCTTACGGTATGGATATTCCCTTACAAAAATGTGGTGAAAAGACAAAGCCTACCTTTGGGACTCTTATGGTATGGATATTCCCTTACAAAAATCCAAAACTCACCAACCCTTTTCATATATTGCCAAATTTCCTAATTATTATTTCATAATAAAATATGTTTTAACAGCTAAAATCTCACCATACCAGAATTTGAACTCACAAACTCTTAGTTAAAGGATATACCACCTTAAAACAATTTTGATCTAAAGAATAATCAATTCAAGGTGTGTATATATATATATATACATATAGAGGAAGGTTCTATACAAAGCACAAAATATTGCGAGAACACAATGAATTACCTATTTTTTCAAACCTAAAAAGTAAATGAAAATATTGCAAATGTAAGATTTATTGTTTCTTACATTAGAATTCAAAAACAAAATATAGAAAATTTTCACTTTTTGTATAACCTACACATATGTAGGTTAAACTATCAACATGTATGTAAGTTACATGTAGGTAAAAAACTATGGTTTTTTATGTATATATAATACACATATGAATGTAAGAAACATAAAATTTTAAAAAACATGAAACTTAAATCTCAAAATTTAGTGTTTTAGAGTCGTTCTTTTTGTTCTCGCAATAGTTAGTGTTCTGTAATGATCCTAATCATATATATATATATAGAGAGAGAGAGAGAAAAAGTATAATGTACAAAAAGGCTTATCCTACATTATCGTACGCGACAACATATATAACTTGCGTGATTTTTTTTTTTTGATCAACTATAACATGCGTGATTTGTATCCCATGCGTGATTATAAGGCTCCCATGCGTGATTTTGTACCTCCATGCGTGATTATCAAAAAAACTAGGGTTCCATGCGTTATTTTTCCCTGATCTGATGGTTGACGCTGTCGTGTACGTGAAGTACGATAAGGCGTCTTGTATGTTAACCGCACTCTATATATATATATATATTTAAACTAGTTTTTCTCATGATCCATCCCCTATATATATATATATATATATATATATATATATATATATATATATATAGATAAAGTATATCATACATTACGGCTTAACGTACTTCACGTACAACAACGTGCGTGATTTGTTATATAACATGCGTGATTAATGTTTTCAATATGCGTGATTATTGTGTTTCAACATGCGTGATTTTGGATTTTTGAGTTATAACGTGCATGATTTTAAAATGAACGTGCGTAATTACCTGTCGTACATGATGTACGTTAAGCCGTAATGTACGTTAACCTTCCCCTATATATATATATATATATACATATATATATGGGCGCTAAATTGAAAGCCACTCCCAGTTGTGAGAACCGAGAGAACCACTTTGCAACCATTAGATCTTCAAGATGGATGGACAAGATTAAAAGTAGTTAAAAATAATATTAAGTATTTTTTGTCTGATTATGTTCTTAATATTTTAATGGAAAAGGGCAGTTTAGTAAAAATACTCTTTTTTATCTTTATTATTTTTTATTACTTTTTTTATTATTATATTAGTTTTTATTTTTTAAACATAATTATCTTATTAAAAGCATTTTTAACAGATTTTTTAAACTTTTTTACGTTTTACGTTAAACTTTTTACGTTTTACGTTAAAATTTTTACTTTTTACGTTAAAATTTTTACGTTTTACATTAAACTTTTTACGTTTTACGTTAAACTTTTTATGTTTTATATTTTTACGTTTTACGTTAAAATTTTTACGTTTTACCTTAAAAATTTTACGTTTTACGTTAAAAACTTTAAAAAGTTTACGTTTTATGTTGAAAAGTTTACGGTTTTAACTTTTTTTTTTACAAAAACTTTTTTATGCAAAACTAACGCACCCAGAAATCGCAACTTGGTAGGTGTCTCAGATATATTGTTATCATCATCGACTGGGGAAAAAATATAAAAAACCAACAACATCAAAACAATGTGTGGATTCTCGAAAAAAAACGGGTTTGGCTCAGATTTTCCGATAATCACCAACAACATCAAAACAATGTGTGGATTCTCGAAAAAAACGGGTTTGGCTCAGATTTTCCGATAATCAAAAGGCTGGAAAGTGGGGTTGTAGGTTCAAAAACCTACCCTCTATCATCCTTGTCGCGCCATCATCATCAAAATCTACGGGGTTTTTTTTTTTGCATCATCGCCGCCTAATCCAACAGATTAAAACCCACAGAATCAAGAATACAAATCAAACACAAATCAAACCCCCAACATACCAAAATACCATCAGAATCAAGAACACAACTCAACCCCCAACATCAAAAAACGAATCAACACAGATCAACACCCACCATTTTTCAAGAGAGAGAGACACAAATCAGCACAGATCACCCCCCAACATCAAAAACAAATCAACACAGATCATCCCCCAACATCAGAAACGAATCAACACAAATGAAGAACACAAAATCAAACCCCCAACATACCAAATTACCAACAGAATCTAGAACACAAATCAACACCCACCATTTCTAGAGAGAGAAACCCACAAGAGAGAGAAAGTGATGAACGTGGACCTCCACCTTTAGTAAGTGATGCTCCGGCTACTATCGGAGCCGTCGGCGTCAAAACCCACCACCATCACACTGTTACAACACCTTTCCCCAACCCCACCACCGCCCTTCACCCACCGTTGACATTAACCCCACCACCACAAACCGCCCTTCACCCACCGTCGACGTCATCCCTACCACCACACACGCCCTTCACCCATCGTTCACCACCACACCGCCGCAAAAAAAATCAACCACCGCAATAGAGAGAGAGAGAGAGAGAGCATATCTGAGTTCTGTGTGCATGCGTTTGGGTTTGTTCCCTTATGCACAAAATCCCAGACATGACAATAGAGAGAGACCCGATGACTTGCTGATACGGTGGTGCCGGGTGTAGGCGGGGGTTGTGCCGGTAAGTGATGCAGGAGGGGATTTCAGATTTTGGTACATTAAGTGAGAGGATGGTTGTGGGTGGCGGAGAAGGGTGGTTGTGGGTGGCGGAGAAGGGTGGGTTTGTGGTGTCGCCGGTGAAACTGACCAGAGAAAAATGAGATCTGAAGAATGGATCTTTGAAGAGAAAGGGAAAGATATGAAAGATGAGAGATGCAGATGAGAGATGAGAGATGAGAGATGAGAGATGAGAGATGAGAGAGATATTTAAAAAGTCAGGTGACTTTAAATGAAGAGAGAGAGATAGATTGGACATTTGAAGGAAATGACCAAATTACCCCTTATTCTAATTGGTTGAGAGTGGTTCTCGCGGTTCTCGTAACTGGGGATGGTTTCTATTTTATCGGCTCCATATATATATAGGGTAGGGTTCATGAGTGAACAATACTTTATTTGTGAACAAAATGAACTTATCCTAACCATTGATTTTGTAGATCTAGATTTTTTCTTTAATGGCAAGATTGTAATTATTTTTTGTAACTTACAAGTATTTTAATAGACAAAAGGGTATAATTGTATATTTCTATCTTCATTTAATTAATTAATTTTTTCTCTCTCCTGATTTCTCTTTCCAATTAAAAGAATATTTAATTACATTCTCTATATTTTTTTTCTCTCACATATATTACCTAACTTAATATTTCATAATTTTACAAAAATACAAACATTATCAAATATTGTTCCAGCTAGAACACAATTAAAAATATTTAATTACATTCTCTATAAATATATGTATTAGATCAATGTTTGATGAAAAGATGTATAGTGGAAACAATATGTAATAATACATAAGTGTACAAGTCTGATATACATCGACATGTATACACTATGTACTTGAATAATACACAGGTGTATACGTCTGGTATATACCGACCCGTATACACATATATACTTGAATAATACACAAGTGTATAAATCTGGTTTATACTAACCCGTGAAAACAAGATGTAATAATACACAAGTGTATAAGTCTTGTATATACTGACCTGTATACACATATGTTAAAAATTATAATTTAATTAGGTTTAATATTTAATTTTAAAAGGAACATAACAGTTTATTTAAAAAAACATTAGCCCCTCAATCTCTTATAATTAAAATAATAGAGAAATAATTAAAGATGAGAGAGGGAGAGAGTTAATAGAGGAGAAAATTAAGGGATTTTAATTAAAAGTACTTTGCTAATGTTAATCTTACCATTTTAATCTAAAAAAGATCAATGGCCAAGATTAGTTCACTCAGTTCACTCTCAAGAAATTGTTCACTCATGATCCTAATCATATATATATATATATATATATAGGGGAAGGTTCATTTGAGAAGAAATTTAATGTGAGAAGAAAAAGAAGAAAGGGCATATTAGTAAAATACAATTTCATTTATAACTCATATCATTAATTTTTCTCTCTTTAATTAATTAGTCAACTAATCATTAATTATCCTACATATAATCTAGAAAACCTACACATATCAAAATTTTCCTACATATACCCTACACATTATAGAATTTTATCCTACACAGTCGAAATTTATCCTACACACCTCGAAATTTATCCTACACAACTCGTAATTTATCCTACACACCTAGTAATTTATTCTACACTTTAAATTAAATTGTTTTTTTTAATTTGAAAAAAATATATATTTTGAAAAGGAGTTACAAATTCAATTTAGTTAGTTATTAAAGGGGAAGAATATAAATTAATGATTTATGTAAGTTTACCAATACACCCTTATATTAAAATTAAATGCAAATATTAAATGAAGTAAAATGAAGCCTTCTTATTGGTTGAAACTTCTTCTTTTTTCTTCTTACAAATTTTTTTTTTCTCAAATGAACCTTCCCCTATATATATATATATATATATATATATATATATATATATATATATAGGGAGAAGATCATCCGAGAACCACCTCTTATTGCGAGAACCAATGTGAACACAACCAAAAATGCCTAAAAATAGCTAAAAATCACACAAAATTTTTTTTTAATATTTTTTATATAAAAATCGCTACTTTTCGAAGCCAAAAAATAAAAAAAAAATTAAATTTTTTTTGCCACTAAAAGTAGCGATTTGAGCATAAAAAATATTAAAAAAAAAATTAGATTTTTTGTTTGATTTTTTAGATTTTTTTAGGTTTTTTTGGGGGTTTAGTTTTTAGCATTTTAGCTTGGGGGGGGGGGGGGGTGGGGTTAGGTTTTTTTTTGCTATTTTAGGTTGTGTTCACATTCGTTATCGCGATTCTCGCAATAAGGGTGGTTCTCGCATGAACTCCTCCCTATATATATATATATATATATATATAGGGTGGGTGTTGGCTATAAAGTCTATTTTTCCTACAAAGTGTAAAAAGTCATAAAACACTATAATGTCAAGCATAAAACACACTCAAAACCCACAAATAACAATGTGAAGATTACTAAAACGACATATTTGTGGGTTTTATGTTGTGTTTTGGATGATAAGGCTTTAATTATCGAATGACTAATATTATTGTGTTTTATATTGATTATCATGTTGTGTTTTATATTCATAGTTCTACGATGGTGTGTTTGAAGTTTTTTTTTACTGTTAGGGTTTAGATATTGTGTTTTAGTGATCTTCACTCTGTTATTTGTGGGTTTTGAGTGTGTTTTATGGCTGAAATTGTGATGTTTTATGACTTTGTACACTTTGTAGGAAAAATGGACTTTGTAGCCGAACCCCACCCTCTCTCTCTCTCTCTCTATATATATATATATATATATATATGGTCAGGATTTAGAGAAAACGGTGGAAAGTGTGAGAACGGTTATGGATTGTCCGATCAAAACAATCTATGGACTAGATTGGCGCGGTGACGTTTTCAAAAATAACATCAATTTTATTATGTGGACGCGCTTCATTAAGGGTAAAAAACGTAAAACATCATTTCTCACATAAAACGCCGTTGAAATATAAAACGTCAAATAAATATAAAACGCCAATTTTATCACTGCTTAGTTTTTTCTGTGTTTTTATTTAAGCTCTCGGGCTACAAAAATGGCACAAAATGTGAAAACGCCATAATATATAAACGCCAAGCCTTACATCCGGATAAATGTTAATTACATTTTTTGTTATAAAAATAATATCCCGCCTAAACTACGCGCTAAAAAAATCCTATAAATAGAAACGTCTTACCACCTTCCGTTTATCACACAAAAAAAAACACACAAAAAACACAGTGGTTCCTAAAAAATACAACTCAACACGCAAAAAAAAGTTGAGAGAAATCAACGATGGCAAACATCTTTTCTTTGGTACTCAATAATGTTCTGCATGAAGTTTCACTGAATGATTTGTTAGGTGAGGGGAGTAAGATTTTGCTGCATGAGACGGACAAAATTCAAGAAAGAGGGACTGATGACACCCATATGTAATTTTATCTTCTTTGTTCTCGAAGAAGGTTTGGATGAGTAGAAGAGACTTATCCCAGTGTAAATGCTACTTTGGCCTCAATGATTATCTTGAAGACGACGGGCAGATAGCATCCACCCACACGGAGTCGATCTATGTCTCCAACATCCACAAAGATACTTCAACACATGAACAAAGAAAATAAACCACGCCAAACCCAAAACGGAATTTATTTGTGACAGTTCTTGTAGTTTCAAAAGAATAAAAAGACTGATGACACTGAAGATTTAGATCATAAATTGCTTCTATTTGTTTTTTTTCTGTTGTTTGTTATGTAATTTCAGCTAAGAACAACAAGTACAATAATCCTATAATGAAAAATATAATAAAACGCCAAACGAGAAAATGCTTGTAAAACGCTATCATGCCATAAAACGCCCCCAAAACTACCAAACTATAATAAAATTACTTTGAACAAGTACTATTTTAATAAATTAAAAAAAAAACTTAAAACAATGTGCAAAAAAAATAAAACAAAAAGTCCCATTGTTATCTAAACGCCATTGGAAAACAAAACGCCATAATTACAGCCGTCAAGATTAGACGTGTTACACCATAAAAACAAATGAATATGAAAACAAAACACAGTAACTGCAAAAACAGTAAAATGAAACGACGGAAACATAATTACTAACATTTATTATATTGAAAACCAAATACTTGGGGAATTGAATTTATTTATCTTTTTCAAAACGGCATAATTACCTGTCATGCGCGGGAAAAAAGTAATTATAAAAGTAGACCACGAGAACACAGCCTCAAACACTCCAAAAACATTGACTAAAACGCCACATATTGTCCAAAGAGCAAAAAACTTCAAAAATGGCGACGGTTATTGCATGGAGGTTTGAAGGGAAGGAGAGATGATTCATCATAAAGTTCTCTATTGGAGAAGGGTGAAGGTAAGGACAATCAAAGCCATGCTTGGTATGGATGACGGGATTCAGAGGGATATCCTGGCCCTTGGGGTTCCAATGGCCAACAATTGTGAAATAACCCGAACTGTAATAAGAAGATTGAAGAGAAAATTTCCAGCAGAAGATGATGATGATATTGACAATACTCCTTTACCAACACTTAGCAGTTGGGTGATGCATGAAGAAGCAGAAACAGTTGAAGTGACTTATCAACACGGGGTGCAATATTCAATGCCAATGGAGGAAATGTTGAAGACAGGGAGGCTATTTCTCATTGAACAACTCTGTGATTTAGCACTTTCGAATGATGCAAAATTCAGGGTTGCAATGATATTCAAAAAAAATTTTTCAATTTTTTATAAAAAATCGCAGGTTTTTGTATATAAAAAAAACTTTTTTTTCAAAAAAATTAAAAATAAAAATTTGTATTACACATGTGACATGTGCACTACAAATTTTTTTTTTTTTTTTGAATTTTTCTTTTTATATACTAAAAGTAGCAAAATTATTACGCAAAAAAAAATTTGGTATGTTTTTTTTGCTTTTTTAATTAGTTTTCAAGTTTTCACAATAAATAGTGGTTTTCATTTGAACCTTCCCCTATATATATATATATATATATATATTTATGTATAAGAAGTTTTTTTTATCGTAAGGGATTTGATATATTTAAAAGTAGTTTAAAGGGGTGTGACTTTCTGAGATGATGTGATATATTTAAAAGTTTTGACTTTTTGTAACAGATGTGATATATTTAAATGTAGTTTGAAGGGTTGTGACTTTTTGAAGGGGTATGATATATTTAAAACCCTTCATCCAAACAATTGTGTCTTAAGCTATGCAGTCAATCTCGGCGATATATCGGTGCTATATCACCGATATATCGATTATCGGACCTGGGCCAAAATATCGGTTTAAAATATCGGATGTAATATCGGTAGCGAGAATATCGGCGATATATACCGAGATATCGCCGATATTTTGTGATTCTTATATCGGTCGTATCGGCAAGGGGCGTGATTTCATGCCACGTCGGACCATCAACGCCCAACACACCACCAATCGACGGCGCGGGGCATGCATCTGAGGACGAACCACGGCGTTTTGAATGGTGGGATGTGGGTCTGTGATATTTTGTCAACAAGGTATGGTTCGAAAATAAAATAGAATAAGATGAATCAGAGTATAATGAGATAAAGAAGACAGCGGCGGGATAATTTGATATTTTGATGGTTTACAGTTTGAAAAGTCATTTAGTATTTTAGGGTTTGCAATGGGCTTACAAGATGTATGGGTTTTAATTAAATAATGGGCTGTACCGTAAAATTAATTGCATATGGGCTTACAAATGGAACGTGCACATAGTCTTACCAATTAAATATTATAAAGGTTCTAGTATATTTATGGGCTCAAGGTATGAATATGATTATATATCATATAGGGTCTAGATATATATAAATATATATTTATGCATGATATTAAAAATTACCGATATCCCACCGCAATAACCGGTATCTCAAATATCGGTCCTTGACCGATAACCGATATTTTTCCGGATTAACTGCATAGGTCTTAAGTTACTTTTTGTATGTATAATATATATAATATATAATTTATAATTTTGTTCTAGAGAGGCAACCCAAATTGTTTTTTTGTAGGGTTATATAATTATTATATAATATAATAATTAAGCAAATGGGTGTGTATGTGTGATTTTTTAATAGTCGCAACTTTTCATTTTAAAGAGGCAACCCAAGTTGTTTTTTTAGGGTTATATAATGTTATTGTAGGGTACATTGGTAATTTTATAAAACTAGGTTGTCTTCACCCGCATGTTGCGTCGGAGAACTAACCTGTTTTGCAAAGAAAAAAATGATCAACGTAAGCTGGTGGAGATTCCCTGTAAGGTCGAGCCATACAGATGTTCTCTGATAACATCATTCACATAGTATGTATACAAATACCATTGGTCTTACCTATCTATTAGGAGCAATAACTTAGCTTTAAGAAGTTGTGGTCCTTGATTTTTTTTTTCTAACCACCCAAATCTTAGCATACAAAGATTAATGTTTATACTTATGCGCATCAAAATATGTTAAACTTCCATTTGTTGTCGCGTTCATTTTACTAATCACTGTCTTCCTTTTTTGCGTTATTCAATTGGCTGTCCAATTGCCTGTCGGCATAAAATGTAACAATTACAAAGATTAATATGAAACTAATACTACACATAACATCAAACAATACATGAGTAATATGAAACAAATATTAGGATTAGATTAGTATTAGTTTAGTTTACTATTAGTTCATTATTTTTTTTAAATGCTAAACTTGCGCACCATCGGAATTGAACCGCTAAACCTCCTTCTACTCTAAAATCATCTAACTCACCAACACCATTAGGATATTTCCATGTGGATAGTTCATTAATAGTTAAGGTGTTAATTTCTTCTTGTGTAGTGGTAAGGGAGAGACCTGATGTTCCCCCACCATTTAGTTTTCGGTGGCACCTGGTGATGATGGGAGACTAGGCGAGTAGGCGGCAATCGATAGTTCGATCCTTGAATTAAGCTGGTTTTATCTCACCTCACAGTCGTGCCTTCGTATGAGTGTTCACGGGCTTCGGCCCTAGGTGCGATTGCTAGTTCGATTCTTGAACTAAGCGGGTTTTACCTCACCGCATTGTCGTGCCTTCGTGCGAGTGTTCACGGGCTTCAGCCCTAGGTGAGGGTTTTTCTCGGTTCGGAGACGAGTGTATCCCGATATTGTGAATTTCGTCGGTATCTCATTTCAAGAGTTCGTTGGCCGTTAAAAAAAGTTCTTATAAATGTATAAATCTGTGATAAGATTATTCAAAGCTTTATTTGTCCGATCACAATTTAAGTTCATTGGATAAAAAGCCAAATATCCACAAACTTAAACCCCAACCCGAACATTGGCATGGACTCTTTATACTTATCCCTCTAGTTTATCTATTATGAATCATAGGCATCATTAAATTAATTCATAATTAAAAGAAAAGCTCGTACATCTCATTCCATATCTGTATTTGTTTAGCTAGAAATGAGGGTGTGTGATTCGCAAGATGTATTTGAATGAAATAAACTTTAAAGAAACTAGAATTACTTTCAATAAAAAATAGTAAGATGTTTGGTTGGTGATTAAATTAATAACAAGACTTTGAATGCAAATGTAGGCTTTTTTATTTATTATTAATTTTTTTTTAAATATGGAAATGTAATTGTACATTGTGGAATTGTATTTTATTTATTATTTAGCCAATGATCTCTAGATCAAGTGGTGGAGAGCTTGTATTTCTCTTGAGAGATGCAAGTTCAACTCTCACTTGGTGCAGAGTGAGGCACTGGTGGGCAATGATAGGAGACCCAGGGAAACCTGGGTTGGATCCTTGAGCCAAACGGGTTTTACCGGTAATTTCACTGTCGTGCCTACGGGCGGGTGGGTTACCGGGTTTTCCCCGGAATTGGTGGTGGACTCGGGTTACTCTCGGAGTACTCCGTTTGTCTAGTGGGTGCCCCGAGAGTGCTCGGGATTGAGTTTGTTGGCCGTTCAAAAAAAAAAATTTAGTTTATTTATGTGCAATATTTAGAAATATAATGTAATTCATTTGTAACAATCCAGTAACATATGGCAAAACTCATAAAGGCCCAATATAGATAGAGTATTTACAAATATAGACCAGAATGCCTAAAATTATTTGTTAGGACCCAACGTGGGTTTGTGTAACAAAAAAATCCACTAACACATAACAAGGCCCAACAATGTAAAGTAATATATAACACATGTGAATGCCCAAAATGACTTGTTATGACATAACGTTGGTTGGTATAAAAATAAGCAACAAGCTAGCACATGTAAGCCTCATCAAGCCCCAATTATGTACAGTAAGCAAAGAGATGAATTAGTAAGCCTAACATGACTTGTTGTAACGTTACGTGGGTTTGTATTACCTAAACTAATCCTAAAAAGCATGGCAAGGCCCAAAATTTCCAAAATGTCCAAAATGACTTGTTATGTACAGTAAGCATACACATGGATCAAAATGTCTAAAATGACTTGTTAAGATCCAATATGGGTTTGTATAGCCAAAATAACTCACATAGTAAGACCTACAAAGGCCCGATAGTGTAATCATATTCATGGATCCTGAGGCCCAAAATGGCTTGTTATGATTTAGGTGCTGTTTGTTTTTTCTGTGGGGAAATGTCTGCAGTCTGCGGACCACATCTGCAGGTATCTGCAGAAGAAGAGGTGGACCAAATGTCTGCAGTCTGCAAGGAGAAGAGGGTTTGTTTTTTTTTTCTACAAAAACCTTCTCTTCTCCTCTTCTCACACACAAACACACAGAGGTACCTCTCTTCTCCTCTCTCTCTCTGCTTCATCTTCCACCACCACCGAACCACAACCACCACCGTCACCTCTACACCACCGCCACCACCGTTACCACTACACCACAACCACCACCGTCAACTCTACACCACCTCCACCTCCGTCACCTCTACACCACCGCCACCACCGTCACCTCTACACCACCTCCACCTCCGTCACCGTCACCTCTACACCGTCGCAACCACCACCACCACCACAGAACTCTCCTCTCTCTCTCTCTGCGATGAAGATGATGGTGGATTTGGGGGGTTTCGATTTGAGGGTTTTATTTGCAGGTCTGATTTGGGGGTTTCGATTTGGTGTGTGTTTCTTCTTAAAACCGGTAAGTTCTAGCATAGGGGTTTTCATGGTGGTTGTGGGTTTTTCGATTTGATGAAGATGATGGTGGATTTGAGTGGGTTTTTGGATTTGAGGGGTTTTCATGGTGGTTGTGGTGGCAGGTGGGTGGTGGTGACGGTAGTTGTGGTGGTGGCCGGCGGGAGTAGGTGGGGGTTGTGGCAGGTGGATGGTGGTTGCAGGTGGGGTGTGATGGCAGGTGGATGTTGGTGACGGTGGTTGTGGCAGGGAAGAAGACCTCTGTGCCAAGAAGAGGTTGATGTCTGTGCCAAGAAGACTTGGGTCATTGTCTGCGTGGTGAAGAGGTCTCGCAGACCTTTTTTAATGAAAGGTCTGCGAGAAAACAAACAAGCTGCAGCCTCCAAACGTCTGCGCGCGTCTGCACGGCGCAGACATAAGTGGCCAGAAGTGCTTCTGGCCAAAAAACAAACACCACCTTAGTGTCGGCTTGTGGAGCTAAAAAAGCTCACTAGCGCTTGACAAGGCATAATTTTCATTTTCAACATATACATTTTCACTTTGCGGGAATAGTAGGTGACAGTAATTGGCTTGAAATGGGCGGCTGACCCTCTCTTATTGGGCCAACCAGTTTATTATTTTATACACGTTTTAAAATTACGTTTCTTGCCCTCGAATAGTTTTTCCCTGCCATTGGTTCATATAGGTGGCGAACAATACCCATTGGACCACCCAGTTTATTATCTTATACCCACTTTAAATTTACGGTTTTGCCCCCCGTTAAAAATGCCGTTTTGCCCCAACTTCAAAATACATTTACCATTTTGCCCCGAGCTAAAAAATACGCATTCGCGCTCGGTAAAAAAATACGCTTTCACCCTCAGCCAAAATTACGTTTTCGCCCCAGTTTAAAATAAAATTTTGTTTTTCCACTTGGCTCAAAATTACGATTCTTTACCGGTTTATTATTTTATACCCACTTTAAAATTATGATTTTGACCCCTATTTAAAATTACGTTGTTGCCCTCCGGTTCAAAATATAATTATGCTTTTGCCCCCAACTAAAATTTACGATTTTCCCCTCGGTTCAAAATTACGATATCACCCTCAATTCAAAACAACGTTTTTGCCCCCAATGCAAAATAAAAATATTGTTTTCCCTAGCTAAAAATTACGATTTTACTAAAAAAAAAATATGACTTTGCCCCTAGCTAAAAATCGTGTCAATGAGCTGTCTAACACTCACTCATTAGTCCTTACAAATTAATGTTTTGCCCTGAGCTCAAAATTGCGATCTTGTCATCGTTTTTCTTTCTAGCAAAACTATAGCACTGTTTTTTTCATTGGTTGAGAATTATTTGGTTATCGCTCCGCAACGCGGGCGGGGCATCACCTAGTTTCCTACATAGACATTTGTAAGTTAGGGGAATAGTGCCAGGCAGCTTGCCTGGCACTTCACTATTGGACCAACGTTTTTTAATTTAATTTTGTTTCCAGTTTAAAATTACGCTTTCGTCCTTTGTTTAAAATTATGTTTTTGCCCCCAGCTCAAAATAAAATTATACTTTTGCCCCTAGCTCAAAATTACGCTTTTGCCCTCGGTTCAAAAACTCACTTTTAATTTTGTTCCCAGTTTCAAATTACGGTTTCGCTCTCCGTTTAAAATTTCGTTTTTTCACCCAGTTCAAAATAAAATGTTGTTTTTTCCTCTAGCTCAAAATTACGATTCTGCCCTCAGCTCAAAATTACGTTTTCGCCCACAATTCAAAATAAAATTATGTTTTCCCCCTAGCTCAAAATTATGATTTTGCTCTCAGTTTAAAATTATGATTTCGCCTACAGCTCAAAATATAATTTACGATTTTGCCCTCTGTACAGACATACATGTTATGAGAGAGAAATATTCGGCTTATTGCCCCGCAACGCAGGCGGGACAAAAACTAGTTACATACAATAATCAGACACACTGGACATCAGGAGGCTATAAATTACTTGTTATCACCTAATATGGGGTTGTGTAACCTAAACTAACGTCTAACACGTTGCAAGGTCCGTCACAGACACATACCAGGATGCCCTAAATGACTCGCTTCAACTGAACGCGGGTTTGTGTAGCCTAAACAACCCACTAACACATTTGTATATTGTATATTGTGTAAACAAGAAACTATTAATCGGATCTTTGGATGACCAAATTTACGAGATATAAAAATCCAATACCTGGATCTTTTTTATTTTTCTAGTATTTGCGATGTTTTCCCCACCACTATCAACTGATATGCGACTGAAAAAATACGGTCACAAAATCTGCGACCGTTATACGACCAAATCAGGGTTTTTCTTTAAATTGGCGTCTGTTTTGGTTTGTCGCAAACCGGTCGCTAATTTTGCGACCGTCTTATCTTGGTCGCAATTACCTAGTTTTCTAGTATCGGTTAAGGAAATTTGTCTGATAAGAAATTTAAGTTCAGGAGATAATATATTCTGCGGGACAGAATTAATTCAACATTCCTTCCAATTTAACTGAGAAAGTACGTTAAACCAAACAGATTGAATCGCCACCACCACAATCATCATCATCATTGCCGCTACAACGCCATTCATTGTTTTTGTAGCCATGGCAGTACTATGAAGAATCTAAAAACATATGACGAAAGTGCAGGGGCGGATCTAGGCCACTTTTGTGGGTTCTCAGGAACCCATTCGGTTTAGAAAAAATGAGAAAATTAGTGAGAACCTCATATGATTTGGAAAAAAGTAGTGAGAATTAGTGAAAATCTAACAAAAGGAACCTAGTGAAAAAAAGTTAGATCATCACTACGAAAGTGGACTTACCACGCAAACAAATAAAAGTATAGAAAGTTGTCAAAGTTTCGGAGTTCAAAACCCCCTTTAGTTACTCGTGTCACTCTTTTATATGTTTTCTACATTTTGTATCCCAATGATCGTTACCTTTTTCTATTTTATACACATAGAAATCCTATACATCTTTTAACATCAAACTGAAAAGGGTGTCCAATGTTATGAGATTAATTAGAAAATTAGAATCCTCAATCATCAACTATCCACCCAATCAGTTGTACCATCTTCCCTTAAAGAAGCCAGTGAATGCAAAGACAATTGTGTATGATACTGCTGCACCACCAACACAGATGCTGCAGTTGTGAAACTTGGTGAAATCAGAAGGTTCCCGACGGGTCCCATTTCGGGGCACTCGCTATTCTTCTTCAGAAACTCCACAACCACACCTTCTGGCATCCGCCCCACTAGAAACAGGTTACTCCTACCATATTCCCGAATCATCGCCACTGTCTCAGAGGCGTCCGCTACCACTCTCTCCTCGTACTTCACTGTGTTGTACTTCAACAAAAACTTTTTCTTAAATTCTTCAATTACGTCGTTGTCCGAAGTTTGAGTTTCGATGGTGTTGGATTCTTTGATGTCGATGGTGATGGATCCTGATGTGGTGGTTGCGCTAGAGTTGAGAAGGAACCGGGCTACAATAAGGTTGATTCCTGGATGCTCAGCCATCCGGGCTCCATAGGCCAATGCCTCGTGGTCATCTTGGCCGCCGAAGAATAAGACCGTTACTAGGGAGTTGACATTGCTCGCTGCGATATGAGACGTCCCACCAAAACCGCGGTCGACTAAGATCCCGACCGAACACGGGGCGTACTCCAAGACCTTTTTGTTCACGTGTCTGAAAATACAAAAGTTATATAATTAGCATATCTAAAAGTATTCAAGTGTAATAGAAACACATCTTTTTTACTTTCAAGTTTGCTGCCTACAGTTTTCATATTTCGCATAATTTTTGTTTTACGTTTTGTTCTAGATTTTGTGAGTTAACACGATGCAACGTTCGTGTGTGGTTCAACGTTTTTACGTTTTATTTTACGCTTCGTTCCAAATTTTGCAAGTTAACTGACACAACGTGCGTGTGTGGTTCAACGTTTTTTTGTCGTCTATTTATTTACCGTTTGACAGGTTCGTCGCAACGCGCGGGTCCTAAATTAACTTAGTTATTATTTTATATGTTTTACGTTTAGATCTTATTTATCCGCATTAACACACCGCAACTTCAGTGTTGTTGGTTGCTGGTGGTGCTGCGACATTGGTGCTATTTGTCAGGGTTTTACGCCTCCACCTCAAACACGTGGTAACTTAATACTAGTTATATATAGTTAAGAGATATGATTTGATTACCTGTACTCAGCTCGTGTGGTTTCAAGTTGACCATCGAGTCTAAGGTGCTTATGAAACGGGAGTATAATCATGGCAGCCCGGTTACTCTCCGCGCCACTACATATATCTTCATGCATGCTCGAAACAGCAGATATGGCAGTCGTTGGCCAGATGGCGACCCTACTCAGCTGCTGAAAAGCCTCAAACGCTACCACGATCTGGTCAGAACCCGAATTGGTATCCTTCTTCCAAAACGGGAGACCATTTTTCCTTGCTTTGTGAACCATTAGTATAGCCGAAGACCTCTCCGAAAGCTCCATTAGGTGCATTGCGTGAACCAGAAGTACTTCTCGTTTTCCAGTCCCGCGTAAAACCTCAATTAGATTGATCATGGTTGGTATGTTTCTTACACTGTGGAAACAGAACAACATACGGAACGGGCTCGTGGAAGAGCCTCTCCCGTCAAGAGTTCGGTGTTTGTATTCGGAGTTTGATGGCGTTTTAGCGGGTTTATATACTGCAACAACTAGAGGAGTTGTGATAAATGTCGTCAATAGCGCCATTAACACCAATATAGCAAATGTTTCATCGTTCAGAACCTGATATTTCACCAAATAATCAGTCAAGATAAATTTGTTCATATCCACTTAGTTTACTGTACACAAATTTTAAACTTTCCAAGTCTTTTACAGTTTTGTAACTTTTTTTTATCTTTTTAAAGTTTATCTAAACTATATATTCTTAGATCAATTAAAAAAAGAAACTAAAAGTGGTCCTTATTATTATTGTTTCGGCCAAATGGCCCAATTAAGACCCGGGAAACTTTTCAGACCGGGTCTTAAGCATCTCTGTATCAACATTTACCTATGTGGTAGAGACGTTTTTAAGTGAAAAACGCTATACGCTACAGATGGTCTTAGAGAGTTATACCCCTCGGTCTTTCCCGATGTTTAGGACAATGATTTCAACCAAACCCTTGGTGTTCATCAAAAGCCCGATTGCGAGAGCTTCCATGAACGGCATTTTCCATACAAGACAAACCCCGACCGAGCCGGCAATCTTCCCAAAACAAGCTGTAAAAATGACTAAAAGTAACAGCCCCCACGACCGAGCCCCTTTGATCGATGCTACATTCGTCTTTAAACCACTTGAGACAAAGTAAAGCGGTAGAAATAAACCCGAGACGAGATCCTCAACTTTTTCCACTAACGCCCCACCAAAAGGACCTTCTTTCGGGATCAAAACTCCAACAACAAATGCCCCAAAAAGTGCATGAATCCCAATAGTATCAGTCACAAAACTTGCAGCCAAAACCCCACCTAGAGTCACACAAACGTACAACTCGTCAACTGGCTCACCATTCGGGCACCGTTGGGACATCCAATTGAATACACGTGGGACCAAAAACGAGCACAAAAGAACAAAACCGGAGGCACACAAGAAAACCCATAGTGCAACAAGTGGCGAACGACCTGTACCCGACAAAGCAACAGCTAGTGCAAGTAAAATCCAAGCCACCACGTCGTTTACCGCGGCTGCTGACATCGCCATTTTCCCTACATCCGTAGTCAAGAGCTTGAGTTCAGCTAAAATACGCGCGAGTACTGGGAAAGCTGTAATCGACATGGCGACACCCATGAAAACAATAAACGGGCCTTCGTCCACGCCTCCAGAGATTGTCCCAATAAGTATAAATGAAACACCGATGCCTAAGATGAACGGGAGGCTGATTCCTGCCATGGCTATAGACAGCGCTTTCTTACCCGTCCGGCGAAGGGAGTTCAAGTCAAGCTCGAGCCCAACGAGAAAAAGAAAAAACAGAAGCCCGATGTTAGCGAGTGTGTCTAACACTGTAAGACTTCTTGGAGGAAAAACAGTATGAAGATATGCTTTGTTTCGGCCCAAAGCCGAAGGCCCAAGCAAAACTCCACCCTGTTAAACAAAGTTGTCAGCACCCATTTAAAGCATTACCTACATGTGCATTATATAAAAAAAATAGTAACATATTTGAATAAGTGATTAGATTGAAAGGCCACTAGTTTTAGATGAGGAGACACAACTTACTACGATCTCTGCAACTACTCGAGGTTGCCTTAACGGCTTTAAAAGGTAAGCGAGGACTCGAGTGAGTATGAGCACAAGGCACATTTGTAAAATCACAAGAGGGAGTGCATAATGAAGAGGACTATCTCCTTGGAAAACCCCATGGGATGTAGCCTTCATAAGAGGTGCACAATCAGGTGTTGAGGCCATTCTGCACCTAATAGGAATTGCAAATCTTGATCACACCTCCCTGCATCAAGAAACGGTTTATCGGATTTCAAAACACTCAGCCATTTAATCATTCCACACCATGACCTCAAAACTCCTTAAATCTTAAATCTTAAATCACAATGCGAATTCACGAAGAATCATTTCTAGCATCATGTGGTGGTGATGGATGCATGCATGAAGCATTGGAAACGCAGAAACACGTATAGATGAAGAAATAGATACCTAAAATTCGGAGAAGTTGAAGAATTTGTTGTAGGGATTTGACCCCATCATATCGGTCAATTGGAGAATGTAATCATTTGGTGATGAATTGATTGTATATTATTAATCACATAGGAGGATGGAGATGGGTTTAAGAGAGCGATGGCAATGGTGGTGGAATTGAATTGAATTAATTTCAAGGAATATGGAAAGAAATTTGG
Source organism: Helianthus tuberosus (assembly GCA_030545235.1). Lineage (NCBI taxonomy): Eukaryota > Viridiplantae > Streptophyta > Magnoliopsida > Asterales > Asteraceae > Helianthus > Helianthus tuberosus. The sequence goes on from CM060368.1 coordinate 24,955,315, forward strand.
CTCAAGTGATGTTGTAGAGATGTTAGGGGAAAACAAAGCGTGGCATAAATGGGTATGTTGTATGTAACGAGTTAATCCATGAGTTTTGGTGTTATTTTGCACAATCAAGAATTCACGATTATATGGGCCGATTTACCACTACTATAGAATATGGATACCTAGAAAAAGAAAAACTCTAGCCGTGGCAATTCTAAAAACAACCACTAATTCGAATATTTAGGTTTTGGGTCAACACATTTATTATCTATAGTAAACGAGTCATGTTTGCGTTAACCTATTTTATCAGCTTGATTATAAAGGTGGATATGCTAGCTTTTTTTACTTCTTTATAATTCGCTTAACATGTTTAGATTAGTGAATTGAATGGGTTATGTTCGAGTTACACTATTTTAACTGTCTGCGGCTTCAGGTTGATGCTTGTGACACAATAAAATATAGGTCGTGTTTAGGTTAAACAATTCATGACGTGAACCTGACAAATCTAAATGTGGAAACATAAATTTATATTTTGGTTATAGGATTTAATAATCCAAACTTTCATCTATTGAGATTAATCTCAGCTAAGGAGATGTTTAAAAATAGTTTTAACTTTTAATGTATTTTCCTCCAACGATCCTAAACTAACTGAATGATGACGCAGTTAGTTTTTTGATGACATAACATGCTTATGTGGCAAAAAAATTATGATATGGCAAACTTATATGGCAAAAAAAAACTTTACGTTTTGGTGACATGGCATGCTTATATGACAACAAACTTTAACTTTTTATTACGTGGTATCTTTATGTGAAAAAACTTTTTAAGTTTTCGCCAATGTGCCCATGGCTTTATAGCCTAGTGGCATCTTGGTGGTGGGATAAGGCTTTGAGATCAATAGGTCCTGGGTTCGATTCCCACAAGGGGGGTTTTCCCATATTTATTGGGTTTCCTCCTGAATTGGTGTGACATTATGCCTAGTGGAGATGGATATGATCGGGTGGTTCCTCTGGTGGCACGATGATACTCCAGTGGTCCGTCAGTGATCCAAATTTGCCGTTCAAAAAAAAAGTTTTCGCCAATGTGGCCTGCCACATCATAAAAAACTAATAGGGTTGTCATTTAGTTAGTTGCCATTGTTCAAGGAAAATACATTCAAACCAACAGCTGACTCTAATTCCAGCTCAGATGAGTTCATTAGAACACACTAGGCTACAAAGTAAGGTTGCTAGCAGACAACCCAACTTGCTATCCTTTGACTATGCCTCACTAAGATGCAAATCTTCGCATCAAAACAACTCAAAGGAAAATAACCTTTAACTTTATATATTGGCTTATGGTATTCGTTTCATGGAAACCCTTGAGAACGGCTCAGATCAGTGCATTAGAACACATTAGGGTACAAAGTAAGTTGCTAGCGGACAACCCAACTTGCTATCCTTCGATTATGCCTCACCAAGATGCAAATTGTCAAGAACAATTGTATGAAAAGGATGATAGAAATCAATCACACAAAAATAGCGACAAAACCAATGACAAAATCTTATTTAGCCAACCCAAAGAGATTACCCCCCAAATACCCAACAGATCTTACAAATAGTAAGATCAGAGAACAATACAGAAATACAGAGAAATATCCAGATGATCATCCAAAGATGATCATTAACTCCAGAAGATCAATCTCTCACAAACACAACTGATAGATTATACAGAACCAGAGAGAATATGCGAGTGAAGTTTTAGGGAGTGAATGAATAGAACGCTCCAGAAGATCACTTTTATTCCAGCCACTTGAAAAAATTACATCCAGGCCCAAATCTTCTCTTCATGAAGATCGCAGTCCCTGCGACTTTACACTATAAACCCTACACTTTACACAAAAAAGCAAACAAAGAACATAAAGAGAGCCTGATAAAGATGTTGGGCCAATATGACACCAAATAAGCCCAAACCAAAAATAAAAAGGAGCCCAAAGCCCAACGAATGAGAAATAAGAAACCATATTATTTCAACATCCCCCCTTCATTCAATGGGCTTTAAACAAATTTACAAGTCCAAGGTTTTCACAAAAAACTTCATGCTGACTTGCACTTAACCCCTTAGTAAACACATCAGCCAGTTGACTCTCAGTGTCAACTTTCACTGTCCAAATAAAACCCGAAGCAACTTTTTCTCTAAGAAAATACAAGTATAACTCAAAATGCTTCGTCCGTTCATGAAAAACTGGGTTCGCTGCTATTGAAATAGCAGCGCTGCTATCACAGTATAGACTAATAGGAATTTACAACAAACATTCAACTCATTTAACACATTAACAGTCCAAGCAAGTTCACAGGTAGCTGAGCACATTGTTCTGTACTCAGCCACCCCTGTCGACCTGGAAACAGTATTCTATTTCTTGCTTTTCCAGGAGATCAAATTGTCAACTAAGAAAATGCAGTAACCAGTTACAGATCTCCTAGTATCAAGGCACTTTGCCCACTCAGAATCAGCAAAGCATGTTAAATCAAGATTATTACACTTTTTAAACACAAGACCTTTTCCAGGACATGCCTTAAGATATCTTAACACCCTTAAAGCCACTTTAAGATGTGAAACAAAAGGTTTATGCATATATTGACTCAAGAACTGAACAACGTAGCATATTTCAGGTCGAGTTAAAGACAAGTAAATCAGCTTTCCAATCAACTTTTGATACTTTGTTACGTCAACTACTTCTTCCTTATCACCACCTATTTTGTTATTAACTACATGACTTAATTCAATAGGCGTATTCGCAGGTTTACATCCAAGATAACCAAACTAGGATAAAAGTTCTAAGCAATATTTTAGTTGGTTTAAACATACACCAGATTTATCATAAACAACTTCTAAACCTAGAAAATATTTTAGAACACCCAAATCTTTAATTTGAAAACTGTTACTAAGAAGCCCTTTTATTTTATCAATCTCAATATCATTATTTTCTGTAATAACAATATCATTGTCATACACTAACAATGCAACAAACACATAATCTCTATTCATGATATACAACGAGTGATCACACTGACTTTGAACAAAACCAACATTAAGTAACACATTCGTCAATTTTTCATTCCACTTTCTAAGAACCTGTTTTAGTCCATACAAGGACTTAACTAATTTACACACTTTGGTATCATTTTTAGAGTAATAACCTTCAGGAAGTGTCATATAAACATTTTCAGTTATAGACCCATATAGAAATGAATTATTTACGTCAAGTTGATACAAAGTCCAACCATTTTGAACAACAAGACTTATGATACACCTAACAGTGACCATTTTTACAACTGGTGAAAAAGTTTCCCTGAAATCTGAACCTTCCCGTTGATTATACCCTTTAGCTACCAACCTAGCTTTGTATTGTTTTATTTCACCATTAGCTTTATACTTGATTTTATAGATCCATTTACAGCCTATAGGTTTTCTATCCTTAGGCAAATCAACAAGTTCCCATGTTTTGTTACGTAACAAAGCCTCCATTTCTAAGTTCATAGCTTCGACCCACTTGGGATCTTTTGAAGCTTCACTATAACTACTAGGTTCAGCAGATTTATTCAAACAACTAATAAAAACAACACTTTCAGCAGACAAACAAGCATAACTAACTACTTTATTAATATCATGATTCACACTACAGTTTAGAACATAATCCTGAATTTTTTAGGAACAGAAATATTCCTAGAAGATTTTCTTAGACCTACTAGGGTTCCCTCGGATAGGTTGTTCTCAGCATCTGACACAGTAGTGTCCTCTACCTCGCCAGACTCCTCCCTATCACTACTTTCTACACTAGACTCTAAACCATGACCTAAGTCGGTTTGTCCAGGAGTGGCAGATGTAGAGGGAACTGGCTGCTGATCATCACTGACTGTGTCATGAGAATCAGTAGTACCCTCTTCATCATCGGGAATAGAAGAAACTTCAGGTGTATTTGTTTGATATATATCTAAAAAGTTAAACAGATTTAAACCTTTATCAAACAAAATATTATCATTAATTTGTTTTGACTTAAAAGGGTACACATGTTCATAAAACTTAACATCTCTTAAATAAAAGACCCTTTTTTCATCCAAACTCCAAAGTTTATACCCTTTTTTACATTAGAATAGCCTATCAGAACACACATATCAGCATGATAAGTGAATTTATCAGGATCATTCAAAATAGTACTAAAACAAAGACACTGATGTGTGCTAAACAGACTACTAAAAATTAACTATTATAGACTCTCTAAGCTAGACACTAAAAATCTTTAAATCTAGACTCGACCTAAACCACACAATCGGCAAGTGTACCGATCATTGTAGTATGACCTAAGGAAGTACGGATATTCGAACCACGAGACTCTATTAATCACGCAAACTAGACTCTAATAGACGCTGACAGACACGACTCAAACTGTTTAATTGTTTTTTTTTTTTTTGGGGGGGGGGGGGGTTACTGAAAATCTAAGGAAATCTAACAAACTAAATTATTAAACTAAGTATTTAGCTAGAACTAAACTAATACGAAATAAGGCGAAGACTTTTCTTATATGATGACGAGAACCACCTAGATTGATTTTAAGAATTTACCAATTAAGTTAACTGCATGATTTATGGAACCGGGATCTTATGATACTAAACCTATTAAGACACCAACTAAGCCCGTCAACCCTTCTCGAGGTGAAACTTATGGCACTACCTAAGCCGTTAATCCTACCGGTTATTAGACTTCCTTCCAGTTGTCTAATTATTGTGTAAGTACCCTAATATTGACCTACTCTTTTCCAATTATAGATCTAGGGTAGTTTGGATTTGTTAATTTGACTTGATAGACTAATAAACCGACGGGGCAACTAAGGCACGACTTTTTCCGAAGACCGTCTAAAGCAATTCGCCGAGTAAGACCTACCAATAGCCCCGCACCTTCAAGCTCTAAGGACTAGTAGAATACTGAAATCTAGCAAATTACTAACTATCACTTCTAGGGTTTATTGGCCAATTCTCCCTAACGGTCAAAGACACACAGTCAAAGATCTAGCATGAACCTATTCCGTAGCAGACAACCACCTAGATTCACACGAAGCAATTGATAGTAATGAACCGGATTAAAGTACGCATACACACCAAATCAATAAACCAAACCGTTTACTAAACACAATCAATCCATAAAAGAGATGCAATTAACGAAAAAGCTTAAAACTTTATTTCAATCCAATCATCATAGTCTAGGCGGCTTAAATGTTTAGCCAAGCATATCAAATAATGAGAACAAAGTAAAGATGTTCAAACAAGAATTCATGACAACGAGTTTCGAAAGAAAAAAAATCAACAAACAAGGAATTAGAAAACTTGTGCAACTTTTCAATCCTTCGTCCCGAACTCGTACCAATGATTCCTATGCTTCAAAACCTTCAAAAATGCTCAAAGATTGCTCTCAAAATCGCCTATTGCCTCCTTAATTCGTAATTAGGGTTTTTTTTGAGTTTATAATGAATATATATACTTTTTCCCATCAACCCTTGAATAAATTCGTAAAAAAAATGCCAGATGGGGCCTCTGGCAGGGCGCGACCCACTCCTGAAGTGGGTGGTGGGGCGCCACCTTGTCCCATCACTCGATTACTTCCTTTAGTCTCTCGCCGGGCACGAGAGACTTGTCACGGGGTTCCAGAGAGTGATTTTTTCAGCTTTTTAACTTATTTCCATCTACCGATCTTTCCAACGCGTTCCCGAACTTGGTGTTTCCGTATTGTGGCTCTTTTTACTCAATTTTCAGAAAATTTAAGCACCAAGACCTGCAAAACTCGCTTTGATCAATAGTATGCACATTCTAACGAAAAACAAAACTAAATATAACGAAAACTATACAAATTGTACACGAATAAAGGATGTATTTTGCAATACATCAGACACCCAAAATTTCTAAGATGGGACAAAGAGGGTTTAAAGTTAAACATAAGCTCATACGGGCTTTTTCCATTCAACACGGAAGATGACAGCCTGTTAATAATATAAACAGCAGTTTGCACACAATCACTCCAAAACCTCAGTGGTAGACCACCCTGAAACATTAAAGCTCTGGCTATATTTAAAAGGTGTCTATATTTTCATTCAACTACCCCATTTTGTTGTGGGGTATATGAACAAGACGTTTGATGTATAATACCTTTTAGTTTACAAAACATAGACATTTGATTACTTACAAACTCAGTGCATTATCGCTTCTAAACACTTTTAATTTCTTTTTAAACCGTGTTAAGACGAGTTCATAAAAAAACTTTCAAACTTTCAAAAACTTCCATCTTATTCTTAAGAAGATAACACCATACAGATCTAGAAAAATCATCAACCACAGTTAAAAAGTATTTATACCCTTCATAACTAAAAACTTTATAAGGACCCCATAAGTCTAAGTGAATCAGATCACCCAATTCCTTAGACTTATGCTCACTTAGAGGAAAAGGGACGCTGACTTGTTTTGACCTATGACAAATCTCACATGGACCATGTTCAACAGAGTTAACACCTAAATTATCTTTTAAAATAGCCAAAAACTTGGCCTGAAGGATTGCCTAACCTACTGTGCCATAAATTTGACCTAACAACACTATTAAAACACATATTCACAGAATTTCCATCTTTTCCTACAAAATACAATCCATTTTCCTGTTTACCAATCACCAGGATTTTCTTTGACCTCAAATCCTGTAACATACAATTATTTTCATTAAACAAGACTGCAATTTTATTATCCTTGGCTAACTTGTACATAGACAATAGGTTAACACTATAACCAGGTACATGAAACACATCTTTTATAACAACATTGTTGATTAACCTAAATTCTCCAATTTTTAACACACTAACACTAGTCCCATTATGATGACTGACTTTTAATCCACACTCAGAAACATTAATACAATTAAACATATCTTTATCACTTTTAATCATGTGTTGGTTAGCACCAGAGTCAACAACCCAATTATAATCATGATTAAAATTAACATTACTGGAACAACTAACAAACTCATACATACAAACAGACATACCTCCCATATTAGACTTCATCTGATCTCCCTCAGACTTATCACCAACTAAACTCATTAACTTTGAAATCTGCTCAGGAGTAAAAGCCAAAACAGACATAGCAGAACTAGAAGGACCAGATGACATACTAGATTTATTAGTATTATTACCACTATTGTTTCTAACAAAGGACCCACTAGTTCTCTTTTTCATACCAGGTGGATAACCAATTATCTCAAAACAACGATTAATAGTATGACCTAACATGTTACAATGAGTGCATTTTAAGTTTGGGTTAGGTCCTCTAAAGTTTCTCCTTCTGGAATCAGTGTTTTGATTAGGCTGATTTGACTTAGCTACAAATGATACAGACTGACTCTTTGATCCACTACTAGAGAGTCTATGTGACTCTTCTATAGAGATCAAAGCATATGCAGCCTTGACAGAAGGAAATGGTTCTCTTGTCAACAAATTTGTCCTCACAGGCTGACATACATCATCAAGCCCTATGGGAAATTGCATTAACTTGATTAGAGTTGAAAAATCACTGTAGTCTTTGGCTGCTTGACAAGAACATGAAGGCAGATGCACCATTGCATCAAACTGCTTCCACATTGTTGTCAACTGATTATCATACTCAGCCACAGAACTACCACTTTGTGAAATACAGTTAATTCGTTTATATAAATCATAGACAACAGAACCATCTACCTTATCATATGTTTCTTTCAAGTCTGTCCAAACTTCAGAAGCAAGTTTGGAGAAGACTTTTCCTAAAAATAATTCTTCAGACACAGAATTTAACAACCACGTTAAGACCACAGAATTGCACCTATCCCATTGGGCAGCTAAGACATCATCATCGTTAGGTTTCTCACTCTTACCATTTATAAAACCGAACTTATTTTTAGCTTCTAGTGCAAGCTTCATTGCACTAGACCAAACTGCATAATTCTCAGTGCCTTTAAGTTTGATACTAACTATGGTCAGTCCACTAGAGTCACTAGGATGCAAATAAAGAAGGTTTCCTATATCTAACTTGCTAATAAGAGTAACAGAGGTACCTTCACCATCACCCATGATGACAAAACACAAGCAAGGAACAACAACAAGATAACAGATCACAAAAGTTATCAACATATAACACACAGAATATACAACAATCAACAAATAACAACCTAGGGCGAAACTGAGTCAGGGACCAGATTCCAGGTTCGTCACTCTATGGTGCCTGGACAAGCCTTTACTCAGGAGTCACACCTATACTTAATAAGAACAAAAGCAATAAACCCACACAAACAAACCAGATAACAAGTAATAACACATATCTGAACAGATACAAATCAAACAGTAATAACACCACAGGATCAGACAATGCAACAATTAACACGTAGACTCGATCAAGTGCCAGCCCGACTAGTTCGGTAAACAGAGGATGCCTAGACACAGACAGAAAATGATGCAGAAACAACAAAAAAAGAAAGGGATAGGAACAATCTTACAGCAGGTGCAAAAGCTCCAAGAGATAATAGATCAGTAGTTTTCAAGAACTACTAGATCCGTTATAGAAAATACCCCAAATATCACTACTGGTTAGTTTGCCCTGAACCTTCTAGGGTCAGAGACTAAAAAGAAGACACAGCGAAACCCTAAGTTAGGTTTTCAATCCTACCATCCTGATGCACCTCCAATAAACACAGATCAAAGTAGATCTGCTGATAACACGGATTCCGAGCATAGAAACCCTAGAGACACAACTAAACAACCAATAATCAGTCAAAGAAAAATCTAAAGAACACAGCGGAAGAACAATCTATCATCAACAAGAGCTCAGTGGCTCTGGCTCTGATACCATGTCAAGAACAATGGTATGAAAAGGATGATAGAAATCAAACACACAAAAATAGCGACAAAACCAATGATAAAATCTTATTTAGCCAACCCAAAGAGATTATCCGCCAAATACCCAACAAATCTTACAAATAGTAAGATCAGAGAACAATACAGAAATACAGAGAAATATCCAGATGATCAATCTCTCACAAACACAACTGAGAGATTATACACAACGATCTTCAACAACAACTTGAACTACCAGTCGCAACAACCCTAACCGACTAATACAGAACCAGAGAGAATATGCGAGTAAAGTTTTGGGGAGTGAATGAATAGAACGCTCCAGAAGATCACTTTTATACCAGCCACTTGAAAAAATTACATCCAGTGCCAAATCTTCTCTTCATGAAGATCGCAGTCCCTGCGACCTTACACTATAAACCCTGCACTTTACACAAAAAAGCAAACACAGAACATAAAGAGAGCCTGATAAAGATGTTGGGCCAATATGACACCAAATAAGCCCAAACCCGAAATAAATAGGAGCCCAAAGCCCAACGAATGAGAAATAAGAAACCATATTATTTCAACACAAATCTTCGCATCAAAACAACTCAAAGGAAAATAACCTTTAACTTTATATATTGGCTTATGGTATTCGTTTCATGGAAACCCTTGAGAAAAGGAGACGTTTAAAAAAACCCGTGTATGCAATCATGTGAAGGGAACTAAACTTCACAATTAATATATTCACCATCAGCATCCCTCACTAGGGGTGTTCTTCGGGTTGTTTTCTCAGGTTTTGGGTTTTTGAGTCGGGTTGTTCAGATTTTCAAAACTAAAAATATTATTCGATAACCAAACCAATTTAGGTTGGTGTTCGAGTTTTATCGGGTCGGTTTTAGGTTATTTTTTTATTTTTTTTATATCAAAGTGAAATTTTCATTAAAATGCCAAACTAACAAATTACAAACAAGTGGCAGGTAAATGGGCAACAAGCTGCGCCGCAATATCTTAGTATCGTTTCATCGACTCCAGACTGTTTTGTTCTCCCTGCCCAACAATATCTTCTTTAGGCTCAGTCTCTTCAATTGGAGTTGTATCAAGACTGGGATATTCAATTAAAATGTTTTTGGTTTCCATCGTCAACAGCTAACCCCTAGTAGCTGATCAATACCAACATATATTTTGGAAGGATATGGATTATATAAATATCTAAGTTGGGATCTGACTATGATTTTGAATATGAAGGCATATTCATTATATAACTCAGTGAGATTTGAATATAAGGATAATATAATTGGGATTTTACTTAAAGTTATCAAGTAAATTGCTTAGAAAATAAACTAAAATTCTTAAAAGCACACACAAAATAAAAACCTATAAAACAGAAGTCCAAGAGGTGCACTATCAAGTATTTCAAGGTAGTATTCATCGGAATGAGGTTGAAAGATGTTCGGGTTTTTCAGGTGACTACTTAACTTATCCAAGCAATTTGTTACTGAGTCTATAATTTAATGCCTCAAAACAGATTAAGGGTTGTGAAGAACTCCATAACGGTGAAAAAATGTAAACGCATAAGCATTCTCATCATTTTGCATGGCTACAAAAAAAGGGTGTGAAAAATAACAGAAATGAACTGTACATCAAGATATTGTTTAAAACTATGTAATGTATGTACAACTACATGTAACATATGAACGGAATGCATAAAAGCCTATAACTTTAAACCCAAAACACCTGGCCATCAATAAATGTTGACCAAATGGCTACAAAGAAAAACATAAAAGGGTATAAAAAACTTTGAATTAAACATTACATCAATTGGTTGTGAACGACGTAACATATGCACAACTAAAGGTAACATATGAGAAGCACGCAAAAAAAAAAAAAAATATAACTTTGGTAAGCTAAATCCTAAACTTACATAATGTTGAGAAACTGGCTACAAATGAAATACTACTGCCTACACTAATATGTCAAACATGAAAAATATTGAGAAAAATTAGCAGAAAATCTTGTTACAACAATTGTAAGAGAGAGAGAGAGAGAGAACTAAACTGAGTTGATAATATTAGGGGTGTGCAGAATTCGTTTCGAATTTGAAAAATTCGAAATTCGTTTAAATTCGATTCGATTATCAAGAATTCGTTTCGATTATAAAAATTCGAATTTGATTCAATTCGAGTCAATTAAATCGAATACGAATTTATAATTTAAAATTCGATTCGAAATTCGAATAAAAAATATACATATTTTTTATTATTTTTATATATAATACATATATAACCTTTATTAGGCTATAATATAAATTTTTTTTCAAATTTTTTTCCAAGTATTAAAATTACCCGTTACCAAACCCACTACATGGCCCATAACTAAAACCTAAGTAACAATTCTATCAATAGATTTCTAAGCGTAAAAATACTAACTTGTAATGTGGAGTGGTTATTCCCGACTTCTCGTTTTAAATTTTAGACTTGTGGTACTTTATTTGTAACTTTTTAATATGATATCGTGCTTTATGACGACTTTAAAATTTATGTTTCATTTTGAAAGGTTTTTACATGTTTTTAAAAAATCTGAATTAAAGAGAATTTATTCGAATTCGATTCGAATTCGAATTTTTAATCGAATACGAATTAGGTTTTTTATTCGAATACGATTCGAATTCGGTAGCTTTTAATCGAATTCGAATCGAATAGGAATTCAAGGAAAAATAAAAATTATTCGAACAATTCGATTCGAATAATTCGAAAATTCGATATTCGATTCGATGAACACCCCTAGATAATATATAACAACAAATTGCAAAAATAGAAAAATAAATACACTTTGATAAACATAGACATAAAACATAAAAGAAAACCCTACAGATAGTTGATAAAAGACGAGTACAAGGTTCATAAATTAACTCGCCGAATGAAGAAGAACAATATATATATTGGTGAACTGTTGTATGGAGATAACAGAAGAAAAGGATATATCAAACTCAACAACTAAACCATGAAAAGATCAAAGAAAAACTATGAATTTTTCAAGAATGAAGCTTGCTAACTGCTGCAAGGGTCATGGAAACATCAACTTTTGGGAAACGGTGGAAAAGTTGTTTGGAACAATTGCCAAATGTTCAACAATAATTTGTCGGTGGTTAAATGACGATACGAATCCATGTCGTTTGAAAATTGGACCAACGGACAAAAGTTTAAAAAAATAGGTTGTGTGGATTACAAGTGATTCTAGGATGACTCAAAATGAGTTGACAAGTGGGTAGGGGAGGCTCATCCCCATGAGGATGGGCCGTCACGTAGGCGCCATATCATCATCTCATGGAGGATGGGCCTCCTCTCAATTTGAGGAGGGTGGATGATGGGGCTACCACACCTAATTATTTTATAATTTTCTGAAGTTTTTTTTTGTTAACTTAATAAAGTTCATAAAAATTAAAAAATACAACATAAAACAAGATAAATAAATTCATTTTATAACATAAAAAAATTATATTACCTAAAAATAAAAATTACTAATCCTAGAAACGGAAAACATAAAAACCAAAAAAAATTACCATACGATTAAAAACATAAACAAACTACGACGTCCATTTTTTCTTCACAGCTTCTTTCATCCTCCAATAAACCTCGCGTTCATCCTCCGGAACCGAGTCGAGATCCAACCTCATTATCCTAAAATCCTCCGCTCGAGCATAGTCGGCTGACACGTTTTTCTTGTGACTATATTTTTCGGCCGCAAAGTCTTTGAACGAACGGAATTCGGAAATCAACTCGTCCATTTTCGAAGACGCCTTCGAGCCGCCCCCTCCACCCGAGCCGCCCCCTCCACTCGAGCCGGCCCCTTTGCGCTTTCCGGCCGCCACTTTTTTTGCTTTGTCCCTTCCGGTGGGACGTTCGTTCTCGTGAACGGGCAACACATCCTCGTCATATATCGGGTCGTCGTTTATGTCGATTTGACAACGAGCGGTGGAGCCACCCGCACTATAACTTCCGGACTCGGAGGTTTTAGTCCGTTTGGCGGTTGCGACCTCATTTGGAACCGGCGCCCATTTAGGTTCTTTCTTTAAAATGTTCCATGCTCGGAGGTGCGGGAAAGGCGCCAGATTTTTTGAATCTCATTTAGCCATCGCAAGGTTAAGAACGTCCTCGTCGTTACTCCCACTAGGACGATTGTTGTAAATTGCGTTATAATGCCCGCAAAAATCATTCACGGTCTTGTTCATTTTCCGCCACTTGCCCGATACGGAATCGATATCACGTATCGGGCCTTGCCCCATAAGCTCGTTAAATCTATCCGTTGTCGCCTTCCAAAAACTAGAACTCATTTGATTGTTCCCTAAAATTAAAAAAAAAATGCATTAGTAAAACTAAAAAATAAATCTTTTTAAATTTAAATTAAAAAAAAATTAACTTTGGTTCATACCGACAATCGGGCAAGTGGAGGCCTTAACATACGCAATTGCTAGTGCATCCTCCTCTATTTTTGTCCACTGTTGTCTCTGCTTCCCTCTCGAACCGTTTTTTTTGGCGATGTCGGGTTCGGTTTCAACAGCCTTCCCCTTCCCCGTGTTTTTTTGCGCTTGAGTTCTTTAGGTGGCGATTCGGGGACGACTTCTTCATCATCATCATCATCATCATCAAGTTGAACCGAGGGTTGCGGTTGGGATTGTTCAATTTGAAACGAGTTGCGTTGCATGAATTGTTGGAGTGCTTGGAATTGTTGCATTTGTTGAACTTGGGACATTTGTGAGAAGACGTTGGGTGATTGTTGGTAACCCGAAAACGTAAATTGTGGAGTCCCCCACGAAGGATCCATAGTCGGAGTGTAAGCGGGACTCGAAAAAAAAGTTAGGTTGGTTCGGGTTGGGGTTGTTCAGGTGGGATTATTCGGGTTGGGGTTGTTTGGGTTGAATGAATTCATGATTATATAAAAAAGGGGAGTGTTTTTTTTTTTTAAATGGATGAGAATGAGAGAAGAATGGGAGAAGTATTGGTGAAATGGTATAAAAAATGGATGAAAAGAGGGTTTATATTTAAAGTGAAAAAGTTTTTTTTTTTTTTAATATTATAGCCGTTGGTAACTGATGCGTGCGATGTATTATAGGTTTTTATGTATATTTTTAGCCCTTTTTACACGTTAGTCAAGTTTTAAATTTATAAAACACGATATTTTACTAACATCAAACACACATATGGGCAAGTGCACCCATCGTGAGCGTAGTATAGTGTTGGCAAGATACCGAGGTCGTCCAAGGACACAAGAGCTTTTAATATCGGTTTATCTTCAACGTCTAATCAAATCAAAAGTTTAGAAAAAGATTTTAAACTAGAAAAATAAAACTAACTAAAATGCTGAAAAATAAAATAAAAATAAAAACAGATAGACAAGATGAATCACTTGGATCCGACTCGTGTTTAGTGTAACCTTTGATTATTTCCACACTTTTGCACTTTTTAAGAGATTATCATAGTTATTGTAGTAGACCCATCTTTTGAAGGTGACGTTACCCTCAACACAATAGTTTGAGTCAGCAAGGATACAATCCTAAAGGGTCGATTATTGAAAGATAATTAATTAAGTTATTAAAGCATAATGTGGTAGGCCCCTCTTTTGAAGGTGACGTTACCCTCAGCTAAGTAGTCTGAGTCAGCAGGGATACAGTCCTAAGTAGCCGGGTTAAAGTTTTAATAGTAGCTTACATATGAGGGGATCAAAGAGTTTGGACCCCCGCCATCCAATACCGGTGGGTATTGAAGGAGGTCCTATTAAATTTGACCCAGGTCATTGCAGGATCTATACACTGAACAAGGAAAGACTCTTACCAAACAGTTCCCTTAACCCCCGACCAGGTAGCCAACATATCTCCATATAGACCGTGGAGATATGAATGGGGAAAATCTTTTATTTTATATAGAGCGTAAAATAATGCCAAAACACCACAGACAAACGATAAGGAAGAATCTGTTGGTACACTTTATGTGGACACGACTCGGTTCGGTTCGACTCGGTTCGGTTCGACACGGTTAGGTTCGGCTCAAGCCCGACGTCGCGACATTCCTCTGTCGTGCATCCCAGAGTTCGACACGAGAAGCACGGAGCGCCGCGAACCGTTCCCGCCGACACATAATCATGACATCACCATGATGATGTCATGATGACATCATGATGATGTCATGTGTGTAGATAACATTTACATGAAATATATGTGACGAAGGTTGTGAAATCAATTGAGGAAGGTTATGAACATACATGGGGAACCTTTCAAGGTTCGTCAAGATAATGTGTGGGGAACTTTAACCTTCCCCACTCATTCCTTCGTCTCATGAAGGTTCGTCTAAGAGGGCACTATATATAACAAAGTTGTTTATCAGTTTGGTCATGAGAGCATAGTGAAACCAGAGAGTTTATCGTCAAACATTGTGTGTATATGTTTGATATTGTTCTCGTCCTTTTAATCCAAGTGAATCTTTGATTATCTGTTTGTGCTATCCACTTTACATTTGTTTGGTTTGCACCTTTACGGGGATTCCGCATCCGTGATAGTGTGTAGGTCCCCTATTCGTATGGATCTTTCACAGAATTGTCTTTCCAATCAAGAGTGCGGAATCCTCTTGATCAGAATAAGCAGAAAACGTGTAGAAAACAGAAAAACCAAATTCACTTTCGAACCGGATCTTTATTGATTATCTATCAAAGTGATTACAATCAATCAAGATCCCTAACCACACTCAAATTCGTCCAAGCTAGCTCTCACGAATTTCTATGCCTCTCAAATTCTGTTTTGGCTGATCAACTGATTAACCTAAACCCTAAAGCCTAACCTTGTTTATATAACACAAGGTTGCTACCTGGGCCAAGGTTAAACAACATGGACTGCGAATTGGACAAGCCCAATTCGCCCCACACACCCAATTCATTGGGTTTGGTTAGCCCAAACATTACAACTAACTATTACAAAGCTAAACCCGCTAACTGTTTATCATTTAACTAATTACAAGATATCCAAAGACCAAATCTAAGCTGTTGTCACAAACATGCACCAACAAACTCCCCCTTGACAATAACTTCATAAAATAACTTTGTCTTCAGTCATCTTGCATTCAACATGTAATCTTGCACTGTCTTTGGTCTTTGGATAACTTCAGCTTCAATAGCTTCTGTCAGCAACAGACTCCCCCTAAGCTGATGTATCCAATCACCAAATCTTGAAAACTTTAGTGTTTGAGTAAACTCCAGTTCAGCATTTGTAAAGCAATCTTCAAACTCCTCAATCTTGTCTGCAATATAGAAAGGAGGTTCTACCATGCATCCAATCAAACTCTCATCTTCACAGCAACTTCTCAGCAACACACTGCTTCAATCTGTATACTATAAAACAAACAACTCGAGAAACCATAAGAATTTTTCAACATAAGTTAAACTGTATAACAGATTAAGCCTTTTCCAATTAATCACCAACACGCAAAACTTTTTAATCACACCCTATAACCCGCATGATTTAAAATTTTGAACTCACTTTCCAACACTGTCTCCCCCTATCAGTAACAATTCCTCCAAGAATAACAGTTTTCCGTACGTTAAGAATTTTAAACAGAAAAAGACACTATTTTTGGATTTTTATATTTTTCTGAAAGCAAGTAAATAACAAAAGCAATAAACACTCTATTTTTGTGAGAATCACTGGTAAGAAGATCATATCAACAAAATCAAACTGTTTCACACTATTAGATAATTCTTTATTAATTTTTCGTGAAAAGCAGTCCAAGACGATTACCAGTATGTTTGTCCACTTAAACAAAATGCATGAACATTTCAAGTACCATTACCGTATGGTACGTTAAGGTAATTTTATTATACTGAAATATTAGCGTGTCCCACAACAGGATATACCCTCGCGATCAAGGTATGCACAAAGATTCATCGTAGTAGGTGAGTATACTGAATTCATCCTTTAAGATATCCTGATAATGTCTAGGTCTGCATATAATCTGTTTTATCATGTTTTGATTGCTTAACAATGAACACCCAAATAAATACTAATCAAATCCTGGAAATATAAACAACACACTCTATCATGCAAGTATCTTCCCTACCACATATTTCACAAGTCTAATCCAGATTTCTGAAATCTTAACTGGGAATAGGTTGAGAAGAGAACATAATAGATCTTTAGCAGAGATGGTATAATATACAGATCAAATGAGTTTTCTCAGTTTGATATAGGTTTATTGGGTTTCTTTTGGGCACTAGAGGGCCTCTTTCGGGTGTATTAGATCTATAGAGCGACAACGTACAGCTAGGTCAACATGTATCTGGATGCAGCAGAAGCTGTCGTTGTCTAGCACCTCCAGGTCAGCATATATCTGGATGCAGCAGAGGAGGTACACGACTTTTTTCAGAGAAGATTTCAGAATCAGATCAAAATTGTGTGTATCGGGACAGCATACAGACATTCAAATAGAAATGAGCTAATTCCAAGTGACTTTCTTTCCTGGGGTCATGTACAATTTTAGTTCTGAACAGAAAGACAGTCAAGATATCCCCAGATGAAATAACAGTATAAAGACCCAAAACTTCAGATTTTGGCAATCTATCAACGCAAGATTTAAGGTCATTAAACCATACACCACTGATGTGTTCCCCACTTATACACAGTTTATTTAAGTTTATATCACATTGGTAAGTTGATTATTTCACGCTTTTTGCCTACTGGTACATCATATGATGAAGCTGCTATCACACTTAAGCATTCTAATTTCAGTTTCAGTGTGACAGTCTAACTTGCTGATGTACTATCATTTCTCCTTTTTCACACAGTGATAACTCATTTTTGATTTTCTATATTTTTTTTTATGTTTTTGATTTTTCAATTTTTTTTTATTTTTGATTTTTTAAGAAAAACAGTAAACTATTTACAAAAATTCTTATGAAAAACCAGTTATTCAGGATTCCTCATCCCGTTGAGTTCGACTAAATGTTCAAAGCGAGCCCTGTCAAAAGCTTTAGTATAAAGATCTGCCAGGTTATCTAGTGTGTGGAATCATCACTTTGAACTTCAATTTAAATCATTTAATATAAATATATCAACATTCTCACATCCCCCTTCATGTGCCTAGAGCAGCCACTATCAACATAAGTTGATAATCCTCCTTAGCAGCTCCTGCACACACCAACTAATAAATTAGTTAGATTGGGGGACCCAAGCCTTAATGGTCTTGGGTCGTCCAAAATCACCAACTACTGGAACATCCATCCAATATCCATTACTCCTTACTGGAGTCTTGGATCTTAGACCTGTCGATGGAATTTGATTTTGATTTCCATAAGGTCTCTGGTCCTGAGGGTTCCTATATATGTTTGGACTATTTGACCTTTGGAAATTTTGATTTGGGTATCTTGAATATTGATTCCAAGAAGCATTATTGTTGTAATTTCTAAAGCCATTGTTATAAAAAGTTCGACCACCATTATTTTGGTATCGATTTTGATATTGACCTTGACTTCTGAAATTATTTGTATTTCCATTAAAATTGTTCATTCTAGGTGAACTGCTTCTAGGTCTCTCGTATCTGCCTGGTGGAGATCTAGGCTGAAATCTTGGTTGATTTCTTTGAAAACGAGGAACTTGTGGAGTTCCTTTTTCAGCCTTATCTACACCAGCAGCAACATTTTCTGGTTGCTTAGGAGCAGATTTCTTAGGAGAATTTGAGCCTTTCTCCTCACTATCACCTTCCTTCACTGGTAATTTCCCTCTCAATTTTTCACTAAGTTTTGCTTCACTCTTTTTGTTAGGACAGCAGCTAGCTACATGTCCCTTGGTGTGACATTTGAAGCACGATATCCTTTTCAAAGACTTCTTAGCTGGAGTCTCTGAGGTAGATCCCTTATCAGATGGTGATGATCCCTTGGATGAACCTTGTTTAGTTTGCTTGATTTCAGAATTTTCTATGTTCTTATTTTTTGCAAACTCTACATTCGATTCATTTTCAATAACAGCAGTTTCGTTTTTCTTAGGCGGTGAATTTTTCTTTTTTAAAGGTTCCCTGTTATTGTTCTTTTTAGCATCATCACTCTCAGATCCATCACCTCATCACTCTCAGATCCATCACCTTGACTTGATGTGGATCCGAAACTACTAGGTGCAGATGCCATAAAGTTTGCTAGCTCATCTTCACTAGGCAGGAATGAATAGTCATGACTAAGAGGAGGTGGAACTTCATTAAAGCCCTGGAAGCCCACACTGGTCTTGTCATTACTCTTCTTTAACCCACCCATCATGTGTTTCATTACAAAAGATGAATCTCTCAATTGACCTAATTTCTTTTCAAGTTCAACAATTTTGAGTTGTGCATCTGACAACTCTTTGCATTTTTCAGAAATCTCTTTTGTTTTCTCAGCCATCATGTCATGAGCTAAATCTATTACTTGAAGTTTTTCATTTAACTTGCATGTTAAAGCTTGAATTTCAGCTTCATGACCTTTTATCTTTTTCAAGTATGTAGATTCATTTCTTTTAGCAAAAAAGTTTGCTTCTTTTATGTTAGACATCTCACTTACCAGACTTTGGTTTTGTGTTGTCAACCTGGCAACCTCACCCTGTAGTTCACGACATCTCAAACACACAGAAATAGATTGTACCTCTTTCTCATGAACTTCTGAGTTTTCATCAGCAACAACCTGTTCAGCTTCACTCTCTTTCTCTACTTCAGCATCCACTTTTGCTTCAGCATTCTTCACTTCAGATTCAGCATCACTCACAGTAGTTTCAGCCTCATCAACTGGTACTATCTCTGCCATGAATGCCTGAGTGGCACTCTCATTCCCCTGATATCGCTTTTGTAATGCATCCCACATATCCTTTGAATTAGTGTACTTGTTGAAGGTATGCTTGATGTTATCAGGTAACGACATTTTAATAGCAGCCAATGCTCTCTTTTCAGCGTCATACTTCCTTTTATCATCCTCTTTCATGTTCACATAGTCTGTTCTACGTGGTCTGCCCTCAAAATCGTGTGTTGGGTTTTTGTACCCATCTTCAATGCAGATCCACATGCGTGCATCCTGAGATTCAATGAAGGATTTGAAGTTGTCCTTCCATGTAAGATAATTCTCCACCTTCATCATCTTAGGTGCATTCAATTTTGTCATGTTCGACATTTTAACGCAAACAGACTGGTAAAACCGTACAAAATATCTCCGAAAACAGTGGTTACTAACTTACACCTTTAGAATCGTCTCGAAAAGACAAATCCAATTATATATAATGTCAAAAACCGTATTCGGGAATTTCCAGAGTCAAACGAGCTGTCAAACGATAAGATAAATCCATTTTTTTTACCCTAAAAATGCAAGGAATCTAACAGTGCAGACGGTTCTGTCAAACGAGCTACGGATCAATTTCTAAATGCAAAACACTGAAATTTTATCGACGCTTGCCAATTAAGATTCCACCCTGTTAAATTCGCTGGACTTAGTTAATTTCACTGGAAAATCTGTTTAATTTCGCTGGTCAATAACTTGTCCAATTTCGCTACTCTTGTTCGCTGAAAGGTTAAGTTCCGCATCCGTGATAGTGTGTAGGTCCCCTATTCGTATGGATCTTTCACAGAATTGTCTTTCCAATCAAGAGTGCGGAATCCTCTTGATCAGAATAAGCAGAAAACGTGTAGAAAACAGAAAAACCAAATTCACTTTCAAACCGGATCTTTATTGATTATCTATCAAAGTGATTACAATCAATCAAGATCCCTAACCACACTCAAATTCGTCCAAGCTAGCTCTCACGAATTTCTATGCCTCTCAAATTCTGTTTTGGCTGATCAACTGATTAACCTAAACCCTAAAGCCTAACCTTGTTTATATAACACAAGGTTGCTACCTGGGCCAAGGTTAAACAACATGGACTGCGAATTGGACAAGCCCAATTCGCCCCACACACCCAATTCATTGGGTTTGGTTAGCCCAAACATTACAACTAACTATTACAAAGCTAAACCCACTAACTGTTTATCGTTTAACTAATTAGAAGATATCCAAAGACCAAATCTAAGCTGTTGTCACAAACATGCACCAACATAGTGTTTGTGATAAACAAGGATAGGTTACGTATGGATCCTCCGAGAAAAACGGACCTACAAGTGGTATCAGAGCCTTGGCTCTTTTCCTTGTTTAAAACCAAACATTGTGTTGTTTGAAACAAGTGTGTTCTTGTGATTTTCAGTTTGTTGTTCTTGAAAGTTTTTTTTTCTCTGGAAATCTTGTTGAAAATCGGTGTTTTAAGGTGTTAGTTTGCTATAGTTTTATTGAAAACCTTGTTACATTTCATGTGTGCATGTTTGGATTTTGGTTTTTTGTTGAAAGTATAAGCAAAATCGTTTTCAGAAAATTTGTCCGGTGAAAAGTTTGACCGGAATATTCAAGAGTGTTCTTCATGTATTCATAGTGTTCTTCATCATATTCAAACTGTTCTTAATATACTTGTGTGTTTGATCTGCTTATTGTTTGAGTTATTGTGTTTATCAATATTAAATTGCAAGTGTTTGACATTTGTGTACTGTGATGATGGGTTTATGAGAAAAAGGAGGTTTCGAAAATCAGAAAGGCATGCTTTGTTGAAAATTTTGTAAAGTAGAACAAACTATAACAAGTGGTACATGCCATGTGGTGGCTTTCCTCGGTTAACACCTAGCAACACTCTAAACACAGGCCCGTGATATGAATAGTATGAGAAAAGCAGCGAAACGTGATAACCGAAAACAGAAGCTTCCCGCATTGCTCCACCTATAAGCATCCTCAAACCGATTTCATTTGAGTAAGGAAGCGGCCGAATATATGCCCCATATGCAACCAAAGAACTAAAGAGCATAAAACTTGTCAGAAAGGATTCAAATGATAAGCTCAGACACTAGTAAAGAGCTATGCTGCAATTCTAGATCAAATCACTGAATCTCAAGCACAAACAAGCAGATGATAATAACTACCTTGCCAATATCGTTATTAGGGTCATTTCGGTCAATATGAGTTTCACCATCAGTGTTAAGTAGTTTTCCCTAAGTACCCTTATGTCACCAGCAAAGCATGACCATCTTTAACAATCAATATAAGAAAATTGAACATAAATTGGCACCCAAGAACAACTAAATCTGGATGTCAAAATTTTAATTTATTATATAAGATCTAACCAATACGTATCATTATTAACAAATATAATGTAAATAAATTGAAGATCGATCAAATTTAACGAATATAAGATCTAACCAATACGTATCATTATTAACAAATAGAATGTAAATAAATTGAAGATCGATCAAATTTAACGACGACACGGGAAATAGAAACACGGAAACCTGACAATAAATCTCGTCGATGATGAATGATCCTGATTACTAATTGAAGAATGATTCCAACTGCGGAGTTCGTAACGGGGTACGAGACTGATTATAGGCAACTGAACTCGCAAATGACCACCCAATTCAATCATGGATTCCATCTTAAATAATTGTGGGTCTTAAACGTTTGGGCAGATTCAATTGACGTCTTTAATTCAATTGATTATTTGGTAATTGCTTCCACCGTTTCAATCATCGCGTCTTCAATTTACATCGTCATCAATTGACTCTTCAATTTACACCGACTGTTTGGCTGGAGATTTTGTTATGCAAGATTCGTTTAGGCCACATACATCATTGAGGGCAAATATGGGAGAAGGGGATGGAAGATTAGGGTAACAAGCATGACTCTTGAGTTGCTGTCTTAAAAATTGTAATGGAAATTACATTTTTGTCCCACTGAAATGCTTTATAAAGGTCTATATATATATATAGGGGAAGGATCCATTAAAAAGTGAATTTTGCCTAAGTAGCCTAAGAAGGATTGTGATGATGACATGTGGCACTCCTAATAAGTAGGAATGAAAGGCATTTTGGTCCTTATAAATAGGAGTGAAAATGACATGTGGCACCCCTTTTGTTTTTTAAAAATACAACAAAAAACTCAAGTAAAAAAATATAGCACAAAAAATCTAGTACAAAAAAATACAGCACAAAAAATGTAGTACAAAAAATATAGCACAAAAAATCTAGTACAAAAAAATATAGCACGAAAAATTTCAGCAAAAAAATGTAGTACAAAAAAATCCAGCACAAAAAAAATTTAAGAAAAAAAAATTTAAGATAAAAAAATTCAGTACAAAAAAATTAGCACAAAAATATAGTACAAAAATCCAGCACAAAAAGTATTATACAACATAGAAATACAACACATTTTAGTGGGTTTTTTTAGTCTTCATATTTTATATAGCAATATGGTACTCAAATTAAAGATAAAAAGACGCTCTGTTTTACGGTGAAATTTTTATGAAAAAATAATGTGGTATAAAAAAGTTATAAACGTTTAAAAAATGAGGGTGGAATATGCATGTGCCTTGCATGTGTAGAGAGAAAGTCCATAAATATGATTTTCCCAATATATTCTTGCACTCCTCATTTCTCCTATACTTTCATCTTACCCATTGATTTGAAAAATGAATGGTTAAGATTCCTTTTCATCATACTTAGGCAAAATCAACTTTTTATTTGATCTTACCCCTATATATATATACTAGTTGTACACCCGTGTGAATACACGGGTATGTTTAATAACAATCGAAATCAAATATTAAAAAACAGATTATAATATATCATTTAAATTATTTGCATTTGGTTACATATCTTTATAAAACAATGTTAAAGACATCTATATGTAAAATATGATGTTAAATTATTTAATGAATTCACATTCGCGTTATAGTTATGAATTGACAACAACATCAGGCATAAGTCATAAGTGAAGCTACAAAACATTCAGAAACAAAAGTCATTTGTCTCTGTTTCAAGCCAAATATTGACCTTGAAACCATATCTGCAAGTGGCGTTGAATTTCTTGATCTCAATACCCAACCTACCTGAAATTGGCAATTACTATCCCGTAACTTTAAAAACCACATTGAAAAATCATATATAACAACCTAAGTTTCGAGATGTATTAAGGAAATGTAGGTCCACCCGGAGGATCGAGTAACCTCTATTCCCTGTTTTCTGACAAACCCGAAAGTGCGGAATCCAAACGGGTAAGTTAAACCAAGTTACGAACACGCAAGACACAAAGATTCAATGATTAACACTCAATGTATTAATACCCTGAAACGGTTACAATGCAATGTTTACAAGATAAACCTATAAACTCTCTGTTGTGTGTGTGTTCTCTCCAAAATCTATTCAGACTTCTAAGTGTTATGTCTGTTTTCTGTGTATATATACCAACATGTTGACGAAATCAAGTGGCCCACGAAAACACATGACGAAATCAAGGATCTGGACGAAATCACTTGATTTCGTCCCATTTGGTTTTCGTCCCATTTGGTTTTCACCAAAAGGGTGTTTTCACCACAAAGGGATTTCGCCCAACAGTAGTGTTTTCGTCCTTGCATATGGGCTTGAGTCTTCATATTGGGCTTCAAGGACTTGTGCATGTTGTTTGGGCTTTGGGCCTTGACTTGGGCTTTAGAACAAACAAACAAACAACAAACAAACATAAACTATAATCTAAGTTGCATATTGCACACACGCAGTCGCAATTACATCAAACATTACGAAGTAGATAACATACCGAGTCAAGACAGGAGGTTGTCTTGACTACGGCCTTCACTTCGTAGCCGAGTCGAACCGAGCCGAGCCGTATCCACATAATATGTATTAACAAACTCCCCCTTGGATGCTGCTCGCGAGGTTCGTAATCTCGTTCTCCATCTCTTGATGGTGCCTTCATTCTCGGAAAGGATCTTCAAAGTCTTCACGTGAAACAATCAGGGAGTGTATCAACAAACTCCCCCTTGAACGATACTCGTGAATCTTTTGAACTTCAAAACTTTAGATCCTTGCGGTGTTGATGAGTGATCAACTGCAACCCGATCATCTTGATCTTCTGATTGCATCAACGTCGTGTCTTCACTTTACGGCTAGTCGTCTGACACGTTCTCTTCGCCTTTAGCTGATTCTGATGTCGCATCTGCACATACAAGAAAGCTAAACACGTAATGAGAACAACCGCTTGGAATTTAGACAAATTAAACAAAAGACACATATGAGATCAAATCTCATTTAAACACCGACCGACAACAGTTTGAAAGTTTAGAAAAAATGATCAATTTTAACCTTTTAACTTTCAAAACTTGTTAACTTCGACAGTTTATGAAGATGCAATTGTTTTCCGGCTTACAATCAGGATTTTGGGTAGGATAGACTCGAGTTCCAACATCAGTTAATCAAAAATAAACTTGAAGCAAAATCTTTTTGGCTTTTATAAAATTTATATTAAAACACACCTAAAATCTTTTTGGAATTTTTCATTTTTCAAATGTAAAGACGGAAAGCAATAAATAAATATATACAACGATGCAGAAACGAAAGCAGTAAATAAAAATTTACACACATTCTTTTTGCGAGTTTCGAGGGTAAGAGAATCATATCAGTGTAAGGTCATGCCAAAACAACTCTTGTTTGTTCATTTTGTTAACATTTAGATAAACATCCTATAACAATTATCGGTATTGTTATCCACATAAGCTCAACTTATCAGATGTAATCATGGCGGGGGGATACGATTAGTGTATGATTTATACTTACCGACCGGTGTTCATCCACACACGACACATTCCCGTATCAAGGTATGCACGAGAGTTCATCTTACCGGTGAGTATACCGTTTATCATCCGTTTGACCGTATAAAAGATGTGAGAAACTCACTTATTTTGATTGAAAACAAGCCCTATGTGATAGAATCACTTATTGATGAGGAACTTGATTTTCGATGCATGAGGGCACAGGAGCAAGTCCGTGAACAGGTCAGTACTTTCGTACAGAAAAGAGACGAACTTGACTCCCGCAAAGAATATGTGATGCATTATCACTTATTTGTTTGGACATGTGATTGTTGATCACTTATTGAGGTCGTATGCAATATGTACACGTATGTATAGTATCATGGAAGATCTAGACTTCGTCTCCGTTATATTTCGGTAAAAGATACAACCATGATACCCAGATGATAAGACAACATAAAGACCGAATATCTCAGAACCTCGGCAATCTCTCAAACGAAATTTCGGTACTAAGACCATATGCCAATGTGCGGTTCCCACCTAGTCTTCAGTCGATTTAAGATTTATATCACCCTGCACACTTTAAAATGATTGTGAGCCTACCGATACATCTTATATAGAGCTGCTTAACATATTTTTCATTTTCAAGTTCAGTTCGAAGAGGTTACGACAGACTACTGATTTACTATCATTTTCTCTTTTTCTCGCCAGGAAACTCATTTTTGTTTTTCCAATGTTTTTGCGTTTTTGAAATTTTTCGATGTTTTTGAATTTTCAAATTTGGATTTACTCCCCCTAAAATCAACAAACTATGATAAATTTTAAAAACACAAAGGTATTTACAAAAATGATTTCCCGATGTCGGTTTAACTCATGGTTTTACCTTAATGCCGTTTACCAAAATTAAATTTTTGTCAGAAATGATTTATCGAATTTTGGGAAAATGAGTTGGCACGTCGGTAAGCGGTGCGGACCATGACAACATTGACGAGTTTCATATTAAAAACAATCACGTGTGAGGTGATATTTGAGTTCAACGTGTCAGGTCAAAGAGTGCTGTACGAGATGATAATAATTCATAAAGCAGCTTAAATATCGACAAGTATAGGAGATATTAGAAATTTAAAACCGTATCCTGCAACTGATTCGTGCATTGCAAGGAATCTGAGTGCTCTCCCAAACTGGATATCCACCCGGTGTGGATTCCAAAGACGATTTTGTAGCTACTGAGAAATCTCTTCACAACAACAAGATCAGAAACCTTTGGGTCTGGCTGGTATTCCACATTGCACCAGCGAAGGTCTTTGTCTTTCTCTTGAGAAGTAGTGTGCGGTTGTTCAATCCATGCCAAGGCATCCGCACACCCGGTTGGTTTGTTCAGCTAACACATTTTCTACAATCACACCGTGAAGAAATGTACACTGCACGTTCATCTTGTTTATTTTGATCTTCAGACGTGTTGCAGGTGCGTACATTTTGATTGAATCTATCCTGGAGACCCGATCAAAGCCTTGAACAATCAAACTTTGGAATGATCTTCAATTTGTCGAAGCTTTTCAATTTCTTTCGACAGACAATTATGTCACCCTTTTCTTTTTCTCTCCATCAAAGGCAACAATTTCTTTGTCGCCGATCTTGTGCATGAACATTCCACTATCAATAATCCTATGACTATCGAAAGTTCTTCCTGGAACATCCTGCACACTCACTCAGAGATTAGTTGGAGAGGGGGACCCAAGCCTTAATAGACTTGGGTCGTCCTTCATCATCGAGGATTGTGACTTCGATTTCCTGATGATTCGGAATGGATTGAGCTTTCCCTGAAATAGTTACCGATTTTGGTTTCCAAATCTGTTTTTGTTTTTCATTTTTAATCTCTAACTTAACAGACTTTGTTTGGACAACCTCCGGTTTTAATGCCTTTTCAACTTCTTTGACGTTTCGACGTCGTTGTTTTGTTTCTTGTTCTTTAACAGTGCGTTTATCATGTTTTGGAGAAACATGACGACGTTGTGAGTGACCTTGTTCAGAGGGGGCTCTTTCAACAAAATTTGGTTTGGGCGAGTTTGTGCAGTCTTTAATGATGTGCCCAACCTTCCCACATTTGAAACAAGTTCTCCTTTCAACAAACTTAGGAGAACCAGTTCAACTTTCACGTGTTGAACCTGTAGACCCAGAGGTACTAGTCCTTTATCACACCCATTTGTGTGTTGGGTGTAATTGTTTTGAGCGTTACGTTTTAAAATCTTGACTTGTTGGACAAAATCGGTGTTTGATTTGTTTCAAAAGTCTCAATTTTATCAGTACCCTTGGATGCTACAAATTTAACATCATTGTTTTTCTTCTTGAAACGAGCTCCTTTGGTCTCAACCTTCGGTTGTGAACCTTTAGAATTTTGAGCTCGCTGCTGTTGTTGTTTACCCTTAAAAGCGATAGGTTGTTGCTTCGTTGGTGATTTTTGATTTCCAATTTTTCTTCTAACTTCAGCTTTTGGAATCGGATCACACTGAGTTACTGAAACTCTCGGGATCCCCTTTTCGAAAAACTTACTGGTAGTATCTTCAAACACTTTATCAATCAAAGATTGATTGACATTTTTAATTGGAAAAGTTGTGTTTGAATAAATTTTATCATCACCAACTAAGGTGTACAACACGTTATTACTCTTAACGGTAGACACAGATTTCTTGTCATTCTTGACAGGATCTATCACTTGTTTGAGAACTGGTTGAACAGCAGGAGTAGGAGGATCACAAAGAATATGATTCTCAATTGGAATTTCTACTCCTTTCATCTTGTCAAGTGATTAATCCTGATCACGCATATCTGATTCTGGTTCATCATCAGACGACTCATAGTCCTCAATGATTGGAGGACTTTGTTTCGTAGATGTTGAAGTTTCTGTTTGCTCAGATGATGTACTTGAAGAACTGTCCGATTTGAACCCTATGCCAGTAGTAACTTCCTCATAATCAAGAGGCACACTGGGTTCAAAACGAGGCATATCCTCTTCATCGAGCGACTTGGTATAGTTGTGTCTCAAAGGGGGTGGACACTTCCTATAACCAACGCCTTTAACGTTTCCCTTTAGTTTCTGAACGTTAATGATGTGATCAAGCACATATTGGGAGTTAGAATAACTCTTCAATTTGAGCTTGATCGCTTCATATTCACACTTGGCCACGGCTAGCTCTTTCTTGGTTTCCTCAATGATATTAATGTAGTTATTAATACCAATTTGTTTGTTGAAAACAGTTTTTGTTAATTCGGAAACACTTTTCTTTTGGGTTTCAATAACTGTTTTAAACTCCTTTTCATTTCGAGCTAAGGCCATGTTTGCCTCTTTGCACTTTGACAGTTCAATAACCAAATTCTGATTATGACTGTGAACCTTTTCAGATTCCTCTTTCAATTCTGCACAAGCATTACAAACACTAGGAGTAGGAGGATCAGAATTTACCTGACTTGTCGAGGCTGAGACATTTGCCATAAAGGTAGTCTGATAAGAAAAAGATACATCTTCAGAATGATAATCTCCCGCATTCAAGCTTTCTTCATCTGAACTCCCGCTATAACCCGAGCTGTCGTCACTTTCAGAAAATTCTTCCTTGTGAACGTGCTTGATGTGATTGATGATCTTCGCATAACATTCACTTCCTCCTCCCAACTGTACGGACCAATCACATCCTTCATCAGCTTGAACAGTCAATGCTCGATTGGTGTTTGAAGGTCCAGACTGGTTCTGGTTCTGGTTCTGACTGTTGTTCACCGCTACTATCCTTCGTTCACGATTGTCTTGATTTGCATTAGAAGTACTCGTCTGATTTCTGAACGGATTCTGATTGCCTTGCTTGCTTGGTCGGGTGCACTCACGTTTGAAGTGACCTTTTTCGCCACAATTGAAACATGTAACCATATCTTTATCAAACCCGTACTTCGTATCATCTTTGCCTTCCAACGAAGTTCTTCCAATTCGAGTCATGAAATCCTTTGCCCTTCTAACGGCACTTGCAAACGTCCACTTGATATCCATTAACTCCATTTCATCACGGTCTATCTGCTGATAATCTTCATTGGTCATATTGATGTTTCCAATTTGACCTGCTACCAATCCACAGTAGGAACTGAACATTGTGTTGGGGTTTTGGAAGTATCAACTCTGATAGTGTTGGGGTTTTGGGGTGAAGGATTGTTGGTATAACGCGCTTGTTGTTGTTGTGGTTGGGCTTGAGGTGGAGGTTGAGGTTGAGGTATGGATTGTGACATGTAAGCACTTTGATTCCACTGTGGAAACGGTGATGAGCTTGTATTGGACACAAACGCCGTTTGAAGCTTCGGTTGCTGAATGGAACTAGAACTAGCTGAAGGACCAAAACCAGGCAAATACATTTCTGTGTTTTGAGGAGGTGCAGTTGCAATCCTTTTAGCTTTCCGAATTTCCTCTTCGTTCTTGTGCTCCAACTTGTGAATGAATTCATAAAGACTGACATTGGCTGCATCCAGAGCGCCTGTATGCTTTAGAAGCTCAATGAATGGACTCCACTTAGGAGGTAGAGCATCAGCAAATCGTGCAACCATTTCCGGATGAGTTGCAGCAACACTATAAGAACTCATTTCACTAATCAAATGATAAAAACGAGAAGTCATATCATTTAGAGTTTCATTCTCCAAGAACTGAAATGATTCAAACTCTTTCTTCAATAGATCATGGCGTGTCTTTCTAGTAGCTGCATTTCCTTCTCCTCTCGCTACCAATGCATCCCGTAAACCTTTCGTGGTCTTACAATATGAGAATTGATGAAAGATGTCTCTGTGAAGTGCTTAAGTGAGAATAGCATACGCCTTCTTCTCCAGATCATATGCCTTTTTGTCGGCTTCTTGCATATTATTGAAAGTTGTCGCATTTGATCCTGCTTCTTCAAGAGCTTGACTAAATTCAGAGGTGAAGCACGTCCACAATTCTGTGTTTTTCCCTTGAACGTAATTATGGAAACGACCCTTCCATGATGGATAGTCGTTCATGTAATTTAACTTTGGCGGGCGATTGTTGCTACCCGTCTCATTCTCACTAAGCAAAAGATTTTGAATGCTCTAATTTTGATTCGACTCCATTGCCCATTGACTTGAACTAATAGTTTGTTGTTGTTTAGGTATGGTACTCGCTAAATATTCGGCCATCGACATCTGTTTTTGAGCTGGTTGTGGATCCGTACTCCAATCCCAAGGACTCGTACAACTCATATTTGATGTTAGAACAATTGTACCTGCTTAAAAACTTGAAAACACAAAGTTAGATACCTTTTGCAAGTCCTCTATTTAAAATTCACAACATATAAGGATGTTTGACGAAATCCAATGGTGATTTCGTCGAAGTTATGTTGTGACGAAAACAGTTGATTTCGTTGACTGATATGTGACGAAAACAATGTGTTTTCATTGACTGAAATGTGACAAAATTAAATCTTTTTGAAAATAAATATGTTTGACGAAATCGAGTGTCTTCGGTGACAAGTATGAGTGACGAAAACATATTTCGGTGACAAGTATGATTGACGAAATCAGTGATTTCGGTGACAAGTAATTTCAGTTCAGAACTGATTTCGGCCCAGGTGTGATTTCGGCCCAGAACAAGGGATTTCGGTGACCAGGTGATTTCGACAATTGAGAAACAACTTGCAAGATATTTATAAGTGTTTTCGTTGACTGGATGTTGTTGACCAGGTGATTTCGACAGGTGATATTGTTGACCAGGAGGATTATATCCAGGAGTGATTTCGGCTGGATGAGAGGATTTCGTCCAGAAGGTGAAAGTTGTTGGGTGTTTTCGTCCAGATCTGATTATGTTGACTGGACAAAAGTGATTTTGTTGACTGAGATATTTATCAAAACCAATAATTCTTATCCTGACATAAAGACTTTTGTGAAACTTACCTTACCTTTATCAGACATCTTTTTCAACCACTCATCATTCAAGTGTACACAAATGTCAAACAACTATTTTTATAATCAACAAACACTTTGATTCAAACAACACATAGATCAAACACAAATATTATCAAGACCAAATAAGAACAATCTTGAAGATATGAAGAACTTGATGAAAATTCTGGTCACCTGAAAATATCCGAACACAAATTTTGCGAGAAAATTCAATAAAAAACCTTAATACAACATGTGTAACAAAGATTTAACAAGGTTTTGAATGAACTAACGGCAAAATACAAGATTTTCAAGACTTTAACACTAGATTTTCCAGAAAAGTTGATACTCAAAGCTCAAATCTTAAAGAACAATTTCTGAAAATGCATGAAAATCTTTCAAAACACAAGATAAACAAACTTGGTTTTAACAAGGAATCGAGCCAATGCTCTGATACCAATTGTAGGACCGAGTTTCGTGACCGAAACCGTGATTCGTGTGAGATCAGTTCAAGACGGGAGAGATTAGAGATAAACAAACAACTTCTTTGTATTAATCCGGTAGTATAACATTACAAATCGGCCCGATTACAAGATAACCGAACTAATACCAAAGGAGTATACATCCAGGGAGAGACCAAGTGGTGATCTCTCCCCCACACAATGAAGCTCACAGGGAACTCTCAAAATGAGCTCCCCTTATCTCTATTTGCAAATGAGACAAAGGGTTGGTATTTATACCCACACCCATTTGTCTAGCAAACACACATGGTCAAGCAAATAACCCTCTCGTTTGACCACTTCAAACGAGCGGGTCAATACACGTTCGTTTGACCGTTTCACTAACTATTACAAATTCAGCGTAAAATAATAACTAATCTATTCGACAATCATCGGACACAAAATCTGCATCAACAGGAAAACCGTTACCTGAGATGTAAACAGAAAGAATATGATGGCTCAATGTTGGTTGATGTCATTAGGTGCATTGAGCCACCATCAAAGCCCTTCATGGAACCCTATAATCGCTGGAGTTGACAGCTGCCCTCCATACAGCCTCGCTCATTCGGCTACATGTAAAAACATTTCATGATAAGCAAAATGCTGAAGCTTTGGACTTTTGACATAACACTCAGAAAATGATAAGAAAACATCGGAAAGCATATACTTCAAAATCGATCAGAAATCAAGTTTCCATATCGGAAAGCATATAGTTCAAAATCGATGAAGATAATATTCAAATCGATTGGAAATCAAGTTTCGTATAATTTTGACCCAAACCCGGAACCCATTTTAACCCGGTTTACCCCACTTATTTTGATAGATATACATACACCCAAATCTACTATCTTATAATGAACAATCCTGCATCAAGGGTATTTTGAGCATTTTTTATTGTCAAATTTTGGTCCAGATTTATTTCTATAGCTAATTTTCTAGGAGAGACATACATGTTATAACTTCTAATTATACATAGAACAATATAAATTCTAATGAACTTAAAATGCAATGATATCAAAAGATAGTAGGGATGGTATAAACTTGAACTAAGAGAGCTTACAATGCTACACAAAGCAACAAGTAGAAACTTCCTATTGCGAGTCAGCTGCTTGCCACCATTAATGTGCTTAGCATGTAAATTAATTAGCATGTAAATTAATTAGCATGTATGTAACCACACGTGCTTAAACAAAGGAATGCAAACTCTTATTGAGAACAACATAAATGAATTAAAACATTCAAACCTGTTTTTTGACTCTGAGTTTCACTATTAACTATCTTTCTTTCTTCAAATGTTGATTGTTGACCCATATCATGAAGAATCGCAAATACCCAACTAAGAGGCTCCTGCATTCAAACTATAAAATATCATCTGATGGCAAAAGGAATTGAAACAATGTCCATACATTTACAGATTTATCACTTAAGTTGTTGGGTTTTTAACTCGAATTGAACATCGAAACAAAGTTTAATACATATGGTAACTTTCCAAAGACTTGAACCAGAGTGATTAAAAGATCATATAGATTAAAAATCAATGCATGTGACCACTTCACCTTTTAACTAATTTTTTTGGCTTGACCCGTTTGAGTTAAAACAAAACCTAGGTCGACCCATTCAAAAGTAAATGGGACAAAACTCAAAGCTGCCACCTCTAGTTATAATGCTATAAGGATATGTGTTAGAAAAGTAAGATAAAGAATAAATGAATAAAAAGTATATCAGCACTCAAAAATCGGTAATCGTGTAATCTACCTAGAGCCATTATTACCAAGACAATGCAACTAAACCACATTTGCTTAGCGCTTACCTTTTAGCCTCACCACATATGTTCTACCAAACTACACATTTCTTCGAGCGCTTATGCTACCTGAACTTTGCAACCAATGCACTACATATAAAACACTTATATCGATAATTACTTCGGAGTGCTTTAGAAACCGATTATTTGCTTATTATTTTTTATACAAACAATCTGAACTTCAAAAAGCATACTCAAAATAACTTATTTCATTTGAATTTTCGAAGGATGATTTTTCATCAGATTAGATCGTTTCTACCAACGAAAATTCAGTTGGTGGACACTTCATGTACATTTTAAACCTAACCCATCCCATTTAGGCACCGGACCCATCAAACTTGGTCTACTACCAAATTCAGATCCATAAGAATGGGTAAAAACGGATGAGTCGAGGTGCGATAATCCAACATTCCAAATCCCATTTAGGCACCGGACCCATCAAACTTGGATTAAATTTGATTGTAGAGACAATGAGCACAACCCGCTCAACTCCAAACCGTCCAAAGCTGCGTTTTATCCACTTTAAGCTCCCGAACCGCACCTGAAACATAAGAAACCGTAGTTATCTAATTCAAGATAATTACACAATTAAATGAGGGATAAACTTGTCTTTTAACATCATAAAGGGTTGTGCTATGGACCACCCGTCACATCCCCACACTTAACCGTTGCTTGTCCCAAGCAACTCATCAAACCATTTTCAAAATAAGTGATCAACGTAAACCAAGCAAAAACATGCAATCCTTTTACTAACCCATTTTTAACACCCAACTAATGCACCCCTCACTATGTCTCTCTTCTCAGTAACAAGTAAGCACTAGCAATATGAGCTAGACACACAAAGGCTAACGGGCGGTTGCACAACTATAGGCTTGTACCTAAATCGATCCTTCTCCTAACAAGTGTCAAACATGAATGCAAATCAAAGGGACTTTCAAGGTTGTAACGAGGCTAGGTGTATGGGTAGGAAATGGAATATATATGAAGTAGCGAAAACTTAACCCGGTCTTTTTATTACACAATAAAGTACTAACAACTACCAACTTAACTAATATATACAAGACAACTAAACATCATTTCTTTTTTTCATTGCTTTTTCTTTTTTTTTTCTTTTTTTTCTTTTTTTTAACAAGACAAACATAATAACTCTCAACATAACATCAATTACATACTACTAAACAATCACTAATCACTATAAGACCGGGTCAAGTTGGGTAAATTTTTAAGTAAGTAGCTAGGGGGTAACAAATGATAGGCTTTTAGGCACAAAATTGGGCAACTAAATGTCCAAACCCCCGCCCCTCTCGCAACCATGCTCATATATATAACTTATGAGGTCCAACCCCCCAAATCCCACACTCTACATTCATATTCAACTAAGGCCTCGAACCGTATTCAAGCACAAGTTCTAATGCACCCCCCACCCGTAGCCACTCTCATCAAAGATAAGCATTATTTATATACAAATGTGGCTTCAACTCTCACCAAGAATAAAAGGATATCAAGGGTTGCAGGTGCATCAATTTGAGGTTAATCTAGGGTGTTCAAATTCTCACAATGTTTTGCTTGACTCAAAATTTTTCAAAATCTTCAAAAATTCCCCCCATCCCCACACTTGGGATACATTGACCCCAATGTATGGTTTTAGGAGGCTTTGATCACTAAAATTCATTCAACATCAACAAACACTTAAACACTCAAATCCCAAATTTCTTTTTGGATTTTTTTCATTTTATAATTTTTTTTAACACCAACACACCACCGACTAGCACCAACCCAAACACAACATAAGAACTAACACTACCCAACCACCCGACCATAAACAAAACAAACTAACAAATATGCACAAAATATACAAAGGAGGAACACAACCTGACTAATAATAGCGCGGTCCCTGAGGCCCAAAAATGGAAGACATCATGTCGTTCCATTCTCCAAACGCAAATGAGCCGCTACTACTCCCACCTTGTTGTTGTTGAGCTCCTTCTTGTTGCCTCGGGTCAATCCATTGTGAATGGTGGATCGGCGGGGTCGGATACGAAATACTACCATCATAAGGTGGTAGTGACGCATAATCCACATGTTGTGGATCCACAACCACCGGCCGCCCTACGTGCCAGTCCGCATGCAATCTCCTTTCTTGATCATCATGATATCAATTATTCATTTCTACTTCATGAGAATACGCGTGTGTGCGATTCCACGCCTCTTGACGATCAAAACTATGTTTCAACGACCGCTCCAAGCTTGCACTCATCCTTGTATTTTGATCAAATAACGTCCGCTCTGAACCCGACCATGTCTCAAAAATGGATGCCGGAGGACGTTGATTCTCAATCACTTCTTGCATCGTGCCATCATGAGCCCAACCCGGCTCATAAGACTACGCCGTATAATCGTAAAACATACCACCATAACCTCTACCATAACCCCCTTGACCTACATTCTCACCACCATGCAGCTCGTCCGCATAATCCTCGTCACCACTTTGGATCTCCGCATCACTTTCTGGCTCATCTTCCTCACCCGGCAAAAGATCTCGTGCACCCACCTTTAACGCTCTCCACCTTTGCCCTTCTAACTTGAGCTTATGATAACGCTCCGACTGTGTGTATGTCCAACCTGTCCCCAACTTGTCTAAAGTGAAAGGCTGATGCCTTTTTGTTGCCCATCGATCTTCTGACGTAAGTGCCTTTTGTTGCTTCATTAACCCCGTGATGATTCGGCAGTATGGAACAATATCTCTTCCCAACTTATTCCGGCAGATCCAGAGGTGGTTCATTATCAAGTAGCGGATTGGAAAACGTGGTGACCCAGTGAGCAGCGAATAGAGGACGGGTACTTCGGGGTACCTTACTTGTTCCTTGTCCCCCCGTCGCGGTATGACATTCAAGAGGCAAATTGCCAACAACAACTTTGCTTCGATTCTCAAATTCTTCCGATACAAGACTCCATGATAAGTATTAGGCAAAAACAACGTCGCCAACATATCATTCCAACGGGGATGCTTTTCCGGCTTTACCAAAAGATTATCAAGAGTGGGAATCATGTAGTCACGAGCTGGAAGACTATCATATTTCCCAAGCTTCTTCAACGTGTCAAAAGACATCTCCACCGGAATCCCATGCAGTATACCCGTTAGCTTCATTTGTGACGGCCTTTCATACGTGTTACACTTAAGAGTTGCCATCCATTCTTGTATTTCGGTTATGAACAAGTTGTTTTTATCCTTATCAAAGCAACTCAGCGCCCCCTCCCATCCTAGAGCGCGGAATTTATCAAACACACCAAATTGGCCAAATTGAACCTCATTAACTTCTCTCTCGCAAATAAATATGGCAGCCTTGTTTTTCAATTTATTCATACTGTCATGGTAGAGTGTTGGCTGCCAATGCTCCGGTTGGTCATCCAGTGGACCCGAATCCCATTTTGGCTTTTCAACCGGGTCCAACTCCATCTCTTCCTCACTTTCACTTCCACTTTCATCCACAAGACCCATGTATTGTCTCTTCCTTGGTTGTTGTTCCGGCTGTTTGCCCTTTCCCTTCGATGATGAAGATGAACTAGCTCTGGTCTTTTCTTTTGTTCGTGCCATTTCCTACACACATTAGAGCAAACAACACAACCAAACGCAAACATTAGTCTTCTCTCCCCACAATATCCCCACACTTGCTTGTTACTATGGTTGTAGGTGTTAGTGATCCAAAAGTTTATAATTTTTTTCAAAAATTGGGCATGGTGTCTCTACAATGTAGAGATTCCCAAAAGTTCACTACTTTACTAACAATCCTACATCTACAAACCATAATCATATTCAAGTAACAAGTAACAAGTCAAAACTATGAACAAGCAAGTGGGTATGAACAATTATCAAAAATAACCTCAATCTTCACAATGCATCATCAAAACATAGTAAATAAACTTCCATACCTTGTTTGAAGATGTAAGAAACACAAATGAGGCAAGAGCTTCAAAAAGCCCCAAAATTTTCGGACCTAGGGTTTAAAATTCGAACCCAAAAACTTCGTGTTTTCACCAATCTCTTCTCAAAATCAGAAAGTGCGTGAAAAATTAGCCAAGATAGACTCCTATTTCACTTGATTTGGTTGAAAATTGAAAGAGATAGGAAAGATTGAAGGTTGAAGAATAATGGGGATTTTGTGGGGAACTTGAGAAAGTGATAGATGGTGATAGATAGATGATAAAGTGGAATGAAATCGAGTGGCTGGGGTTATTCACATGTTCCGACTGTTTTTTTTTTATATACATATGCAGGAACCGGAACGAAACATTAACTCGCTAGGTCAACCGTAAATTACGGTGCGGACAGTAAATTACGGTGGCACCCGGTAACATATTCCTACCGTAAATCAGTGTATTTCTACCGTAAAGAACAATTGGTTTTTAACCCCACCGTAAATTACGGTATTATCTGGGCGTTTTTTCTTCGCCGAAAACTCGATTTTTATGTATATTTTTTATATATTTTTTAGTTTTTTCAATTTTTTTATGTTTTTAAATTTTTTTCAAAAACGTGTAAAAATCACCCTACCCCCTCGAAAGTCCCGTGTTGTCCTCAACACAATGTTAGAGTAATTCGTGACCCGAGTGTCCCCACACTTGTTTCAAACACGGATTTCAAGGAAATACGGTAATTGTGCAAACTATACAAAACAAAACAAAATGAAATGCTACTATTTACACTACCAAACCTGGGCCTCTCACGGTTGTTCCTCATCGACCGGGCGTAGAATGTAGCCCACTTTGTCAAGCTCCAATTTGTTTATGTCGTTCCCCTCCAAGTACGGTTTCAACCGGTGACAGTTCACCGTTTGTTGTTTAAGTGTTTGCTCGTCTTGGATGTCTACGTCACCAAACCTTCCAACTCGCCGAACGACATACGGGCCCATCCATTTACTTTTAAGCTTTCCCGCAAACATCTTGAGTCTTGAGTTGTACAACTAAACTTTTTGACCCACTTCAAACGTTTTCTTTCTCAATTTTGCATCATGTACCTTCTTGAGTTTGTCTTTATAAGCCGATGCACATTCATACGCCTCGTCTCAAATCTCTTCTATCTCGCTTAATTGCAACTTTCTCAACTTTCCCGCCTCGTCATAATCCGCGTTTACCCTCTTAATTGCCCAATGTGCCCGATGCGCTAACTCCATTGGCAAGTGACAACCCTTTCCATACACCAAACCGTCCAAAGCTGTTTAAATATGAAATTTAATCCAATTACTACTAAATAGCTAGCGGTAAGTGGGTATCGAACACAGGGAGTTTGTGGAATATGTGCTATCTCAATGTATGTCTAACTTCACTAAAGTAAACTAAATTGAAAGAAAAATAAATTCAAGAGTGGGTTTGATTGGTTGATTTTTAAAACTAAGATTAACTAATTAAATTGCAAAAGAAAAGTTTTGGTGGTAAACAAATTAGAGACGAGTGACCATCTTTAGTTTTCGGTTTGCTTCAACATTTGTGCTATCATTCACTAGAAAGAACTACATAGACATAGTTCATGTGCAATTACTTGTTGTGATAAAAGGGAACTAAGTACTCAGATTCCTAGAACGTGAGGTTGTTACCCGATGACCAATTGACCCTTACCCGATCCTAGTTCTACCCATGATATCTCGATTGCCAACGGCACCAAGAACGTATGGTTTCAAAATAGAATAATCATAAGCATCAACAATTTACAAGCAAATAAGAACACACCATGATAAATAAAACATAAATTCAATTTACCATTCTAGAAATATGAAATCAAGCACAATTGTCTCTACAAACCTTCAACTAAAGATGACCATAAAGAGTTTAGCCATTCATGGCTTGAACAACCATCCTCCACCCACAACAAAAACTAAAAACCAAGATAGATCCCACAAGTCTCTAAAAATACTCTCTAAATTCGTTCACCAAGCCCATGTAACCCAAAACACATGATTAGACACCTTAACTCTTCATCAAATGGTCATTAAATGCGAAGGTTACAAAATGGGATTGATTAGAGACATAAAAACCCATCAACTTGACCAATTAATTTGTAAGTTACCTAAGCTCTCAAGTTGGTGCCAACAAAAGAAGTCTGCCGCCTAAAAAAATGTTCCATAATATTGATGATGTATGTTGACCAAAAACCCACTAAGTCACATTATGTCATGTCGGTCCACATGTCTGCGTATATATGTGTATTGTGATGTGATTTTTGTGTGATCCCCCTTGAATTAAAGCTGCCAACCAACCCCTTTTATTTTAAGAAGTCTCGTGATGGATGATGGATCATGTATTATGTTCATTATTAAATTAATAATCCAAAATCATGCCCTTCCAAAAGAATATGCCCAAAGTCACGTGATGTGGTATTGTTGAGATGTGTGGGTTGAGAGTAATGATGATGATCTTGACTTCCTCAAAACCTTGCATATGACGGCTGCCTCCCCAAAAATTCCCAAAGTAGTGTCAATTTTTATTATGCATGTCATGGGCTTTTAAAATTGTTTCACGTAATCAAAATCGGCCGCGCGTCACGGACCAAACTCAACACACCCCCGCGGGTCGCCTAAGGTGCCCGAACTTGATTTCTTTCGTTATGTGTTCCGCATTGACTTGTCGATCCCGTTTTTCAGCTCAGTCGCTTTCATTTAACCTCGTTTACTACCTTATTTTAGTAATTAAATCCTTGTTCGCTCCAATTCTTGTTTCACCACTTCAAGTTCCCGTTCAATCTTCATAAAACCCGTATCTTATGCCCATTATTACCTTCAAATCCCAACGACTAGTGGTTACCAAGTTCAAGCAATTAACCGAATAAAGTATAGAATGTTACCACCCGTCACATCCCCACACTTACCCGTTGCTTGTCCCAAGCAACCTATTCAAAAACTATTTTCAAACCTCAAGCGATCAATCATGCAAACCAAGCTAAAGTGCCGTGCTTTTACTAACCTTCAATCATACCACAAGACACACCCCTCACAAAAACTCTCGGTGACAAGAAATATTAGCAGATAATGATAAACCACTCAATGCATGTGTGTGTTTGTGCGACAATAAGCTTGTAGAAAAATCAAGTCTCCTCCTATTGAGTATTTTGCATGCTTATGAATCAAAAGGACTTACGGGTTGTAACGGGGCTAGGTGCAAAGGTAGGAAAATTGAGGAATATATATGCGAGAGCTAATTGATTTGACCCGGTTTTTATTTCTACCACTAAACAAAGCAACCATCAAATATATACACAACTTCTTCAACATTCTCAACTACTATTGCAACTAAATACATTTTTTTTCATATTTTTCTCTTTCTCCTTTTTTTTCATTTTTTTATAACACATCAAACTCAACAATATATACAAGAACATCAATACTACATACTAAATCTCCTAAACCGGGTCATCTAAAAAGGTAAAATTTTGTAGGAAGTAGGTTTGGGGCACAACCGAATGGTATAAGGCTCAAACATGGCTTTCTAAAGACCAAAACCCCCACCCCTCACAATACCAAGCTCATATATGTAAAGTATGAGGTCCAACCCACCAATCCCACACTCTCACACCTCTAGACGAGGCTACCTAAAAGTCCCCTATCATTTTCAAAAGCATGCTAACTCTAGGATTTAACAAGAATTCGTACACAAGTTCTATTAACACAATAAACACACCGCCACTCAAAACAAAGAAAGCATCATTAATAATCATATGTGGCTCAAACTCCCACCAATAAAGGACTAGAAATGGGTGTCGGTGTGTCAAGTGGAACAATATCAAGTTTTCAAATTTTGACAATTTTCGCTTGGCTTCACAAAAATTTTCAAAAATCTCAAAAAATTCCCCTCATCCCCACACTTGGTATACATTGTCCCAATGTATGGTTTTTAGGGAAAGATCGCTTCTAACCAAAAACATTAGCTTTCGCTAATACTCTAAAATCCCAAATTTCTTTTTTTTTTAATTCTAATTATTAAAAACACCACCAATTCCTTCACAACCCATAAACTAAACACATCAAAACACCACCCAAGCGCCCAACCAAAAACTTAAACAAGAATATATACAAAGGTGCACAAGATGAGAACAAGACACGACCTGATTAGTAAAT
The DNA here is from genome assembly GCA_030545235.1 of Helianthus tuberosus. NCBI lineage: Eukaryota > Viridiplantae > Streptophyta > Magnoliopsida > Asterales > Asteraceae > Helianthus > Helianthus tuberosus. Next base: position 24,997,136 of record CM060368.1, read on the forward strand.
CAGGAGTGTTGGTAGTGATGCAGTTGCGGTAATCGAACCGGTTCAAAAACATCTCTCAGATTCGCCGATATCACAACAGGGATGTTGCCAAACATCCCCACACTTAAATCATTGCATCCGCGAGGGTTGAAACGTAATAACCTGCCAAAACACAAACACAACACCAAAGCAAAACCAAACAAAGCAAAACAAAACAAAACAAAACACAAATACAATACTCTACATCCTCGGGCTGCCTCCCGAGAGCGCTAAGTTTAAAGGTCTTCAGCCAGACCATACCTGATATGCGTTATGGTGGTCTTAATGCACACTTACCCGCAACATTTCCAACAAATTCCCGGAAATTTACATGCCATCTCCATAGATTTGTCAGTATATTTGGCATGTTAAAGCTGCTCCTACGGGCTTTGCTAGTCCACTTCATGACATATACCTTAATGTCTGGTAGTTTCACCCTTCTCATCTTGTTCCTCGAACCCTCTTCCCCACACTTGTTAATTTGAATCATTGATATGGGAAGAGGTTCGGTACACATATCCATCTCATCAGCCTGCTCTACCTCATAATCTGCACACATCATCTGATCTACAAGTGACTCTTCATCAGATAAAGGACTCATTGGTGTGGTATTATCCTCCATAACCTCCTCCTTCATGTGAGAACAATCTCTAATATCGTCAGGTAATGGTGAGAGGCTTTCTTCTATCTCTATCTTCAATTTTAAAGTATGACACTTAGAAACTAAGAAGCTGATTCGGTCTTCATCGGACAGGTTGGGTGTTGCTAAATATTGCTCGAGTTTGGACAAAGTTACTTCCAATACAGCAAGCTCTTTTTCCTCCTCGGTCTCATAAACATAAACACCCTCGGGCTCAGAATATTCTTCGGGATGATATTGTCGATATCCCTGATACGGTCTATAGATGTGTGCTTCGATCATCTTTTTATCCCAATACTTCGGGTTTTCCGAATACACCGTGCACACATCATAATCATAAGTGTGATCGCGACCGCAACAAAAACATAGACCATCCTTGCCTCATAATAAACTTCCTCATCCCGATCGTATCCATATGAATAATAGTCATCCTCCATTTCTGATTCATAATCATCAACGTATGATGGAGGTGGAAGCTGTGAAACATAAGACACCGGTTTTCCATGTGCCCTCCTATAGTGAGCCTCGTGGCAACCAATACATGGATGTCGTGGACCCCCGCATAATCTACACGTAAATAAGCTGAAATTTGTGTAATGCCCTGTCATCCTGCACAACACAACTCAACTACCAAGTGTAAATCATGAACATAAAAGAAATCTTTTTGGTTTTTTTTTTTATTTTTTTTCAAACTAATACACAAGATAACACACGTTGCGCACTACTCCCCGGCAACGACACCAAAATTTGACGTGATGTCGTGGTCACAATCAAACTTAATCCAATTACTACTAAATAGCTAGCGGTAAGTGCGTATCGAACACAGGGAGTTTGTGGAATATGTGCTATCTCAATGTATGTCTAACTTCACTAAAGTAAACTAAATTGAAAGAAAAATAAATTCAAGAGTGGGTTTGATTGGTTGATTTTTAAAACTAAGATTAACTAATTAAATTGCAAAAGAAAAGTTTTGGTGGTAAACAAATTAGAGACGAGTGACCATCTTTAGTTTCCGGTTTGCTTCAACATTTGTGCTATCATTCACTAGAAAGAACTACATAGACATAGTTCATGTGCAATTACTTGTTGTGATAAAAGGGAACTAAGTACTCAGATTCCTAGAACGTGAGGTTGTTACCCGATGACCAATTGACCCTTACCCGATCCTAGTTCTACCCATGATATCTCGATTGCCAACGGCACCAAGAACGTATGGTTTCAAAATAGAATAATCATAAGCATCAACAATTTACAAGAAAATAAGAACACACCATGATAAATAAAACATAAATTCAATTTACCATTCTAGAAATATGAAATCAAGCACAATTGTCTCTACAAACCTTCAACTAAAGATGACCATAAAGAGTTTAGCCATTCATGGCTTGAACAACCATCCTCCACCCACAACAAAAATTAAAACCAAGATAGATCCCCCAAGTCTCTAAAAATACTCTCTAAATTCGTTCACCAAGCTCATGTAACCCAAAGCACATGATTAGACACCTTAACTCTTCATCAAATGGTCATTAAATGCGAAGGTTACAAAATGGGATTGATTAGAGACATAAAAACCCATCAACTTGACCAATTAATGTGTAAGTTACCTAAGCTCTCAAGTTGGTGCCAACAAAAGAAGTCTGCCGCCCAAAAAAATGTTCCATAATATTGATGATGTATGTTGACCAAAAACCCACTAAGTCACATTATGTCATGTCGGTCCACATGTCTGCGTATATATGTGTATTGTGATGTGATTTTTGTGTGATCCCCCTTGAATTAAAGCTGCCAACCAGCCCCTTTTCTTTTAAGAAGTCTCGTGATGGATGATGGATCATGTATTATGTTCATTATTAAATTAATAATCCAAAATCATGCCCTTCCAAAAGAATCTGCCCAAAGTCACGTGATGTGGTATTGTTGAGATGTGTGGGTTGAGAGTAATGATGATGATCTTGACTTCCTCAAAACCTTGCATATGACGGCTGCCTCCCCAAAAATTCCCAAAGTAGTGTCAATTTTTATTATGCATGTCATGGGCTTTTAAAATCGTTTCACGTAATCAAAACCGTCCGCGCGTCACGGACCAAACTCAACACACCCCCGCGGGTCGCCTAAGGTGCCCGAACTTGATTTCTTTCGTTATGTGTTCCGCATTGACTTGTCGATCCCATTTTTCAGCTCGGTCGCTTTCATTTAACCTCGTTTACTACCTTATTTTCCTAATTAAATCCTTGTTCGCTCCAATTCTTGTTTCACCACTTCAAGTTCCCGTTCAATCTTCATAAAACCCGTATCTTATGCCCATTATTACCTGCAAATCCCAACGACTAGTGGTAACCAAGTTCAAGCAATTAACCGAATAAAGTATAGAATGTGCATTGTATTAAACCTTTTAAGGGTTGTCCTACGGACCACCCGTCAACACTTCATGTACATTTTAAACCTAACCCATCCCATTTAGGCACCGGACCCATCAAACTTGGTCTACTACCAAATTCAGATCCATAAGAATGGGTAAAAACGGATGAGTCGAGGTGCGATAATCCAACATTCCAAAGTAATGATAAATTAGCTAACCCAGAATCGTTTGGCACCTTTAATTTATCTCTAAGTTATTCAAATCTAAATGAAAAAACAAATGCTCTTTCATCTACAATCCTAAAAACCCAATTTAAGGAACTAAAAAATATCAATTGGTTGATAAAAAAAACCCCGTTTGGCTATTTTTGCAGTCAAGTGACACCAACCGAACATACCTGGTCACTCAACTAATCACTTACTTGCGCAAGAACGGCAGATGCTGACTATAAGCTTGTTTCCAAGGTCTTAGGCGCAACCTGGAACATTATTTAACTAAAAGTGAAAGTCATTATATACGGTGTGCAAATAGTAAAGATAAGGCCAATAAGGGCTACAAATGTTTTGGGTAAAAAATGTATATTGGTTCTTAAAAGGGGAATGAAAGCCGAAGCTTACCAGCATGAAATCGAGAAATAACAGGATGTTCAAGAATAAAATCACAAAGCTGCACTCGCCCAACATGTAAGCTCGTTTCTCATGCCAAAATGATAACAAACATATAGAACCCAATAATTACATTACTACAATAAACACAGAGCACGCGTTATGAATCCTTTGTTGCATAAAGTGAAGTATTAAACATAGATTGAAGTCATGGTTGGTGGCACAGTAGGATAACAAACCATGTCGCAACCGCCGATGCTACCATCCTCTTGTATATTCAACCAAACGTTAAAGTGGAATAGCCATAACACTTGTTAATGTGGTGTCGTGAGATCCGTCCAATTGCTGAATGAGAGCTCGCCTTGCTTTTAGTTACATTTTTACATACTAATGTTGTGTCAGCTTTATGGTCTTCATTATATACAAAATCTGAACCAACTGAAAAAACCACATGAAATAAAAAAATCAGCGTTTATCAATATCACACTACACGTCAGTTTGGCACTAATTCTGGTAATCATCATTACAATTAATGAAAAAACACTTTGATTTGTTAGTTTTTGTCAGATTGCAATATCTTACTGCAACAATAGCCATAATTCATCCTTCTGCAAGTCAGTCAACCTTTTTTAAAGTAAACCATAACCACCACAATATTTGCAATAGTTAACAGAAACGCTAAAACCATACACATAATACGCAGCACTGAAAGTGTCAGTTGAGTTGATCATCTGAAGCACACACCGAAACACAACTGTGTGCACTCAAATATCCAAAAAATCCTAGAAACACCCACAATATATTGCAAGAAAAGGCGATTACCTGTGCGAGAGGTAGGCAGTGATGGTGAATAAGTTGTTGCCACATCTTTCACACTAAAGCAGAATCGAAACACAATATTGAAGATTAGGGTTTTGAATCATAAAGAACTTTAAATTATATGTAGATCTATAAACCAAATACCTGATCGAATTGGAAATGACTCTTCTAATTTAATCTAATCCATATAAACCAAATACCTGATCGAATTAGATATTACTATGTTAGTAAAATATTCACCTAAAGCATCAACTGTAGAAGAAAACAGTTAAACTAAGAGGGTAAATGACAATATATCGATGAAAGAGAGACGAAAAAACCAGATGAAACCCACCTATGTACCCCTCTTTGCAACTTTCTTCTACAATGAAATCCGGCAACCTCGCTGCTCCATCTGCTACCATACTACGGTTGGGTTAGTTGTCGTTTCCGATGAAAAATTCAAAACTAAATGTTAACAGTATCTCCGTCGCGGCTAGATTGAATGAAATAGCTGTTGATATTAAACTTTCTTCTACGGTACGGCGACTGTCCACCACTACAGCCACCACTATCGTTACTAAAACATCAAAACACCACCATCAACGTCCATTAGTCAGAACCCTAGAAACACATTGATACACACATATACACAAAAAAACCGTACCTCAATCGTCGTGGTATAAGAGATTACTTATTACTATTTTGCTTAATGCAATATCCAGTATTGTATGACTTCTGCAATAAAAGAGAAAACAAATAAACAACACCATCTGTAAATAATATTAATAGCAGGAATCGTCTGAACACCAGGTCACAGAACTGAAGTTGTCCCAAAAATACAGAACCAAAAAACAATTCTTTGATGATACTTTAGACATATATTGGTTACCTGATGTTTGGATCCTTTCGAATGGATTTGCTTAAATAAGGTAGAATCGACCAATTATCTCCACAAATCCACCCGAATTATACAAATTCTATTAGAAGAACATCAAAACCTGAATAATATATCAATATGGAAATTATACCTTTGTGCGGACGACATTTATTTGTCAGAAAAGAAAACAAATCGAAGATCAACAAACCGATGTTTAGGAGTATTGTAGAATGAGAAATTGCTCCAATTTCTTTTGAATCTTATTCTCCATCCCTGATTCAAACACCCACAAACCCTATTGCGGCTCAAAATAAAAAAAATGACTTCACAAACCCCATTACCATTTTCATAGCCTTCCAGAAATCAGATTCAAGAAAAACAAAAATAGATTCAAAAAAATAAAAACATCAAATTCAAGATTCAGGAAGGAAACATGCCTGGCCGCCATGGAGTTTACATCAAGACTGATGCTCATCTTCATCTTCGAATTGAAAGAAATCATGATTCTTTTTTTGGGTGATGAATTTAGAGAGAGGTGGATCGGTGTATGTGATTCATCCGGTGATTGAAAGAAAACATGATTCTTTTTTTGGGTATAGGAAATAAGTTATGGTTTGAATTATAAAATAAGAGAGAGAGAGGGATTTAAATTATGGTTTGAATTTTAAAATTTTGAAAGTGGAGCCAGATTTTGAAAAGGATTGAAAATATTGCTTGAATTTTGAAATTGAAAATATACATAATATTATTTAGATTAATAGATTTTTATATATATAAATAAATCAGAATTATGACATAAGCATGGGCAATGTGGCATGGCTGAGAGGCTGACACGTAAGCAAAGTGTGGTCAGCCTCTAAGCTCCTTTAATAGATAGTATATATATATATATAAAAGAAGGGATCATAAGAGAACTCCTATTTATGATAAACTCAAGAAAACATTTTCTAACCATTGTTAAACCCTAAACTCTAAATTTTAAACCTAAGAAAATAAGCCCTAAACCCCAAAAACTATACCCTAAAAGATAAATCATAAGTTCTAAAAGCTAAACACTAAAGGCTAGCACCTATAAACTAAACAAAGCCGGTCTACATATGTATCAACCCTAAAAAGTCTTGAGTCTTAAACTTACATCTCCATAAACTCTTATCTTAGGGATGTCCTTAGAGAAGTACTATAAGTCTCGCAAAACTTGTCTAATCCTCTCATCCCAAGTCAACTTGGGCATATCTCTACCCCTCTTCCTCTTCACCATTAGGGTTTCCATCACTCTCCAAGGTCGTTCCAACTTATCTCAATCTCCAAGGTCGTTCCAACTTATTTGGAGACCCAAGGCGAAATGAAATTTGAGACCCTTTTTCCTTTAATTATTATAAACGATACTCCTTTTTTTTGTGTTTGGAATCAAGCAAAAACCTAACACAATTATAACACAGAGTAGTCTAGTCTGCTTGTATAAGAAATCAAACAAACCTAAAACAATAGTTAGCATATTAATTTGCTTTTAAGTACCCTGTCAATCTCTCATCCTTTATCTTATCCAAGATACTTAAAGTCATACAAAACATAGCTAGATATTCATCAGGAACATAACTATGGTTTTGGGTAAGGCGGCGATTGTGGTGGCCGGCCAGCCAACCTAGGGTTCAAATGACTTTGTTTTGCTGAGCTCTCCTAACTTGGATACCAAAATAAAAATTGTGATTGTATTGGTTTGAATTGTTGTAATGTCAATTATGGTTAAAATATGTGTGATTATGTAAAGCACAATAATTCATTAGAACCGTTAACTTCAGATAAGTTAAATTTCAACTATATTATTTGTTGCTTGTGCCTACTAGCTAAAACAATTAGAATGCGAAACCAATGAATGAAAATGTTTGGTTGACAGAGAATAATAACGATACGAATAAATGGGAAGTCATGTTTGTTTATTATCTAGCATCTCGCTATCACTATAAAATTAAGAATAATATATATAGATGGGTTCATTTGAAAACCACTCTTATTACGAAAACCACAAAAACCAATATGAACACTAAAAAACAAAATAAATCAACCCACCACCACCCAAAACCAAAATAATTGAATAAAATGTCAAAATTAATTTGGTAAAAAAAGTAACAGTAAAATTGATTTAAATTGCGTGACTAGTAAAAAAATCAATATTTAAAATTTAGTTTATACAATAACTATAGTTAATTAGTTCTGTTAGTTGTAATTAGTACCATATAATTCTAATTAGTTACATAATTTACATCCATGTGAGCATTAACACGTTACTAAGTAAATGGTGTAACGGAGTTTACTATTAGATTATAAACTAAACTTTATATTTATTATTATTATTATTATTATTATTATTATTATTATTATTATTATTATTATTATTATTATTATGTGACATATTTAATTAGGATGGTTTGTATTATTTATTGTATGTATTAACTTTGAAACGGTGGTGATGGTTGAGTGGCACCGGTTGACTGTCAACGACAGTTATTCCTGCCAAACATAATCGTTAATAACCGTTCATCATGATAATGTATATATTGTAGACCTCCTGTAACAATGGAGACTACAAAGATATTCAATACAATATCCATTTACAAGAATTCGTTTTGCACTCTCTCATGTACAAACACACACGTACAGAGTCACAAACAAGAATACGATGATGATGATGATATCGGCTTCCGCTAACATAGTGGTATCAGAGCCACGTTGGGAAATCGATGAAAACCGATCGATATTATACGATTCCGGGCACAACCGGATGAAGAACAAAAACAGAGGATACGGAGAAGGAGACGAATTCAACCCCGATCACGAATGTTCGCAAGAATGAAGCGAGAGATTCTAATGAAATTAGAAATCGAAATCGACTTACTGGAACGAGAGACGGAAGAAAGACGAGAAGAAACAACGAAAATAGAAATGGGAGATTTCAATTCTCACGGTGATGTAAACAAGGAAGATCACGGTAATGAAGGTATGAAAGAAAAGGAGATGTTTGATGATCATAAGAACAGAGAAAAGGAACGAGAACGGGAATGGTTGGAAATCGGAGAATTACGATCAGAATTACATGATCCCGGGAAGAGACGGATGATAAAGATGAACAACGGACAAGGAAACGGGCTAGAAATAAACAACGATCCCGATTATATAAGTCCCCGATTACATGTGAGGAGAGACAACAATTTACAATCATCGTCAACGACGATAGCATGTGAGCACTCTTCTGACGAGAGGAACTGTCACGGCCCCCGACCCACCCTGGACGTAATCGGGAGTCGCGAACAACCCAGTGGTACCGGTGATTAATTTGAAAATGTTGCAGCGGAAATTTCATCAGGACCGTGAGTTAGGAAAAATATCAGAGTTTAGAAAACACCAGATTTTATTTATTAAATAGATGGGATAAACCCATGTTTTACAATGGTAGCTTTAATAAAGATAAATTTTATTACATAAAACAATATTTCTTATTTTGATTTAATTAATAAATAAGCCACTTCTTGATGCCTTTCAGTGTCGTATCCATTTCTTACTCCAATCTACTGTAATTACCTGAAACGCGTTTTAAAAAGGTTTTGTCAGCGGGAAATACTGAGTGAATCATTCTATTTATGAAAACAACTCGGTTGTTATAATTAACAGTATTAAGAGAGATTACAATGTTTCAGATATCAAACCAACTACCCACAGTACTTGTCACTCGACCATCCATCGGTAGCCTCTTTGCCCGATGGTGTCTGTGACTATGGTCATATCACTCATTGGCTAACTCGTTGTCCAATAGTGACGGTTATCAAGTAATGTATACAAAACCCCACATACCGGCTGTAACTTGGTGATTACATAAACTTAATCACTGTAATTATAACTTTAAAAATAAACATGCTTTTGTAAATAAATTTGATAAAAAGAGAATGACTCACATTATAAGCATGCAGATTCATACGGCCAAAGTTTAGTCTACAGATAAGCCTTGATATATTACAGATTTATACAGGCAGAGCTTAGCCTATTGATTTAGCCTTTTTAACCTAAATTTATAACAGTCACACAATTCTGGGTTAGTAACCAATACAGCATTTACGATAACTCACGAGATCAAACCCTCACAATGAATGACAAAGTGCGATACTTAAACATCCATCGAATTAACGACTAATGACAAAGTATCACCCTAATGTGGGCAGCACTTAAACATCCATTGAATTATTGATCGATCGGAAAATGAACCGTAATAGCGATCGAGTTAATACCCTGATTGCGGCGTCGATTAGTGATCCGTGTGTGTTAATTGTGGTAAACAGAACGTAACTCGGTGCCTAGAACGAATTTCTTCGTCGAACATACGCAGAATTTCAAGTGCCAATGTCTGCTATTTATACCCAAAATTTGGTCAGGCTTGCGCACCGTAAGACTTATTCCTTGCGGTGCGCAAGGGACACATAATGATCATAGGGTTGCCACGTGTGGGACTAGCTCAGCTGAGTCGACAGTTTCTTAAAATTCTATTTCGACAACGAATTAAATGGATAATCGTTAATAGAAAATACCCCCCTGAGTTTTAGGGGCCCTGATCCTGATTTTGATTGTTCTGAAATTCTAGGGTTTTATGTAGAATCACTTGGGTGTCTTAATTAAGGTTTCCTATTGGATAAAATAATAAAATAAATAGGACTTTTAATGAGTGTTGTTACATTCTCCCCACCTTAATAAAAATCTCGTCCTCGAGATTTGAGTTACGATATTTCTTTTAGACTTATGTTATATTTTAATCAATAAAAACTATATTAAGATAGATGTCACAGAATCTAAAATATCAAATTTTGTGAATATGAATTGTACAATAAGTAGGATTTAATGGTTTAACTGAATTAGTTCAAGAAATCGAATGAGATGAAATGATATAATTTTTAAGATGACTAGGTTCAAGCCAAAAGATATATGATCAATATGAATGTGAATGACTTTTAGAATTAATAAAATTCTTTGTCAAAAGAAAGCTTACTTTAATTGGTAACTGAGGAAGACTTAGAATTGACAGGTTCCAAATAAAATAAAAGTATGAAAAATGATTTGTCAAATTTTAATTTATGATATGAGAAAATCAATGTGCTGAGATGAGTGAATTGCAAAGATACACCAAAAGACGCTAGAGTTAGTGTATTATTATTTAGAGTTCCAAGTTATTTTAATTATGAAATAATGTGATAATACACTATTAGTGACCATATTTTTCATACTATGTCCTAGAGATCGAAATATAATAAGAACAAGTTGTTTTGGCATGACCAATTTATATTATATTTGTAAAGCAAATGTAATATTATTTGTGTACTTGTCTGAACCGTATCTTAGATATCAAAAATAAATACTATGTAATATATATTATTTATTACGCATTTTTATTATATGTAAATGGTCACCACTTTTAAATAAATGTTATTTTAGTATTTTACTATACTATGTATAATAACTTATATTTACTATGTAATATATATTACAAAATACCGCAATGAAGTTATTTCATTACAAAATATTTTAGTATTATTATTTTGTAAAAGAAATCACTTTTATTTATAACGTTAAATAAAAATTAAAGGTGTAAAAATATTTATTGTACAAAAGTATTTGTAAAATAATTTGTAAATATATATATCACTTAATGAGTTGATTTTATGTGATTAATTATTTTTATTTTGAAACCATATAACGTTGTGAATGTATTTATAATTGTTGTAAATAAGTGAAAACGGAAATTATTCTTATATATTATAATGTATCCCTAACCCAACGTAGTTAATGACTACCATATTATTCTTATATGGTTATTTTCTTGCTAGATTGTTATGGTACATAGTTACCACAAAACATGTGATAAACAATTATTTATATATACACATATATGTATATATAATTTTATTTATCCCTCTAATTCTTGTATTGTTTTTTATAAAAATATGTCTTCTCCTTAAAGTATATATATATATATATAATTTAAAATTTATTAAATAAATATGATGACTTCATTTATATATATTAATTAGTCATTATCATAGTTGGATATTGGTTAGTGTTGCCTTGTTTAAGCATATGTGATCAGTCCATGCCTAACTAAGGCTAGGCTATTCAATATCTGCCCTTGACAATAACCCTAGTATTTTAAAATAATACTAACATTATTACTATTAATATTTTATCACTAATAATAAAATAATTATCTAAATATATATTTAAATGAGAGTATAACTCAAATATAAATTCTATACCTTAATGGTTTAATAAGAATATGGTAATACTATTTTGTAAATTAGGTAATCACTTATGTAAGTTTCCATATATAATTAATTTTATATAATGTTTTTCGATTGAAGATGTTAAAGCAATAATTATTACGAAAGGCTCGATTGATGTTGTAAGAATCATTAAGAGATACATTGAAGAATTTGTGTATTATTATCTTAACATATGATTTGTGTTAAGATGGCTTTTATAAATATATAAATAATTAAATTCGTATATGATATATATAAACGAGATTAGTGCAAGCTTTAAATTTTGTGAAAATGTCAGTACAAGGTGATCGTGATTAAAGAAATGATTCAATGAAGTCAAAGACTAAACAAGCCTATTATGGTTCAAAACAAATGAAGTACTTGTTGGGACTATTTTAAATATGATAGCTTCCATCCATCATATGGAATTTTGAAATAAATATGTAATGTGAGCAAGTCAACTAATTTTGAACTTGATTTAAACAAAACAAGTTTTAAATAAGAAAGTTCGGACATGATCACTATAGAAACTATGTATGTTAAAGAAAAATTTTCAAGAAATTTATTGACTCGATATCAAGGAGTTATTGTTTTGCAATAATGCGGTTCACAGTACAAAAAGCAGAATGATATTTGAGTTTGGATAAAATAACAAATCGGAATGAAGCCCTCCAGTGGTCTTTATAGATCAAATGAATCACATGCACAACAAACAGTGCATGTGTAATGTGTGGATTTACCAAGAAATAAAATAGATTAATATTCACTACCGTGGGAAAAATACTCATGGTATGATGACCAAAAATAAAACACGAAAGTCAACTCTTTATATGCATAAATCAGAATTTCAACGAAAGAAAATTAAAAAAACTTTATCTGGAAATTCTTGTGATAATTATTGTTAAGTGACATTACCAGGATATGTCGACTAAAATAAAATAAGGAATTTTGCAAAGGTATGTGACTCCTTTTTCAGTGATAATAACTCTGATTAGACTGTGCACTGAAATTTGTGAAATCTTGTTACAACATACCTTAACGAGATTCAGGTTGTTTGTAGGATCGCGTGATATAGTGCTTCCTTTTAATTAGTAGTTATTCTATTTGACGGATTTAGTATTGGTGTCATCGTGCCTAATTTATATTTTCCAAAGGTCTTGCCTTGGAAGTCGTGTGTGATATATTTCAACTTCTGTGGACTTATAATTAAATTTTCATGTGTTTTCTTATATATTATCACAACTTTACATGTTTCTTACTTGCGTTAATAGTTTATGGTAACGCGTTAGAAATTCTTTACACTTTTGATGGTATCCCAACTTAATGGGTTTCTATTGTTATTATTGTCGCACGAGTTATGAGGTAAATGATCAAACGAAATAATATTTGATATCGGAAAAGAGATTCCTAATAAAGAAATCTAGACACATATGCTTGTGTTTTATTCCTATTTGGCTTTTGGAATTCCTTATAGATATACATATCTATATAATCACATATATCTTTTATAAAATCATGTTTTTAACAGATTCATATTTCCAAAGCAATTCAGATATCAGGTCATGATACTATTTAGGGAAATCTTGTCACTTGTTTGACATATTATATACCCCGTCTTATCCGATTCGCGCCGGAGCGGTAACCTCAGTATATCCGGACAAACTGGAGAGTCTACTACACCATACCCAGTCTTGCCAGAGAAAATTTTCTATTTCCCATAAATAGTATCTTTTCAAAAAATGCCTCTTTTATTAGGGCTTTTATCCAAAATTAAGGAAACTTGTATTCCCATAACGTATTTTATTCTAGTCCAAATAATATCAATAAGCAATAATTACTATTAATTCTTGCTTATTTATCATATCTTGCAATATCCTAATTACCATTCTTATGGCATATAAAAACCCATCATAATTTATTTATACAAGCACTTAACTTATCTCGAAGCTGATACTAAGGCATCTTTTCTTAAGTTCAAGTCTAAATGCTATCATGTGTGCTACCAGTTAATAACAATCTCCTAACTCTTTTATATAAACTTAGGTATTATTATCACAACACTTATTGGCTTAAAGCAGTGGCTCTGATACCACCTTCTGTCACGGCCCCCGACCCACCCTGGACGTAATCGGGAGTCGCGAACAGCCCAGTGGTACCGGTGATTAATTTGAAAATGTTGCAGCGGAAATTTCATCAGGACCGTGAGTTAGGAAAAATATCAGAGTTTAGAAAACACCGGATTTTATTTATTAAATAGATGAGATAAACCCATGTTTTACAATGGTAGCTTTAATAAAGATAAATTTTATTACATAAAACAATATTTCTTATTTTAATTTAATTAATAAATAAGCCACTTCTTGATGCCTTTCAGTGTCGTATCCATTTCTTACTCCAATCTACTGTAATTACCTGAAACGCGTTTTAAAAAGGTTTTGTCAACGGGAAATACTGAGTGAATCATTCTATTTATGAAAACAAGTCGGTTGTTATAATTAACAGTATTAAGAGAGATTACAATGTTTCAGATATCAAACCAACTACCCACAGTACTTGTCACTCGACCATCCATCGGTAGCCTCTTTGCCCGATGGTGTCTGTGACTATGGTCATATCACTCATTGGCTAACTCGTTGTCCAATAGTGACGGTTATCAAGTAATGTATACAAAACCCCACATACCGGCTGTAACTTGGTGATTACATAAACTTAATCACTGTAATTATAACTTTAAAAATAAACATGCTTTTGTAAATAAATTTGATAAAAAGAGAATGACTCACATTATAAGCATGCAGATTCATACGGCCAAAGTTTAGTCTACAGATAAGCCTTGATATATTGCAGATTTATACAGGCAGAGCTTAGCCTATTGATTTAGCCTTTTAAACCTAAATTTATAACAGGCACACAATTCTGGGTTAGTAACCAATACAACATTTACGATAATTCACGAGATCAAACCCTCACAACGAATGACAAAGTGTGATACTTAAACATCCTTCGAATTAACGACTAATGACAAAGTATCACCCTAATGTGGGCAGCACTTAAACATCCATTGAATTATTGATCGATCAGAAAATGAACCGTAATAGCGATCGAGTTAATACCCTGATTGCGGCGTCGATTAGTGATCCGTGTGTGTTAATTGTGGTAAACAGAACGTAACTCGGTGCCTAGAACGAATTTCTTCGTCGAACATACGCAGAATTTCAAGTGCCAATGTCTGCTATTTATACCCAAAATTTGGTCAGCCTTGCGCACCGTAAGACTTATTCGTTGCGGTGCGCAAGGGACACATAATGATCATAGGGTTGCCACGTGTGGGACTAGCTCAGCTGAGTCGACAGTTTCTTAAAATTCTATTTCGACAACGAATTAAATTTGTTGATACATATTTTGTGGATGCGACTCGACTCGGTTCGACCCGGTTAGGTTCGGCTCAAGCCCGACGTCACGACATTCCTCCGTCGTGCGCCCCAGAGTTCGACACGCGAAGCACGAAGCGCCGCGAGCCGGTTCCCGCTGCCACATCATCATGACATCATCATGATGATGTCATTATGATGTCATCTTTGACTAAACTTCACAAATGTGAAAACAAGTTGAAGTCTGTACGTACATGTACATGAAGATTAGACCAATCATCTTCCTTCTCTGTTGGGCCTAAGCCCATTATGGCGAAACAGAAGGATATCGACGAAACAACTCTTGTTTCGTCGACTTGATTCACTTTCGTCGAACATGGTTGTGATTCGTCGTGTTCTGTTTGTTTCGTGGTGTCTGTGGGTATAAATAGACAGTCTCTAGTCTGAAAATGAAAGACACAAGAACAGAGCACACACACACGAGAGAGAGAGTTTACAGAATACATTTGTAAACATTGTATTGTAACTGATCTTTTCATACGTATTAATACAGAGGTGTTAATCGTTGAGTCTTGTGTGTCATTATATTGCGTGTTCGATCTCGGTTTGCTATCTCGGTTGGATTTCGCACAATCGGGGTGGTTTGTATACAAGGATTAGGCGACTAGATCCTCCCCTAGCCGGACCTACAAGTGGTATCAGAGCCTTGGCTCTTCTCCTTGTTAAAACCGAGTGTTTTCGGGTGTTTTCCGGGTGTTTGAAGTTTATATTTTTCTTGGAAAATCTGGTTAAATCTTCAAATATCTTCATATTTTGCTGGAAGTTCATACAAAAACCTTGTTATTTATCATTTTCACATGTTAAAGAGTGGTTTTTAGTGAAGTTTTAAGCAAGATTTTGTGTTCGGAAATTTACGGTTCACCGGAAAACTCATAAGTTTACCCGAAAATTCATAAATTTCTGGGTTGTTCTTCATATATTCATATCATCTTCAAGTGTTCATCATAAAAATTTACTTTTTGATTCTTGAAAGTTGTTTGTGTAAGTTGTTTGTGTGTTGGAAACTGGTAATTGATTATAATATTGTTCACCTTACTTGTTTGGTGAAAAGCAGTGTGTGCAAGCCGAAAGTAGTGTCTGTGTGTCAGGATAAGGTCAATCTGAAAAGTCTACCAACCACTGACAACTTTCTCGGCGAAACAAACATTCAACGAAACACAAATTCATTTCGTCAACAGTTGGGCTTAAACAATTTGGGCCCTGTTTCGTCAAGTAGAAGGCCTAATTTGAAAAATTAAAAGGAAATCAGTATTGTGGAGCCCAAGACAAAACTCAGTTTCGTTGACTTTCAAAGGCCTAAAGTGAAAATCATTTAGTCATTGTGTTTTGGGCTTCTATTTTCATTTCGTAGACATCTGAAGCCCAAATCAAAATCCATTTTGTTTCGCCATTTTAGAAGTGGACCCTTGTTCGTCAAAGGTGGATTATCTAGAAGCCCAAAAACAACTTTTGTTTCGTCAAACAAGTTCACAAAATCTGTTTCGTAATAATAACAACTTCAAAGTCTGTTTCGTGGAACTGTGTTTCGTCGAAACACTTGTATTTTTAAACAAAAAGCTTGCAAGTGTGTCTTAACTGTTTGTTTGAGGTGTGATTTTCAGGTATTCATTTTTCTTGATCAAAAATGAATCCGATTTGGGGTACTCCGGTAAATACAGATATGTATTATGGTACTCCGTCTCCGGATAGCGGAAAGTATACAAATACGAGTTTGTCTCCTTCGTGGGCCGAATCTCCCGCACCGAAACGATCTATCAGAGCAACTGATATGTTCGGAAATCCATTACCTGTTCGATCTACCGGACCAACAGATCTGTACGGAAATCCGCTTCAACCAGTTCCTCAACCAGTGCCTCAACAACAAACCCAAAGGCCTCCTGTGACAACTGATCTATATGGCAATTCGATACAAGTTCCAGTAAAACCCGCTCCACAACAGCAAGTCTATCGGCCATCTACTGTAACCGCTTGTTTTGCTGAGGTTGTCAAGGATCTTAAACACGCCAGTGGTGAAGAATCTTCCGCCAATGGTGGTGAATCTTCTGAAGATGAAGACAGTTCTGGTTACAGTAGAAGCTCAGATGAAGAATCCTCAACTTCAGGTGATGATCATTTGGATGACACGTCAAGTGTGTCAGTCGATGCAGATGTTGATGAGCTATTAGGAGAAGCTGCAGCAAGGAATGATAGAAAATCTATTCTGGTGGATCAAGCTGTTTATTTTTCTTCTTCTCTCCATTCAGCCGTTATGGCTAATGTCGACAGTTCGTCAAGTCAGGTATGTGTCGATGAACCCACTGCTGTTAATTGTGATAATTGTACTAGATTAAGCGTTAAATGTGCTGATTTGGATACAAATATGTCTGAGTTGCAAGGCAAACATGATGCTTTAAAAGCTAATTTGTTCGACTTGCAAAACAAACATGTTGATTTAGATGCTAAGTGGTGTGATTTGCAAAGCAAACATGAGGCTTTGCAAAACAAGTATGACGTGACATTCATTCACAATCAAAAGTTGACCGTGGATCTTTCTAAGTGCACAGAAGCCAACATGTTTTATGAAAACCATGAAAAGGAATTTAAAACGATGATTGAAACTTTAAGAAAAGATAAGACTGAGCTAACGAAAATGGTTTCAAGAAAACAAACGGAAATAAACCTTTACATCAGTAGGCTTGAGATAATGCAAAAAGAGATGGCTTGTGTTAAAACTGAAAGTGAGGCGATCCGACTCAAGTTAGACAGCTATTTGAGCTCTAGCTATGTGTTGGATCACATCATTGATGTTCAGAAAGAGAAACGGGATGTCACGTGCATTGGATATAAGAAATGTCCACCACCCGTGAGAAACAATTATGATGCACTGCCTGATGAGGAGTATAGAACTCACTTTGAACCATCTGTTCCTTTGGACGTTGAGGAATTTGCAACAGGACTCGGATACAAGAAGGAAGTATCGTCAGATTCGGATGTGTCAACAGATACATTTGTAACTGCTGAACAAAATCAGGATCCTCCGGTTGTGATTGAGGATGCCGATTCTTCTGATGATGAATCTGATGATACTGACTCAGCAAAGTCTGATGTGGTAATCAAAGAAGAGGACATACCTCTTGAGAATCATATTCTATGTGATCCTCCAGCAAAATCTGCTAAGACTGTCCCAACCGAGTCCACGTCTGCAAAAGAGTCTGAAAGTGTGGATGTGCTGTACACTCTTGTTGGTGATGATAAAATTTATTCAGACAAAGATTTTCCTATTAAGAATGTTAATCAATTATTAATCAGTAAAGTCTTTGAAAATTCAACAAGTAAGTTTTTGGGAAAGACAGGATCACATGTTACAGTAACACAGTGTCCTCCTATTCCAAAGGCTGAAGTTCGAAAACAATATGGAAATCAGAAATTACCAACAGTGCAAAAACAGCAAAATCATACCAAACCAAAAGGAAAAGCAACGACTCAAAGTCAAAGGAAGCCGAATCAAAAGAAGAACAAGAATGTGAACTTTGTGAAATCAAAGGGAACGGACAAAATTGAAACGTTTGAAAACAAATCTAACTTAGATTTTGTTAAACAAGCAACAGTGTTGAAAAGAAATGAACCAAACTGTTCGAAACCTAGTACCTCGAGATCACAAAGTTCATCATCATCGGCAAGACGATCACTTGATACTTCGGGGTTTGTTGAACGAAGATCATGTTTTGAATGTGGTACAATTGGACATATAACTCGAAATTGTCCATATCTTCATAAACAAAAAGGCAAAGTTGGAGATCCCCATGACCAAACTGACCGTAAGCAATCTGTTTCTGTTAAACAAGATCCTCGTCTTGTAAAAGAAAGGGAAAAGAAACAGAAAAGCAAACAACGAAAAGAAGTTGAAAAGGCGTTAAAACCGGAGGTTTCCCAAACAAAATCTGTTAAATCGGATGTTAAACATGAAAAACAAAAACAGATTTGGAAACCAAAACCAGTAACTGTTTTAGGGGGAGCTACATCAATTCCGAATCATCGGGAAATGGATGTCACAAACCTCGATGATGACGGACGACCCAAGTCTGTGAAGGCTTGGGTCCCCCTCTCCAACTAATCTCTGAATGAGTGTGTAGGATGTTCCAGGAGGAACTATTGATAGTCTTAGGATTGTTGATAGTGGAGCGTCCATGCACAAGATCGGCGACATAAGGCTCCGAAATATTGTTACATCAAGGAGGATATTGTTGCCATTGATGGAGAGAGGAGAAAAGAAGACAAAAATGTCTGATGAAAGAATGTGGTTGAATGTAGTTGAAAATTCGACAAGATGAGATATGTGCCAAAATTTGGTTGTTATGGTTTTTGATCGGGTCCTCAGGAAATATTCCAATGAAGAGTACGCGCCTGTAGCACGTCTGAAGCTTTTCGAAGATTCATGGATTTTTCTTCCACAAGAAGTTCAAAGTCCACAAGATGAACGTGTAGGGTACTTTTCTCTGCGGTGTGATTGAAGAAAATGTGTTTGTTGAATAAACCAAGCGGGTGTGCGGATGCCTTGGCGTGGATTGAACAACCGCACACTACTTCTCAAAGAGAAAGATAAAGACCTTCGCTGGTACAATGTGGAAGACCAGCCGAACCGAGAGGTTTATGATCTTGTTGCTGTGAAGAGATTTCTCAGTAGCTACAAAATCGACTTTGAAGTCCACACTGGGTGGATATCCAGTTTCGGAGAGCGCTCAGATTCCTTGCAATGCATGAAGCAGTTGCAAGATACGGTTTTAAATTTCTAATCTCTCCTATACTTGTAGATAGTTAAGCTGCTTTATGAATTATTATCATCTCGTACAGCACTCCTTGACCTGACACGTTGATCTCGAATATCACCTCACACGTGATTGTTTCACTATGAAACTCATCAATGTTGTCATGGTCCACACCGATGACCAACGTGCCGACCTTTTTACCAAAAGCATTTGACAAATCAAGATTTGACTTTTTATTATTGGTAAACGGCATTAAGGTCAAGCAAGAGTAAAACCAACATCGGAAAATCATTTTTGTAAATACCTTTATGTTTTAAATTTGTCTTAGTTTATTGATTTTAGGGGGAGTAAATCCAAAATTTGAAAATCCAAAAACATCGAAAAATTTCAAAAACACAAAAAAAATAGAAAAACAAAAATGAGTTTCCTGGCGAGCAAAAGAGAAAATGATAGTACATCAGTGGTCTGTCCAAACCTCTTTAAACCTAAACTGAAAACAATAAGCAGCTCTATATAAGATGTATCGGTAGGCTCACAATCATTTTAAAGTGTGCAGGGTGATATAAATCTTAAATCGACTGAAGACCAGGTGGGAACCATTCATTGGCATATGGTCTTAGTACCAAAATTTCGTTTGAGAGATTGCCGAGGTTCTGAGATATTCGGTCTTTATGCTGCTTATCATCTGGGTATCATGGTTGTATCTTTTACCGAAAAATAATGGGGACGCAAGTCTAGATCTTCCATGATACCATACATACGTGTACATATTGCATACGACCTCAATAAGTGATCAACAATCACATGTCCAAACAAATAAGTGATAAAATATCACATTGATCCGGGAGTCAAGTTCGTCTCTTTGCTGTACGAAAGTACTGACTTGTTCACGGACTTGCTCCTGTGCCCTCATGCATCGAAAATCAAGTTCCTCATTAATAAGTGATTCTATCACATAGGGCTTGTTTTCAAATCAAAATAAGTGAGAATCTCACATCATATACGGTCAAACAGATGATAATCGGTATACTCACCGGTAAGATGAACCCTCGTGCATACCTTGATACGGGAATGTGTCGTGATGTGGATGAACACCGGTCGGTAAGTATAAATCATACCTTAACGTATCCCCTCGCCATGATTACATCTGATAAGTTGAGCTTATGTGGACAACAATACCGATAATTGTTATAGGATGCTTATCTTAATGTTAACTAATAAGAACAACAAGAGTGTTTTGGCATGACCGTACACTGATATGATTCTCTTACCCTCGAAACTCACAAAAAGAATGTCTGTAAATATTTATTTAATGCTTTCAGTTTCTGCATCTTTGTATATATTTATTTACTGCTTTTAGTCTTTAAGTTTGAAATATTCAAAAATTCCAAAAAGATTTTAGGTGTGTTTTAATTTAAACTTTCTAAAAGCCAAAAAGATTTTATTTCTATCTTATTTTCGATCGTACGATGTTGGATCTCGAGTCTTCGTTACCTGAAACCTGATTGAAAACCAAATCGACTAAATCTTCATAATCGGTCGAAATTTGCAAGTTTTGAAAGTTAAAAACTAAAATTGACAAATTTGTTAAACATTCAAACGGTCGGACGGTGATTGATTGAATAATGGTCACATGTGTGTCGTTTGCTTATGATATTCCAAGCAGTTGTTCTCATTACGCGTTTAGATTTCTTGAATGTGCAGATTCTAAAGGCAAGGAGAACATGGTCGATGACAAGCTTCGGAATGAAGACACAACGTGAAGGCACTCAAATGATGAAGATGATCGAGTTGCCGCTGGCCATCATCAACACCACAAGGATCTCAAGTTGTAAAGATCAAGACATTCACTAGCATAACTCAAGGGAGAGCTTATGTTAAGGGGGAGTTTGTCAACACACTTCCTACATGAAACGGGGAGTTTGTTGATACACTTTCTGCTTTGAAGACGTGAAGACTTTGAAGATCCGCCGACTTAGAAGACATGGAAGATGAACCTCACGAGTAGCGTCCAAGGGGGAGTTTGTTGATACATATTTTGTGGACGCGACTCGACTCGGTTCGACCCGGTTAGGTTCGGCTCAAGCCCGACGTCACGACATTCCTCCGTCGTGCGCCCCAGAGTTCGACACGCGAAGCACGAAGCGCCGCGAGCCGGTTCCCGCTGCCACATCATCATGACATCATCATGATGATGTCATCTTTGACTAAACTTCACAAATGTGAAAACAAGTTGAAGTCTGTACGTACATGTGCATGAAGATTAGACCAATCATCTTCCTTCTCTGTTGGGCCTAAGCCGATTATGGCGAAACAGAAGGATGTCGACGAAACAACTCTTGTTTCGTCGACTTGATTCACTTTCGTCGAACATGGTTGTGATTCGCCGAGTTCTGTTTGTTTCGTGGTGTCTGTGGGTATAAATAGACAGTCTCTAGTCTGAAAATGAAAGACACAAGAACAGAGCACACACACACGAGAGAGAGAGTTTACAGAATACATTTGTAAACATTGTATTGTAACTGATCTTTTCATACGTATTAATACAGAGGTGTTAATCGTTGAGTCTTGTGTGTCATTATATTGCGTGTTCGATCTCGGTTTGCTATCTCGGTTGGATTCCGCACAACCGGGGTGGTTTGTATACAAGGATTAGGCGACTAGATCCTCCCCTAGCCGGACCTACAAAATGGATAATCGTTAATAGAAAATACCCCCCCTGAGTTTTAGGGGCCCTGATCCTGATTTTGATTGTTCTGAAATTTTAGGGTTTTATGTAGAATCACTTGGGTGTCTTAATTAGGGTTTCCTATTGGATAAGATAATAAAATAAATAGGACTTTTAATGAGGGTTGTTACAGGAACGAAAGACGAAGGAAGGATCTTACGAAGAAGCTATCTTACTATTGTCATGATATGGGACACTTAATTGCCTTCTGCAAATTAAAAGAACATGACAAGGCAACCCAGTTACTCAAGGATGTCATCAACACCGGAATTCAACGAACGAGGGCAGAGTACGATTTTTTCGAATAACTGATCGTCGCCGGCACAGAACATGGATTATGGGCAGATATATGGCATTACTATTACAAGTTCAAAATGGTTCAAAAAGGAGCACTTGCAAGGGACATGATGAATGCAGCCATGAATAGGGACGATGAAAGTAGCAGAAGTATGCAGCCACAGATACAACCGAGGAGCAGCATTACAAAAGAATCTAAACGAATTAGCAAGACCAGCAGCATCAGATTATGCACTATATATGGGAGGTGACTGGAATGCAGCGAAGCGGCTTATTAAGAAAAGAAGATATGACTTTACAGAAGCCGTGAAAGCACTCAACCAAGCCAACAAAACTGTTGGTTTAGGCCTCACACTCTAACTCACAACTCTCGTGAAAGTAAGTTTGCAGAAGACAAAAGGAATTGAAAAAACTGATTTTATTATTGAATGAACATGGCCTTTTATAGCCTACAAAAACCCAGCGGATATAAACAGAACCTCCTACTTACTTGCAATACATGATTCCACTACTTTGGCTCAACTAAAACACTAACTTAGTGCATGACTCAATCAAAACATGTGACAAAATTCACATTCTAATGACTCGTTAAACTTAACACCGAACCGTATCCGTGAACCGAACTTGACCCATCAAGATTAATCCAACATTCACCCCCATAATCTTGATGTCGGTTCTTGCTACTTGCTTCGTTCTTGCTTGCGTTCATCATTTCTTTTCATGTTTTAAGCGGAAACGGTTTTCTTGCTACACCACTTGCTTTGATTGAACCCGTACTTGCTTGCTTGATTCGAATAATCTTTCTTGCTATTCGAACCACAAAGGTTCGGTCTTCGTCTTTCTAACGTGAACACTATCGGTATTCGGTTCACGACTCGGTCTAATGTGAACTCTCGGTCTTTGTTCACAATTTCGGTCTTGCTTTCAATAAAGGCTTTCTTCGGTTTATCATGGTGCGAACCTCCGGTCACTGTCACACCCACGGTCTAGATTTTTCAAGCCACCGGTCTTTTGCAGCTTTGTCGGTCTTCTCTGTCTCCCGAATTCTTCCGACAGCGGTCACGGTCTTTCTTTCCGGATGAAGAATTGGTTCGGTCTCCGTCGTTCGGTCTATCACGGCATTGGTTCTTCTCCGATAACGGTCTTCCTCACGCCGGTATCTCCTATCCGACGACGGTCACGGTCTTCGGTCTTCTCTGATGTAAGCTTCCGGTCTTTGGCTCACACCTACGGTCTTCCTAGCGAGTTCTTCAGTCTTTTCTTTGTTTCCCACCGGAACTCTCTTTCTTTCGTCTCATCTTTCTTCGTTCTCTTAAGCCGTTGCAGTTTAGAGGGCTGCACCCCCCTTCTCCGAACAAGACTCTCAAACCGGCTGTACCGTCTTCACCTGAGCCCTAGGCTCTGATACCCAATGTTGGTTCAGGCTCCACACTCTAACTCACAACTCTCGTGAAAGTAAGTTTGCAGAAGACAAAAGGAATTGAAAAAACTGATTTTATTATTGAATGAACATGGCCTTTTATAGCCTACAAAAACCCAACGGATATAAACAGAACCACCTACTTACTTGCAATACATGATTCCACTACTTTGACTCAACTAAAACACTAACTTAGTGCATGACTCAATCAAAACATGTGACAAAATTCACATTCTAATGACCCGTTGAACTTAACACCGAACCGTATCCGTGAACCGAATTTGACCCATCAAGATTAATCCAACAAAAACACTGCCCAAGAAGAAGCATGATCAAGTTTAGTTTAAGGGGTGATATTAGATTATAAACTAAACTTTATATTTATTATTATTATTATTATGTGACATATGTAATTAGGATGGTTTGTATTATTTATTGTATGGATTAACTTTGAAACGGTGGTGATAGTTGAGTGGCACCGGTTGACTGTCAACGACAGTTATTCCCGCCAAACATAACCGTTAATAACCGTTCATCATGATAATGTATATATTGACCTCCTGTAACAATGGAGACTACCAAGATATTCAATACAATATCCATTTACAGAATTCGTTTTGCACTCTCTCATGTACAAACACACACGTACAGAGCAATGTTGCAGAAATCGGCCTAGGCGGCCGATTAATCGGCGCCTAGGCGCTAGGCGGCCACTTACTGCCTAATTTTGAGCTAGTCGGTCAATTAATCGGCCATGGTAAAAGTCGGTCAAAGGCGGTACCTAGGCGGTCCTAGGCGGTCAAAAATCGGATTAATTGGACTATATTAATCGATCAAAATCGGTCACAGGCGGTCAAAATTGGTCAAAATCGGTTAAAATCGGTCAAAATCGAACCATACTATCTGAAACTTGAAGTATTTATGTGAATTTTGAAGTATTATTTTTATATTATTAGGTATATATATATAATTTTGAAAATACATATAAAAATCCCATTCCGATTAATCCCTAGACGGTACCTCACCGCCCGACTAGCACCTAACGCCTTCTACAACATTGGTACAGAGTCACAAACACGAATACGATGATGATATCGGCTTCCGCTAACATTTACATCACAGTTCATTTACAGACCACTAAAATAAAATAGGTAATCACCTTTTAATCAACTAAAAATATAAAGAAACAGAAGAAAGATTTATCAAAGACACTTCACTGCTTTGATATAGCAAATCTACTCAGAGTGGCTTTAATTACTTTTTTTTTGAACGGCCAGAACACCTATTTTCCACGCTTGCTAATTGAAACTTGAGTGTCAAAGCTGGTTGCTGGTGCACATTGGAGAGGATATCTTGGCAATTGCATCCAACTGGAGGACACATGCCTGGGAACTTGTTGCAAAGCAGCTAGGGCAACATCCAAGACACCACACAGCATTGTCATATCCCATCTACTGCATGCTATAACCCCTGACTAGAGCAAAACCCAATGATACAAGAGTACTACACATATTGCACAATGTACAACACTGTACGTTTTTTCTAGGAAGGCTCAAGTTATGTTCAAACATGGCGGATAAACATATGGATGGGAGTTGTTTTACAACTTAACTCCACAAACCCAAAAATACTTCCAACTTTTAACCGTCCGTTGTACTGAAGAATAACAAAGGTTTTGTTCAAGAATATGAATCCAAGTAAAAGATGTCAATATTACATTTATTAAAGAAAAGGAAACCCTAAAATACTTCGAACTTTCAACCGTCAGTTTCACTGTAGAATAACTAAGGTTTTCTTCAAGAATTTGAATAAATGATTAATGATTACCTTGGTTAAAAGAATAAAATTTATATAACACAAGTGAAGTTGAAGTTTAGTTAAGTAACTAAGTTAAAGATGTCAATAATACATCTATAAAACCATGTGTGTGATCCTCATGAAACCAAGTTCACAAACCCTAACTCTTAAAATTATTAATACAACTAGTAAAATTTAGTTTATGAATTATCTTGATTAATTACACTTGATATATAAATGGTTAAACAGTAAAGAACTTATATAATATTAGCAAAGTCTAAATTCAAACTTGTTAACCCAGATGAAATTTTATAGCTTTATGTACCCTTTAAAAGTTAAAAAAAAAAAAAAAAAAAAAGTCGATCATGGAATAAATATTAGTTCAGAATTAAAAACTAAGGGAGCTCCCTTCAGTCCAAGTACAGGAAACCTAAGATTCAATTTGTCTCCCGCATCATTCAATCATTTACCAAGCACCATATATAGCCAGAATTTGACTTAGTATTTGGCTGAATGAGTCGGCAGCTAATTGATATCTTATCGCAACCCATGGGTGGACTGAAGAAAGCTCTCTTTTTCTTTTCCATTAGATATCAACCAATAGCATAAAACAGCAAAAAAAAAAAAAAAAAAAAAAAAAAAAAAAAAAAAATACACAAATCATATGGATTCCTTGAAACATGTTTAGATAGATTTGCATAACAAGAGCAAGAAGCGTCACCCGGATCCAGTCATGCAGAACCCATGTGAAAATTTCAGGCAACATGAATGAGTGAGAGAGAGAGAGAGAGGGAGAGAGAGAGAGAGAGCGCAATGTCTATGGATGAAGAAGAAAACTGTAAGAACTACTTGGGTTCATGGTTTCTTTGAGGTGGAGAAGGACCGTTATATATAGTCACATAGATATCGATGGTTGGAGTATAGTAGTTATATAATATTGCATATTTTATGTAACAATGTTCCTTAGTATTTTCATATTTTCTAAGCTGGAGAAATATATATAACCAGAAAAACAATTCAAATATATTAATTGCCTCAATGGTGTACTATCATCGTGTGCTTATTCTCACATGTTCAAGTCCCACAGAATAATTATTAAGTGAATTATAGGAGGTATGTGTTTAAGAACAAAATATATGCAATAGTTAAATATTTTAACACGTTGCGATTAAATTCGAACTTGAAACTTATTTTTTTTCTTTTAAAGAATTTTTTTTATTCTTGTTGTCTGGGAGAATTGAACCCGAAATCACTCCTCTCAAAATATTTAAAGACTTTATTTTGCTAATTAACCAACCCTTCAAATAACAATTGAGCTCACTGGCTATGGACGCACAAATTAAGTTTGAAACTTATTTATTACAGGAGCTGCAAAATAAAAAACATTAACTATTTAGTAATAAGGAGTTAAGAATTGTTGTTTGGAGAGTTTATTATTCATATATATTAGGGGATAGAGACGCTTCACTAGTGATCGAATTTCATCTAAAAAAAATATATATCCAGTTAAGTTCTGCCATATCATTGAGCATTATTTCGTCACTAGTAACAGAATTTTGTGGAAATACACATCACTAGTGATGGTTCTTTTTACTTAAATATTTAAATAAATATAACAATAAAATTTAAATAAATAAATACAACAATAAAGTTTAAAAAACTTAATAAACTATTGAAATGAAATTACTTGAAATATGAATTATATAATATAATTTTGATAAAATAATTAAATTTATATAACATTAAAATATAAAAAACAAAGAAAAAAGGACATTTTTTTTTTAAAATAAAAGGGGCATTTTTTAACTTTACATAAACTATAGGGGGAATATGTATATTTTCAATTTTATTTATGTCTTCTTCCTCCCCAAGAGATAAATACGCCGACAACCATCCCCTCCGGCCAAAAACCCAGATCTCCGACCAAAAATCTAGCTCTCCGGCCAAAAAATCTATCCTCTCTGACAAAGCAAAGCCAACCACGTGGCTTAGGTAATTGATTTTGTTTTGTTTTACAACGCGTGATCACCAACACGCTTATAATTTTCCGTGCGGGATGATGATGACTGGCGGTGGTGTATAACGTCAATTCACGCATGGTCTTTTGATGATAATAGGGCGCACCGGGTGGCCTTATTAAACCATAACACAAGGAGAAATAATAAAGTTTATGTGTGTACTATGATCCTTTAAGTTTTTTTTTTCTTCTATTAACCCTCATAGTTTATAAGTTTTTCTTTTGTGCTCTAATATAGTTAAAGATATTCTTTGACTTTTCTTATTATTTATATTAGTTTAGTCATTTTAACATAATATAAATTTTATAATTTAGTATACATTATAATATACCATTTTTGCCCATTTAATTTATTTTATTTTTTATAACTTGTGTTCGTTAATCAATTTTTTTGATAACTTGCATTCATTAACCAATTTTCGGGCGGTCGTAAACCATTTTTTTTAAAATAAATATGCAGCGGAGTTTAACTTTTTTTTCTTCATATTCCGGTATAAAATTTGGTCACAACATGGGTACCCTAACGAATCGAACTGATTCAGACTGAATATTGATACTAGTATAACTAATACAAGTACAATGTTTGTTTTTATGGTTTTCAATTAATGTGAAATACGACTTAAACTTTTTTGGTCGCTCTAGTGGATGTTGGTATTATAACGAACCAAACCTATATAACTAAATTCCCACCGTGTAACGCGAAAATATCACACTAGTTTTATATCAGTTAATATACAAGTGTGTGACTTGTCTTTGAATTTCGGGATAGGTTATCTTCCTTTCTAAGTTTCTATGTAATTACCAACATATATGTTCCAACGTTTTTGGAGGCCCTAGGCGAACTACAAAGTCAGAGCCCTATTAAATTGGTATAAAGGAATTGAGATTGAGATTTGAGACATTAAATAACCATAGCAATGATTTTTTCCTAATCTTGGCCTTAATTTTGCTCAATCCGCAATCAGTTTCACATTGGTTACTCAAAAGCCCACAAGTAACGAGGGTTGATGTGTTGTGTGAGTGGACAATGCAGACTCCTAGTGTAAATCCTAAATCTTGGGCCTAGAAACGTTGTTTAAATGGCAAAAAACAAGTCTAATATATGAAAAAAAATAAAATTGGAGGCCCTTGTTTTTTGGTGGCCCTAGGCCTTAACCTAGATTGATAAGTCTTACGGGTCGACCCTGATTAGCAACTATTTTAGCTATAAACATATATAATAATATTTATCCATGGGTGGTGATTCATTGACAAAAATAAAACCTTTAAACGCTTTAGGAGTGGGAGGTCTTGGGTTCAAGTTTCACAGACGACATAAATAAAAGAAATTTGTGTCAAAAAAATGTATAATAATAATTTGTTTTATTATTTTAGCAATGAACATGTATAAATATCTTTTTTTATTATTTTAGCAATGAATACTATCTTTTTTATTATTTTAGCAATGAACATGTATAATAATATTTTTTTTTATTATTATTTTAGCAATGAACATGTATAATAATGTTAGGATCTGAGTTTGGTTTTGATTGTGTTTTATGTTTGAAATAAGATGAAGATGGATGAGTAGTGCAACGGAATTTAAGAAGGAAACAAACTTTGCACACAATCAAACAGGAGATTTGCTTTAATCAAACATTTTCAACAAAGAACCGAAAGATTGAATTTATTTCAATAACGATTACAATGCATGTATGAATACAAACTCCCCCTCAGCCTGAGCTCACAATGTTTGTTCGTGCAGGAAGAAGATTTTGTGAAGAGCTAATAGAACAGTGCATGGTACTGTTCTATTTATAGGCACGGAACAAACCACTGAGGCATCAATGCTGACGTCACCATGAAAGTGACATCTAACCTCCTAACAACTTCTAACAATTGATCTATACAAACACTGCTTAAGCTAACAACTGCTATACAATACATTACATAATTAAACTAAACTACTGCTGGTCCTTCCACTGTTGTGACTTCAGCAGTACTTGATAACTACCAGCAATGCTTGACCCAAAGCAGTAGATTAAACAGCAGGGCTTTAGTCTTTGACTTGATCATCAGTTGTAGGTCAGCAGTTGTAACGATCAGTAGATAGGAGGTCAGCAGATGTTGAAACCACTTTCAAGGGGAGAGACTTGTAACACAACATCTACTTATTCTGGATCCACTGTCCTGATCCAGTTTTGGCTTTAATTATCTGTTCCTCTTATAGGGTTCAATCCCAACAATCTCCCCCTGGAACAGATAATGCCAAAACCCTTCATTATTGTGGAACTTTATTGCCTCATCAACAATTCCCTTATCTGACCTTTAAGTTGTAACTCAAAGTCTAGGGCATCTCTGTCATCTTCATCCCTACAAAGTGGAAGATCAAGGAGATCTTGCATATCTTCAAGACTTAGGCCAAGTGTTTGTTCCCTTGTTATTTTCTTCACTTCTCCAGTAGACTTGAACACAGTCAGCACATGGGTCTGTTTGTCAGTTTTCCACTTTAGTACTTTTGAGCCTGGTGGGTTTCTCGGGAGATTTTTATTAGATGAGGAGTTTGGTGATGCAGGCCTTGTGATGACTGTTTGAGCAGTGCTTGCAGGTTGGTTCAGGCCAAGAGTTTCAACTATCATTTGCTTAATGCCTTCTTTTACAAGTTCATCTCCTGCCATTAATTCCGCCACTGTTTCAGTACCCAACTGTTGTTGTTGCCTTCTTTTGTAGTTGGCAGCACCAGCTGGAGCAGTGGTTCTCCTGATTTGCAGTTTTGGTGGTCTTTTTGAAACCTCTGCCTCAGGGTAGTCAGGTTTTTTGTGGAACTTTAGGATCTTTCTTCCTTAATTCCTCCAACCTTTTGTAGGTGGACCTGACTATATCTTCTTTCCATCTTGCTACTTGATTTTTGGACCCATAGTCAGCAGCAACTAATTCCTCTTTCATTCTCTTCAGCGCTAATGTCTTCCCAGGCACATTCTTTTTGTACTTTGACCAATTTGGAGGTGTGTGTTTGACCTTATTCTTTATCATTTCTTGAATTCTGGCTGCTTCTTGTTCAAGCTCAGGAATGGTCCACTCCTTGTACATATGTTTTTCTCCCTTGTACTTCTTGGTTGCCATGATGCTTTCAATGTAGTCTTTTCTCAAAGTTTCATCTGCTCTTTCTGATATTTGTTGACAAACATTTTTTTTGCAAATTGCTCTAAGGATCTGACTTAAGTAAATAGAAACTGGTAATGCCCTCAGGATTTTCCTTGAGAGTTTCTTTTGGAAATATCATCTGCCTGTTTAGCCTTAACTTTCAAATATTCTTCAATGTTGTTAGGCCTTGGATATCCTTCAACTGATGGCAACTTCCTTTTAGCAGGGTCATCCTCATAGTAGAAGGATTTGATCTCTTCTCTAACTACTTCAAGTTCTAGAGGAAATTGGACACCTGTAGGAGTGATGACAGGGATTGGTTGTTGTACTGGAGCTGAAGAGAGAGGAACAGGGTTTGGAATTAGTGCAAGTGATTGTGAAGATGTTGGTGGTGATGGAGAATCATCATTAGGTATGAAAATCATTCTCCTTTTTATTGTAGGAGAGGCTGATGATGTTTTGGGTGGATCAGTGGTGGTATTTTGAGTGGTGGATGGTGGCTGACTAACAGTTGTTGAAACAACTGGTGTTTCAACCACTGTTGCCATTACAGCAGATGTTGTAACATCTGGTGTCTTCTGCTTTTTGGCAGGAGGTGATGGTGGTGAGGTTGTTTTTGGTGGTTTTATTGGTGGAGTGATTTTTGGTAGTGGTGGTAAGGCAGTGGTTGTGGTGTGTGTTGATGTGGTGTGTGTTGAAGTGGTAGTTTTAGGTTTGGAGCCTTTGGTAGGTGGTTTAGAAGCATGCTTTTTAGGTTTCCTCAATTGTCTAGTGGGCTTCTTCTTTTCTTCCTTGGGATTTTTATCATCCATAGGTTCAGAAGGACCTTGTGCGTTTAACTTCATGAAGGGTCTCTTCTCCTGTTCCCACCTGGCTTTATCCTTAGCCTCTCTATCCCTTTTTACACTTGCTTTTGCTTCAGCTAGTGCATTTTCAGTAACATCAATCTTTTTACTACCATCTGGCAAGGGAATGTTTTTAGTCATATTTTCCTTTTCTGGTTCAATATAAATGCCATCTTCAATTCCCTTCTTTATCCACTGTTTGATTTTCTCATGATTTTTGGCATTATCTGGAGGAGGGTTATCAAAGAAGAGAACAGCGGGAGGAGCAGTGCCAGTGGTTTTCAGAATGTGAGCTTTTAAAGCCTTGATGTCAGCCTGAGTATCTTTAAACCTTGCTTCCGTGAGAGTTCTGATCTTTTAAATTTGGATCTCATGTTGCTGATCAGCTAGTTCTCTTTGATGTCGGAGCAATGGCTGAAATAAACTCCACAGCTCATTAGATAATGGAGCAGCTGTTGGGGGTGGTGCAGCAGTGGATGTATACTTTTGAGAATTTAACACCTAATGCAGCATTGTTTTGATGTCTGCAACAGATGATTCAATTCTGTCCACTCTCTTCGTCAATTCTTTATATTTTAAACCATCACCCAAATGAATGGGATCAACTGATTTCCCACCAGCAGTGGTTGTATCAATGGTAGACTTAGGGAATGTATCCCAAAAGTCATCCACTGATGCCCCTTGTTCTTGGTACGGGGGACTTCTTTCTTCATTTGTGGACACTTTGAACAGCTCACCAGTGGTTAAAGAAAACTCACCAGTGGTTGCCCTTGTTGTCTCTGAATAAATTTCCTTCAAGGGAGTCTTATTGATAGAACAACTGACCCAATGTAGACCAGTGGGTCCAACACTAGTAGTTGCTGCTCCACTTTAACTACTGACAGGAGTTACTTGTAACTCTTGCAGTGTAACCTCCTCAATTGTTGCTTGGATAGCAGATGTAATATCTGTGCTTGTAATCATTATGAACAGTTCTATTATCAATAAAACAATGTTATTTGATCCCAATGTTTGTTTGGTTTTGTTTTACATTTTTCATGTTTTGACTTTTATTCAATTTCAAACTCTATATCGCTTTCTGGAGAGTTATACGCAAACTGGTGCGTAAACGTAACCAGTTTAACGCGAAAAATACTCCGTAACATCATCATATACTTAACATACCTTAAATAACCTTTACATAACTTAGAAATAAGTTTTGAAGGCTTTGGTATGGCAAAAACAAGTTAATTCGCTTACAGGGACTAAACTTGACAAACTACGAAAGTATGCCAATTTGAACTGTAACAGACATTCAGGAACATGACCATAAGTTAAACACACCTTAAATATCCTTTACATAGCTTAGAAATAGGCTTTGAGGTGTTCGGTGTGCTAAAATAAACTTTTGGGTCATTCAGGGACTAAAAGTGTCAAAAAAAAAAATGCACAAGTTTGCATTTTCGCGCATAACTTACGGTTTGAATACATCCGGACATCCAAAAATTTATGTAAGCACTAAAATATTTTATTTTAGTGTTTGGCATGAGAAAAATCCATTCGTCACGCAATTTGGATCGTTTTTTCACGCTTATGCGCATTCCGTCGTAATTAACCGAACAACGCGATTGTACGGCTAAACGAACCGACATCCGGCATATTTTTGAGCATGTTTCATGTTCCCTATACTTTAACATCCTTTTGAAGCTTAAAAATGGGCTTGACGGGTGTTAGAAGTGCCAAAACACGACGATACGCGCTCAGGAACCAAAACTACAAAACTGCAAAAAAAAATATAAAAAAATAAATAAATAAATGCAGCAAAAAGCCATTTTAAACATAAGTTAGCAGCCCCTAACACTTCCCAAAGGTCAAGTGCCACATGTTAATCTCCTATGGTGGCCAAAATTAGTTACCACAACATTTTGACAAGTGTACGGCCTAGATCGTGCCCCCTTTTCCAAGAAACGATCCTAACGGTTGTGGGTTTACTATAAATACCCAACCCATTTTCACTCATTCCTCACTAGAATCTGATCTAAAAGACTCTAAGTTGAAACCATTGTTTCATACCTGAGTTATTTGGATCTAGATTAGCATTCGGGGACCTTTCTTAAGTATTCTTTCGTTCTTTTATCGCTTTCGAGTCCGAAAGTCAAACTTTGTTTGACTTTCTGCATTGACCAGTTTATGGTCGATGCGAAGTTCGTTTGAACTTCATAACGTGAGCGTGATCACGATGGTTATAGTCCCTAGTGACTATACCTACTGATTACCACGTTATCTAGGCTCAGTGACGAGTCGTAGTTTCGGTCAGAATACGTATTCTTGCGTATTTTGTAACCAAACTACTTATGGGTATCAAAACCGTTTGTTTTGATACCAAACCTGTTTCTAAACTTAGTTAAGCATGTTTTAGCATGCTTAGCTCGTCACTTTTAGTTTAGTGCTTATATAGGGTCGTAAGGTAAGCGATCTAAACAATCGCTTATACTTTCGAACCCGACCCGTTTGGTCGATCATTAGGATCCGACCAAGCACATTAGGTGACCATAGTATATAGGGAATAACCTTACGAGGTTATACCTTATGGTCGCTTCGTTTAAGTAGTTGTATGATAGGTAGTTTATATGCCTTAGGTAAATTACCAAAATACCCCTTTGATGCCAAAATTCATTTTAAACATATGTAACATAACTTTTGACATCTAAACTGATTTAACAACCATATAAGACATGTTAAGGCATATATTACTTGTCATAGGACTAGTTAGGCGGTCCGAACGCGATTCACGCGAACGACGCGTTAAAGTAGCATAAGCTACCTAAACAGGTCGTAATGGGTCACAAGCACTTAGGTTAGGTTTCATTTAGTATGTAGGCTTTGTTAAACCATACTACATGAGTTCCCATACTCATTTGGTTTACGATCCCTCATTCTATCCGATCCTCCGATTTAGGTCCGGTTTATTAATGTAGTTACCTATATTAGGTGCCGTTTGATATTCCGCGATCTCTAGCATTGCTTGGTGGTTATCTTAGGACTCCTGAGCAATCTCAAGTGAGTACATAGACCCCTCTTTTACTGTTTTCCAAACATTTTGGAGTGAAACACATGTGCCTACTTGTTACTTTCATGCTTTCCTGTTTTCACATCATATACCTGCTATGTTTGTTAGTACATTATAGTACATGATTTCATTACGTTTCATGCTATGTATGTCCATTGTGTGCATATTTAGTACATTGTTTTACATTACATTTCTGCTATGTAAGTTAACTGATAGCATGCTAGCACATTGATTTACATGACTTTTCTGCTTTGTATGTTAACTTAGCATACTTAGTACATTGTTTTTATATAACATGTTCACTTTTGCTATGACATTTGGTTTGCACAAACGAGACTATTATACGTTCATTAACATTAGCTACGCCGCTCGGTAGTAAGTACTGGTACCATAGGACTTGACAAATCCCATTCCTGACATCCCGGGTTTGTTTGGATGTAAGGAATGACTGAATCCGAAAACATTTCTTTTGATAACCTTGACTGAATGGGTTATCCGACTGTCTCAAGGCTTGAATGTATGCGTTAACTTACCACATAAATGTTTGTATCAATGTAACATGTATTACTTTGCGAAACATAACTTTTTGATATATTCAAATTACTTTGTTTTGTACATTTCTACATTTGGATTATGTGACAATACTTTACTTATAATACATAACATTTGTTACACATTACTTGACTACTTTTGGACTTATAAACATTTGACATGGCTTATACAAGGACTTTTGACTATTGGTTTAAACATAGACTTTATACATTGGTGGTTTGTTTAAGTGATTTAAGTAACGAGGCATGTGTAATATGATACAAGCATGGTGGATACGCCGCTAGTACTTCCTATATATAAGTGTTTGTATGGTATTACATATTGTAGCGTTATTTAAATCATTTCAATTTAGACATATGACATTTTATACAAATAACATACTTTTCACAAGACATTGTTTTACAAAACAACTTATCTTATACAAACTCATTTTACTTGGTTATTTATTTAACCATACTTTATGAACTTATTTATACATATCATCTGATCTTATCGTTTTTCAAATGATTCACAAGACAAATCAAATTACAAGGTTCATGGCTAAACATTTTCTAAACTCCTAAGTCATGAATCCTATTTTCACAAAACCTATGTATCTCACAGGCATTTTTATGCTGACGTACCTATTTTCACATGTGTTTTCAGGAGCTTTTGCGTAGGATGATGATCGTGACACTAGGGCGGACCTGTGCCTTAGAGACATAAAACGAAGATAGACTTAGTTTAATTATGTTCCAAACTCTTTATTTACTGTTTAAGACAATGAAACTTCTATGTTGATAAATAAAATACATCGTTGTATGCCATGGTTATGAAACAATTAATTCTGTTACAACACTCCCCGACGTTTTCCGCCACATTTTGTATGTTATACGTGGTCGGGGTGTGACAAAAGAGTTGGTATCAGAGCCAATGGTTATAGGGAATTAGGTTATTAGTAATGCTTTGACCTAGACTATAACCTTTCTAGGACCCTAACACAAGTTGTCTTGTGTTTAGATCTTAAAACATGTACATCACCTATCCTTAGGTGATTATCAAAACAAGAAACCAAATTTTTCGAAACGATTTTTGAAAAATGATCATCTGTTTTTGGATGATTTATTACAAGGTTTTGAACCCTCTTTTGTAAGGTTTTGAACCCTTCCAGTTTGACTAAATTTTTGGCCTTGTGCCTTCAAATTTTCAAAATCTCGTCAACGTTTTGGGTTTTAAATGATGTGAACACGTGCAAACTGGAAGAGTGAATGCCTGTATTCTGGGTTTTTTGTCTAGGCAAGCACTTCGTATACATATTATCAGACGCGAGACCAGTTGTGCTTACCTGGGAATTCTTGGGATGAGTGTTCACTTATAGGCGAGCATGTCTTCATGATACATTATTTTCGATCCATTTACTTTGATTAGTCACTGTGCGTCGTTTGTTTGCTTGGTAATGCGGACAAATGACCACCATCTTTGCGTTTGTTAATTTTGTTTCATCTCATTCTTTTCATCCAATCCTCTCAGTCGTTTCCTTTTTTTTTTCCTCTTTTAGAATGCCTCCTCGACGCGAACACCAGATAGCAACTGCCGAACTGGCAGAAATCATTTCCCAGCAGATGGCTGCTCAGTTCCCAAATCTCTTTGCTCAATGGCACGCAGCCAACAACAACAACAATGCTCCATGCAAATACAAGGACTTTAGCTCGGCTAAACCACTCAAGTTTAGTGGTTCTGAAGGAGCGAATGGGCTTCTTCAATGGTTTGAGAGCATTGAGAATACTTTCCGCCACGTGCAGTGTCCGGTTAATCGCAAGGTCGAGTTTTCTTCGAGCGTATTTCAGAAGAGGGCTCTCACATGGTAGAACGGGGTTATGAGAGACAGGGGTGCAGAAGTTGCTCTAGCACAGACATGGGCTCAACTCAGGGCCCTTATGATGAGGGAATTTTGTCCTCGCCATGAACAGCGAGCGTTGGAGAAAGAGTTTGATAATTTGAAACAAGATAGTGGTGAGCACAGGGCATATACTGACAGGTTTGAGGAGTTGAGTCTGCTTTGCCCAACTATGGTTACCCCACTCGACAAGGCTATCAAAAGGTACATCGACGGCCTACCTGACTCAGTACAAGACATCCTTACTGGGAGTAACCCTACCACACTCCGTCAGGCGATCGAGTTAGCAGCGACATTGACTGAGTCGCAGGTTCGAAAGGGAAAGCTGCATAAAAAGGGTGACAAGGGTAACAAGCAGGTGTCTGATAAGGAAGATAGCAAGAAAAGTCAAAACAAGAAGGGAAAGAATTCTGGAGGGTCTAGGAAGCGGAAGGCTTCCCAAAACTATGTCGTTACTGCACAGGCCCAAGCTGCACCAAATCAGCCTGCGCAACCACTAGCCAAGAAGCCTTATCTTGGCACTGCACCTTTGTGCAACAGGTGTAACGGCCATCATCAACCACACCTCCAGTGTCGTCAGTGCACCAACTGCGGAAGGCCTGGTCATCTTGCTGCCACCTGCCGCATTCCTGTTAACCAGAACCAGGCAGTTCAGAACCAAGCACAACAAGTTGCTCAGCCTCTTGCTCAGCAACAAGGTCAAGCTGCACGACCTCATTTTCCTCCTGGTTCGTGCTACAATTGTGGGGATCTGACCCACTACAGGAACCGGTGCCCAAGGCTAGCCAACCAAAATCAGAATCAGAACCAAAATCAGACTCAGGCTCGAGGACGAGCTTTTAACTTGAATGCCCAAGAGGCGCATGCGGATGATAACGTGGTGAACGGTACGTTCTTTATTAATAATCAGCCTGCATCTGTTCTTTTTTATTCGGGTGCCGACAAGAGTTTTGTGTCATTGTCTTTTGAGCCATTACTTCGCGTGTCTAGAACAAAACTAGGTAAACCTTTGACAGTAGAAGTTGCTAGTGGTGAACCCATTGTTCTTGATTCTGTACTTCACAATTGCCAGTTGAACCTTAACGATCATCTTTTTCCTATTAACCTCACGCCTATGCAACTTGGAAGCTTCGACTTCATTGTGGGTATGGATTGGTTATCCAAGTATCACGCTGTGATAGTTTGTTCTGAGAAGATTGTTCGTGTGCCGCTTTCGACAGGCGAGATCCTACAGGTTCAAGGTGAGAAACCTGCCGGTGGTCTCAAACTCATGTCTTGTTTTAAAGCTCGGAAGTATCTGCGGAAGAACTATGTGGCTTTCTTAGCACATGTTACAGCAGATAAAGGCAAGGGTAAGTCTATTTCAGATATTCCTGTCGTTCGGGATTATTCTGAAGTTTTCCCTGAAGATTTACCTGGTCTACCCCCAGCACGCCAAGTCGAGTTCCGCATTGATCTCGTACCTGGTGCAAATCCCATTGCCAGAGCTCCATATCGTCTTGCACCGTCTGAGATGCAAGAGTTGTCTAAGTAGCTTCAGGAGCTTTCTGACAAAGGCTTTATCCGTCCCAGCTTTTCACCCTGGGGTGCTCCCGTTCTTTTTGTCAAGAAGAAGGATGGATCCTTTAGGATGTGTATCGATTATCGTGAGCTTAACAAGCTTACTATCAAGAATCGATATCCCCTACCGCGCATAGATGATCTCTTTGATCAATTACAGGGTGCTTCTTATTTTTAGAAAATTGATCTACGTTCCGGATATCATCAACTTCGGGTGCATGAAGAAGATATTCCCAAGACAGCGTTCCGCACTCGTTATGGGCATTATGAATTCACAGTCATGCCATTCGGTTTAACTAATGCTCCTGCTGTTTTCATGGACTTAATGAATACGGTCTGCAAACCTTATTTGGATCAGTTCGTCATTGTTTTTATTGACGACATCTTGATTTACTCCAAGACGCGAGCTGATCACGAGCAACATCTTCGTCTTACTTTGGAACTCCTAAAGAAAGAGCAACTTTTCGCCAAATTCTCCAAGTGCGAATTTTGGCTTAAAGAAGTTCAATTTTTAGGACACATCATCAACGAACAAGGTATTCATGTAGATCCCTCCAGGACCAGTGAGATCAAGGATTGGGATACGCCTACTACTCCTACTGAGGTTCGTTCTTTTCTTGGTCTAGCGGGTTATTATTGCCGCTTCATTGAGAACTTCTCAAAGATTGCAGTTCCTCTAACTGCTCTAACTCAGAAGAACAAGCCCTTTGAGTGGGGATTCAAACAAGAGGAAGCTTTTCAAAACTTGAAGCCGAAGCTTTGCGACGCGCCTGTTCTAACTTTGCCTGAGGGCAATGATGATTTCGTCGTTTATTGCGATGCATCTAAACTAGGTCTTGGCTGTGTTCTTATGCAAAGGAACAAAGTCATAGCATATGCATCAAGGCAGTTGAAGATACATGAGAAGAACTACACCACTCATGATCTTGAGTTGGGTGCAGTTGTTTTTGCTCTAAAGATCTGGAGACACTATTTGTACGGTACAAAATGTGTGGTTTTCACGGACCACAAAAGTCTTCAGCATATCTTCAACCAGAAAGAACTCAACATGAGGCAACGACGTTGGGTTGAACTTTTAAACGACTATGACTGCGAAATTCGCTACCATCCTGGTAAGGCGAATGTCGTAGCTGATGCATTGAGTCGTAAGGAACGTACTAAGCTTCATTGTGTACATGTTCAATCTGTTATTCAAGCTCAATCCGATATCCAAGCACGCATTTCTCAGGCTCAACAATCTTGTGTTTCACAAGGTTTAATGGATAAGGAATTTCCCTATCACATAACGCATGCTTTAGAACTGAAAGACAATGGATCGTATTACTTCATGGACCGTTTGTGGGTCCCAAGCCAGGATGATCTTCGTACCTTGCTTATGGATGAAGCTCATAAGTCGCGTTATTCTATTCATCCGGGCTCAGATAAGATGTATAAGGATCTTCGTATTCATTATTGGTGACCTGGTATGAAGAAAGACATTGCCTTATACGTATCAAAATGCCTTACTTGTCTTAAGGTTAAGGCTGAA
Source organism: Helianthus tuberosus (assembly GCA_030545235.1). NCBI lineage: Eukaryota > Viridiplantae > Streptophyta > Magnoliopsida > Asterales > Asteraceae > Helianthus > Helianthus tuberosus. The sequence goes on from CM060368.1 coordinate 25,037,703, forward strand.
CATCAGCGTCCTTCTGGTTTATTGGAGCAACCAGAGATCCCAGTTTGGAAATGGGAAAACATCACTATGGATCTTGTTACCAAACTCCCGCGCACAAAGAAAGGTCATGATGCCATCTGGGTAGTTGTTGATCGTCTTACTAAATCAGCGCATTTCTTGCCAATCCGCGAGGATTTCCCTACTGACAGACTTGCTCAAATCTATGTGGATGAAATTGTGGCTCGACATGGTGTTCCTTTGAACATCATTTCTGACAGAGATGCTCGTTTCACTTCTCATTTTTTAAGAACCATACAATCTGCTATGGGGACCCAACTTAATCTGAGCACGGCTTATCATCCGCAAACGGATGGTCAATCTGAAAGAACAATCCAGACTCTGGAGGATATGCTAAGAGCTTGTGTGATCGATTTTGGTGGTAGTTGGGATTCACATCTTAAGTTGATTGAATTCTCCTACAACAACAGTTATCACACCAGCATCAAAATGGCTCCTTTCGAGGCTCTCTATGGTCGAAAATGTCGTTCAGCAGTCTGCTGCAATGAGATCGGCGAGGCTCAACTTACTAGACCTGCTCTCATTTTAGAGACAACTGACAAGATAAAGAAAGTTCGTGATAACCTTCAGACAGCTAGAAGCCGTCAAAACAGTTACGCGGATCCAAAACGCAAGGCCTTGGAATTTCAAGTCGGTGATCGAGTATTACTTAAGGTCTCACCTTGGAAAGGTGTGATCAGATTTGGAAAGAAAGGAAAACTTGCACCTAGATACGTTGGACCATTCAAGATCGTCGAAAGAATCGTGCAAGTGATTGTGAAGATGTTGGTGGTGATGGAGAATCATCATTAGGTATGAAAATCATTCTCCTTTTTATTGTAGGAGAGGCTGATGATGTTTTAGGTGGATCAGTGGTGGTATTTTGAGTGGTGGATGGTGGCTGACTAACAGTTGTTGAAACAACTGGTGTTTCAACCACTGTTGCCATTACAACAGATGTTGTAACATCTGGTGTCTTCTGCTTTTTGGCTGGAGGTGATGGTGGTGAGGTTGTTTTTGGTGGTTTTATTGGTGGAGTGATTTTTGGTAGTGGTGGTAAGGCAGTGGTTGTGGTGTGTGTTGATGTGGTGTGTGTTGAAGTGGTAGTTTTAGGTTTGGAGCCTTTAGTAGGTGGTTTAGAAGCATGCTTTTTAGGTTTCCTCAATTGTCTAGTGGGCTTCTTCTTTTCTTCCTTGGGATTTTTATCATCCATAGGTTCAGAAGGACCTTGTGCATTTAACTTCATGAAGGGTCTTTTCTCCTGTTCCCACCTGGCTTTATCCTTAGCCTCTCTATCCCTTTTTACACTTGCTTTTGCTTCAGCTAGTGCATTTTCAGTAACATCAATCTTTTTACTACCATCTGGCAAGGGAATGTTTTTAGTTATATTTTCATTTTCTGGTTCAATATAAATGCCATCTTCAATTCCCTTCTTTATCCACTGTTTGATTTTCTCCTGATTTTTGGCATTATCTGGAGGAGGGTTATCAAAGAAGAGAACAACGGGAGGAGCAGTGCCAGTGGTTTTCAGAATGTGAGCTTTTAAAGCCTTGATGTCAGCCTGAGTATCTTTAAACCTTGCTTCCGTGAGAGTTCTGATCTTTTAAATTTGGATCTCATGTTGCTGATCAGCTAGTTCTCTTTGATGTCGGAGCAATGGTTGAAATAAATTCCACAGCTCATTAGATAATGGAGCAGCTGTTGGGGGTGGTGCAGCAGTGGATGTATACTTTTTAGAATTTAACACCTAATGCAGCATTGTTTTGATGTCTGCAACAGATGATTCAATTTTGTCCACTCTCTTCGTCAATTCTTTATATTTTAAACCATCACCCAAATGAATGGGATCAACTGATTTCCCACCAGCAGTGGTTGTATCAATGGTAGACTTAGGGAATGTATCCCAAAAGTCATCCACTGATGCCCCTTGTTCTTGGTACTGGGGACTTCTTTCTTCATTTGTGGACACTTTGAACAGCTCACCAGTGGTTAAAGAAAACTCACCAGTGGTTGCCCTAGTTGTCTCTGAATAAATTGCCTTCAAGGGAGTCTTATTGATAGAACAACTGACCCAATGTAGACCAGTGGGTCCAACACTAGTAGTTGCTGCTCCACTTGAACTACTGACAGGAGTTACTTGTAACTCTTGCAGTGTAACCTCCTCAATTGTTGCTTGGATAGCATATGTAATATCTGTGCTTGTAATCATTATGAACAGTTCTATTATCAATAAAACAATGTTATTTGATCCCAATGTTTGTTTGGTTGTGTTTTACATTTTTCATGTTTTGACTTTTATTCAATTTCAAACTCTATATCGCTTTCTGGAGAGTTATACGCAAACTGGTGCGTAAACGTAACCAGTTTAACGCGACAAATACTCCGGAACATCATCATATACTTAACATACCTTAAATAACCTTTACATAACTTAGAAATAAGTTTTGAAGGCTTTGGTACGGCAAAAACAAGTTAATTCGCTTACAGGGACTAAACTTGACAAACTACGAAAGTATGCCAATTTGAACTGTAACAGACATTCCGGAACATGACCATAAGTTAAACACACCTTAAATATCCTTTACATAGCTTAGAAATAGGCTTTGAGGTGTTCGGTGTGCTAAAATAAACTTTTGGGTCATTCAGGGACTAAAAGTGTCAAAAAAATGCACAAGTTTGCATTTTCGCGCATAACTTACGGTCTGAATACATCCGGACATCCAAAAATTTATGTAAGCACTAAAATATTTTAGTTTAGTGTTTGGCATGAGAAAAATCCATTCGTCACGCAATTTGTATCGTTTTTCACGCTTATGCGCATTCCGTCGTAATTAACCGAACAACGCGATTGTACGGCTAAACGAACCGACATCCGGCATATTTTTGAGCATGTTTCATGTTCCCTATACTTTAACATCCTTGTGAAGCTTAAAAATGGGCTTGACGGGTGTTAGAAGTGCCAAAACACGACGATACGCGCTCAGGAACCAAAACTGCAAAAAAAAAATATAAAAAAAAAATAAATAAATAAATGCAGCAAAAAGCCATTTTAAACATAAGTTAGCAGCCCCTAACACTTCCCAAAGGTCAAGTGCCACATGTTAATCTCCTATGGTGGCCAAAATTAGTTACCACAACATTTTGACAAGTAACGCCCCGCTTGCGGTATGCTCATATAATTTATATATGCGTGGGCGCTCGGGGGGCAAAAGTGAAAGTGCACTAATTTTAACGTTATTTTACTAATTTCGTGAAAATAACGTTAAAAGAGGGGGACGGTTAATCATGCATCATGTGGTGGCGTTGATAGCCAAAAGACAAGGGGGTGCATGCACTAATCGGCGTTTGTCTCAATTGCTGAGTGTTATGTGTCTTATGTCCAAGGCTTGATGCAAAACCACAATCGAGCCGGGGGTCTCATTGGAAGCAGCCTCTCTATTCCTACAAGGTAGAGGTAAGGCTGTCTACATCTCACCCTCCTCAGACCCTACCTTAGCTTTGCTATTGGTGGGATATACTGAGTATGATGATGATGATGATGAACATTTTGACAAGTGTACGGCCTAGATCGTGCCCCCTTTTCCAAGAAACGATCCTAACGGTTGTGGGTTTACTATAAATACCCAACCCATTTTCACTCATTCCTCACTAGAATCTGATCTAAAAGACTCTAAGTTGAAACCATTGTTTCATACCTGAGTTATTTGGATCTAGATTAGCATTCGGGGACCTTTCTTAAGTATTCTTTCGTTCTTTTATCGCTTTCGAGTCCGAAAGTCAAACTTTGTTTGACTTTCTGCATTGACCAGTTTATGGTCGATGCGAAGTTCGTTTGAACTTCATAATGTGAGCGTGATCACGATGGTTATAGTCCCTAGTGACTATACCTACTGATTACCACGTTATCTAGGCTCAGTGACGAGTCGTAGTTTCGGTCAGAATACGTATTCTTGCATATTTTGTAACCAAACTACTTATTGGTATCAAAACCGTTTGTTTTGATACCAAACCTGTTTCTAAACTTAGTTAAGCATGTTTTAGCATGCTTAGCTCGTCACTTTTAGTTTAGTGCTTATATAGGGTCGTAAGGTAAGCGATCTAAACAATCGCTTATACTTTCGAACCCGACCCGTTTGGTCGATCATTAGGATCCGACCAAGCACATTAGGTGACCATAGTATATAGGGAATAACCTTACGAGGTTATACCTTATGGTCGCTTCGTTTAAGTAGTTGTATGATAGGTAGTTTATATGCCTTAGGTAAATTACCAAAATACCCCTTTGATGCCAAAATTCATTTTAAACATATGTAACATAACTTTTGACATCTAAACTGATTTAACAACCATATTAGACATGTTAAGGCATATATTACTTGTCATAGGACTAGTTAGGCGGTCTGAACGCGTTTCACGCGAACGACGCGTTAAAGTAGCATAAACTACCTAAACGGGTCGTAATGGGTCACAAGCACTTAGGTTAGGTTTCATTTAGTATGTAGGCTTTGTTAAACCATACTACATGAGTTCCCATACTCATTTGGTTTACGATCCCTCATTCTATCCGATCCTCCGATTTAGGTCCGGTTTATTAATGTAGTTACCTATATTAGGTGTCGTTTGATATTCCGCGATCTCTAGCATTGCTTGGTGATTATCTTAGGACTCCTGAGCAATCTCAAGTGAGTACATAGACCCCTCTTTTACTGTTTTCCAAACATTTTGGGGTGAAACACATGTGCCTACTTGTTACTTTCATGCTTTCCTGTTTTCACATCATATACCTGCTATGTTTGTTAGTACATTATAGTACATGATTTCATTACGTTTCATGCTATGTATGTCCATTGTGTGCATATTTAGTACATTGTTTTACATTACATTTCTGCTATGTATGTTAACTGATAGCATGCTAGCACATTGATTTACATGACTTTTCTGCTTTGTTTGTAAACTTAGCATACTTAGTACATTGTTTTTATATAACATGTTCACTTTTGCTATGACATTTGGTTTGCACAAACGAGACTATTATACGTTCATTAACATTAGCTACGCCGCTCGATAGTAAGTACTGGTACCATAGGACTTGACAAATCCCATTCCTGACATCCCGGGTTTGTTTGGATGTAAGGAATGACTGAATCCGAAAACATTTCTTTTGATAACCTTGACTGAAAGGGTTATCCGACTGTCTCAAGGCTTGAATGTATGCGTTAACTTACCACATAAATGTTTGTATCAATGTAACATGTATTACTTTGCGAAACATAACTTTTTGATATATTCAAATTACTTTGTTTTGTACATTTCTACATTTGGATTATGTGACAATACTTTACTTATAATACATAACATTTGTTACACATTACTTGACTACTTTTGGACTTATAAACATTTGACATGGCTTATACAAGGACTTTTGACTATTGGTTTAAACATAGACTTTATACATTGGTGGTTTGTTTAAGTGATTTAAGTAACGAGGCATGTGTAATATGATACAAGCATGGTGGATACGCCGCTAGTACTTCCTATATATAAGTGTTTGTATGGTATTACATATTGTAGCGTTATTTAAATCATTTCAATTTAGACATATGACATTTTATACAAATAACATACTTTTCACAAGACATTGTTTTACAAAACAACTTATCTTATACTAACTCATTTTACTTGGTTATTTATTTAACCATACTTTATGAACTTATTTATACATATCATCTGATCTTATCGTTTTTCAAATGATTCACAAGACAAAGCAAATTACAAGGTTCATGGCTAAACATTTTCTAAACTCCTAAGTCATGAATCCTATTTTCACAAAACCTATGTATCTCACAGGCATTTTTATGCTGACGTACCTATTTTCACATGTGTTTTCAGGAGCTTTTGTGTAGGATGATGATCGTGACACTAGGGCGGACCTGTGCCTTAGAGACATAAAACGAAGATAGACTTAGTTTAATTATGTTCCGAACTCTTTATTTACTGTTTAAGACAATGAAACTTCTATGTTAATAAATAAAATACATCGTTGTATGCCATGGTTATGAAACAATTAATTCTGTTACAACACTCCCCGACGTTTTCCGCCACGTTTTGTATGTTATACGTGGTCGGGGTGTGACAGCAGAGGTATAGGCATCAGACCCAGTCACTTGTGGGAATGTACTCTCATTGGTAGGTGGTTGAGAGGAACTGGTTTGTGTCTGAGCTATATCAACTGCATGCAACAAAGGTAGCATGGATTATGGTAAGATGAGGGGTGAAGGTATTGGTGTAGAAAGAGACATGTCCTTGGGATCAGGACTGAGGAAGATGGATCCAATTGGACCCAGAGCTTCATAATGTGGGGTCCCTGTGCTTATAACCTGATCCTTTTGTGAGGATGCAGGAGGAGTTTTTGGCAATGGTGGAGATCTTTCTACCAACTGCTGTGAGGAAGTAGCAGCAGTGGTTATTGGTGACTTTTGTGTTGTCACTGGCAGTTGCTCTGGGATCTCATCTTTCAGAGTTGCCTTGTTTTTATGGGTTTTGGGGGTTTTTTGGATGTTTTCTTTTTGGTCTTTTTGGTCAGGGTAGGTGTGGGTTTCAAAACAGTGGTTGTGCTGCCTTGATCACCTTGAGTAGTGGGCTCAACAGCAGATACCTGAGGAGCAGTGGTAGCTTCTAAATTCTGCTCAGGCACCTCTGCTTGTGTTTGTTGTAGGTTTTAACATTCTTGTGAATGTTTCAGTAGTTAAGCTGTTTATTTGAAAAGGAGGACCCTGTACAAGTGCATGTGCATTCTCTTTTGAAATTTTTTTATTAAAATGGTAACTCAAAAATCTTGGAAATAATAGAAAAGCCTTTTTCTCAACATTTTTGACCAAATTATCGAAGATTACCTGGGAATAATTAAAATTTTCACCTTTAAGTATAGCATAACCCAGGTATTGTATCTTCAATTGGATTTCATTGAAAGCAGTGGTTTTGTTAGAAACACACATAAGGAGGGTATGAAATAAAAACCTTGTAGCAGATGGAAAACTGCCCTTTTGTAAAGTATCTATTTTTATTTCTTCTCCATACCCTCGTTTAATGGAATCTCCTTGGTACTCTGTTTTCGGAAAAGAATTTTTACCTTCCAGATCATTGAGCTTAAATACTTCAGATATGGCTTGAGGTGTGATTGAGATTTTTACACCTTTTATTGTGGAATTGATGGCAACAACCTTTTTGTCTATCTTTTCAAGAGTTGCATTTTTTCAGAATTCTCGTTGAGTAGCAAGGTAGACGGTTGCATTGTAAGTGAGTAAAGTTTTGTACTTTGTGGAGGATAATGTGTCTATGATGGAATCGAAGGTCTTTGTGTCACTGGGTTTTTCAAGAATACCTAAGTAATTGTGAGACCATTTGTATGGAATTTCAACCTCGGTAGGCTCCTTTGTTTTGGATTTGCTTGCCTTTTTCACCATGATTGAAACAAAGTATGAGAAAAATGAAGTGAGGATGATGAAGATTGTGGGAGAATGTTTGTGGAAAACTGTTTTGAGAAAAGAATTTTGAATTCGATTCGACAGTGAAAACCCTTTTTGGGGGTTTAGGGCAGGGTTTTATATGATGAAAAAGTGAATGCTGATATGGCAGCGGTTACAAAGATCTGACGGATAAATACTGACCACGTGCCAACCTCTGATGATGAGATGAATAATGGAAGAAAGTTGTTTTGGGAAACCACTGATGAAGCAATACCAGTAGTTCACAAAGAAAAATGAAAACAGTGGGTGACTTTCACTATCAGTGGATAGTTTGTGTCAGTGGTTTTAAAGCACTGAAGTTTGTCAACAGTGTTTACCAAGGAAAATGAAGAAACAGAGGTTGACTTTCAGCAGTGGATAGCCATTAACAAACAGATGTTTGCACCAATCAGTGGTTATGGCAGACTTTTAAGGATTTAATGAAAATTTCATTTTTAGCTATTTTTAAGGATGGATTTTTGATTTTCTGAAAACATTTTAATGGTTTTATTCATAGAAAAACAAGATTTTTCTTGTTATTCCATGTTTAGCATGCCAATCCTAGAGACTAAGCTTTCAAAGGTGGATGTATCTAATGCTTTTGTGAGACATCTGCCAGCTGGTCTTTAGTTGGAACATGATGCAGAGAAATCAAACCTTTTTCGTAGCAATCCCTCACAAAGTGATGTCTGATGTCGATGTGTTTGGTGGTTGAATGGGAAACTGGATTTTTGATGATATTTTCTGCTGCCTGGCTATCCAACATGAGTGGTGTCTTCAAGGCAGTGATACCAAAATCCAGCAACTGATTTTGAAGCCACAGGAGTTGGGTTGTACAGCTTGCAGCAGCAATGTATTCAGCTTCAGCAGTGGATGTTGAAACAGCTGCTTGCTTTTTGCTTTGCCAAGAAACCAAGCAATTGCCTAGAAACTGGCACCCTCCTGAAGTGGACTTCCTTGTGGTGTTACATCCGGCAAAGTCACTGTCTGAAAAGCCTGAAAGTTTGATATTCCCATTAGCTGGATACCAGATACCAAGTGTGGGAGCACCTTTTATGTATCTTAAGATCCTTTTTACAACAATGAGATTTGATTTTCTGGGAGCTGATTGACTTCTTGCACAGACACATGTTGCAAACATGATGTCTGGTCTAGATGCAGTTAGGTACAGTAAAGACCCAATCATGCTTCTATAAAGTGTTTGGTCAATCAGCTCATCCTTTTCATCAGACATGACTAGCTTATTGGTTGCCATGGGTGTGCTGCATGGTTTACAATCATTCATATCAAATTTATTTAAAAGTTCTTTAGCATATTTGCTTTGATGAATGAAAGTTCCATTTTGCATTTGCTGAACTTGGAGACCAAGAAAGCATTGCAGCTCACCCATTGCACTCATTTCAAACTTAGCTGTCATGAGTTGCCTAAACTCTTCACACATTTTATTACATGTGCTTCCAAAAATAATGTCATCCACATAAATTTGAACAATCATTAAATCCTTTCCTCTCCATTTTAAAAACAATGTTTTATCAATGGTACCTCTTTTGAAACCATTTGAGAGTAGAAATGTGGAAAGAGATTCATACCAGGCCCTAGGTGCTTGTTTCAGGCCATACAAGGCTTTGTTTAACCTGTAGACATGATCTGGATAAAATGGATCCTCAAAACCTGGAGGTTGACAAACATACACCTCTTCTTGAATTGTACCATAGAGGAAAGCACTTTTGATATCCATTTGGAACACCTTCATCTTGTGGTTGACAGCAAAGGACAGGAACAGTCTTATAGCTTCCAATCTTGCTACAGGGGCGAATGTTTCATCATAATCAATCCCCTCTTCTTGTCTGTTACCTTGAACCACAAGCCTGGCTTTATTCTTGACAACAATGCCCCTTTCATCAGTTTTGTTTTTGAAGACCCACTTTGTGCCGATGGGGCTAACATCTTTTGGCAGTGGTACAAGCTCCTATACTTGTTGTCTTTTAAACTATTGGAGCTCCTCTTGCATGGCTTCTACCCAGCTGTTGTCTTTCAGTGCCTCTTGGTACTTGACTGGCTGATGGAGTGATAGAAACCCAACAAAAAGACAAATGTTTTGGGTTTGGCTTCTTGTGAGCACCCCTTCATTGATGTTGTCAATGATTTGGTCAGGTGGATGAGATCTCAAGAAGATTAAATCTCCTTGGTATGGTATGATGGCATTTTTTGGTGAAGGCTGCAGATGTGTATCATCTGAGCTAACCACTGCTGGTGACTTTGAGGATCCAGTAGTGGCATCAAAAGGTGGTGGAATAGGAGGTAATGGTGTGGACACATGCTGACTTTTATCCACTGTTTGGGGACTTTTGTCAGTAGTGTTTGATGATGTGGAAGCAGTGGTTGATGGGCTACTTTGGTCAACAACTGTTGAGGTAGCAGTGGTTGAGCTTTGACAACTGTTTTGTACAACTGATGCTTTTCCCATTTTGGCAGACTTTTGTTGAGGAATGATGATCTCATACCCATAGTCTGGTGATGAATCCTCTGATGGACTTGCACTGTTAGTCTTGACAGCAACACTTTCAAATGTGAATTTATCAAGATCAAATAAATCAGCAGGATTTGCTGGGATTTTCATTAATAAAAGTTCATTGAACTTTACATTCAAAGTCTCTTCCACTGTTTTAGTCCGTGTTTTAAACACTTTGTAGGCCTTAGCAGTGGTGGAGTATCCCAAAAGATAACCACTGTCTACTTTGGCTGCAAATTTTGAGATGGAATCTTTTAAATTCAAAATAAAGCATGGGCAGCCAAATATTTTAAAATATGAGATCAGTGGTTTGATTTTATACAGAATTTCATAAGCAGTCTTTTTGTGCCTGGGGTTTATTAAAACTCTGTTTTGGACATAGCAAGCAGTGTTTACTGCCTCTACCCAAAAATTCAAAGGTAAACCTGAGTCAGCAACCATGGTCCTAGCTGCTTCAATCAGTGTCCTATTCTTTCTTTCAACTACCCCATTTTGCTCTGGTGTTCTAGGGATGTTGTACTGCCTTACAATCCCTTTCTTCACACAGAAGGCATCCAACTCCTTATTTTTGAATTCTGTGCCATTGTCACTCCTGAAGACTTTTACTGGAAGGTCAAATTGCTTTTCAACCTGTGTCACAAAGTCTTGCAAAATGCCTGCAGTATCATCTTTTGAGTGTAAAAAGAAAGTCCATGTAAACCTAGAGAAGTCATCAATAATAACCAAACAATATCTCTTCTTTTTGAGACTCATGACTTGAACTGGGCCAAACAAATCCATGTGCAGCATTTGCAAACACTGGGTTATTTTGGACTCTTTAATGGACTTAAAGGAGCTTTTATGCTGTTTTCCTTTTAAACAGGAAACACAATGCTCAGGACATGAAAACAATTTTTGTGGTAAGCCTCTTACCAGGCCATTTTTTGAAATTTCAGTGATTGTCTTGAGATTTGTGTGCCCCAATCTTTTGTGCCAAAGTTCTGTCTCTTTGTTAGAGGCAACTGAGAACAGACAGGCATCAGTTCTGGGACACTCTTTTGACAAATCAACAACATAAACATAAACATTGCCACTTCTTTGAGCAACAAGTTTTGTTTTTCCAGTTTTTATTATTGCTTCAATCTTTTCAACCATTTCTGGTCCAACAATCCTACAACACTCCTTTGTGAAGAATGATCCATACCCCTTATCACTCATTTGTGAAACACTCAGGAGGTTGAATTTTAGATTGTCTATCAGATTGACATTTTCAAATTTTACATTTCCAGTTTGTACTGTACCAGACCCCAGAACTTTCCCTTTACTATTATTGCCAAAGGATATATCACCCCCTCCATGGATTTTGAAATCTTTGAGAAGGGCTTTACATCCTGTCATGTGCCTGGAGCCTCCACTATCTATATACCAAAGACTATCTAAGCGTGCAGAAGCTCCCTGCACATGAAGTAAAAGGATTAGTTCATTAGGGTCTCCAAAGCCAATAAGGCTTTGGATGCGGTCTCAACAGTGTCTGGGATGAGTTCAGATGCATGGGCAGTGGTTAGGTCAGGGGTTTGGACAGTTTTAGGACTGTTTCTCTCTAACCACTGTTGTGGGTTTTGACCAATCACCTGCTGATAAACAAAAGGATGCATGTTCACTTTTGGTTTAGAGGGTCTTTTGTAGGTCTCATAAACGTGTGGAATCCTTTGGTAAGATGATTATCCCTTGCCTCTTCTGAATTGGTTAGCAGGGGGTGCATCAGTTACTTGAATATCTCTTTGGCAGATGTTTGATTCAGCTGTTTTGTAACAGCTGTTTGGACTGGCACAAACAGTGGTTGATTTTTAGTGAACTTGACAGATGATGTTGGTGAACTCAATGATGTTTTTGCAGTGTACTCATTCTTTTTTACATCAAAGTTTTTAAGATACACACATTCTTGAGTTTTGTGGTTTGGTTTACCACAGATGGTGCAGCTTTCAGCAGGGACAATGACACTTGTTTTGTTTAAATCATATGCTTTTAAATGGAAACAGTCTTTTGTTAGATGATTCCTTTTTTCACAAAATTCACAAAACAGGTTTTTGATCTTTTCTCTCTTCTTTCTCTTTTCAAACTCCTTTGCAACAGAGTTTTTAACCTCTGTTGGGATGTTCTTGAGAGTGATGACTTTTGCTTTTGGAGCTTTAACACCATCAGTGGTTGTGAAATCCATAGGTTTAAAATTTTCAAGAATGTCACACTCGTCAGACCATGTGGGTTTAAATTGGTATTTCTCAATTTCCACAATAGTAGAGGATTCCACTGGTCTCTCAAGTGTGATTTTGTTACAAAGTTTATCTGTGATTTTCACTTCTTGGCCATTCTTGTTCGTGGGAATGAATTCAGTGGTTATATCAGTGGTTTGAACAGATTTTTCAAAAGCAGTGTTTTCATCATCATGTTTTCTATAACCAATACCAAATTTCACATTGCTTTTAATCTGTTTTTCAAGCATTACTTCATACCCTTTGCAGGATTCCTGATGTGTGCAAAATGCAACATATAAATTACATCAATTGTGGCATAAAACTAACCCTTTTTTAGTACTAATGTTGGAAAAAATGTGTTTTTGTCTTCCTTTTGTATTTTCAGGATTAAATGAGCTCAAATTAACAAAAGAAGCAAAAAGGCAACTAAATCTAACATAAATACAAGAAAAGGAATAAACGTGGTATGCCCGACCTCCCCGAAAGCATCTTCCCAAGCAAAACAAGAAAACAGGAGGCTGAACACGCCCCGTGCTCAATGAGCACGGGGGCGTGCCCAAGTGTCAGCATAAAAGACAAAGTTGTAGAAGCTTCCATTGCCCACCACGGGGCCGTGCTTAACGGACACGGGGTCGTGGTCAACTATAAGATTCGCAGAATCCAGGCAAATCTTGATAGTACAGATATGCTTCTGCACACGGGGTCGTACCCAGCGGACACGGGGCCGTGGTCAACTAATAAAAATAAGAGCAATTAATGAAGACAGAGAAGGATGTGGACACGGGGCTGTGCCCACTGGACACGGGGCCGTTCCCGAGCTTCTGTTCAGCCTATAAATAGGAGTGCTTGGCTCAAGCTCAAACCATCCCTTGGCACACCACCTCTCTCACACTGCACCCACCACCCACCACCACCATAACACCATCATCCATTGTCCATCATAGAGTGTGTGAGTCGTCTCGGGATCCAAGATTGATCGTAAGAGTTCTTGACAATCAAGGCCATGTTTGCCTAAGTCTCTTACATCACTTGGTGAAGACAATGTGTCTAGTGTAATACTTTTTATTTTTAATTTTTCGCACTTTTTAATTCGTTATGTATTAATGACTTTAATAACTAGTTTCTTATGTTGAAGGTGATTCTTCCTTATCGTTTGTCCGTGGTGTCTTGGCATTATTTTACTGTCTATATAAAATAAAAGATTTTCACCATTCATATCTCCACAGTCTATATGGAGGTATGTTGGCTACCTGGTCGGGGGTTAAGGGAACGGTTTGGTAAGAGTGTTGCCATTGTTCAGTGTATAGATCCTGCAAAGGACCTGGGTCAAATTTAGTAGGACCTCCTTCAATACTTAACGGTATTGGATGGCGGGGGTCCAAACTCTTTGATCCCCTCATAAGTTAAACTACTATTAATAATTTAACCCGGCTACTTAAGACTGTATCCCTGCTGACTCAGACTATTTAGCCGAGGGTAACGTCACCTTCAAAAGAGGGGCCTACCACATTATGCATTAATAACTTAATTAATTATCTTTCAATAATCCGACCCTTTAGGATTGTATCCTTGCTGACTCAAACTACTGGGTTGAGGGTAACGTCACCTTCAAAAGAGGGGCCTACTACAATAACTAAGATAATCTCTTAAATAGTGCAAAAGTGCGGAAATAATCAAAGGTTACACTAAACACGAGTCGGAGCCAAGTGATTTATCTTGTCTATCTGTTTTTCTTTTATTTTTATTTTTCAACATTTTAGTTAGTTTTTATTTTCTTAGTTTAAAACATTTTTCTAAACTTTTTGATTTGATTAGACGTTGAGGATAAACCGGTACTAAAAGCTCTTGTGTCCTTGGACGACCTCGGTATCTTACCAACACTATACTACGCTCACGATGGGTGCACTTGCCCATATGTGTGTTTAGTGTTAGTAAATATCGTGTTTTATAAATTTAAAACTTGGCTAAAGAAAGTGTAAAAGGGCTTAAAATATACTTAAACTTATATACACACTTCACATGCATCAAGTTTTTGGCGCCGTTGCCGGGGACACAAGGATTTTAAGAAAGTTAGGTATCAACGGCCTAATCATTTTTCTTATTTTTCTATTTTTTTAAGGATTTTTCTTAGTTTTTCAGCATCTGCAGAGCTCAGCACGGGCCGTGCCTGGTCGGACACGGGCCATGCCCAGCATTGTTACTGGCAGTTTTTATTTTTCGAGTTACAGAGAGCTGAGCACGGGGCCGTGTCGGTGCAACACGGGACCGTGTCCAACTCCCCAGTAACTGGGATCCGGAAAACAATAACTGTATCTCCGACCACGGGCCGTGTTCGCAGAACATGGGGCCGTGGTGAACCTTCTGACCAACGTTCTTTTCTGTTTTTATTGCAGGAATTGGAACCCGGGCGCCACATTTGAACTTCCTACGTAGTGCATGAGCTCCAGTTCTAGTAGAGACATAAAAGAACCCCTAGAAGAACCCGAACGCTTTCTCAGAAAAAGACTTAAAGCTAAAAACAAAGAGAAAGTTTCGGGGGAACCATTTCCAATGGCGGACCAACGTACCCTCATGGATTACCTACGACCCACTGTGGGTAATCTCGGCGCCGCTATCAGTGCACCAAATGTCGAAGCCAATAACTTCGAACTTCGACCGCATTTGATACAAATGCTTCAAAACTCCGCAACCTTTCATGGGCTTGCGGACGAGGATCCCCATCTACATATAAATAATTTCTTAGAAATATGTGATACCTTTCGGATCAATGGAGCATCAAACGACGCCATCCGCCTTCGAATGTTTCCATTTTCACTAAAAGACCGAGCTAAGGCTTGGCTCAACACCCTCCCAGTTGGCTCGGTAAACACCTGGGATGAACTAGCCCAAAAGTTTCTATATAAGTATTTCCCTCCTGCTAAAACGGCTAAATTAATGACTGAAATTAACATATATTCACAAGAGGATGGGGAATCGTTATATGAAATTTGGGAAAGGTTCAAGGAGTTACTAAGAAAGTGTCCTCATCACGGTCTTGCGGTATGGCAACAAGTATCCACTTTCTACAATGGGTTGTTGCCACACACAAGACAAACACTTGATTCTAGCTCCGGGGGACTTCTAGGTAATCGTCGCCCAAATGAAATATACAATCAAATTGAGGAAATTGCTCAAACCTATTTTCAGTGGTACACTCCCCGAGGTAATAAATCTATTGCCCCGAGCGCCCATAAGGTTGATGAAAGCACTTCTTTACAAGCCCAAATCGAGGCCCTTTCTTCAAAAATCAAAAAGTTAGAAATGGTAAAAACGGCCTCGGTTATGGCTTGTGAGGGGTGTGGTGGACCACATGAAAATTGGAGTTGTATGAAAGAAGTAGATGATCAAACAGAAACGGTAAACTACATTTATAATAGACCTAGGCCGTCGGGTCCACCAACGGGTACCTACAACCAAGGATGGCGTAACCAACCTAACCTTGGTTGGAGAGATCCCGGCAATAGTAGTAACCAACAAAACCAACGAACTAACTTTCAACAACCACAAAACTTTTCTCAACAACAAGGTGGACGAGAAAGGCTTGAAGATACTGTATCTCGCCTCATCTCCGACACCGAAAAGAAAAACTCGGATCGATTTCAGCAATTGGAATCGAATTTTAGAAATCAACAAGCTAGCATTCTAAACATTGAAAAACAATTAAATCAAGTAGCTCAAAATTTCTCCGAGAGACCACAAGGCGCGTTACCAAGCAATACCGAAACCAACCCAAAAGCGCAAGTACATCTCATCACATTGAGAAACTGAACCGTGGGTCCAGAGGAGGCTCCATTACCGCCGGCTGAAAAAAGCCAATCCAGCCAAACCACGACTCCACCCGCACCACAACCAGAAAAGGCTTCTCCACCAAATCAATAGCCCACCAAGACTCCTCCAGTTCCATACCCCGGTCGGTTAAATCGTCAAAAGACCGATGAGCAATTCGCAAAGTTCGAAAATTTACTAAAACAATTGCATGTTAATATTCCTTTTATCGAGGTCCTAACCCAAATGCCTAAATATACAAAATTTATGAGGGACTTCCTCACTCACAAAAGGAAAATTGAATCATTGCAATTAGTTAACTTAGGCGAACAATGCTCCGCCTTAGTACTCAACAAACTCCCACAAAAGAAAATTGATCCCGGAAGCTTCACGATTCCTTGCTCGATTGGGGAATCCCCCATTCGTAATGCACTAGCCGATCTTGGGGCTAGCACTAACCTCATGCCCACATCATTGTTCAAACGACTCGGCCTAGGAACAACGAGCCCTACAAAGATGAGCATACAACTCGTCGACAGATCCGTCAAATTTCCACAAGGTGTCGCTAAAAATTAATTGGTCAAAGTTGACAATTTCGTTTTCCCGACCGACTTTGTCATCCTAGACATGGAGGAAGACGCCGATGTCCCTCTCATCCTCGGGAGGCCATTTCTAGCCACCGCCCAAGCAGTGGTGGATATGAATGATGGAACACTAACATTGAAGTTTGGGGACGAGGAAGTGAAGTTTGGAGTTGGAAAGAGAGTAGAAGACGAAGACCCGGTCAACTACATGAAGGTCATAGACTCAAGCTTGGATGACGCTCTCCGACGGTGTAGCATGGGATGCAAAACATCCCACTTGGGTAACATATGACCAGGCTTTTGGTCTAGCCAAGGACCCTTATAAACGTGGCGCACCACGGAGGCATTCCGCGGAACTATCCTTAGTTTAGTTTAGATTAATCTTTATGTTTTCTAGTTAGTTTTAATTTTCAGGAATAAAATACACTTAGGATGGCAAAACAAGGGAAACTTGAACCAGCACCCCATGCAGGAAAACAGGGTCATCCGACAATTTTCTTCATTAACAGTAAGTTCAGCACGGGCCGTGTCCGCCCAACACGGCCCCGTGCTGCACAGTCTGCAGAAATGACCCAGTTCAGGTAAACTGGACACGGGCCGTGTTCACCCAACACGCCCCCGTGTCCAGGCTTCTGTTTCTTTTGTTTAATTTTTGTTACTAGCACTTGAACACGGGGCCGTGCCCGGACAACTCGGGGTCGTGTCCAGCGCCCAGTAACACAATTTTTTTCTTTTTCACACCTTTTTACACATTCAATCAACCTAAAAACTTATTTTTGGGACACATTGAGGACAATGTGTAATTTAAGTGTGGGGGGGATGCTAAAACCTTGAATCTTGCAAGTCCTAACTACAAGCCTTACACAAAACTCTATTGGAACCGCTAATCAACCCAAATTTTTTTTCAAAAAAAAAAATCATTTTTTTACTTGTCTAGGTTTAACTCGGGAAATTCAAGTTCTAAAAAGGTAATATTTTTACAATTTTACAACCGATAGCGTCGTGATAAAAAGAACCAACATAAGAAAATTATGAAAAGGCATAACAAGCTTAGTTAAAATTTAATTATATATACTTGATCACATAAAAACCCATTCCCACAAAAGTGAGTTTTGAGCCTTTATTGAGCATACAAATACATATCTTTAAATTAAATGCTCATTTTTCGTTTCTTGTGTGAATTGCCGCTTGGTTCTTATAACTCTAGAACTTGCCACGACGATACATTCCCAGTCCTTACCAACTTAAACACGAGTAAGTAAATGATGGAGGCATTAGGACTAACCCTTGTTATTTCTACACCATTGTTTTTTTTACCACCTACGCAAAATCCCCCTAGTTAACCCCTTTGAGCCTAAACCTTTTCATTTCTTAACCCAAACCAAACACTCTTTCACCCACCAAAACCTTTTTATTTTTAACCCTTTGTTTTAGTAATAAGCTCGGTTTTTCGTTTTTGACTTTGAAAAAAAATTATGTTTTGTTGATGAAGCAAAAGAAATAAACAAACAAGTTCATCAAAAATAACTTTGTTTGAATAATAGCATCATCAAAATAAAAATTGCAAAAATTAAAAGTCTTTCGAAAACCGACGCTTTTTACGCTTTTTCGCTCTTTTCTACTAACCACTAACCCAACCACCTACCTTTAACCCAAGCCTAACCCTTTACCCAAAAGTCCTCTTGATATTTACAAAGGTATATAGTTAAAAAGGAGGAGGATTGATTACTTGGCAAGCCTATGGTAGGAGTAAGTTCCATGCCGCTCTCGAGTGATTCACTAAAATACATCTTCGGCCGAGTGTTGAGTGATCCCCCGTGAGGTATGTGAACTTATATATAAATGGAATTTTAAAAGGCATGCTATGCCCTAATAAGTAATTTATCTTATGAAAAGTTTTAAATAAATCATGACGAACAGGATTGTAAATAAATAAAAATAAAACTAAATAAAGAATCTTGGAAATCCCGACACTCTATGACAAGCCCAAAAACATTCTTTTCTACCAATTCCATTTGGGAGTGTAAAGCCACATTATAAAGAGTTTTACTTGAGGACAAGCAAAGATTCAAGTGTGGGGGTATTTGATGTGTGCAAAATGCAACATATAAATTACATCAATTGTGGCATAAAACTAACCCTTTTTAGTACTAATGTTGGAAAAAGTGTGTTTTTGTCTTCCTTTTGTATTTTCAGGATTAAATGAGCTCAAATTAACAAAAAAAGCAAAAAGGCAGCTAAATCTAACATAAACAGAAGAAATGGAATAAACGTGGCATGCCCGACCTCCCCGAAAGCATCTTCCCAAGCAAAACAAGAAAACAGGAGGCTGAACACGCCCCGTGCTCAATGAGTACGGGGGCGTGCCCAAGTGTCAGCATAAAAGACAAAGTTGTAGAAGCTTCCATCGCCCACCACGGGGCCGTGCTCAGCGGACACGGGGTCGTGGTCAACTATAAGATTCGCAGAATCCAGGCAAATCTTGATAGTACAGATATGCTTCTGCACACGGGGTCGTGCCCAGCGGAGACGGGGCCGTGGTCAACTAATAAAGACATGAGCAATTAATGAAGACAGAGAAGGATGTGGACACGGGGCCGTGCCCACTGGACACGGGGCCGTGCCCGAGCTTCTGTTCAGCCTATAAATAGGAGTGCTTGGCTCAAGCTCAAACCATCCCTTGGCACACCACCTCTCTCACACTTCACCCACCACCCACCACCACCATAACACCATCATCCACCACCATCATCCATTGTACATCATAGTGTGTGTGAGTCATCTCGGGATCCAAGATTGATCGTAAGAGTTCTTGACAATCAAGGCCATGTTTGCCTAAGTCTCTTACATCACTTGGTGAAGACAAAGTGTCTAGTGTAATACTTTTTATTTTTAATCTTTTCGCACTTTTTAATTGGTTATGTATTAATGACTTTAATAACTAGTTTCTTATGTTGAAGGTGATTCTTCCTTATCGTTTGTCTGTGGTGTCTTGGCATTATTTTACTGTCTATATAAAATAAAAGATTTTCACCATTCATATCTTCACGGTCTATATGGAGGTATGTTGGCTACCTGGTCGGGGGTTAAGGGAACGGTTTGGTAAGAGTCTTGCCATTGTTCCGTGTATAGATCCTGCAAAGGACCTGGGTCAAATTTAGTAGGACCTCCTTCAATACTTAACGGTATTGGATGGCGGGGGTCCAAACTCTTTGATCCCCTCATAAGTTAAACAACTATTAATAATTTAACCCGGCTACTTAGGACTGTATCCCTGCTGACTCAGACTACATAGCCGAGGGTAACATCACCTTCAAAAGAGGGGCCTATCACATTATGCATTAATAACTTAATTAATTATCTTTCAATAATCCGACCCTTTAGGATTGTATCCTTGCTGACTCAAACTACTGGGTTGAGGGTAACGTCACCTTCAAAAGAGGGGCCTCCTACAATAACTAAGATAATCTCTTAAATAGTGCAAAAGTGCGGAAATAATCAAAGGTTACACTAAACACGAGTCGGAGCCAAGTGATTCATCTTGTCTATCTATTTTTCTTTTATTTTTATTTTTCAGCATTTTAGTTAGTTTTTAGAGTTAAATGCCATTTTAGTCCCTGTGGTTTGGGCCATTTTGCCAGTTTAGTCCAAAGGTTTCATTTTTAACCTGTGGGTCCAAAAAGGTTTCACAGTTGCCATTTTAGTCCACTTGGTTAACTTCATCCATTTTTTCTGTTAACGAGAAGGCCAATTTGGTCATTTTGTATGTAATTCTGTTAACTAAAAGGGCAATTCAGCCATATAAAATGACCGAAATGGCCTTCTGGTTAACAGAAAAAATGGATGAAGTTTACCCAGTGGACTAAAATGGCAATTGTGAAACCTTTTTGGACCCACTGGTTAAAAATGAAACCTTTGGACTAAACTGGCAAAATGGCCCAAACCACAGGGACTAAAATGGCATTTAACTCTAGTTTTTATTTTCTTAGTTTAAAACTTTTTTCAAAACTTTTTGATTTGATTAGACGTTGAGGATAAACCAGTACTAAAAGCTCTTGTGTCCTTGGACGACCTCGGTATCTTACCAACACTATACTACGCTCACGATGGGTGCACTTGCCCATATGTGTGTTTAGTGTTAGTAAATATCATGTTTTATAAATTTAAAACTTGGCTAAAGAAAGTGTAAAAGGGCTTAAAATATACTTAAACTTATATACACACTTCACACGCATCAATTCCACCCGTTTTTCACATGTGATTTGGGTGGATTCCAACTCCTTTTTACAAACATGATATTTTTCTATCATTGTTTGGAGTTGGGTTTTGGTATTGCTTTGCTCTTCTTTTAGACAACTAATTTCTTTGTCTTTTTCAGCCAACTTGATTTTAAGTTCTTTTAATGACTTCTCAAATTTGACTTCATCAATTAAGACCCTATTCCGAAGGTTTTCATTCACCTCTTTGATGCTAGCAAATGCAATAATGCATTTGTCTGAACACAGATTTTTAAGAACCTGAGGTGATACCTTGGCAGCTGCCATCATAGCACAATCACATTGATGATTATTTTCTTCATCAGCTCTTTTTTCTTTCTCACCCTCTTTCTCCTCTTCTTTTTATTCCTTGTCTTCTTTGGACCAAGGATCAACCAGTGGTTCAATCAGGGTTTCTGAATTTTCTCCCAGCAGTAGTTCACCAACAACTGCAGTAACCACTGCTTCAGCCACTTTATCCACTGTTTCAGCACTTAGCTGCTCTTCTTCAACTTCAACCCCTTCTGGTATTGACTCTAATGCCATCAGACAAAATTCATCATTAGAAGGATCATTAAAAGCATAGAGTGCAAAATTTTCATCACCAAGCTCATCAGGCATGCTGCTCCAGTCAACAAAGCCTTGGGTGAAAAAGCTTTGTTGATCTGGTTGAACTACTGTTGGAGCAGCTGGTTGAGGTGCAACAGGTTGCACTTGTGCCTGAGGGACAGGGGTTTGTAAATACTGAATTTGTGGAGCAGTGGTTTGAACATAATGCACAGGCACAGGGGTTGCAGCATAATGAGCAGTGTTAACATGAGCTGCAGGGGTATATTGGGTATAGTGGACAGTGTTTTGGTGTTGTGGTCTAGGATTTAAGCTGGGATGAGTTATAAAAGGACCAGTGGTTTGACTCCTACACTCCCTAGCAAAATGACCTAGTCTATTGCACTTATAACACTTGATTTTTGATTTATCCAATCCCACCCTCAAATTCCCATGTAACCCTGGGAATTTTCTCCCTGTTCTTTTATAGAATTTGCTTGTTCTTACACTAAGCAAAGCCAATTGATGCAAAATGTCCATTTCTTCTAAGTCAGTGGGATCAAAGTGCTGTAAATCATTGAGTTCAAAGCACAAGTTATCAGAGTTCTGGCTTTCTCCATTTGCTGTGAAAGCAAAGTTGGATGAGTGAGGATCAGAGTTGAAATTACCTCCAGCAGTTATGTCAATAAAATGATCATAACTCTGATCCTTACTGCTGTCAGACTCTTCTTGACCAAGAAAAGCTATGTTACCAAATGAATAGTCATCTTTAACTTTGCCAGACTCTTGCAACTTCTTTTTCTGGTTTAACTCCCTTTCATAGGTCAGGAGTCTACCATGAAGTTGGGTCAGTGTCAGGTCTTTGAACTCAGCAGAATTTCTAGTCACAAAAGCAATTTTGTCCCATTTTTCAGGTAGTGATCTAAGAAACCTGCTATTTTGTGTTGATTTTGGAAATTCAACTTTAACAAGTCTTAGCTCACTAATGAGACAACTGAAATGTTCAAACTGTTGGGTCAATGATTCACCCTTAATGTGACAAAAGGTTTCATACTGCTGATTCAGAATTTCCCTATTGTTTTCAATTACTTCTTCGGTTCCCCCAAATTGTTCCTTAAGTGCATCCCATAATTCTTTGGCACTGTTACAATGTAACAGCCCAGCATAGATTTCATTTGGTAATGCAGATGTAATGATGCTAAATGCTTTGGCATCCAGTTCGAACTTTTGAAAATCAGTTTCAGTATAGTTTTCATAACTTTTAGGTTCGAATTTCTCTGGATCCTCAGCACTTGGCACCATTGGAACATGGGGACCAAAAACAACGGATCTCTAACATCCAGTATTTTGTTGAGCAAGGATATGACCCATCCTTCTCTCCCAGATGTTGTATTCATTACGTTTAAGCATAGGTGGTTTGAAAAGAGAGCCGATGTTATTCTTATCATCTTGTGATTGTGACGTCATCCTGGTTGTTTTACAGGCACTGATTAATCAACTTTGATGGTGATTAAACCTTACTCTGTTTTTCAACAAAACGAACAAATATCAGTATCAATGATTTTGAGCTGAACTATTTACGTTAAAATGATTGTTATATCAAATTTGACTGTCCGAGCTCTGATACCAATTGTTAGGATCTGAGTTTGGTTTTGATTGTGTTTTACGTTTGAAATAAGATGAAGATGGATGAGTAGTGCAGCAGAATTTAAGATGGAAACAAACTTTGCACACAATCAAATAGGAGATTTGCTTTAATCAAACATTTTCAACAAAGAACCGAAAGATTGAATTTATTTCAATAACGATTACAATGCATGTATGAATACAAACTCCCCCTCAGCCTGAGCTCACACTGTTTGTTCGTGCAGGAAGAAGATTTTGTGAAGAGCTAATAGAACAGTGCATGGTACTGTTCTATTTATAGGCACGGAACAAACCACTGAGGCATCAATGCTGACGTCACCATGAAAGTGACATCTAACCTCCTAACAACTTCTAACAACTGATCTATACAAACACTGCTTAAGCTAACAACTGATATACAATACATTACATGATTAAACTAAACTACTGCTGGTCCTTCCACTGTTGTGACTTCAGCAATACTTGATAACTACCAGCAGTGCTTGACCCAAAGCAGTAGATTGAACAGCAGGGCTTTAGTCTTTGACTTGATCAGCGGTTGAAGGTCAGCAGTTGTAACGATCAGTAGATAGGAGGTCAGCAGATGTTGAAACCACTTTCAAGGGGAGAGACTTGTAACACAACATCTGCTTATTCTGGATCCACTGTCCTGATCCAGTTTTGGCTTTAATTATCTGTTCCTCTGATAGGGTTCAATCCCAACAAATAATATATTTTTTTTATTTGACGTTTTTCAAGAGTGGGATATATATTTAAGGAAGCGATGATTGTTAAACTAGAAAAAAGGAAACGATGGTTTATAACATCCAATCATCTTGCTTAATTGCATAATTTTCTCTTCTCCGCAACTAAAGAGCCCAAAATAATTTGTTGGTATTTGAGGTAGGATATTTCTTATGATAAGCATATTCTATATCCTCGATATAACCATTATAAGTAACCCATGTCGATCACATTAAATATACTGTAGTGTAACTACATACTTTATCTAGTGCACTTATTTCAATTAATAACATAATTAAAACCTAAAAACGATCCACATTTGTAATCGGAAAATAGCAAACCGGATAGTTAATTAAGTTTCAATTTGGGTATCTGAAATGTGAATTTGAATTTTGATTCGATTATTCATCCTACAAATCTTGCTTATATAATTCAGATAGTCAAATTAGAATAAAATCGCATAATATCCGACTTAATCAAATATCAAAACTGAACAAATTGGTTGAATTTGATTAGCTTGGACACAGTTTTCAATTTAGAACGGTTTAGTTTTCAGTTAGGGTTAAAAAAAATTAAAACAAAATAAACCGATGAACACACCTAACAAGAGATACAAAATGTGAATAAAAGTTTTGTACTACCCACACCCACTAGAACAACATAACTATTTTAAATTAATGACAATTGTAAGGGCTCACAACTAAGGTTGTGTACTGTGAGTTGGCGCCCTATACCACCTCATCAGTCATGGGTGCCAAACATCGTTGCCCACCGTTAATGATGGCGTCATTGCCCCCTTTTGCCAACCCAATAAATGACATTCGTCCCCTTTTGAGCAATCACATCATTTTCTTTTTTTATTATATTTAGTTTATTAGTTAACTCATTACACCAAGTTATTGGTGGTTTAAATTTTCCTTTGCCTAAGTATACGTGACACCGAGGTGACAACACTTTTTGAAAGATTTAGTTATCCTATGACACATAGTCTAAGACCATTTGTAATGGTTTGTTATATTTTCACGCCCCATAACACCTAGGATTTTTAACACTTCTTCACGCTCTGCACACCACTGCAAGCTAATTTTTAACGGGCGTGAACTCACCATTTGTGAATCCACTCATGCCTGAAACCCAGTTTGCTTTTCATGTGGATTTAGTTTGAGGTGATGTAACAACTCTCGCCAAAATTACTATTTCTTATTTTATTATGTCCAATAGGAAACCCTAATTGAGACCCCCAAGTAATATTGCATGACCAATAAAATTTTCAGAACAATTGGAACTAGGATCAGGGCCCCTAAAACTCAGGGGGGGTATTCCCTAATTGACAATTATCCACACAGTTTGATGTACAATGCGAAAATCGTCGAACGGTTGACTCACCTATGCTAGGAATACACAAGGCTACCCTTCCCTAGAAGTGCACCCGTCACCCCACGCGACAGCCTGTGGCGCCACGCGACAGGGACAACTTTTCAGTATATATTCCAAGGGTTGGCACTTGCATGGTTGCGTTGGTTCGACATTCAAATTCGTTTTGTACACTGAGTTATTCGTTTTTTTGTTCGAAAATCACATTCACAATAGCAAAACGCTGCTACGATCAAGGGTAATAACTCGATCACTGCTACGATATAATGTCCGATCGATTGAAACTGATCCGACGGATGTTTAAGTGCTGCCCGTAATTGGGCTATACTTTGTCATTCGTCGTGAGGGTTTTGATCTCGTGAATTATCGTAAATGTTGTATTAAGTTACTGACCTAGTTTCGTATACATTGTTGTTTAAATTAGGTTATCAGGCTTATCAGTAGGCTAAACTATGTCCGTCTAAACTTGCAATGTGAGTCATTCTCTTTTTATCAACAATGTTTTGCAATACTCCAATTATTTTCAAAGGTTATAATTACAGGGATTAAGTCGTGGTCATCTTGAATCACTGGCAAGTGGGGTATTGTGCACATTACTAATTTCTCATAGTTAGGTTCATCAACCTAACAGTGATAATCATCACTACTTGGGTGAAAGGACCCAATAGTGGTAAGACCATCGTTACCAGGGTGTGACACGATGCCAGATAAAAATAAGATAGTAGCCATTGTAATCGCTCTTATGCTGTAATTCATAACTATGTGTCATTTTATGTAAACTGAGTGACTCGCCGGTATTTCCCCGCTGATAAAATATTTTTAAAACACGTTTCAGGTGACCTACTGTGAATCAAGGAAAAGTGCTACGGAGCACTAATAAAACTTGAAGTGGTGGCTCGGTTAAATAAATAAACATGTTTTGTAAAACAGGGAATTTCCGCGTGAAATTCCTCTATTGTAAATTACGGGGTTTTGTCCCAAATTATGAAATAAAATAATTGGTCGTTTACAAGTTTTAAAAGATCCTGTTAAACTTCCGCTGTCAACTCAAATAATAAATACCATGGGTTTCTGTCTCGCGGCTCCTAGACCGGGTCACACCGGGACGAGGGCCGTGACAGGAAAAGGTGGTATCAGAGCCACTGATTTAAGGTAATTAAGTATTTAGAAATACTTAATTTAATTGATTGCCATTCTGTGATTCTGTGGAAAATTTCAATAAATAACATTCTGACTATGATTTTATGTTTCCTTATATTTGGATAGCATGAATGAGTTGTCTGAAGCTCTTCAGAATCTCACCATCTATTCTGCTGGTATGGAAGTTTCTAGAGACTTTTCCGATTATCTGGCCGATACTGACGAACCTATGGAGTTCCAGGCTCAAGCCCAGGAGAAACCTAAGACAAAGAAAAGAAGGAGAATCGTAGGCTGGAAACGCGCACGGAGGAAGAAGCTAGCTGCCCAGAGGATTAAAAGTACTGAGGATCCCAGGAATAAAGGCAAAGAAAATGAGATCGGGGAAAGTTCAGGGCAAGCCCAAGAAATGCCACCGTGGGAAGAGTTGGATCGTAAACTAGCAAATTGTGACCTCATTGGACCTACCAATGAAGACCTCTTCAATTACCCAATTGAATCACAACTTCCAGTTAATTTGGAACCTGTTATCCCAAACCCCATTATCAGCCACCAACTTCTACCAGGAGAGCTGGAGGAGTGGTGGACAAGTGATTGGCAATTTCAGAATCTCTTGAATAACCCTAATACTTTTTCCCTCAGTTTGACCCTAAGCCTGCACCAAACCCACCGATGAGCACCGAGAACTTGGCTGAACTCCGCCACTATGGTGAGGAGCTGGTGGATGCAGGAAATAGAATTCGGGAAGTAGGGGAGAGGATATCATGGAAATACGACGAAAAGGAACGTCGTTTCTGAAGTGCCAGCTGACGGGGATTGTATGTGGTTTTGTGTTTAATAATAATAAAATAATAATAATAATGATAAAAATATAATCATGTAAAATAACCTAAAATAAAACTTTTGTAACATAACTGGTGTGTACGGATGCCTATTAAAATATATAAAAAGATCAACGTCGCAAGGTCGACAATTTTGGCTATACGTGCTTATGTGTAATTGCTTTATTATGTTTGGTTATTATTTATTGTGAGCCAATAATTTATATATTTATATATTGAATATTATCAGATGGAACACGCTGATAATGAACCAGTTAACGAAGTTAATCAATCTAAGCAAAACAATGGAGATCAATTTCTGAATAGGCAAGATATAGAAAATATCGTTGCTCAGGGAATAGCCAATGCTATTCCAGCAATCCTTGCTGCTGCCCGAAATCCAGTTGAACCTCAACCAATTATTCCTAGCAAACGTACTCGTGATGACAATTTCAGTAATAGTGTAAATGGAGGCGACAACAATAATAATAAGGATAATGATGTGATGCAAGCCGCATTACTTAAGAAAATGAAAGCTGCAACGCCTGGTTGCACTTACAAGGAATTTCTTGCCTGTAAACCAGTTGAATTTGCAGGCAATGAAGGGGCGACTGCTGCACTGTGTTGGTTAGAGAAAACCGAAGCAGTAATTAAAATAACTAAATGTGCCGAGGAAGACAAGGTGATGTACGCGTCGCATCTTTTTAAAGAAGGAGCGTTAGAATGGTGGAACACCGTACTACAAGCCAAGGGAAGTGATGTGGCGTATGCCATGAATTGGGCAGAATTTAAAAGTCTAATAGAAAGAAAATTATGTCCCGAATATGAAAAGGAACAAATGACAAATAAGTTCCTGAACCACCGGATGGTGGATGTAGATTGTCGAGGATATACTTCGACATTCTTCGAATATGCTAGAGTTGTACCTACCCTAGTTTCGCCAGAACTGGTACTTATTTCTCGCTATATTTGGGGTTTGATTGGCGAAATCCGTGATATCGTTAAAGCTGCGAGACCTCGCACCAATGACGATGCAGTGGAATTAGCCAACACTTTGACAGACGGACTGGTGCGTACGCGAGAAGAAAATAGAAAGAAGGAAGTAGCCCAAAAGATTACCCAAGAATTTCGTGTGGGTAATAGTAGCAATTTCAAGAAAAAGGGAACCGGGCAATCTTCCACTGTTCCATTTTGCAGTACCTGTAAAAGAAATCATTTTGGAAGATGCAAAGGGTATTGCAATTTTTGCAAAATTCCAGGGCATCAAGAAGAAGACTGCAGAAGGAAGAAATACACAATTTGCTTCAACTGTGGAGAAGTTGGACATTTTAGACCAGACTGCCCTAAACTGGTCAAACCAGCTGACAACAAAGCCAAACCTGCAGAAGGAACTACCAAGAAAAATGCAAGAGCCTTCCAGTTGACTACCCAGGAAGCAGAATTAATCTCAGATGTAATAGCTGGTACGTTCCTAGTTCACGACGTTTATGCAAAAGTATTATTTGACTCTGGTGCAAACCAAAGTTTTATATATACTTCATTCTGCCAAGCTCTTAACCTACCCTTAACCAACCTTAGACAAAATTTTTACGGTAGAAACGGCATATGGGAATTTTGTTAACAAAGATAAGGTTTTGCAAAAAGGAAAGATAGAACTCGTAGGCCATAAATTTTCTGCAAACCTGTTACCTATGAATTTAGCCGGATTCGATGTTGTATTAGGAATGGATTGGTTAGTAGCCAACCATGCTCGAATCCTCTGTGATAAGAATTCCATATAAATTCATACACCTACAGGAGAAATAGTAGTGATTAGAGGAGACAAGCCACGTAAGCCAATGAAATTCATTTCAGTAATGAAAATGGCCAGTTATTCAAGAAAACAAGGAATAGTGTATATGATTTCGGTAATCATTAACACTAAGGGTAAGGAACTTAAGGAAATTCCAGTAGTATCAGAATACCCGGAGGTATTCCCAGAAGAACTACCTGGATTACCACCCGATAGGGAAGTAGAATTTTGAATTCATCTAATTCCTGGAACTACACCGATAGCTAAGGCACCTTATCGGTTAGCACCCACTGAAATGTTAGAATTGAAAAAGCAATCAGATGAATTATTAAGCAAAGGATTCATACAACCTAGTTCATCCCCTTGGGGAGCTCCAGTATTGTTTGCGAAAAAGAAAGATGGGTCGATGCGAATGTGTATCGATTATAGGGAATTGAATAAGATTACAATTAAGAATCGATACCCATTACCTAGGATTGATGATCTTTTTTATCAACTTCAGGGAGCTAGATATTTTTCTAAGATAGATTTACGCTCCAGAAACCATCAGTTGAAAGTACAAGAAGAAGACATACCTAAAACTGCCTTCAGAACTAGGTATGGTCATTACGAGTTTACAGTCATGCCCTTTGGGTTAACCAATGCTCCTGCAGCATTCATGGACATGATGAATAGGATCTGTAAACCGTATTTGGATAAATTTGTAATTGTCTTTATCGACGATATACTTATTTATTCCAAAAGCCAGGAGGAACATTGTGAACACCTGCATGTACTCTTAACTTTGTTAACAAAAGAGAAGCTTTATGCCAAATTCTCGAAGTGTGAATTTTGGCTGCAGGAAGTGCAATTTTTAGGACACATGGTAAATCACGAAGGTATTCACGTAGATCCCTCCAAAATAGAAGCGATCACCAAATGGAAAGTCCCGCAATCAGCTATGGAAGTTAGAAGTTTTCTAGGGTTAGCTAGATACTACAGACGATTCATTAAAGATTTTTCTAAAATAACTGTGCCATTAACTAAGCTAACCTGTAAATCAGTTAAGTTTGAATGGGAACCTAGACAGGAAGAGGCCTTTAGGATTTTAAAACAAAAGTTAACAAACACCCCAATTCTTGCCTTACCAGAAGGGACAAAAGATTTTGAAGTTTACTGTGATGCTTCTAAGCTAGGATTAGGATGTGTTCTAATGCAACGCAAAAAGGAAATTGCGTATGCCTCAAGGCAATTGAAAAAGCACGAAGAAAATTATACGACTCACGACTTAGAATTTGGAGCGATAATTTTTGCCCTTAAGATTTGGAGACATTATCTGTACGGAAGTAAGTTTACTGTCTATACAGATCATAAGAGTTTAAGGTATATATTTGGGCAAAAAGAATTAAACATGAGGCAAAGAAGATGGATGGAAATTTTAAGTGATTACGAATGTGATATTCAATATCACGAAGGAAAGGAAAATGTAGTAGCAGATGCCTTAAGTCGTAAGTATCATGAGAAACAACGCCGAGTTCGTGTTCTTAGATTAAGTTTACAATTAGACTTAATGGAACAATTGAAGCACATTCAAGAAACAGCAATCTAGGATGATGCTAAAGGAATGAAGGGAAGAATAAAGGAATTCGAGCAAGGGAGTGATGGAATTTGGAGATTCCACAATAAAAGGATTTGGGTACCTAAGAAAGGAGATTTAAGAAATAAAATTTTAGAGGAGGCCCATAAATCTAGGTATACCATGCATCCTGGTAATAATAAGATGTACCAAGATTTAAGAAATAACTTCTGGTGGATATGAATGAAAAAGGATATAGCTAGATATGTATCTAAGTGATTAACTTGCTCACAAGTTAAAGCAAAACACCAGAAACCTTCACGGTTACTCCAGTAATTAGAAATGCTTGTATGGAAATGGGAGCTCATAACAATGGACTTTGTTACTAAGTTACCCAAGACCAGAAAAGGTAATGATGCGATTTGGGTAATTGTGGATCGATTAACCAAATCAGCTCATTTCCTATCTATGAAAGAAACCTTTAGCATGGAAAGGTTAGCAAAGTTGTACGTAGATGAAGTAGTATCACTACATGGAGTCCCACTCTCCATTGTATCAGATAGAGATAGTCGTTCTTCACATTTCTGGACAAGTTTCCAAGAAGCCATGGGGACGCGATTAAATTTAAGTACTGCATATCATGCCCAAACAGACGGATAAAGTGAAAGGACGATCCAAACACTCGAAGACATGCTTAGAGCATGTGTTATAGATTTTGGTGGAAACTGGGATGACCACCTTCCTTTAATTGAATTCTCCTATAATAATAGTTATCATTCAAGTATCGAAGTTGCCCCGTTCGAAGCACTATACGGACGTAAGTGTAGAACTCCAGTCTGTTGGGCAGAAATAGGAGAAAGCCAATTATCAGGTCCTGAATTTGTGCAAGAAACCACCGACAAGATCACCCAAATCAAGGAAGGACTGAAAACGGCTCGAGATCGCCAGAAGAATTATGCAGACAATCGACGCAAGCCTCTAGAATTTCAAGTTGGAGACAAGGTACTCTTGAAAGTCTCTCCTTGAAAAGGAGTAGTTCGGTACGGTAAGAAAGGAAAACTGAGTCCAAGATACATAGGACCATTCCCAGTAATTCAACGCATAGGACCGGTTGCCTATCGCCTACAATTACCAGAAGAGCTGGCTGGGGTACATGACGTGTTTCATGTATCTAACCTCAAGAAATGTTTGTCCGATGAATCCCTGGTAGTACCTCTCCAAGACATAGAGGTAAATGAAAAGTTAAAATTTGTAGAGAGACTACTTCAGATAGAAGATAAAAAGGCCAAGTTTCTCAAACACAAAAGACTAGTACTACTCAAGGTTAAGTGGGATTCAAGGAGAGGACCTGAGTACACTTGGGAACTGGAATCCGAGATGAAGCGAAAGTATCCCTACTTGTTCCAGTAAATCTCGAGGACGAGATTTTAATAAGGTGGGGAGGATGTAACAACTCTCGCCAAAATTACTATTTCTTATTTTATTATGTCCAATAGGAAACCCTAATTGAGACCCCCAAGTAATATTGCATGACCCCTAAAATTTTCAAAACAATTGGAACTAGGATCAGGGCCCCTAAAACTCAGGGGGGGGGGGGTATTCCCTATTTGACAATTATCCACACAGTTTGATGTACAATGCGAAAATCGTCAAACGGTTGACTCACCTAGGCTAGGAATACACGAGGCTACCCTACCCTAGAAGTGCACCCGTCGCGCCACGCGACAGCCTGTCGCGCCACGCGATAGGGACAACTTTTCAGTATATATTCCAGGGGTTGGCACTTGCATGGCTGCGTTGGTTCGACGTTCAAATTCGTTTTGTACATTGAGTTATTCGTTTTTTTTGTTCGAAAATCACATTCAGAATAGCAAAACGCTGCTACGATCAAGGGTAATAACTCGATCACTGCTACGATATAATGTCCGATCGATTGAAACTGATCTGATGGATGTTTAAGTGCTGCTCGTAATTGTGCTATACTTTGTCATTCGCCGTGAGGGTTTTGATCTCGTGAATTATCGTAAATGTTGTATTAAGTTACTGACCTAGTTTCGTATGCATTGCTGTTTAAATTAGGTTATCAGGCTTATCAGTAGGCTAAACTCTGCCCGTCTAAACTTGCAATGTGAGTCATTCTCTTTTTATCAACAATGTTTTGCAATACTCCAATTATTTTCAAAGGTTATAATTACAGGGATTAAGTCGTGGTTATCTTGAATCACTTAGAAGTGGGGTATTGTGCAAATTACTAATATCTCACGGTTAGGTTCATCAACCTAACAGTGATAATCATCACTACTTGGGTGAAAGGACCCAATAGTGGTATGACCATCGCCACCAGGGTGTGACACGGCGCCAGATAAAAATAAGATAGTAGCTATTGTAATCGCTCTTATGCTGTAATTCATAACTATGTGTCATTTTATGTAAATTGAGTGACTCGCCAGTATTTCCCCGCTGATAAAATATTTTTAAAACATGTTTCAGGTGACTTACTGTGAATCAAGGAAAAGTGCTACGGAGCGCTAATAAAGCTTGAAGTGGTGGCTCAGTTAAATAAATAAACATGTTTTGTAAAACAGGGAATTTCCGCGTGAAATTCCTCTATTGTAAATTACGGGGTTTTGTCCCAAATTATGAAATAAAATAATTGGGCGTTTACAAGTTTTAAAAAATCCTGTTAAACTTCCACTGTCAACTCAAATAATAAATACCACGGGTTTCTGTCTCGCGGCTCCTGGACCGGGTCACACCGGGACGGGGGCCGTGACAGGTGACCAATTGTAGGACCTTGTTTCGGGACCGAAACCGTGATTATCATGATTATTTTCATAGACGGGAAGATTAGAGACGGATGAAATACTTACTTGTATAGATTTGATAACATAACAATACAAGCCAGCCCGATTAACAAGCTAACCGAACCATACCAAAGGAGTACACATCCGAGGAGAGACCAAGTGGTGATCTCTCCCGGTGAGGTCTCAAACCTCCTAAAACTTTCAAATGTTGCAAATGGCAAGGGGTTGCTATTTATAGCCACACCCCTTGTCTTGCAAACACACACGGTCAAACAAATAACCCTCTCATTTGACCACTTCAAACGAGCGGGTCAATACACGTTCGTTTGACCATTTCACTAACTATTACATATTCAGCATAAAATAAATCTAATCTATTCGACAAGCATCGGGCACAAAATCTACATCAACAAATTCCCCCTTGTCCATTGCTGTCGAACGCCGAAAATGCAACTGCAATCGATCTTCAGTCAAGTATTCATCTTCTCTGTGTTAACAAATTCCCCCTTGGTCGATGATCCAGGTAAGTAGTATCTTGACGCGCCTTGTATAATATTTCCCCCTCAAAGTATGCGTATCCGTGTTGGGTGTTGTGCAATTTCCTCAAAAGGCTCAATTGACCGATCTTCCGCTGATCTTCCAATACTCCAACCGGCATTTGATAAGGGTTCCATTCTTTAAAAACTGCATCAAGTCTTGATCTTCAAGCATACTACATTGGTAGAGGTTTCTGGTGAACTGTCTTCTGTAAACCGTCTTTGTGGAATCGACCAAGTAATGCACTTTAATCTTCAGCATCAATACTCAGAAACGTCAGCTAGACCAAGTGTATCCCATGCAAGCTCAACCAAACAGCACGCTTAGTTGAACTACATCCAGATCTCATTGTCTCGCCTTTGTGAAGTTGACCACGTAATGCACTACAGATCTTTAGCATCAGTACTCAGGAAGTCAGCTAGACCAAGTACATCGTTTGCAAACTCAACGAATTGAGTTACCCCCAGATCCCTGTAAAATCCCAAAGAAACATCAAACCCAACACTGAATCCTGCAGGCCTTCAGTCTTGAACTATTAGCTTTCATAAAGATTCCCCAGGTCTTCAGCGAACAACGCTTTTGTAACTACTGTAGACTTAAGATGCCTGTATGTTTCCATGCAAAACTCTTCACGCTGGCTGGAGAATTAATTAAAATCCTCAAATATGTGTCTGTGCAAAACATTCCACGCCGAACCTTTAGTATCACCAAAAAATCACAAACTCTACCACCTGTGATTGCGTTTAGAAATTTACCGAAGAAATTCATCATACGTTTTATTCCCCCATTTCTCTGGTAAGATCTCTAAACCTTAACAGATTCCCTCCACTTCAAAGGAACTGTCTTCAACTTTCAAATGTTCACCAATTCCCTTCACTTAGCGGAACTGTCGTCAATCTTCACTGAATGTTCTCGGTTGTTCGAAAAATCACGAAAATGACTTTCTTCTTTGCATATTCTAGTTGAATAAGAACGTCCCCTAGTACCCCGTAGGATCCGACTTGTATCCCTCCAAAGACTTTGTGAACTCATTAGGACCGGTATTGACATTCTAGGTTCATTCATTCGTTACCAAATGCGAGAATATGACAATAAACAAAAAGATTTCTTCGTTGCATATTCTAGTTGATAAAGAAATTTTGCCTAGTACCCCGTAGGATCCGACTTGTATCCCTCCAAAGACTTTGTGAACTCGTTAGGACCGGTATTGACATTCCAGGTTCATACGTTCGCTTTCAAATGCGAGAATATGACAATAAACAAAATGCTTTCGAACATTTACGAATAACCGATAACAATCATAAACACTGACGTGCGGAAGTGAACATACCGTTTTTGCTTTTTGGCCCATAGTAGTCAAGTCACCAAGTTTGACGTTCGCATCGGTAACCGTGACTACCCCACATTTTTCAAAATGTCATCATCTTTTGTTTTCATCATGCTGCATCATCCCGCGCGCTCCCAAATTCCTACGAATTTGATGTTGAAATTTGGAAGCCTGGTTCAAATAATCTTCGCGAATACCCGACCCCACTTTGCAACTCATGTAAATTCCTTGGCCCCCTTGGAAATTTATAAGACCCAAAAAGAATAAACAATCCAAAGATCTGGATTCCATGTGTAGCCCAACAATTCGTGAGATAAATTTATCAGCCCAACACTTATAAATTTCAATCCCAACTAAAAATTGTCATCTTTTATTCACGGCCCACCTAAATTCTGTGCAGTCAATAAATCCAAATCAAAGTCCACCATACACACCAAAGTGGGCCCAAAAGAAAGAAACCTAGCTGCCAAACATCAATTTTGTCGACATCTTGTTCAGCCACTACTTTCAACTTTCCCAAACCTTTTTGTCGACATCTGCCACCCACTTTATCTACCCTCATCCTCTCTCTTCGATACAAACAGAGCAACAACTGTAAATCATCACTCCAATCCCCAAATACAAAGTATGCAGGCATCATCAAACCCTTCACTCTCTCTATGCGATACAACATCAACATCCAACAAACCCTATTTTTTTTAATCTTTGCGATTCCAACAACAGCCACTAACATCATCATCTATAAAGTCTTTGTCCCTCTTTCTTCGATTTCACTTCCAAACCCCCAAATCAGAATAACATCGTAGCAGAAATCGAGGGGTTCAGATTCTTCAAGTGAGGAATATGATAATGATAGGATGAAGAAGAGAAGACATTCATAGGTCGACACATCGCTGATGTATGCCATAAACCTGATTACATCGGCTGCGATACCAAGTTAGTTGATGTTTTGAGTGTTCGTCGGAGTGTGAAGGTTCGTCGATGTCAGGTGTTGACGAAGATGGGTAATTTCGTCCAAATCAGAAGTCACGAAGTTCAGAGAGTTCGTCAAACACATGTGACGAAGTTATGGGGTTTTCGTCAAACAACAATTTTGACGAAGTTTGGAGGATTTCGTCGCTGGGATGTGGGAGTTCGTCGTAGGGTATCAACAGGAACCCTAGTGTTTCTTACCAGCCGCCATACTCATCTCAAGAACACAGTTAACTGTTCGTTTCCAGATCTGACGAAAATCATTGTATAGATGATATTTGATGATGAAAACTTGTTTATTTAGGTGTAAAACATAAAACCCAACACTTGTATATGTTCTGTTTCATCTAGACCCAAATATTTCGGTCCAGATCTGGGTTTTTACCATTTTTAGATCTTGAACAAAAATCACGAAAATCACAGATCTAGGCACATGTGACTTAGCAAACTGTTAGATTTACTAAATCGGGTACCATGGCTCTGATACCAATTGTAGGACCGTGTTTCGGGACCGAAACCGTGATTATCATGATTATGTTCATAGATGGGAAGATTAGAGACAGATGAAATACTTACTTGTATAGATTTGATAACATAACAATACAAGTCAGCCCGATTAACAAGCTAACCGAACCATGCCAAAGGAGTACACATCCGAGGAGAGACCAAGTGGTGATCTCTCCCGGTAAGGTCTCAAACCTCTTAAAACTTCCAAATGTTGCAAATGGCAAGGGGTTGTTATTTATAGCCACACCCCTTGTCTTGCAAACACACACGGTCAAACAAATAACCCTCTCGTTTGACCACTTCAAACGAGCTGGTCAATACACGTTCATTTGACCATTTCACTAACTATTACATATTCAGTATAAAATAAATCTAATCTATTTGACAAGCATCGGGCACAAAATCTGCATCAACACCAATGACAAAAAATACACCTTATCTCAACTTTGTTTTTAACTAACGAAAAACATCCACGGTTTTTTTTTTTCCAATTTATAGAAGGAAAATTGGAATTTAATTATTCTAGCTTTTACGTATTGGTCGAGATTAATTCCAACTCAAAAATATTACGGACAGTTCCAACTTTGAAAATATTTTTTTCAGAGATCTCATACACCAATTGAAAGTACATCTGGTTGGTTTTTGCTGACGTCGATTATTTAAGTGACAAAAAGTCAAAGTTTTAAGGAATATTAGATTTTAATAATCCCAACTATCCGTCACTGGCCGCCAACAATCCGAACTTCAAAAATAACCACTGGCAGTCCCAACTATTGACATATTGGCCACCAATGGACCATGACTAACAGAACCCTAATGTCGTTAGTCTCCAGTCGCCGGAAAACCGTTTTTTAGCCAGTAAAAAGTTTATAAAAGTCCGATCTAAGGTTACAAAGAGGTTTGGGACGAGGATGTTAAGTTTTCCGGCCAAAAAGTTGAGTTTTCCAGCCAAAAATAAGTTTTCCAGCGAAAAAATGAGTTTTTCGGTGACTTCAATAACTGGGGCTTTTACTAGAAAAGGTTCCTAAAGTTCCGTAATAAGGTTACAAAGAGGTTTGAGACGAAAATGTTGAGTTTTCCGGCCAAAAATGAGTTTTCCGGCCAAAAACGTTTTTTTTTTTCGACGACCGGAGGGCGTTAGGGTTCTGTTAGTCAAGGTCCGTTGGAGGCCAATATGTTAATAGTTGGGACTGCCAGTGGTTATTTTTGAAGTTGGGACTGTTGGCGGCAAACGAAGAATAGTTGGGATTATTAAAATCAAATACTCCAAGTTTTAATGATGTGACTATTTATGTGGCAAAAAACCTCAATTTTTTTATGATGTGGACTGCTTATGTGCAAAAAAGTCAAAGTTTTGATAATGAGTACTGCTTATACGGCAAAGTCTTGATGACATGGACTTCTTATGTGGCAGTCCACGTAAGCAAAACTATTTGCACAATCACTGATGGAAAATATATTTATGGACGGTTGTAAACATTTCATGAGTTGAGATTAATATCGGCCAATAGGTCAAAAATATGATTATTAACATCCAATTTACCTTTATATAATTTAAATATCTTTTTAATGAATTGTGGATAGTTAAAACTTATTAAACCATTACACACTAAAAAAGAAAAAAAATGAGAGCTAATGCGTACATGAAAGTGATGTGACAGAACTTTACGATGTGACACCGAAAATGTGGGAGAAACCATTACACATGGCCTAACAAATCAAATTCATCCTTCCTATCCAATTCGCCAGGATGACATATTAAAGCTCTCTAATCTTCAGACCCGATCCAAAGTTCCTGGACGAATACCATGGGATTAACACTTTAAAAAGAAAGGCATGTCTCCAACATAACTTTACAGGAAAAGCAATAGACAATTAAAAGGATTTGTTCATATTCTTTTTCTTTTCCATTCGTAAAGACCCCTCCAATCTCTTTGCACGGAAGAAAGTTTACTACTCTTCCGGGGCATATATCTATCGGTCATAATTTAAAAAATATATATATGAAGAGCACCGGGAACATACAGAACATCTTTATGCAATGATAATTGATTTAATAATTAGCTACATATATTCTCTTATATAAAAACTCACATTATACCTTTCAAAAATAATTATGTTCAAATATTCTCTGAATGTAACGTCATGCATTGTAAAACGATTAGCAAAAAAAATTCGATAATATCTTTCGAAATCATCGTTGTTGAATTATTAATATGTTTAGATATCCCCTTAATTTAACTTTTATATTATGCATTGCAACACAATTAGCCAAAACCTAGAACATATATAATATTAGTATGGCAAAGCTAAGCAAGTAAGCTTCATGTAAACGGTGTCCATTACTTGGATTATCTTTAATTCAGTCCATAGACGAGTTTAAATATTTTGGGTCATGTTATGTTAAAATCGCAATTTCCATAACCAAAGGGAATTGTGGGGATCCAAAGCATATGTAACGCATTAATTTCTATAGTTTTAGTTGTAAACAATATCCTATATTATAAGGCTGGAGGGTATGGATTGGCGCCGCCCATTTCAAGTCAGTGAAAAAGTGACCAATAGCACCCTCCTCCCATTTCCGTGGCGCTATTGGTGCTTCGCTAGTGCAATAACGAAGAAGGGGTGTTGACCTTGTGGTGGTTTTTGTTGCTATTGACGAAAATGAAGAAGAAAAGGGGGCCCGCAGACATGTTTTAGAGAGACAAAGGAGTTGCATGTTTTAAGATGAAAGAAGGTGTTCGTGGCTGAAATGTTAAATGATTTTTTTGGGTTTGGTTGTTTATAAAGATGGGCTAATAAATGGAAGTGGATTTATAAATTGAATGGATTAAATATGTTTCTAAATTATAAATTATTTTTACTTGGTTAAATTGTTTTTACTTATGTAATTTTATTTTAAATTTTAATGGTTCTAAACTTTATTTGTTGGTTAATATAAGTTTTTAAATAAAAGAATGGATTATATTTTAAATGAAAAAAACTATATAAATAATTGAGTTATAATCCCGGGGGTTATTGAACATGGGAATAAAACTCTTATTGAGGTGGCGCTGAGATTGCGTAATGAAGCCCTATACCCTCCAACCTAAACATGAGTATTTTTCTGCTTTTGTAATTATAAACATATTTTATACTTTGAAAGTGAAAAAAAAATAGACAAAAAAAATTATCATAATCCAACCATGTAAAAATATATGAAAACACACAATTTGTTATAGATGATTTAATAAGTTAGTCAAAGTTGTCACTAAATTTTTGAAATCGTGGTACAAGCTACAAAGTTCCAACAAAATCTTTTATAATTAAAATAGTTGTTCATGAACCTAAAGATTCCTGATTAATTAAACTACTAACTATTCTTAATTAAGATTTCCATGTATTAAGCTCACGAGCTCTCTTTTCAGGAGGTATAAGCCTAGTAAGTAGCCTTTATGTGTCATATCCCATAAAAATATATATGGATGTCTACTACTTTCTTGACAAAGTGACACATGATTTAACATGATGTAATCTGTAATTAGCTGGCTAGAGACAAGTAAACTTTGCCTCAACTTTTTAAGCTCTAGAAACTATAATTTCATTGTAGTGATCCCACCATCACTACAAGGAAAAGGAGTTTTAGCGGCGATTTTGACAAAATTCGCCGCTAAAAGTCCCTATGTCGTCGTTAAAAGCAATAGCGGTGACTTGTCGTTGCTATTATGTGGCCGCTAAAGGTTGGTCACTATTGGTCCAAAAAGCACCGCTAAAGGTCTAGTCGCCACTAATGCTAATAAGCATTAGCGACAACGCATGGCCGCTAAAAGGTGGTCGTTAAACACACACATATATATACCAAATTAAAAACATAAGTTATCAACCTTACATACACACATACATACTAACATACATACATTTATATATACCAAATTAAACATGCAAATTATCAAACCTAAACATAAATTTTATCAAACCTAAACATACAAATTATCAAACTTACATACACACACATACTTACATACACACATACATAGTAACATACACATGTTTACATACACACATTTACATACACACATTTACATACTTACAAAGACACATTTAAGTACTTTCATACACACACCTAAGTACACATTTTCACCAAATACACATACATTTACATACTTACACAAATCTTAAAACTAACTAGCCCAAAATTACACAAAACCTCTTCTTAAACAAAATTAAAGAAAAAAACAAAGCTCAAATTGTTTTTTTAGTAGGCGGTGGCAGCCTAGACATGGTGGATGGCCGATGAAACGATGGCGATGGTCAGATTACTCTAGAATACACAAAAATTAAAGAAAATAACACATATAAAAATATTCAATACAAACTAACCGATTCGGGGTGTTCCCGTCACAAAGGAGAAAAGATTTGGGAAGAGGAAGGGGAGAGAGAAATGTGGAAATGATGGAAAGAAGCCCGTCTTATGCAGTTGTGCAAATTTTAGGGTTTTAGCGGTGCCACTTGTCGTCGCTATTGGTTGTCGCCACTAAAGGGTTAAAGATACATATAAAACCCTAGCCG
The DNA here is from genome assembly GCA_030545235.1 of Helianthus tuberosus. NCBI lineage: Eukaryota > Viridiplantae > Streptophyta > Magnoliopsida > Asterales > Asteraceae > Helianthus > Helianthus tuberosus. The sequence goes on from CM060368.1 coordinate 25,078,921, forward strand.
TTGGATCAGATTATAAATGAACGAGTAGGGTTTATCTAAAGACCACGTGTCCGTATCAATACCATTAGCAACGACAAATACGTTGTCACCGCTAATGGTGGTGCCACTAATGCCCTTTATTCTTGTAGTGGGGCACATTTATAGCAATAATCATTCTTATCAACGTTACCATTATCACTTTCTTTCTTTAAATTTGTTGATAAATATAAATTAAAATATATTTTCTTATTACAATCACAATTTTTTTTTTGTTGCATGCATATAGAATTATAGATTTTAATAAGTTCATACTTTTATCTATACGATAACATTTAAGGAATTACGGTAAATACCTCAGTTATTTATACCATTTTTACGATTTTAATGATGGGTTTTAACGGAAAACACAAATACTGCTTACCTTTTTAATAACACAAAAGTTCTTCAACTACTCATGTATGTTTCCGCTTACTTATAGACTTCAGACATTACAACTTTTTTTTGTTAAACTTCCAGGCTACTAAAGAAACGCAACGTGTTGAAGTTGCACAAAGAAACGCAACGTGTTGTTCTACTTGTTTGCACCATTCTTCCACATAAGTATAACTTTTTTATTATTTTTTTGTGTTAATTTTTGGTTTGGTTTTTTATTTTTTGTGTGTGTGAACTTTGTTTCTAATTTAGCTGATATTTTAAAAAACAAAGTTATTATTTATAAATATATATAAGGCCAAACAAATTACACCAAGATAGCCGGTAAGCGGGCAACAAGCTGCGCCGCTACCCCCTTTTGAATAGCGAAACCTAACCTAGTAAAAACGAAACCCCGATCTCTAGGAGACGAAATGTTGCTGTGAACAACCCGTTGGACCCGTTCAAGAAATCGGATGGCTTCTGGGGCTAGCGAGCCAAAGGTATCAAAGGCAAAAGGGATAAAGGAATGTTGATTATCCTCGCAGGCTTTTGCGTGTTTGTCCATTTTCTTTGATGCCGCCCTTGCAATCGCCTGCCCAGGGACAAAACCTGTATCCCGAAAGCCTACAAGGGGGGAAACCCCGGTAAGATCAACACAAGCGTGTTTACCTGCATCCCACCCGAAAACTAAAACGTCCGCGGGGCGCAATGTGGATCTTCCTTCCCTCGGATCTGTCAAAAAGTTTACGGGGGCTTCTTTCTTCACCGAGATCCCCGCCCGTTTGAGGATGTCCCCCAAGACATCCCGCACCCAGTCGTGCCTATACTTAAAACCTGACAGTTCTTTACAGTGCAGAGCATGCTCCCCAAATTGGTCTAAGCAAGCTTTCCGGCAAATTGGGCATTGCTCATCATCAGGGAACAAAGGAATCATGAGCCGATATTTTAAGATAGCACGATATTCAACGGCTGATATTTTTAAGCTTAATTTGTACATTTGGGTTTTGGATTTGATATAGTTTCTAACTAGAGTAGGTAAAGATGGGAAATTGAGTTTAGCAAAGTTGAGTATCAACTTCCAACTCAAAACCACTAAAATAATTTGAAATATGACTTACCATTTTCGCTCTAACTCTACAAACGTAATTAAATATCCTTCCAATTCAACATTATTATTGTTTTACATTTTTTTTCATAGTCAAATAGTTTTTTATACTAAATCAAACTATTTGTAGAAAAAATAATTTACTTATTATAGTAAACAATACTTTGTTGATAAAATAACTTATATACATCAAAATATTTTACAAGAGAAATAAATATAGTGTAAGAAATATATAAAATATGGTTTTAGATTAAAACCTTACATGAATTTTATTATTTGCCTATTGTTACATTTAAATAAATTTAACTAGAATAAGCATGTTGTATAATTCACATGGTACCAATAAAAATATAGTCGACATAAAACTGAAACACACAAGATAATAAAAATATTGTATAAGAGAAATATAAATAGTGTAAAAGTTATATAAAATATGTTTTTAGATTTAAAGTTACATATTTCTTATTATTTCCCAATTATATACATAAAATATAATTAAAATAAATATGGTGTATAACTACCATGGTAAAACCAATAAATATAGTAAACATAAAATTAAAACAAACAAAAACATCAAAAAAACCTATTGTAGAAAAATAGTGGCTAAAACCATGTATTAATTTTAGTCGGTAATTTGTCGTAAAATGGTCGGAATTTCCGACCAAATATGTTTTGTCGGAAATTTTTGTTAGAAATTGCCATTTTTTAGTAGTGCTAGTACATAAAAGCATTTAAAAAAAGATCTCAATCCGAAAAAAGACGTCTCACACACGGGTTTCAACTTCTAGCGACATAAAATTGAAACAAACAAAATAATTAAAAAAAAAAAACTTATCCTAATACGTAAGAGCATTCTCGAAAAAAGAAATCTCAGTCAGTAAAAAGGTGCCTCGCCCACGGGTTCAACCTCTAGCCCTTACACTTCCCACATATGTGCCACATCACCCAAAAGCGTTGTACGAGCCCTAGGCTATGGATGGTCTTAGAGCATGCACGTCCAAGTTCATATCTATAGTCTTATAATCTAATTAAACAAACATTAACTTTTTAATTTATATTTTTTAAAACACCCCACATCCGATTCCTTTAATATTTTTGTTCAATTAAATAATTATCATTTAATAAATTTATATTATTATTTCTTTTTCTTCTGCTCACAAAAGAATTATAAGGAAAAAGAGATGAATGGTGAGTTTGTTAATATAAGAAATCACTATTCAAGAATAATGCACGATTTACCAATTCAGATTTGAATGATCTACAAATAACTTTGGTAGGGCTTCTAGGATTTATTCTTTGCTTTAACAGAACTTGCTTTAGCTAAGATCTATCTGCTTAAACAGAATATTTACATATGGTTTTTAGCTAAGATGTATCTGCTTAAACATAATATATTTACATATGGTGGTGTAATTTGACCCTTTCGGCTTTGAATTTTATGTTTTATAGTATTTAAATATATAGGATCTCAAATTGCTTTATTTAAGTGTTATATGCTTGAATATAGGATCTCAAATTGCTTTATTTAAGTGTTATATGCTTGAATAGGATTTAGCTATATAATAATTGTGAGAATAAATATATAATTGTTATAATATTTAATCTTGTAGTCATTATAATTATTTATATTATATATATATATATATCAAAATATATTAATAACCTATTAATAATTAGTTGGTAATTGTTGATGGACCATATTACCCTTATTAACTAATTAGGTTTTCTCTTGGGTGTATATATAAGGAAATTATTAGAGAGTTTAAGGGTTACACAATTTACACAATCCTAATAACATCAATAATCGGCTCTCTCTCCCAACCGAATCCTTCCCTTGTTTCGGTTTCATCACCATCATAACAATACACCCTAAGGAGGAACCAGATCATCCTGACAAGTATGTCAAACTCAATGGGTGGTTGGGTGCATCTCTGACTGGATTCTCTGCTGGCCTGTCTGCTGTAACATGTATGTTATTTATGTTTTCCATTATATTAAAACAGAACTGATCAACATGTGGTATCAGAGCATATGTTGATAAATCAGTTCTGTTTTCGTATCCATTATTCTGGGATTAAAATCTGGAAAACAGAAATTTTTAAAGCTTTATAAAATCACGACTGGTTTTCGAGTCCCATTGCACCGTAATCACTATTTTCGGAAAAGGATGTTTAATAAATTGACTCGAAATCATAATGGGTAAATTAATGTCCGAAGTCTATGAACAGAAGTCATAAATTCAGGTTTCGGATCCCATAATTATGTTTTATTTATTTTAGGGTTCATCACTTGTTCTTAGGTAAACTCGAAAATTCCTTAAGTTTTGGAATATAATTTCGATTAGTGGGTGTTTTTACTGTTTTTTATCTGAATTATATCTCTTAAAAATTTCTAAAACTGTTAAATGATAACCAGATTATAATTTTTGAAATATTTGATAAGTTTAGATCAACAATAAAACAGGAAACACTATCCCACAATCCCTACAATTTCGAGTTTTCAGTTATTTTCACAATAACAGCTGTTAACAGTAGGTTCGAGATCACCCTTAACGAGTCGAGACCATAAGGTTCCGACTCAAGACCATAAGGTTGCGACTCGAGACCATAAGGTTACAACTCGAGACCATAAGGTTGCGACTCGAGACCATAAGGTTACAACTTGAGACCAAGATTGCGACTCGAGATCATAAGGTTACAACTCGAGACCAAGGTTGCGACTCGAGACCTCATAATTTACTCGAGATCTCATAACTAAGTCTAGACCTCACTCGAGACCTCACTCGAAACCTTATCACCTTATTAAGCTGTTAATGTGAACTAAAATTTTGCTCGGGGCTCCGCCCCGAACCCCTTGCAGGGGGCACGCTGTCCCCCTACACTCCTCAGTGAACTCACCGCGGAGTTCGATCCGCGCTAACAGGTGGTTTGCTATTAAATACTTGGTTTTGTAAACACTTAATTACCTAATCAGAATCAGATAACCTTTTACAAAACCAAAATAGCTTAACTTGAATGAGCTTCTGATGTATCATTTCTGGCCAAAGCTGATTTGATGCATCTATTTATTGTTCAAGTATTATAAAAGCTATGTTGAGTATGCATTACAAACGTGAAATGTCTTAATTTATGGCCAAAGCTGATTTAATTCATTTATGTCTAGCATACTTGACAAGTGAATAACTAAAGTGATTGTCTAATTTCTGGCCAAAGCTGATTTGTCACGATTACTTTGCACACATACTTAAATAATTACACTTCTGGCCAAAGCTGATTTGTCTTCGTTTAAGTATAATTTTAACTAAGTCTATTATTTTGATGTTAGTAATAGACAATATCACAGCTTCATAATTAAAATTGTCATTATTTATGCCTGCCTTAGTATAACATGCCCTTAGATCACATTAGGACTTTTTTATTAGTATCATAACTTGCTCATCTTATTTCCACTATCAGCACCCAATTGCGGGAGTCCACCTTTGACTGGTGATAACTTTGCTGCATGGAAGGACTCTCTCATGCTTACACTTGGACTACTGGATTTCGATTATGCTCTAAGAGAGAATAAGCCAGTGGACCTTACTCCTCAAAGTACTGCTGCTGAGCAGATAATTCATGAAAAATGGACTAGGTGTAACAACTTGTCTCTCATGTTCATGAAGCAGTCCATACATAATGCGATTAGAGGAGCCATTCCTGATTTTGATGATGCTAAAACCTACCTTGCTTATGTGGAGGCACAATTCAAAGGGACATCAAAGGCACACGCTAGCACTCTTATCCTCAAGCTGGTGACGACTAAGTATGATGGGAGGAGCGGCATTCGCGAACACATCATGATGATGCATGACATGGCCAATAAGCTGAAAGGGCTAGAGATGGAAATCAGTGATGGTTTTCTTGTTCACTTCATCATCACTTCGCTTCCTTCGTCCTATGAAGCATTCAAGATCAATTACAACACTCAAAAGGATAAATGGACGATGAGTGAGTTGGTCGCTATGTGCGTTTAGGAGGAAGAGCGTATGAAGATGGATCGCACCACTGATGTTGCTAACTTCACCACCTCCAACTCTAAGAAGAGGAAGAACAATTATCAAAGAAAGGATGTTTCCAAAGTCCAAAAGCCAAATCCTAATACAAGTGCACCTTCCAGCTCTAAGAGCTCCTTAGGGAAACCCTACTGCAAGTTCTGTAAGAAAACATGACATAAGCAAAAGGAATGCCCTGACTTCAAGGAGTGGCTGGCTAAGAAAGGTAACGATTTTTTCATGATACTTGAGTCCTTTAATTTAAATGTTCCTGCTAATTCTTGGTGGTTTGATTCTGGTTCTATGGTTCATGTAACCAACTCTACTCAGGTATTCCTTTCAATCCGGAAGCTGGGAAGAAACCAAAGAACACTTAAATTTGGGGATGACCGGAATTAGAACTGAAGGCCATAGGAACATTACAATTATTTTTGAAAACTAGTTTATGTATTAAACTTTATGATACCTTATATGTTCCTGGGGTAACTCGGAACCTTGTATCAGGACCAAAGTTAGACATGGACGGCTTTGTTGTTTCCCATGGTCATCGCAAACTCTCTATTCTCTATTCTCTATGATTCCGTTGTTTATGGTACTGGCATTCTGGATGGTGGTCTCTATAGATTAGAACTAGATGATAATTTTTCCAAATCGTTGTTGTCATATAATATTAATGAATCACTCACAAAGATAAAACAGAATCAAGACTTAGAGACTTCATCTATGTTGTGGCATCAACGTTTAGGCCAAATCTCAAGAGAACGATTAAATCGTCTCGTAAAGGATGAAGTCTTACCTCCTCTCGATTTCACTGATTTTGGAACATGTGTCAAATGTTTTAAAGGCAAAATGATATTAGCGAATAAGAAAGGTGCCACTAGGAGCTCTAATCTATTAGAACTCATTCATACTGACATTAGTGGTCCCTACCAAATCGGTTGCATAACAGGACATACTTCATTTATCACTTTCATTAATGATTATTCTCTGTCACACCCCGATATTTCCACGTATTACCGGTGGGCCCGGTGGGGAGTATCGTGACGTAGTTGATATCATCATAGTCAAACAACACAATTTTAAATGCACAGCGGAAGCAAAAGATAAATAAATTACAAACCGATATAAAGTAATATCCAAATATTACAAACGGAATGTAAAAGATCCACACGCGGATCATATATAAAGGAAACATAGTTCATCAGATTTAAATGCATCCAAGCTTGCGAGACTCTTATTGATGCTAAGGAGAGGCCAGCCTATTACGAGTAGTACCTGCACTTAACCTTTTTGGGAAAATACGTCAGTTTACACTGGTAAATACAATTAACTGGCTCATTTTGAAAAGGTTTAATAAAATTGATTTGAATGCACGTGGCACAAAACATTTTATAACTTGGGATAATTATTTGAATATAATACTTGTAAAAGAATTACATGTTCCTTATGCGTTCAGTAGCCCGATCCGTAGACCGGGTTAAAGATCAATAGACACACCACATTATTTATTTAGGCACTGACGGGTGTACGCCTACACCCCGTGCTTAGGTCGTGGCCATTTCATAAAATGATGTCAAGGATATCCGGGACATGGTCATTAACCCCCCAAAGGCTTTAAGCAAACAAAACATTTCAAAACGGAGCATATCAATGGTTTAACCTCTATTCGATTAAAGATTCAATGCCCGACCAAGCGGTATTTTATATACCGTACCTCAAGCCCGTATAAGGGAAAATAAGTTAAAAGTATTTACCTGAGCAAATTTATAAAATTTATCCCAGCCGTATACCACCAAGCAAGTACAGATAGCTTTTACTGGGCTCCTAAATCTGGAACGAAGGTTTTTAATAACCTATTAGATTCCTAATGAGTCTTAATTAAGCCTATGCTTAGACCGGTTATTTTTAAAAGAGGATACGGTTCGAAACGCATGATTAAGCGAGAACCGGATTAGAATGTGGTTTAGACCTGACAAGCTTGTACACTTGTGTAACAAGGGTAACTTAAACACATTCTGGATTTTGAGATGAAGACGATATGGTTTGACCCGTTTCGGCTAAATTATGGAAACTAGTTACATAAGCCGATCCGAACGTGAAAAGTGCGTAACGGGTAACCATATGAGTCATATACAAGTTTCCTAAGTTAATATGTCTTAAATATGTTGTGATATCAGTAGGATACCTTCCATTATGCCCAAAACGAATTTAAAACCAATTTATGCCCCGTAGGGGTATTTTGGTCATTTAAAAGGTTATAAAAGAGTTTAAATATTAAACTGAGTTACAGGTCTGATGTAATCAGTAAAAATACTTAATTTAATAAGTTATAACAGGATGGTAAAACACATACGTGAAATTTATCATTTAAAACCATACTATGCACCTTAGGGGCATTTTTGTAATTTCACTTAAAAAGGTCAAAACTGGAAATCTGAGTTTAAAACTTTTACTTACTGTTAATATATAAGGATTTACTGAAAATATCAGTAGGTGTCAAACCTTATATGTTTAAAATAGTTTTAGTACATACTATGCGTTAAAAACGCTTAAAAAGACGATTTAGAGCCATTTCCGGGTTTTCAAAGGAAAGCTGATATTTTTATTATTCCAAAAAGCTCAAAATATTTTATTTATCATATTAGATCAGTAGAAAAAGGTTTGGGGTCAAAATGATTTGTAAAACTCATTTTATAGCCCAAAAGGGCAAAACCGGCAATTACCGAATCAAGCTTAGAACTCTAAGTTATGCTCAGCCTAAAAATAAATAAAAATCTTCAAAAATCCTAAAATATTATTTTATATCAGTGGGTAAAAAGTTTGGTATTAAAAATTGGGTTTAGATAGGCTATATGCTAATTACGTCGTTTAATTAAAAAAAAGTTTTTCATTTACGCTAATGAGCATAACTCCTAATCTAGACCTCAAACTGATGTCAAATTTTAGGGACAAGTTTATAAATCAGTAATAAAGATTATTGTCCTCTCACATTTTCAAAATTCTTGTTTTAGGGTCAAAAGGGCATAACGGTCAACATTTAAGCATATAACGGAAACATGTAATTGAATAGGATAACTAAGGATCTAAGTTGTATAACCTCAGAGGGTTACACTAACCTATAACATGATCCTAAAGGAATCCTAAGGCATATCTAAACTAAGCTAAATCGGGTCAGAACTAAAAGTCAAAGCAAAAGTCTACTTTTGCGACTTTCGGTTCCGAACCTATCCTAAACTTGAAATTGTCGGGTTGAACATGCTTAGGCATGTTCTTATACTAATTACCAAGTTATACAAGTGTTAAAACAGGTCTCATAGTTTTTACATTGCTAATTATGAATTTATTTTCAAAATAACTTTCTGTTGACTTTTTATAATTATGTTTGACCCGACATTTGACCAAGTTAGGTTGCTAATCAGTAGGTGCCCTCTTAGGGGTTTATTACCTACATAATGACCAACTTATAGCTACTCCTAATTAGACTAATTACTGGACCGTTAGTGATTAATCACTAAGTCAATCCTTAATTACGATAAGGTTGACTTTAGGTCATTAGACTAATCAAAACTAAGATTAGGAGGTTAAGGACACTTACAAATGGTCCTTGGTACTGAAATAAACTCCAAAGAAGTTCCACAAACTCAGGTTTCCTCCAGAAATGAGAAGGTAGCAAGATGAGATGAAATGAGCAAACTTTTCAAAGGAAACCCACCTCCTATTTATAGTTTTTGGATGATCATGGATGATCAACAAGTGTTGGAATGAGTTAGCAAGATCATTACAGGTGTAAAACCATCTTTCCCAAACCATCAAAGCCCCTAGAATCAAATATGTGAGACATAGAAGTAAAACCAAAGCTGGTTTTCAGTTTCTGGTACTGGGCATGGCTTACGGACCGTAAGGGTCCAGCCATACGGTCCGTAAGGACTAGGCCAGCTCACCAGAACTTTCAAAAGTTGACATATTTGGCCCCTGCACTTTCAAATGTCATTTCCGACACATCTAAGGCCCGTTTGTAACACCCCAAAAACGGGTTTGGTAATCAAACCACGTTAACACTAAAAGACGGCTAAAGAACCGTTAGTGGTAAAAGTTAAGCCAGAAAATATTAGAATTTATATAACTAAATCTAATATTTAATAAAAAAAGAAAAAGAATGTGTTTGGGAAATAAAATTTGTAGAAGGACTGAGTTAACAGGACTTAAACTAAACTTGGTCATAGATTCCCAAAACCCACTAATTTAATTAGGAATGTTTAACCTAGTTAATAAGTGGGGAATATTGTTGGAAATAAGTAGGTTGTGCCCTACTTAATTAACTAATAAAATTAGAGGGGCCAATGTTGTTAAAATTGAAACTTATATTATCAATTTTAATTAAAAACAAAACCCAACACCTCATTGGTGAGGCCTGGTCGAACAAGAACACAGGGGGCGACATATGCTCCCCACCAAACTCTAGAGCATGTCAAAATTGATCAGATTGAGGGTAGAAAATCAGCTCCAAATCTATTTCCAAGCACGAATTAGTGATCACCTTGTTGAGGGGATCAAAAGGTATGCAAAATTCTTGTATTTTGATTCATCTCAAGTTCTAGGTTAATTGTGAAAAACTAAAATTTAGCTTGATTTTATCATGCATGAATGAAATTAGAAGGGATATGGTGTCTAGGGATGAACCCTAGGTGACATCTTGTTAAAAGATTTCATGTTAATTATAGAGTTCATAATCACCATTGTAGGTGATAAATGAACTTGAAGAAAACTTGATAAACCCTAGAATTGATGATCTTGTTCTAGCATAATCTGAATTTAAGAGTAAAATTCAGAAATATGGATGTTAAGACTTGTGTAAAATTGATTAATTGAAGTTAATTTAGATGATAATTACAAGTCATAAACTTGGTTTTGATGATATAAAAATCTGACCCGCTAGGTGTTTGATGAAACGCCTAAGTGAGGATTAAAATGCTAAAAGTTGGGTAAGAACGCAGATTTGATTATTATAAAGAATTATGCGTTAAAGCTTATGAAAAAGGGGTTTAGGATGATTTAATGAAATTTATGTTGTATTGGTGTTTATAAACACCATACTAACTTGTATGAAAGAACTACTTGAACAAAAAGGGAAATTGTTAAGAATTCATACTTGATTTGAAGTGGGTCTTGACATAAGAATTAAACTCATGATTTATGATTTAGTTCAATAAGAAAGTAGTCAAAGATTCATAAGGTGTGAAAGTCATGATTTAGAGTGACTAATCTAACAACCTTGTGAATGATGGATGATAGTAGGCGCTTAACAAGCTAGGTGAAACTTGGGGAAAAAGCGGGTTGATCGAAGCAAGTGAGTAAAGAAAAGCGTAATTCGGATGCAAGGTAAGTGTAATTTACACACTTATGTAGAATACTCGTTTGTTCAATACGTTGTAAACGGATAACGATTATTTTGGAAATATGGATTTTTGTTAAGATTACCTTGTAGTGTAATCTAATAATGGGGGAAAAAGGACAAAAATGGAAATTGGTCAAATGTTGACTAGTGTAAATAAAGGTTAAAAGGATACCCATAGTTGTCACACCCCGAATTTCCACGTGTCACCGGTGGGCCCGGTAGGGGAGTATCGTGACGTGGTTGGCAACATAATAGTCAAACAACACAATATTTAAATGCACAGCGGAAGCAAAGTATAGATTTAATTCAACCAATCAATATTGTAATATTAAGTATTACAATTAGTCGAATATAATCCACAGGTAGATCCAATTAAAAAGGAAACAAATGTTCAACAGTTTATGACATCCAAGCTGGCGAGACTTAATGTGGATGCTAGGAGACATGCCAGCCTATTTCGCGTAGTACCTGCACTTAACCTTTTAAGAAAATACGTCAGTTTACACTGGTAAATACAATCAACCGACTCATTTTGAAAAGAGTTTAAGAAAATGCATTTAAGGCACAAGGCACAAATAATATTTTATAACTTGGGATAATTATTTAAATATATAATACTTGTATGGATTTACATGTTCCTTATGCGTTCAGTAGCCCGGGTCGAGCCGGGTTAAAGATCAATTAACACACCACTTTATTTATGAGACACTAACAGGTGTACGCCTACACCTGAGTGCTGAGGTCGTGGCCATTTCGTAAAATGATGCCAGGGATATCCGGGACACGGTCATTAACCCCCCAAAGGCTTTAAGTAAACAAAACAATGTTAAACGAGACGTCTCAATACTTTCATTATCATTCATTCAATCAAAGATTCAACGTCTCGACCAAGCGGTATTTTATATACCGTACCCCAAGCCCGTATAGGGAAAATAAGTTAAAAGTATTTACCTTTGCAAGTATAACTCCTTAATCGAATAAATTGCAGATAGCTTTTACTGGTTCCCCTAATCTGGAACGAAGGTTTAATATAACCTATTAGAATACTAACGGGCCTTTGATTAAGCTTAAGCTTAGACCGGTCAGTTTTAATGATACGGTTCGTACGCACGATTAAGCGAAGACCGGATAAAATGTGATTTAGACCCGACAAGTTGAGGACTTGTTTAATATGGGTTTACTATTCACATTCTGGATTTTGAGATATAAATGATATCGTTTGACCCGTTTCGGCTAGTTTATGCAAACTAGTTACATAAACCGAACCGAACGCGTATAATGCACAACGGGTAACCGAAAGGGTCGCGAACAGGTTTCCTAAGTTAATACGCTTTAAATATGTTGTGATATCATCATGATATCTTCCATAATGCCCATAACGAGTTTAATCCTTAATTATGCCCCGTAGGGGTATTTCGGTCATTTTGAAGGTTATAAAAGGGATTTATAATACCTCTGAGATACGGGTCTGGTTTAATCAGAAAAATTATCAATTTTAACAGGTATCAACAGTTGGTATAAAGTCTTTTGTGATAAAATGGTTCTAGACCCAAACTACGTGTTTAATACGCGTATAAAGCCGTTTTAAGCGACGTACGGTTTAAAATACCATTCTGAGTTTTCTGATCAGCAAAACAGGCTCAAAACACTCTATTTATTATTTTAAATCAGTGGCAATTGGATTGGTATCAAACGGATTCGTAAAACTCGTTTTATGGCCTAAAAGGGCGTATTCGGTATTAACCGAATCAATGCGATAAGCCTAGCTTAAGATCAGTTTAAAAATAATTAAAAATCTTCCAAAATCCCAAAATATTATTTAACATCAGTGGGTAAAAGTTTTGGTACCGAAAATCGGGTTTAGATAGGCTATGCGTTAATCGCGCCGTTTAATTAATAAAAACTTAGTATTTACGCAAATGCGCATATCTCCTAATCTAGACCTCCGATTGACGTGAAAATTTACGTACATGTTAATTAATCAGTAACTAAGATTATTGTACTTCCACATTTTCAAAATTCTCGTTGTAAGGTCATAAGGGCGTTATGGACCAATTTAAGCGATTAACGGAAACGTGTGCACGCATCGGATAATCAATGAAACAAGTACAGAGACTTATACTAGCATGTAACCCAACCCTAATGAGACTTTAAGGCATGTCTAATTCAAACTAAAACGGGTCAGAACCGAAGTCAAAGCAAAAGTCAAGGTTTTGCGCCTTTCGGTTCCGAACCGGGTTTAAACAGAAATTTGTCGAGTCGGACAAGCGTGAACAAGTTTTTATACTTATTACCAAGTTATATTAAGATTAAAACAGGTCACACGCCTCTCGGATTGCATTTCGTGCATTAAATCATATTTTTCACTTCTGTTGACTTTTTGGGTCAACCTTTGACTCGACAAATGACCTAGTTAGGTCCGGAATTGATCCAAGCCCTTATAAGGGTTTAATACCCATATTATTACCTATCTAAAGGTACTCTTAATTCGGGTTACGACTGAGCTATCGATACAAAATCACGAAGTCAAACGTTAAGCGCGATATATTGACTTTTAAGCTAATAATGAAGCTAGAATTAATTGAGAAGGGATTAGAGACTTACAAACTGATTTATGGTTGCTTAGGAAGGCTCTTGATCAGCTTGAATGTTCCTTAGATGATCAGATTGTTTGCAATTGATGTGTGGAATGGTTGTGACATGAAGGGGTCCTTATATACAAGAATCAAGCACCACAAGCAAGTGACAACCAAGTCTAGGGCCATCCACAATTGATCAACACTTGTAAGTAGTGTGTAGGGATGTCTAGGGGACATGCATGTGCAAGAAAAACCGGCCAAGAGGGTCACAATTGCACACAACAGCCAACAGCAAGTCATCTGTCGCTGGGCACCCCTCGCGTCGCGCGAGGGGCCGTCGCGCCACGCGACGCCCTGCTGATCAGATTTTTGTTTTGTTTGTTGAAGGTTTGAAAGGGCAGCCGGTATAAACGACTTGTGGACTTATTTTATCAGTAGGGGGCCTCCCATAAGTGTCTATATGTTTGAACATACCCTACCATTATCCAATGTTTCAAATGAATGCCTAAACAAGATCCGAAAACATCGGTTTACCATTGCTTTTCATCGTGGGATCACATCATACTTTTGAAATTCCTTTATTGGCAATAATTCCCTGAATTGAGGGTATAATAGATGTGTAAAATATTAAATCGGGTCTTGGGATTTATAACTGAGGTGTTCAGAGGTAATAATTTAACATGACGCCACTTTAAATCCTACCGAAAACATCTTTATTAATTCCGGGTTTTCAACGCGTTTTTGTTTGACATGACACGTGTCGTTTTAATATAAAACCCGAAATTTGCGAGGTGTTACATCCTCACCCCCTTAAAATAAATCTCGACCCGAGATTTACTGAAACAAATAAGGGTATTTTTCTTTCATGGTGGATTCCAATTCCCACGTATACTCGGGACCTCTTCGGGCATCCCATTTGACCTTTACAAAAGGTATGTGCTTTCTTCGAAGCTTCCTTACCTGTCGATCTTCAATTGAAACAGGTTTTTCCACGAATTTCAAGCTCTCGTCGATATGCACATCTGTATGTGGCATGACATGTGTATCGTCAGCGGAACACTTCTTTAGATTGCAGATGTGGAATACGTTGTGAATTCCACTGAGCTCTTCTGGTAAGTTCAACTTATAGGCCACTGACCCGACACGTTCGATAACCTCGAAAGGTCCTATGTATCTCGGGCTTAGTTTGCCCTTCTTACCAAATCGCATTACTCCCTTCCAGGGTGACACTTTAAGTAGAACTTTTTCACCTACTTCGAAGTGAAAATCCTTACGATTTGGATCAGCATAAATCTTCTGCCTATTCCGGGCAGCTTGGAGATTGTTTCGAATCTGGACAATCTTGTCCGTTGTTTCGAACACGATCTCTGGTCCTGATAACTGGACCTCCCCTACTTCTGCCCAACAAACTGGTGATCTACACTTTCTACCGTATAATGCCTCGAAAGGCGCAGCCTTGATGCTGGTATGGTAGCTATTGTTGTAGGAGAATTCGATTAATGGCAGGTTCTTATCCCAGCTACCTCCCAAATCGATCGCACATGCACGTAGCATGTCTTCTAACGTTTGAATAGTACGCTCACTCTGACCGTCAGTCTGTGGATGGTAAGCCGTACTAAAGTTCAAACGTGTGCCCAAAGATTGTTGGAAACTTTTCCAGAAATGAGACGTGTACCTAGTATCCCGGTCAGAGATAATAGCTACAGGTATGCCGTGTAAGGCTACAATCTTATCAACGTACAGTTGGGCTAACATATCGGAGCTGTAGGTCTCCTTAATGGGTAGGAAATGTGCTGACTTAGTCAGTCGGTCAACTATCACCTAGATGGTGTCATTTCCTTTCCTGGTTTTGGGTAACTTGGTGATAAAATCCATAGTTACCATTTCCCACTTCCAAGTAGGAAGTTCAGGCTGTTGTAGCAAACCTGACGGTTTTTGATGTTGTGCCTTGACTTGCGCACACGTCAAGCATTTAGCTACATAGGTAGCTACAGACTTCTTCAAGCCTATCCACCAATAATTTGCTCTAAGATCATGGTACATTTTATCAGCTCCTGGATGAACAGAATATTTAGAGCTGTGGGCTTCCTGGAGGATAACATCTCGGAGTCCTCCATAAATTGGAACCCATATTCGTCCATTCAATCTAAGAATTCCATCCTTACTAAGAGATAGCTGTTCCTCAGTGACTCCTAGCTTTTCGTTAGGATAGTTAGCTTCCAACACAGCTTCCTTCTGTGCAGCTAACAACCTTTCCATCAAACTGTTCTTTATTTCCATGCTCTTGGCATTGATTCGGATGGGTTTCACCCTCTCCTTCCGACTCAAGGCATCGGCGACTACATTCGCTTTGCCGGGATGGTATCTTATTTCACAATCGTAATCATTAAGAGTTTCCATCCAACGACGTTGCCTCATGTTCAAGTCCTTCTGGTTGAACAGATGTTGAAGGCTCTTGTGATCAGAATAGATCACACATTTGATTCCATATAAGTAGTGCCTCCACAGTTTTAGTGCGAATACAACGGCACCCAACTCCAAGTCGTGGGTGGTGTAATTCTTTTCGTGCACCTTTAACTGACGTGAAGCATAGGCAATGACTTTGCCTTTCTGCATAAGCACACATCCCATCCCGGTGTGTGATGCATCACAATAAACTACAAACTCCTCTATTCCATCAGGCAATGTCAGAACTGGAGCATTGCTCAACTTTTGTTTCAGAATTTCGAAGGATTCCTGCTGCTTAGGACCCCAGTCAAACTTAATCTTCTTACGTGTCAGCGAAGTCAGGGGTGCAGCAATCCTTGAAAAGTTTTCTATGAATCGCCTATAATATCCTGCCAAACCTAGAAAGCTACGTATTTCTGTAGGAGTCTTTGGCTCGTGCCAATTCATGACAGCTTCCACCTTAGCGGGATCTACTTGGATACCACGCTCACTAACAACATGTCCAAGAAATTGGACTGCTCGAAGCCAGAATTCACATTTTGAGAACTTGGCATAGAGCTTCTCTTTATGAAGTAAATCCAGTATGCATCGAAGATGCTTCTCATGGTCAGCTTGGTTCTTTGAGTAGATGAGAATGTCGTCGATGAAGACGATGACGAATTTGTCTAAGTGCGGCTTGCAAACACGATTCATGAGATCCATGAACGCGGCTGGTGCATTAGTGAGCCCAAAAGGCATCACTAGGAACTCGTAATGACCATAACGAGTCCTAAATGCTGTTTTGTGCACATCTTCATCTCTAACCTTCAATTGATGGTAGCCTGACCTTAAGTCAATCTTCGAGAAGAAACTTGCCCCTTGAAGTTGATCGAACAGATCGTCGATTCTGGGCAAAGGATACCTATTCTTGATAGTAACCTTATTGAGCTCACGGTAGTCGATGCACAGTCGCATCGATCCATCCTTCTTCTTTACAAATAAAACTGGTGCTCCCCAAGGAGACGAACTAGGTTTGATGAAACCTTTGGCTAGTAAATCATCTAGCTGCGTCCTCAATTCCTTCATCTCTGTTGGTGCCAACCTATAAGGCGCCCTTGCAACTGGTGCTGATCCAGGAATAATGTCAATTCTGAATTCCACTTGCCTATCTGGTGGCAACCCAGGTAGTTCTTCAGGAAATACTTCGGGGTATTCAGAAATGACTGGGATATCTCCAATCTTAGGTTTCGGCTCATCAATAATCACCTGTGCCATGTAGATGACACAGCCCTTCTTCAAACACTTTGAGTCTTTGAGTATAGACATTTTCTCGGGCAGCCCATACTGGGTATCTCCCTGGATAGTAAGTGATTCACCAGACGAAGTCTTGATCCTCACTTGCTTCTTATTGCAAATAATCTGGGCCTGGTTATGAGATAACCAGTCCATACCCAAAACTATGTCGAATCCGGCTAGTTTGAAAGGAAGTAGGGACAAAGGAAAAGAGTGATTCTTAATGGATATGAAACATCCATCTAAAAATGTTGAAGCGGTTTCTAAAGTGCCATCTGCTAGTTCCACCTCATAATTCACACTTAAAGTTCTAACAGGCAGTTTCAACAATTCACAAAACTTATCATCTACAAACGACTTATCAGCGCCCGAATCAAATAACACTCTCGCGTATACATCATTTACGAGAAAGGTACCTGTTATCACGTTGTCGTCCTTGACAGCTTCCTTAGCATTCATTCTGAAGACCCTAGCATTGGTCTTCTTAGCCTCTTCCGGCTTCTTGGCATATTTTGGGCAATTGCTCCTAATGTGCCCCTTTTCGTTGCAACCATAGCAGGTCGCATCCTTTATCTTCTTGCAATCCACGGTTTTGTGTTCCCTGGATTTGCATAACCCACATGCAAAAGGCTTCGATTGTGTTTGTGAGTTGGATTCAAACCTGCACTTACCAAAGTGTTGTCTCTTGCAGGTTTTACACTTGGGTTTTTCACCCGACTGTTGGCCATCCTTCTTGAATCCTGACCCCTTCTTAGAGTCATTGTTTCCTTTCTGTTTCTTATCTGATCGTCGTGAGTTGTCATCCTCACGCTTCCTCTTTTCGGTATCATTTTTCCTCAGTGACCTCAGCCTGACAGCATCTGAGGTCAGAGACAACGATATGTCCGTTACTGACCGAAAAGTGGTTGGTCTGGAGGCCTTTACACTCGCTTTGATCTCCGGTTCCAAACCCCCGATAAAACGAGCTATACGTTTCGGCTCCGGAGTCACCAAATAAGGGACCAACCTTGACAAAGTATTGAAAGTGGTAAGGTAGGCCTGGCAGTCCAGGTTTTTCATGACCAGTGCCAGGAAATCAGATTCAATTCTCTCAACCTCGTGTTGAGGGCAGAAATTCTCCTTGATGAGTGCCATAAACTGTTCCCAGGTCATGTTGTATAGCGGAACTTTCCCTGTGGCCTGAATCAAAGATCTCCACCAGGCTAAGGCTTCTCCTTTGAAAGATTGTGAGACAAACTTCACAATGTCCCTATTATGACAACCACTAATATCCACCACAGTATCCATTTCATCCATCCACGTCATGCAATCAACAGCTCCTTTTTCCCCATTGAAGTCTCTGGGTTTGCACGATACGAAGTATTTATAGGTGCAACCCCTATTACGAGGTTCTTGGTTCTGTAGGACTCTTTGAGATGGATTACTCCTTTGATTCGAGGAGTGGTGGGAATTACTGTTGTGGGCAGTGTGGGTCCTGGAGGGTGTTCTAGTGTGTGATGCAGAATGGGTTCTCGTATGGGTACCACTTGATCCATGGTGTTGTCTATCCATAGCTCTATTAACTGCATTGTCTATCATAGCTTGCAACTCTGCACCTCCTACGTTTACATGGGCATTATCATTCCCTATCCCTTGGTGACTGTTGACCTCGTTTGAGTCTGCCATGTTTCTTGAACTGTAACACATTGGCAATAATTTATTGGTGAGTTTATTATAGCATTGTCCTTTATGGAAATTTTATTAACCGTGGTAAACATAGACCATATATGGTTAATTTATTACTCCCCTTTTATTTAGGATTTCTAATATAATTCATCCTAATTATAAAACAATAACAGTATTTATTAGCACATAAGGCCTAGTCACAGGGACAATATAGATTTTTAAGCTAGGATTTCAGAGAATCAAAGCATGAAGGTTTGAACAAAGTTCATTACCTTTATTAGACAGGGAGTCAAAGCTACCTCTGTCTTTTGGCTCCTATGGAAATGAGCAGGGCCCGTAGGCATTATATTACCACGTATGGTTAAAATATGATCATCTTAATTGATGATATAAACCGAGGATTCAGAGATCATTAAACTAGGTTAGGAATCTTCTAAAGAGTTCCTTTATAAAAAGACGTATGTGATTTTATCGAATCACTTCTGCCAGGAGTGTTAACATGTTTTAAGATGTTAACAGGGAATTGAATCTTTTAAACAGGTCTTACCATTTTGGCCCGGTCTTATATTTGACACGTGGCTAGGTTTCACACTTTAAGATCCTTAATTAAATAAATTTCATAGGCAGATTAATTTAAAAGGAATGATTTTAATTTATTTATTTCATTTATAAATTTTTATATGCTCATAATGGCAAACATGAAATTCATAAAACAAACATTCCATTAATTATACATAGGTTACATATTGCCCTAAACGGGTCTTTTCACACAAACCATTTCCCACGTAGGGGTCAAACAAGTATTTACCCGCGCAGGGGTTACATTTAAAACACAAGTCCTCGCAGGGACTGATTACTTAAATAGATGTCCACGCAGGGACTAGGTACAAAGATAAATGTCCACGCAGGGACTACATACACACATAAATGTCCACGCAGGGACTTAATTTTAAAGTAGACATACACACATCAAGGATTTACTGATCCTTCTTGCTCTTTCCCTTGATTAAGTTCGTCAAGGTCTTGAACATCCCCTGGTTACGCCTTCGGTCTTCCCGTGCCTCATGCCGCACCTCCCTCATACTTTGTAGGATCTCCTGATGCAGTGGTGGCGACATCTGCAGAGACGGCGGGGGTTGTTGGTAGTACGGGGGTTGTGTAGGCATCTGGTATCCTTGTGCTGGGTAGCCTACTCCCCAAGGACCTCCATACGGTCCCTCCTGGTTAAGGGCGTTGTAATTAGCTGCTACCAAATACGGGTCGGCTTCAGCGTAACCGAGGTTAGTGTGAGTCGGTGGCTCAAACGGGTTGTACATCGAAGGACCCGTGTATGCAGGTATCTGGTTATCAAAACCTATTGGTGGCGGTTGCTGCGCGACGAGGTTTGATGGTCCACCTAACTGTGGATCTTCTTGATCCGGCTGATAATTTCTGCCACTTGATTGTAGAGGAGAGCTGAAATGAAACTCTTCTCTTCGTGTGGTCATCCGGGGTCCGGTTCTCATACGTCTTTGCGGTTGCGGAGGCGCCGGTTGAACTGGTGGCGGTGGAGGTGGTGGCGTAACTGCCACAAACGGGTGATTCCCAGAGGAATCTTGATGATGCTGCTGCTGCTCATGCGGCGAAGAATAGTGAGGCTGATGCTGCTCATGCGGCGACGAATAGTGAGGCTGATGTTGCTCATGCGGCGACGAATGGTGAGGAGGTGTATAATACCATTCGTGCCGAGTAAAGATAGCCTGGAAGCTATCTGGACCATTATAGGGTGGTCCGTGATAAATGGAACTATCCGAGACCTCGATTGGGTGGTTGGGAGTTCCTGATGCGGGTTCTTCGGGGTCGTCTTCCTCGTCCATATCATTTCCTCCAGAAAAATGGTCCTCCGGCCCCAATGGGTTAAAACCCACTGGTTCTTGTATATAATCCGCCGGGTTAAACTGGCCTTCAAAGATTGGAGTGGGGTCTCCAAAAGGGCGGTGCGACATAGATCGCTGTAACGGTATGGGCGAATGGTGTGAGTCTCTAGGCTCATTTTCTGATTGTGGCCCGTAGGAGTCTTGAGCGGGAGTCGTCGAGCTGTTCGAAACCGACCGTCTTGCCGGTTGAAAGAGACCTCTCTGATTCCGTCGAGTACCATCACTCTCGGCGGGGATAGGACCTCGTGTATTCGAAGGTCCTGCTTCGTGATCGTTGGGGGCGGTGGTCGGCCCCTTTCCTCCTCGTCCTCGCATACGTAAAAATCTTGGAGGCATCTTGGTTATACCTGTCCACAAAACATAAGATAACAAATAACAAAATATAAAGCTTAAAGGACAAACAAAAACCGAATAAGGTGGAATTTGTCCTATGTTATAAGTCTAGACTCAAAAGTTTAGATAGGTGCAATTGTGTAACTGAGATTAAACACAAAAGACTAGTGTTTAATTCACTCAGTGTTGGCTCTGATACCAACCTGTCACACCCCGAATTTCCACGTGTCACCGGTGGGCCCGGTAGGGGAGTATCGTGACGTGGTTGGCAACATAATAGTCAAACAACACAATATTTAAATGCACAGCGGAAGCAAAGTATAGATTTAATTCAACCAATCAATATTGTAATATTAAGTATTACAATTAGTCGAATATAATCCACAGGTAGATCCAATTAAAAAGGAAACAAATGTTCAACAGTTTATGACATCCAAGCTGGCGAGACTTAATGTGGATGCTAGGAGACATGCCAGCCTATTTCGCGTAGTACCTGCACTTAACCTTTTAAGAAAATACGTCAGTTTACACTGGTAAATACAATCAACCGACTCATTTTGAAAAGAGTTTAAGAAAATGCATTTAAGGCACAAGGCACAAATAATATTTTATAACTTGGGATAATTATTTAAATATATAATACTTGTATGGATTTACATGTTCCTTATGCGTTCAGTAGCCCGGGTCGAGCCGGGTTAAAGATCAATTAACACACCACTTTATTTATGAGACACTAACAGGTGTACCCCTACACCTGAGTGCTGAGGTCGTGGTCATTTCGTAAAATGATGCCAGGGATATCCGGGACACGGTCATTAACCCCCCAAAGGCTTTAAGTAAACAAAACAATGTTAAACGAGACATCTCAATACTTTCATTATCATTCATTCAATCAAAGATTCAACGTCTCGACCAAGCGGTATTTTATATACCGTACCCCAAGCCCGTATAGGGAAAATAAGTTAAAAGTATTTACCTTTGCAAGTATAACTCCTTAATCGAATAAATTGCAGATAGCTTTTACTGGTTCCCCTAATCTGGAACGAAGGTTTAATATAACCTATTAGAATACTAACGGGCCTTTGATTAAGCTTAAGCTTAGACCGGTCAGTTTTAATGATACGGTTCGTACGCACGATTAAGCGAAGACCGGATAAAATGTGATTTAGACCCGACAAGTTGAGGACTTGTTTAATATGGGTTTACTATTCACATTCTGGATTTTGAGATATAAATGATATCGTTTGACCCGTTTCGGCTAGTTTATGCAAACTAGTTACATAAACCGAACCGAACGCGTATAATGCACAACGGGTAACCGAAAGGGTCGCGAACAGGTTTCCTAAGTTAATACGCTTTAAATATGTTGTGATATCATCATGATATCTTCCATAATGCCCATAACGAGTTTAATCCTTAATTATGCCCCGTAGGGGTATTTCGGTCATTTTGAAGGTTATAAAAGGGATTTATAATACCTCTGAGATACGGGTCTGGTTTAATCAGAAAAATTATCAATTTTAACAGGTATCAACAGTTGGTATAAAGTCTTTTGTGATAAAATGGTTCTAGACCCAAACTACGTGTTTAATACGCGTATAAAGCCGTTTTAAGCGACGTACGGTTTAAAATACCATTCTGAGTTTTCTGATCAGCAAAACAGGCTCAAAACACTCTATTTATTATTTTAAATCAGTGGCAATTGGATTGGTATCAAACGGATTCGTAAAACTCGTTTTATGGCCTAAAAGGGCATATTCGGTATTAACCGAATCAATGCGATAAGCCTAGCTTAAGGTCAGTTTAAAAATAATTAAAAATCTTCCAAAATCCCAAAATATTATTTAACATCAGTGGGTAAAAGTTTTGGTACCGAAAATCGGGTTTAGATAGGCTATGCGTTAATCGCGCCGTTTAATTAATAAAAACTTAGTATTTACGCAAATGCGCATATCTCCTAATCTAGACCTCCGATTGACGTGAAAATTTACGTACATGTTAATTAATCAGTAACTAAGATTATTGTACTTCCACATTTTCAAAATTCTCGTTGTAAGGTCATAAGGGCGTTATGGACCAATTTAAGCGATTAACGGAAACGTGTGCACGCATCGGATAATCAATGAAACAAGTACAGAGACTTATACTAGCATGTAACCCAACCCTAATGAGACTTTAAGGCATGTCTAATTCAAACTAAAACGAGTCAGAACCGAAGTCAAAGCAAAAGTCAAGGTTTTGCGCCTTTCGGTTCCGAACCGGGTTTAAACAGAAATTTGTCGAGTCGGACAAGCGTGAACAAGTTTTTATACTTATTACCAAGTTATATTAAGATTAAAACAGGTCACACGCCTCTCGGATTGCATTTCGTGCATTAAATCATATTTTTCACTTCTGTTGACTTTTTGGGTCAACCTTTGACTCGACAAATGACCTAGTTAGGTCCGGAATTGATCCAAGCCCTTATAAGGGTTTAATACCCATATTATTACCTATCTAAAGGTACTCTTAATTCGGGTTACGACTGAGCTATCGATACAAAATCACGAAGTCAAACGTTAAGCGCGATATATTGACTTTTAAGCTAATAATGAAGCTAGAATTAATTGAGAAGGGATTAGAGACTTACAAACTGATTTATGGTTGCTTAGGAAGGCTCTTGATCAGCTTGAATGTTCCTTAGATGATCAGATTGTTTGCAATTGATGTGTGGAATGGTTGTGACATGAAGGGGTCCTTATATACAAGAATCAAGCACCACAAGCAAGTGACAACCAAGTCTAGGGCCATCCACAATTGATCAACACTTGTAAGTAGTGTGTAGGGATGTCTAGGGGACATGCATGTGCAAGAAAAACCGGCCAAGAGGGTCACAATTGCACACAACAGCCAACAGCAAGTCATCTGTCGCTGGGCACCCCTCGCGTCGCGCGAGGGGCCGTCGCGCCACGCGACGCCCTGCTGATCAGATTTTTGTTTTGTTTGTTGAAGGTTTGAAAGGGCAGCCGGTATAAACGACTTGTGGACTTATTTTATCAGTAGGGGGCCTCCCATAAGTGTCTATATGTTTGAACATACCCTACCATTATCCAATGTTTCAAATGAATGCCTAAACAAGATCCGAAAACATCGGTTTACCATTGCTTTTCATCGTGGGATCACATCATACTTTTGAAATTCCTTTATTGGCAATAATTCCCTGAATTGAGGGTATAATAGATGTGTAAAATATTAAATCGGGTCTTGGGATTTATAACTGAGGTGTTCAGAGGTAATAATTTAACATGACGCCACTTTAAATCCTACCGAAAACATCTTTATTAATTCCGGGTTTTCAACGCGTTTTTGTTTGACATGACACGTGTCGTTTTAATATAAAACCCGAAATTTGCGAGGTGTCACAATAGTGTAAGCCGAAATGGGTTGAATTTTGTAAGAAAAGAGTTTAAAGAAAAAGGGTATGTTAATAAAATCCGGGATGAATGGATGTATAAATTGGAAATCAAAAACGATGTTTTGATTAAATAGATAACGTTGGGCGTGTAGTCCAAACGGGTCGAATGTTGTTGATAACACCATTTGACAATATCGACTAATATGGTTGTCAAGTCTTATGCTAACAGGACCGATTAGCAAATCGGATGATTTCGTCACTATTGATTGTGTGATAATGAAAACAACGTATAAATCGGGTCTACTTGTTGATCCGGGCCACGTACGCATATTCATGTTGTAGTTAAAAATGCTATTTTGTTCGAATAAATGAGAAAGAGAGTCCTTCGTAGTAAAAAGAACAAAATCGACCAAAATGCCCTCGTTGGCTAATTGGAACAAACAACCTTTAAAAGTTGTTTGGGAACGAGTTTTAAGACAAGGTAAATACTTAGAATAAGTATAGAAGCCGAAAGAGGTATTATATTAGCCATATAGCACTATTTGAGTTTTTGCCGTAAAATGACGATTCGAGAGGTAAAACTTGGTTTATATTGATCACCACATTAAATCTACCTTAAATACAGTTGTGGTGGGAGATTATAGGATAAGAAATGTGGTAACGGAATGCTAGAAGCAATCGAAAGCTATTTTAGGCTCGAAAGTGCTTAAATACCCTTAACGGGTCAAAATGAGCATACGAGCGAAAACGGGTTTAAATTGTGAAATAAACTTGTGATTAGAACCTAAAATGTTAGTTAATAACAATTTGAAGAAGTGTAGGTGATGTAGGAATCAAACAAATATTTTCGTTTTTAAAATGCACAAACGGGTCAAAATTTGGTAAAAGGGCGATAAGCCGAAGACTTAAAAGTCTGAAATTTTATTATGAAGGTTGTTGGATTTTAACTCCATAAGATGGAGAATTAAATTACGGACGCGTAGGAAAAAGAATCGGGTAAAACGGATCAATAACGAAGAAGTTATGGCCGTTTCCGTGAAATCAGATCGTGCAGGGAATATGCAGCAACTGATAAGCAACATTCTGCTGAAGAGGGGGCCTAGCATCACGCGACGTCCCTTGGCGTCACGCGACGCCCCCAAACTTGGAAAAATGTTATTTTTTTGTCATATTTAACCCCTGTACTTGTTTGAACCTCATCTTTAACCCCTGTACTTGTTTGAACTTCATATTTGACTATCAAAACTAACTTTTAAGTTGGTTTTGATCATAGGTGATTGCCATGAGTGCCCGGATGAAGATCAAGCGACGAGCAAGAACCGAACACAATCACGAAATAAGCTTCCGCACTATGTATCGTTATTATGTTAAATGACGAATGTCGTTTCATTGTTTCTTTTAAGTGACGAACTTAATTACATTATGTTCTAAACTTTTAAATTGTAAAAGGTTTTAGTAAACCCGTTTTTCCGATGGATATGTAATCTTAATTACATGATTGTTTTCGTAAATAATACGCTAAACCTTGATTTATAAGAACGGGTGTTTCAAGTTGGTATCAGAGCCTTGGTTTAAGAGATTCAAGTATGGTGGGGAAAACCGTGCTTGGACTTAAACCTTATGCTCTTAATAAAGATTGGTGTTCGGTTCGAGGCTTGATCGCAAATCCGGTAAGTACATGTATGTTAATAGTTTAGCATGCTAAAGTGTTGTAAACAACACATAGGGCTATCGTGTGATACACGTTACCCCAATTAAAATGATTGATATAGTTGTCGAAAATACGCGCGTTGACGCGTATAGTAGAAAAAGCCTTGTATTATAATACGGGCGATTATTGAAGTTGACGTTACTAACTTTTGTGAATGTTTTAATTGAAGGACACTCGCATTTGAAGACGACGAGAGTCAAACGAATTGGGGATATGATGATGGAACGGTCCGAAGTATGAAAAGAGGAGCATGCTCACCGAGGACTAAATCGCGTAACGACCGCGAACAAGGTTAATGGCAAAGAACGCCCGTCGGGGCAAACATTACCAGGTGCACATTTTAAATAATCGCACAAATAGCAATATGCAACAAATAAGTAGAAATTAAAAGTTGCATATGTAGATTAAAAACTTGGAAAAACCCGAATAGAAAATGTATTCGGGATATTGTTTCCAAGAGAAACAAATAGAGGCGTTACTTACATAGGGCGTGATGTGAAAACTATAAAACGATCATGTGTGTCATGTGTTAATCGCTTACTCTGGCCAAGTAAGTAGTGGCATATGATACCATGAACTTCTTATGGCGGACACGTTTACATCCGATGTAGTAAGGGCGGGGTGAATGGGACTCACTTAAAAGTACCCAAATGAATCAGATAAGCAAAATATTTGATAATAATGTAAACGCACAATCGGGGACGGAAGCGTATTACATCAGGATAATGAGCCCGAGTGAAGGGACAAAGAAGCATGAAAAATGATTTAGACAAGTATTGGGAGAGAGTGTACTTACACTCGAACCCAGAAAACGCAAGCATGAAAAATGATTTAGACAAGTATTGGGAGGGAGTGTACATACACTCGAACCCAGAAAACGCAAGCATGAAAAATGATTTAGACAAGTATTGGGAGGGAGTGTACTTACACTCGAACCCAGAAAACGCAAGCATGAAAAATGATTTAGACAAGTATTGGGAGGGAGTGTACTTACACTCGAACCCAGAAAACGCAAGGATGAAAAATGATTTAGACAAGTATTGGGAGGGAGTGTACTTACACTCGAACCCAGAAAACGCAAGCATGAAAAATGATTTAGACAAGTATTGGGAGGGAGTGTACTTACACTCGAACCCAGAAAACGCAAACATGTAAAATGATTTAGACAAGCATTGGGAGGGAGTGTACTTACACTCGAACCCAGAAAATGCAAATATGTCCCTTAACGGGTCATTTTTGTAAAACGTCAAACTTAAAGACAAAGTCGGAATATAAAAATGAAGCGAGGTCTTAATGCATACCGGGAGGGTTGCAATAATAACGACTTCGGTAAAACACCCGGTTGATGGGTAAGAATTAAACACATGCGTAAACCAAGATACGTGAATGCGGGTTGAAAAAAATAAAATCAAAGGACTTGGATTACGAGTTATGACTATAAAATCTCGTATATAGAAATTGTGAGTAAATATGTTCAACTATTCGAAGTCAAATGGGTTGAATAAAGAATAAAGTTGATTGTTTATAAGTGATGGATTTCACATTAATAGGTCAAACATGTTGAATACAATATAACGCCGATTGGCACAAATGAGCGCTAGCCAGATAAAGGTAGCGTTAAATGCAAGAGAATAATGAGCCTGGTATTGGGATATAACCAAATAAGAATAAATTATGGACTGTCAATATCCTGGTATGGATAATTGACAAAAGTTAAAGAGAAGATCCTAAAACTAAAACTTCGGTTTTAGTAAGAAATAATGTTTTTACAAACATAAATTCTTATAGGAATTTAAATAATAAGTATGAAAGATACAAGTCTTGACACTGATAGGCGCAAGACAATATATTCGAAAAGTGATATTTTCGAAAATGAAAGGTTGATATAAATTAAACATGATGTGACATGATCACGGTCAAGAGATACATTGTGAAGTAGAATCACATTATAACCAGGCGAGTGGTAAAAAGAAACTGGACAAATAAGTCTAGTTAGTGAAACCGGTTAAAGTCAGCAATTCAAGTAAAGAAATTTGGTTCGCTTGTAAACGGTAAATTCGGTATAACTGAACCGAATAAATAAATTTGAAAATAAAAGGATTTGTTGCTAAAAGTGAAAGATTTCACTAGAGACCTTTAGACGAGTCAAAGTAGCGGATTCATAAAGAATTCGATAGTATATAAAAGCGATGGATATCGCTAAGTTAACTAAACTAGTAGAACTAACGAAATTACGTTATTTCAAAATGCATTATGTCGAATGAGAGACGTAGATGTTTTGTAACCAAAAAGGTATTACCATAATTTTCTGGTAATACTAACAATCGATTAAAATAAGAGCAATGCTCAATTGATTATTGAGAACATATGCATGGAGTTAAAGTCTATAAATTATGAAAGAAAAGGTTTCGAGGACGAAACCTCTTTAAGGGGGTAGACTTGTAACACCCCAAAAACGGGTTTGGTAATCAAACCACGTTAACACTCAAAGACGGCTAAAGAACCGTTAGTGGTAAAAGTTAAGCCAGAAAATATTAGAATTTATATAACTAAATCTAATATTTAATAAAAAAAAGAAAAAGAATGTGTTTGGGAAATAAAATTTGTAGAAGGCCCGAGTTAACGGGACTTAAACTAAACTTGGTCATAGATTCCCAAAACCCACTAATTTAATTAGGAATGTTTAACCTAGTTAATAAGTGGGGAATATTGTTGGAAATAAGTAGGTTGTGCCCTACTTAATTACCTAATAAAATTAGAGGGGCCAATGTTGTTAAAATTGAAACTTATATTATCAATTTTAATTAAAAACAAAACCCAACACCTCATTTGTGAGGCCTGGTCGAACAAGAACACAGGGGGCGACATATGCTCCCCACCAAACTCTAGAGCATGTCAAAATTGATCAGATTGAGGGTTCAAATCAGCTCCAAATCGATTTCCAAGCATGAATTAGTGATCACCTTGTTGAGGGGATCACAAGGTATGCAAAATTCTTGTATTTTGATTCATCTCAAGTTCTAGGTTAATTGTGAAAAACTAAAATTTAGCTTGATTTTATCATGCATGAATGAAAGTAGAAGGGATATGGTGTCTAGGGATGAACCCTAGGTGAAATCTTGTTAAAAGATTTCATGTTAATTATAGAGTTCATAATCACCATTGTAGGTGATAAATGAACTTGAAGAAAACTTGATAAACCCTAGAATTGATGATCTTGTTCTAGCATAATCTGAATTTAAGAGTAAAATTCAGAAATATAGATGTTAAGACTTGTGTAAAATTGATTAATTGAAGTTAATTTAGATGATAATTACAAGTCATAAACTTGGTTTTGATGATATAAAAATCTGACCCGCTAGGTGTTTGATGAAACGCCTAAGTGAGGAATAAAATGCTAAAAGTTGGGTAAAAACGCAAATTTGATTATTATAAAGAATTATGCATTAAAGCTTATGAAAAAGGGGTTTAGGATGATTTAATGAAATTTATGTTGTATTGGTGTTTATAAACACCATACTAACTTGTATGAAAGAACTACTTGAACAAAAAGGGAAATTGTTAAGAATTTATACTTGATTTGAAGTGGGTCTTGACATAAGAATTAAACTCATGATTTATGATTTAGTTCAATAAGAAAGAAGTCAAAGATTCATAAGGTGTGAAGGTCATGATTTAGGGTGACTAATCTAACAACCTTGTGAATGATGGATGATAGTAGGCGCTTAACAAGCTAGGTGAAACTTGGGGAAAAAGCGGGTTGATCGAAGCAAGTGAGTAAAGAAAAGCGTAATTCGGATGCAAGGTAAGTGTAATTTACACACTTATGTAGAATACTCGTTTCTTCAATACGTTGTAAACGGATAACGATTGTTTTGGAAATATGGATTTTTGTTAAGATTACCTTGTAGTGTAATCTAATAATGGGGGAAAAAGGACAAAAATGGAAATTGGTCAAATGTTGACTAGTGTAAATAAAGGTTAAAAAGATACCCATAGTGTAAGCCGAAATGGGTTGAATTTTGTAAGAAAAGAGTTTAAAGAAAAATGGTATGTTAATAAAATCCGGGATGAATGGATGTATAAATTGGAAATCAAAAACGATGTTTTGATTAAATAGATAACGTTGGGCGTGTAGTCCAAACGGGTCGAATGGTGTTGATAACACCATTTGACAATATCGACTAATATGGTTGTCAAGTCTTATGCTAATAGGACCGATTAGCAAATCGGATGATTTCGTCACTATTGATTGTGTGATAATGAAAACAAGGTATAAATCGGGTCTACTTGTTGATCCGGGCCAGGTACGCATATTCATGTTGTAGTTAAAAATGCTATTTTGTTCGAATAAATGAGAAAGAGAGTCCTTCGTAGTAAAAAGAACAAAATCGACCAAAATGCCCTCGTTGGCTAATTGGAACAAACAACCTTTAAAAGTTGTTTGGGAACGAGTTTTAAGACAAGGTAAATACTTAGAATAAGTATAGAAGCCGAAAGAGGTATTATATTAGCCATATAGCACTATTTGAGTTTTTGCCGTAAAATGACGATTCCAGAGGTAAAACTTGGTTTATATTGATCACCACATTAAATCTACCTTAAATACAGTTGTGGTGGGAGATTATAGGATAAGAAATGTGGTAACGGAATGCTAGAAGCAATCGAAAGCTATTTTAGGCTCGAAAGTGCTTAAATACCATTAACGGGTCAAAATAAGCATACGAGCGAAAACAGGTTTAAATTATGAAATAAACTTGTGATTAGAACCTAAAATGGTAGTTAATAACAATTTGGAGAAGTGTAGGTGATGTAGGAATCAAACAAATATTTTCGTTTTTAAAATGCACAAACGGGTCAAAATTTGGTAAAAGGGCGATAAGCCGAAGACTTAAAAGTCTGAAATTTTATTATGAAGGTTGTTGGATTTTAACTCCATAAGATGGAGAATTAAATTACGGACGCGTAGGAAAAAGAATCGGGTAAAACGG
The DNA here is from genome assembly GCA_030545235.1 of Helianthus tuberosus. NCBI lineage: Eukaryota > Viridiplantae > Streptophyta > Magnoliopsida > Asterales > Asteraceae > Helianthus > Helianthus tuberosus. The sequence goes on from CM060368.1 coordinate 25,110,153, forward strand.
ATCAATAACGAAGAAGTTATGGCCGTTTCCGTGAAATCCGATCGTGCAGGGAATATGCAGCAACTGATAAGCAACATTCTGCTGAAGAGGGGGCCTAGCGTCACGCGACGTCCCTTGGCGTCACGCGACGCCCCCAAACTTGGAAAAATGTTATTTTTTTGTCATATTTAACCCCTGTACTTGTTTGAACTTCATATTTAACCCCTGTACTTGTTTGAACTTCATATTTGACTATCAAAACTAACTTTTAAGTTGGTTTTGATCATAGGTGATTGCCATGAGTGCCCGGATGAAGATCAAGCGACGAGCAAGAACCGAACACGATCACGAAATAAGCTTCTGCACTATGTATCGTTATTATGTTAAATGACGAATGTCTTTTCATTGTTTCTTTTAAGTGACGAACTTAATTACATTATATTCTAAACTTTTAAATTGTAAAAGGTTTTAGTAAACCCGTTTTTCCGATGGATATGTAATCTTAATTACATGATTGTTTTCGTAAATAATACGCTAAACCTTGATTTATAAGAACGGGTGTTACACCGTTAAACTATTTTTAAGGCTCTATGATGATGTCTAAGCATAGGGAACATGAAACATGCTCAAAAATATGCCGGGTGTCGGTTCGTTTGGTCGTACGGTCACGTTGTTCGGCTAATTACGACGAAACACGGACAGACGCGAAAAACGATCCAAATTACGCGACGAATGGAATTTTATCAAGCCAAACACTAAAATAAAATATTTTAGTGCTTACATAAATTTTTGGGTGTCCGGATATATTCAGAATGTGAGATATGCGCGAAAGTGCAAACTTGTCCACTTTTTGACACTTTTAGTCCCTCCATGACCTTAAAGTTTATTTTTGCGCACCAAACACCTCTAAGCTTATATCTAAGCTATATAAAGGAAAAATAGGGTATGTTTAACTCATGATCATATTCCGGAAGGTCCGACACCCTACGAATCGACATACTTTTGCAGTTTGACACAAATAGTCCTTTAATCGTGCAAAGTAGCGCGAAGTGTTGTTTAATGATCTCCAAGCCTTCTGTGGACCTTATTGACCATTCCCAAGCATATACTTAAATATTACTATGCTCCTGTTCGCTTAAATGGTCACCGAAAGGCGTAGATTCAAAAGTTGACGCTTTAGGTCCCTCTATTGCGCAAACTTGCGCATCTCATCATTTAATAGCATTAAAGCCTCATCTAATCCATATTAAGTATTCTTGAAAGTATTATTAAACATCACGATGCTTTGGGTTCGCTAAAAGGTCATTCAGAGGTGCAATTAAACATATTGACACTTTTAGTCCCGCTAACTTGCAAAGTTGTGCGTAACTTTACTTATAGGCATAAAAACCTTAGTCGGACAATAATTTGCATTCCCGAGAGTATAATCAAATACCATGAAGTTTCTGGGTTGTCAAAAGGTCATTCAGAGGTAAGAATTAACATGTTGACGCTTTTAACCCTTCATTGCGCAAACTTTCAATAAATTCCGCAAACGGCTACACTTGATCGACAAGTGGCTCATTTGTGAATATAAATATCGTGAGAGGTTATTTAGAAACTTATTTTTAGGTATGCTAACACTTCCAGTCCTTTAATAATCAAAGTTTTCAATTTTTAAAAAAATTAGTCCCTTAAATTCAATGTTTGACTTCATTAGGGTTTATTACACGTGTCAATACATCATTGGACGTGATTTTACGAGGTGTTACATCCTCACCCCCTTAAAAGAAATCTCGACCTCGAGATTTGTTAAATGCTGGAAGCACTTTTTGTCGCATAATGGACTTAACTTCTATAGTATATCTAGAGCTTTTCCAAGATCCCAAGTTAACCTTTATAATGGGTACATGTATCCTTTTGGAGCTTCTAATCCTGTCGATCCTTAATCGATGAAGGTTGCTCATCATATCATAAATCTGCATATCATTATGTGATAGTGCTTTTCGACTTATTGGTGACACGTCCTTAAATCATTAGTGTGGGTCACATTGCGAGTTCCACCAAGCTCCTTAAATAGGTCTTAGCTTGTAAGCTATTTAATCTTGATACATTCGAATCCTTCGAATGACTTTATATATTCATAACTTAACTAACCCGATAATTACAACTTGGCACACCCTTCTAGGGTGTTATCTTTTGTTGAACCTTATTCCTTAACAAGAACTTTGGAGGTTTGCTATTTTCATTAATCCTTGATTTTCTGCCGAATACTGGCATCTTACAGATGATTATGAATTTGCATGATCTTATTTGCTGTTTCCAAGGCAACTTTCAGATCCTGGTAATTGGACTTATTAATCTTCTGTCTAACAATAGATGTTTAACATTCCATCTATGCAAGGTCTCCTAGGGAGCAGCCTTGATACTTATATAACAACTATTATAGAAAAGCTTATTTTAAGGTGAGATGGTTATTCCAACCACTGCTTGAAACTAATCTTAAGGAATAGTTCATCCTTGTCGTTAGTCGAACAAATCGACGATCCTGGGCAGCTGATGGCAATTCTTAATTGTTGCCTAAATAGGGTTGCGGTAATTAATGCATAAGCAAAATGAACCGTCTTTCTTAATTAACAATACTGAATTCTCATAATATTAAGTTAGGCTTTATGAATCTATATCTTAAAACTTACTTAATCAGGGTTTCAATTCTTCCAATGATGGTACTAGCTGTCTTGGAGATTTCATAATAATACAGCCCTAAATGGAATATGAATCTTAACTCTACTTGCTTCCCAGAAGGTAAACAAGGAAATCTTAGGAGAAAATAATCAAGATACAAGGAGGTTTCAGAGATTTTCCAATTCTCAGGCTCCATTTTATCTATCATTGCTTGTGTCAAATAAGTGACACATTTATGTTACAAGTCCACGAATTCTTAATCAGGGACATTCATTTGGACAATTCCATTCTGGATATCTTCTTTGAATACCATTAGTTGACTTTAGTACCATATGACCATTAGAATATCCTTGCGGTTCCATGCATTAAACCTCCATACTGATCAGGCATGGAAACAATCTATGGAACTTATTAAGATACATCAATCCTCATATGGCGCTTTTATCATACTATCTGGTATTCGCAATTGATAGAGCTCAAGGATATATCAACTATGTATGCTGACGCACTTCCTTTTAGAGAGAGGATACTTCTAAAATTCTACGACTGAAGGTTTCTGACAGGAACAGAAGAAATGGTTCTTATGATTTTTGCTTATAAGTTTTACCTTACACTTAATATCTGGGTTTCTTACGGGAAAAATTTCTAAAAGTTTGCTAAGCTTATGGTCTTATGAGAGACTTAGCAGCATCTGAACCCAATAAACTCTTAGCAATGAAATTTACAATAAGGGATTTATCTGGTGTCATTCTTAATGTGAACTGCCTCTAATCATACATCAGGAGGGTTGAACGCCTCCATTCTTAATCCTTTTAAACTTAGCTATAAAATCTTTGACAAATTTTTGGGGCAGTCTCAGCCTTGACTGGTTATTTCTTAATCTATAAAATGTGAGTAGCTGAGGTGGATCCATATTGGATTCATAATAAGCAGGCTTTGAAACCTTTCCATGTCTTTTCTCATAGCCTTTCTAACAGCTGCGTTAATTACAGTTTTGGAGATTAACTTCATTAATATTGAGGTTCACATCTGATGCACCATTAACATTTGTCGCGTTTCTAGCATCGTGATTTTTGTATGTCTCCTCTGAGTTTTCCGTACTCGAAGCTTATTAAATACCAAATTCAACAAGTGCTTGGGGCAGTCCATACTCGGTGTCTCCTTGAATTGTCAAGGCTTACCCTAAGGGGTCTTGATAACTACTTGCTTCTTATCACCCACAATATGGGCTTGGTTACAAGACGACCAATCCACTTCTATCACTATATCGAATTCCTTTACTTTAACGGAAATAGGGACAGCGGAAAAGAATAATTCTATAAAATATCCATCTAATATTGCTGAAGCAGTCTCTGAGGTACTATCGACCAATTCTACTTTATACTTAATGCTTAGAGTTTTAACAGGCAGATTTATTAATTTACAAAAATCCGTTGTCTACGGAAGACTTATCTGAACCTGAATCAAATAATACTCTAGCATGAGCGTTATTGATAAAGAAAGTACCTGTTGTAACATTGTCATCCTGAATAGCGTCTTGGGCATTCATTTGAGAGCTTCCAGCTTTGGTCTTCTTAGCCTCCCCAGGCTTCTTGGTTTTATTTGGGCAATTAGTTTTGATGTGCCCTATTTCATTGCAACCATAGCAGGTTGCGTCCTTTATGTCTTGGCACTCCAAAGTCTTGTGCCCTTCCTTATTACAAATTCCACATGGCTTAGCTTGTGAATTTAAAGTGCCTTTTCCTTTAGTCGCCTTCTTTGGGCAGCGGGTCTTTATGTGCCCTTTTTCGCAACAACCATGGCAGGTCGCATCTTCCAACTTCAAGCAATCCAAGGTCTTATGCTCCTTGGACTTGCAGATTCCACAAGGTGAAGGCTGAGATTCAAATCTGCATTTCCCGAGGTGGTATTTCCTACAGGTTTTGCATCTGGTCTTTTCACCGGTCTGCTGGTTGTCCTTCAAGTCCTTGCATTCATGAGTCTTGTGATCCATTTTCTTACAGATGTCACATCCCCTGGTCTGTTCATAGAAGCATTTTCCGAAGTGTTTCTTCTTGCAGGTTTTACATTCGGGTTTTGCCTCCTTTGGCTTGGACTGGTTATGGTTTGAACCGGTCTTACCCTTTTTATAACCCTTATTTGGGGCATTATCAAACTTTCTCTTATGATATTTTAACACACGGTCCACGGCGTTGTTTACGGCTGTATCTATCATAGCCTGTAGCTCGGTGCCCGTTAAATTCAGTCTTGCATCATTATTCTGATCAACTGGATGATTGTGAGCTTCAGATGGGTCAGCCATGGTGAAGCTTTGAAGGCTACAAACCAAGCAGTAATAATTTGCTTAATTACAGTGAATTGTCGAACTTGATAATTAAATAGCCATGGTGCAAATAAACCATATAGGCCATTAGATAGTGTTAATTTACTTGATTATGTTTTGCCTAGGTTTTTAAACAATCCATCTTTGGCGCTTAAACGGAATATAATCCTTCACATTTATTAGACATGGGACATAAGTCACGATTGTCAATGTCGTACCGACATTTTATATGGCATAAGGGCTTGTTCCCAAAGGACTTTTGATGGCATAGATGCCTTGTCACTAGGGAAATTTTAAAACATAATCGATGATTCCTTTGGATCGGAAAATTTCACAGTTCATTGTCTTGACAAGAAGTTATGAAATAAAACTATCTTTTTCATGTATACATCTTTACCTGAAGGTATTCATCCCAAAGGATTTTTTGATGTGTACATCATGTTCGACGTTTATTAGCCATGATAACCAACTAGGGTAGCCCAGTTGGCCACCGACACCCACCTCTTCCCAGAGGTACTGGGTTCGAGTCTTGGGAGTGGCATATGTCGCCCAGGGTAAGAACTCGGCATGGGGAAGTCACCGCGGAGCTAGCTTGGTTGGGTAGCGGCTCCTAGAGTGAGATCACTCTGGCGGTTGGGAGGACCGTGCAGTACCCCCCCCCCCCCCCCCGTTTATTAGCCATGATTCCTTTTGATCATTTACGCTAAATAAGGGGTTTGGAAATTCCTAATATAAGAATGACAGGTGTGATTTTATCGCATCACAGTTGTCAGGAGTGTTAACATGTTTTCAGATGTTAACAAGGATCTGAGTTTCTTTTAAACAGGTCTTACCATCATAGCTAGGTCTTTGATGCCCTTCAAGCTAGGTTATACCTTTTTAAGATTTTCTTTTAATACGGATACTGGCAGGAAAGGAATGATATTTATTTTATTCAGGATTTTCATTATAATTATCCTAGATTTAATTAAAATATAACTATGGCTCAAAAGGCCAAGTCACAAGGGCAACTTTAAATTATAAACCATGATTTTTGTAGAATCAAGGTATTTAGGCTTTGAACGTTGCTCATTGCCTTTTCTTGACAGGGAGTTGTAGGCTACGACTGTCTTTTGTCTTATATGATATGGCCCTTAAGCATTATATCCCTAATGGATGCTTAAATCACAAAACAAGAAAAGATTTCGGGAGAATCCAATATAAGGATGATTTATGCGATTTTATCGAACCACCTCTGCCAGGAATGTTAACATGTTACAGATGTTAACAAGGATTTGAATCTTTTGAATAGTTTCTACCATCTTGGCCTGGTTATATAGGCTAGGTTTACCTTTAAGATTCTTTTTAATAATTAACGCAGAACAATGCTAAATTGAGATGTTAATAAGGATCTGAATCTAATTGAGGAACTGCCATCTTGTCCCTGTTCTTAAAATGACACCTGGCTAGGTCTTGTTCTTTTTAGATTTTGCCATTTTATTATAATGGTAGATCTTATAAAAGGAATGTTATTTTAATTTATTTCATATATTATCCATATATATTGGTAAAAATGAAATTTTGATAAAGCATTCCCATGATTTTTAAAAGAGGTACAGAATTGCCCTGAACGGGACTTGAAAGGAATAATGTTGTCCATGAAGGGACTGAAAGATAAAAATGTCCTTATAAGGACTTACTAAGGAAACGAACTTCAGCAAAATGAGTTTTTTTTTCGTTTTATTTCTGAATGTTTTCTCCATGGTTGCACGTTAATCCTAGTCGCAGTACGAAGCTCGGCCTTCCTAGGCTTCGGAAGGGAAAAAATTTCCTTTACAGCTCCTTTTCTTGGCGACATATTAAAATATATAGAATTGAAAGCAATAATTATCTGAATAGAGATAAGAGTATTCCTATGTTAAGTCTAGACTCAGAAGGTCAAGGAATGTGATACTGTGTCATTGAGATTAAACACAAAAGGCTAGTGTTTAATTCACTCAATGTTGGCTCTGATACCAACCTGTCACACCCCGATATTTCCACGTATTACCGGTGGGCCCGATCGGGAGTATCGTGACGTAGTTGATATCATCATAGTCAAACAACACAATTTTAAATGCACAGCGGAAGCAAAAGATAAATATATTACAAACCGATATAAAGTAATATCCAAATATTAAAAACGGAATGTAAAAGATCCACAGGCGGATCATATATAAAGGAAACATAGTTCATCAGATTTAAATGCATCCAAGCTTGCGAGACTCTTATTGATGCTAAGGAGAGGCCAGCCTATTACGAGTAGTACTTGCACTTAACCTTTTTGGGAAAATACGCCAGTTTACACTGGTAAATACAATTAACTGACTCATTTTGAAAAGGTTTAATAAAATTGATTTGAATGCACGTGGCACAAAACATTTTATAACTTGGGATAATTATTTGAATATAATACTTGTAAAAGAATTACATGTTCCTTATGCGTTCAGTAGCCCGATCCGTAGACTGGGTTAAAGATCAATAGACACACCACATTATTTATTTAGGCACTGACGGGTGTAAGCCTACACCCCGTGCTTAGGTCGTGGCCATTTCGTAAAATGATGCCAAGGATATCCGGGACATGGTCATTAACCCCCCAAAGGCTTTAAGCAAACAAAACATTTCAAAACGGATCATATCAATGGTTTAACCTCTATTCGATTAAAGATTCAATGCCCGACCAAGCGGTATTTTATATACCGTACCCCAAGCCCGTATAAGGGAAAATAAGTTAAAAGTATTTACCTGAGCAAATTTATAAAATTTATCCCAGCCGTATATCACCAAGCAAGTACAGATAGCTTTTACTGGGCTCCTAAATCTGGAACGAAGGTTTTTAATAACCTATTAGATTCCTAACGGGTCTTAATTAAGCCTATGCTTAGACCGGTTATTTTTAAAAGAGGATACGGTTCGAAACGCATGATTAAGCGAGAACCGGATTAGAATGTGGTTTAGACCCTACAAGCTTGTACACTTGTGTAACAAGGGTAACTTAAACACATTCTGGATTTTGAGATGAAGACGATATGGTTTGACCTGTTTTGGCTAAATTATGCAAACTAGTTACATAAGCCGATCCGAACGCGAAAAGTGCGTAACGGGTAACCATATGAGTCATATACAAGTTTTCTAAGTTAATATGCCTTAAATATGTTGTGATATCAGTAGGATACCTTCCATTATGCCCAAAACGAATTTAAAACCAATTTATGCCCCGTAGGGGTATTTTGGTCATTTAAAAGGTTATAAAAGAGTTTAAATATTAAACAGAGTTTAAATATTAAACTGAGTTACAGGTCTGATGTAATCAGTAAAAATACTTAATTTATTAAGTTATAACAGCAGGGTAAAACACATACGTGAAATTTATCATTTAAAACCAAACTATGCACCTTAGGGGCATTTTTGTAATTTCACTTAAAAAGGTCAAAACTGGAAATCTGAGTTTAAAACTTTTACTTAATGTTAATATATAAGGATTTACTGAAAATATCAGTAGGTGTCAAACCTTATACGTTTAAAATAGTTTTAGTACATACTATGCGTAAAAAACGCTTAAAAAGGCGATTTGGAGCCATTTCCAGGTTTTCAAAGGAAAGCTGATATTTTTATAATTCGAGAAAGCTCAAAATATTTTATTTATCATATTAGATCAGTAGAAAAAGGTTTGGAGTCAAAAGGATTTGTAAAACTCATTTTATAGCCCAAAAGGGAAAAACCGGCAATTACCGAATCAAGCTTAGAACTCTAAGTTATGTTCACCCTAAAAATAAATAAAAATCTTCAGAAATCCTAAAATATTATTTTATATCAGTGGGTAAAAAGTTTGGTATTAAAAATTGGGTTTAGATAGGCTATATGCTAATTACGCCGATTAATTAAAAAAAAGCTTTTCATTTACGCTAATGAGCATAACTCCTAATCTAGACCTCAAACTGATGTCAAATTTTAGGGACAAGTTTATAAATCAGTAATAAAGATTATTGTCCTCTCACATTTTCAAAATTCTTGTTTTAGGGTCAAAAGGGCATAACGGTCAACATTTAAGCATATAACGGAAACATGTAATTGAATAGGATAACTAAGGATCTAAGTTGTATAACCTCAGAGGGTTACACTAACCTATAACATGATCCTAAAGGAATCCTAAGGCATATCTAAACTAAGCTAAATCGGTTCAGAACTGAAAGTCAAAGCAAAAGTCTACTTTTGCGACTTTCGGTTCCGAACCGATCCTAAACTTGAAATTGTCGGGTTGAACATGCTTAGGCATGTTCTTATACTAATTACCAAGTTATACAAGTGTTAAAACAGGTCTCATAGTTTTTACATTGCTAATTATGAATTTATTTTCAAAATAACTTTCTGTTGGCTTTTTATAATTATGTTTGACCCGACATTTGACCAAGTTAGGTTGCTAATCAGTAGGTGCCCTCTTAGGGGTTTATTACCTACATAATTACCAACTTATAGCTACTCCTAATTAGAGTAATTACTGGACCGTTAGTGATTAATCACTAAGTCAATCCTTAATTACGATAAGGTTGACTTTAGGTCATTAGACTAATCAAAACTAAGATTAGGAGGTTAAGGACACTTACAAATGGTCCTTGGTACTGAAATGAACTCCAAAGAAGTTCCACAAACTCAGGTTTCCTCCAGAAATGAGAAGGTAGCAAGATGAGATGAAATGAGCAAACTTTTCAAAGGAAACCCACCTCCTATTTATAGTTTTTGGATGATCATGGATGATCAACAAGTGTTGGAATGAGTTAGCAAGATCATTACAGGTGTAAAACCATCTTTCCCAAACCATCAAAGCCCCTAGAATCAAATATGTGAGACATAGAAACAAAACCAAAGCTGGTTTTCAGTGTCTGGTACTGGGCATGGCTTACGGACCGTAAGGGTCCAGCCATACGGTCCGTAAGGACTAGGCCAGCTCACCAGAACTTTCAAAAGTTGACATATTTGGCCCCTGCACTTTCAAATGTCATTTCCGACACATCTAAGGCCCGTTAAACCATTTTTAAGGCTCTATGATGATGTCTAAGCATATGGAACATGAAACATGCTCAAAAATATGCCGGGTGTCGGTTCGTTTGGTCGTAGGGTCACGTTGTTCGGCTAATTACGACGAAACACGGACGGACGCGAAAAACGATCCAAATTACGCGACGAATGGAATTTTATCAAGCCAAACACTAAACTAAAATATTTTAGTGCTTACATAAATTTTTGGGTGTCCGGATATATTCAGAATGTGAGATATGCGCGAAAGTGTAAACTTGTGCACTTTTTGACACTTTTAGTCCCTGCATGACCTTAAAGTTTATTTTTGCGCACCAAACACCTCTAAGCCTATATCTAAGCAATATAAAGGATAAATAGGGTATGTTTAACTCATGTTCATATTCCAGAAGGTCCGATATCCTACGAATCGACATACTTTTGCAGTTTGACACAAATAGTCCTTTAATCGCGCAAAGTAGCGCGAAGTGTTGTTTAATGATCTCCAAGCCTTCCGTGGCCATTATTGATCATTCCCAAGCATATACTTAAATATTACTACTCTCCCGTTCGCTTAAATGGTCACGGAAAGGCGTAGATTCAAAAGTTGACGCTTTAGGTCCCTCTATTGCGCAAACTTGCGCATCTCATCATTTAATAGCATTGAAGCCTCATCTAATCCATATTAAGTATTCTTGAAAGTATTATTAAACATCATGATGCTTTGGGTTCGCTAAAAGGTCATTCAGAGGTGCAATTAAACATATTGACACTTTTAGTCCATCTAACTTGCAAAGTTGCGCGTAACTTTACTTATAGGCATAAAAACCTTAGTCGGCCAATAATTTGCATTCCCGAGAGTATAATAAAATACCATGAAGTTCCTGGTTTGTCAAAAGGTCATTCAGAGGTAAGAATTAACATGTTGACGCTTTTAACCCTTCATTGCGCAAACTTTCAATAAATTCCGCAAACGGCTACACTTGATCGATAAGTGGCTCATTTATGAATATAAATATCGTGAGAGGTTATTTAGAAACTTATTTTTAGGTATGCTAACACTTCCAGTCCTTTAATAATCAAAGTTTTCAATTTTTCGAAAAATTAGTCCCTTAAATTCAATGTTTGACTTCATTAGGGTTTATTACACGTGTCAATACATCATTCGACATGATTTTATGAGGTGTTACATTCTCGTTACATGTACTTCTATCTCATTAAGGAAAAATCTAAATCTCTTACAACTTTTAAAGACTATAAAGCTGAAGTTGCAAAGAAATTAGATCGTCATATTAAAGTTGTGATATTAGATAGAGGCGGTGAATATTATGGAAGCCATACTGATGTGGGTCAAGCTCCTGGTCCATTTTATGAGTTTTGTAAGGGCCATGGGATTGTGAACCAATACACCATGCCTAGTACACCTCAGCAGAATGGTGTCGCTGAACAAAGAAACCGTACCCTTATGAACATGGTGCGCAGTATGTTAGCCAACACTAATTTACCATTATTCCTCTGGACTGAAGCATTGAAAGCAGTTGTTCATATACTCAATAGAGTTCCATCTAAGTATGTCCCTAAAACTCCTTATGAACTTTGGACAGGAAGGAAACCGTGCCTTAAATATATAAAAGTATGGGGCTGCATTGCTGAAGCGCAAAACTCTAGAATCCTTTCCTAAGGAAACTTGACCCTAAAACAGTTACATGTTTCTTTATCGGGTATCCTGATTAGGGGTGTGCAATAACCGAACCGTTAACCGAAACCAAACCGAAAACCGACAAAATCGAACCGAAGTTAACCGAAACCGAATTAACCGAAAGGCGGTTAACGGATATTTTTTTTACCATCGGTTAACCGAAATTAACTGAACCAAACCGAATCATTTATTTTTTTATATATTTCTAGCTTTTATACCTCTATTTCATATTTTATACTTTCATTTCATGTAATAATGCATCTATTTCATTTATTTATGCCTTCATTTCATTTATTTATAGCTTCATTTCATTTATTTATACCTCCATTTTATGTATTTAAACATCTATTCATGCATATATACCTCCATTTCATTTATTTATACATCTGTTTCATGTATTTATACATCTATTTCATGCATTTATACCTCCATTACATGTTTTTCTAAGCAAAAAAAAATTAGCTCTTGTTTGAATTGGTTATTAACTGAAAATTAACCGAACCGAACCAAAACCTGGCAAATTAACCGAATTAACCGATTAACCAATGACTTCGATGACGGTTACGGGTAATGCTAATAACCGAACCGTGCACACCCCTAATCCTGATCATTCAAATGGTTATCGTTTCTATTGTCCTTCCCATGTCACCCGTATTGTTGAAACCAAGCGTGCTGCGTTCCTAGAGGATTTCAAGGTCAGTGGGAGCAGCACCAACCTTTACGAAGAATTACAAGAAGTACAAGACGGGGGGGGGAGACTCCTCGCTTACCATTACTCTGTTTACTCCTATTGTACCCAATGCAACAACTGCACCTGAAGCTACTGCACAAATTCCATCTCCACAATCTGAACCCATTATACCTCATAACGAACGCACATTAAATGCTCAAAACCAAGACAACGCTGAACCCGATAATCAACTCAGGAGGTCATCTAGGCAAAGACGGCCTACTAATTGGGATGATTATGTTACCTACCTGACTGAAATGGATGCTGGAAAGCTCAATGATCCTATCTCTTATAATGAAGCCATTAGCAGTGATCAGTCTTCTGAATGGAACAAAGCAATGATTGATGAGCTTGAATCCATGAAGAAAAATGACGTTTGGGATTTGGTTGAATTACCCAACGGTGTTAAACCAGTAGGAAGTAAATGGGTGTTCAAGACAAAACTAGATCCGAATGGGAACGTTGAACACTATAAAGCGAGATTGGTTGCAAAGGGATACACTCAAAATGAGGGATTTGATTATCAAGAGACGTTTTCACCTGTCTCTCCTAAAGATTCATTAAGGTTCGTTATGGCCCTAGTAGCTCATCTTGATTTAGAGCTGCATCAGATGGACATCAAAACTGCTTTCCTTAACGGAGACTTAGACGAAGATGTTTACATGAAACAACCTGAAGGCTTTAAACCTGAAGGTCAGGAGCATCTAGTCTGTAAGTTGAATAAATCCATTTACGGGTTAAAACAAGCATCACGTCAATGGTACCTCAAGTTTTATGAAGTCATAAAAAGACAAGGTTTTATGAAGAATCAAGTGGATCAATGCACCTACCTCAACATGAGTGGGAGTAACTTTACTATACTTGTCCTTTACATAGATGATATTCTATTGGGAAGTAATAGTTTAGACATGTTGCATGAGTCGAAGCGGTTACTCTCGCATAACTTCGACATGAAGGATCGCGGAGATGCTTCCTACATCATTGGCATCGAAATTCACCGAGATAGACATAAAGGGATCTTAGGATTGTCTCAGAAGACTTACATAGATCGTGTCCTTACACATTACAACATGCAACAGTGCAAACCCGCAGTCGCTCCAGTGGTCAAGGGAGATGTTTTCGGTTCATTCCAGTGTCCGACAACAGAGGTTGAAAAGGAGCAAATGAGCCAGATACCTTACGCGCCAGTAGTCGGGAGCCTGATGTATGCTCAAGTCTGTACTCGCCCAGATATCGCTTATATTGCTGGAATGCTAGGCCGTTATCAGACTAATCCTGGCCTAGATCACTTGAAAGCAGTTAAGAAGGTCCTTAGATATCTGCAAGGGACGAAAGACTATAAACTGACTTATAGAAGAAGTGATCACTTAGAAGTGGTAGGTTATTCTGATTCTGACTTTGCCAAATGCAAAGATGACAAGAAATCCACTTCGGGCCAATATCTTTATGTTAGCAGGCGGACCTATCTCATGGAAGAGTCATAAAAAACAGTTAACCACAACTTCCACAATGATGTCAGAATCCATTGTTGTTTACAATGCAACCTGTCATGGAATGTTGCTTAGAAATCTGATCACTGGACTCAAAATCGTTAATTCCATTTCTAGACCATTGAAGCTTTACTGTGATAACTCAGTTGCCGTTAGTTTCTCGAACATTAACAGTTCGACTGGAGCTGGTTTATATCTCGATACAAAATATTTGTTCGTACATGAACGAGTTGAGGAAAATAATCTTTGTATTGAGTATATTAGTACTAAAGATATGCTTGCGGATCCGATGACTAAAGGTCTCCCACCTAAAGTTTTCGAAGAACATGTATCGAATATGGGACTTACTAAAGACCTTATTTAATGGCATATTGTACTAGCTTATGTTTTAATTAATGAAATTTCCTCAGTTTGATTTTGTATGTCTCTAACATATGTTCTGCCGGTGTAATGACATATAGACAACTATAAATACAAATCAGACGCTAAAGGGCTTATGCGTATTTTGATCATAACTATTAGGTTTTAAATTTAGGCTATCGTATGACTAATGGGGGTCCTGAGTCGAATGATGATTTAACGGATGAATTTCCCTGCTATAGTTCTTGGTTTAAGGCTAAAATGGGTGTTAACTCCTGGCCAGGCTTATCTAATACTCATGATAAATGATTACTCGGCTAAGTGGGAGAATGTGAGATTAAATATATAATTGTTATAATATTTAATCTTGTAGCCATTATAATCATTTATATTATATAAATCAAAATATATTAATAACCTATTAATAATTAGTTGGTAATTGTTGATGGACCATATTAACCTTATTAACCAATTAGGTTTCCTCTTTGGTGTATATATAATGAGATTATTAGAGAGTTTAAGGGTTACTCAATTTACACAATCCTAATAACATCAATAATCGGCTCTCTCTCTCCCAACCGAATCCTTCCCTTGTTTCGGTTTCATCACCATCATAACAATACACCCTAAGGAGGAACTAGATCATCCTGACAAGTATGTCAAACTCAATGGCTGCATCTCTGACTAGATTCTCTGCTGGCCTGTCTGTTGTAACATGTATGTTATTTATGTTTTTCATTATATTAAAACAGAACTGATCAACAATAATTTCTTATAAGTTGCTCAAAGGTATGTTTTTGAGTTTTATTTATAGTTAAAACAAAACTATTTTTTTATTTTATTTATAATATTTTTTATTGCTTCTCCTGAGTTTAAACTAGTTAGATTATGCGCTGTGGACTCATGAAAGCCACTCGTGGAGTGACATGGCCTCGTGGCCAAGATTTGCACACCGCAACGTTCATTCATGAGCGTGAAGGTCATGGCGGATTCCACGCAGGTCACGAGCGAAAAAAAAATGCTGTTGGGGTTGATGTGACTATTGTTGAACGATCAATTTAAAAAAAACGATTAGCCAAATATAATTAATCAATTAACCTTTTTTTTAAATACACCATTTCTACACCAATCTTTAGCTTTCTACTCAATTTTTTTTTAAATGGATCCAAACCAACCACCATTTACACCACCCATACACCCGTCTATATATTTGTTTGCTGATTTAGTTAAATTCCGAATGCAACAACAACGACAACAAAAATTGTTACAACAACAACCCTCCCAAAAATTCAAGCAAGATTTCCTTTCTCCAAGCCAAAACAAAGAAGTGGAAGTTGTGCCTGAAACACAACCTCATAGATCCAAGAAAACCAAAGGGATAACGGACACAAGAAGAAATGGGTGGCAAGAGAGAAAGCATATCTTGGACGATAATCGAGGAAGAAATGTTGGCACAAGCGTGGGTTAATGTTTCTCAAGATCCAATAAAAGATTTAATTTTTTTCAATTATATACATTACTAGTGGAAATGCCCGCGCGTTGCAGCGGGTGTCCCGAATGATTTCATATTCAATTTGTTTTTTAGTTATATACGTATAGTTACAGAACACAAATCAAGCGTTTAAGTCACTTGTAGCTACATAACAGAAATCAAGCGTTTAGACAATAAGTTTCTGGTCATAACACAAACTAACATTGACGATATCGATGTTTTCTTAATGAAGTACTGTAACAACTATGACGATTATAACAGCCAAAGCTATGCTTCCTCCATCATACCATCCTTCTTTGATCCCCTGAAAATATAGTACAAGATTTAAAAAAAAATAAACGGAAATATTATTATCTTATGATAAACAAGGTATGATTCGCTTACCTCTGTTTTTATTCCTAGAGCCAAAGAAGCAGCAGCCGCTACCATCAAGACGACCAAGGTCGTATCGCGACAAGCATCCAACAGAAACCTCTATCAAACAGAAAGAATGTAATTAATAAAATTATCACATCACCAAACATAAAAAGGAATCAAGTTATCCCAGAAAGACGAAGAGTAAATACCCAAAAACTTCGCCCCTTTTTCCGCGGGTATGTGTTTGATCTAAACACATTTTTCCTATCTAAGATGTTCGCCTCGTCTTCATGAATTCCCTTATCGGAATTCGTCTTCAGCTTCTCTGCCAATCCCTTAACCTATTGCGTTCATTGAACGGAACCGAAGAACAATGTGATCAGCCAGAGGATGAACAAACGTGCTGTGTGCATATATCACAAACTTAATTACCCATCCAAAGTTCTGCAATTGTTTTTATTATTCTTGATGCTTGAAATGATATATATTATTTAAAAACTTGAGCTTTTAATAATTATTTAGCTATCAAGAAGCTATCAATCAAGAGTTTAAATAACTAATCCCAAACACAGAGGGCTCCTTCTCTACTTGATGCAACCCACGGTCATGATCAGCAACCATCATTAAGTAGTAAATTAAACCAAATCGACTCTTTCACAAGCAATCTTATTAAAATCGCCAACTCTAAATTTCATATATTTCACTATACAAATATAGAGAGCATAACTAAAACTAACGTAAAAAACAATATTTGATGGGTATAGCCCGTTTCTAACTTCCATTCGACTAATGCACATCCACCACCAGCAAGCAAGTACCTCCACTACTCGGTACCTGATGGTAAAATAAGTTAGCTTAATCATTTAGTTGTGTTGCAGGATAACATTAATGAATGTTTCAATTCTTCGTTTGCTTTGTGGCAACTGATTTGAGTATGTTCGAATATAATTTGACTGATTAAATTTAAATACATTGTTTTCCTATTCATTTATACAATCAAGCAAACTGATTTTTTCTTCTTACCAAAAAACCTTGGTCCGAAACCTGGCAACCAGGGTCTCCAAGTTCCTAGATCTGTTATCCATATGTGAAAACAATAGGTTGAATTTTCTTCACTGGCCAATAGATGGGTACAGCCCGTTTCTAACCTCCTTTCGTCATCTGTGGTGGTTGTTTTATGCACAGCCTTCTTCTTTCTGCAAACGAATAAACCACAATGTAAAAAAAATTGAGCAAGAATTATGATTATCATAAAAAACTATACACATATGCATCCAAAGAAGTTGATATCCTTAATAATATATATCACCATTTAAAATTCATGGTTATGAGAAAACAGCTGAAATAAATCTTAATCTCTATATAATTATCGTTATCAGGTACCTTTTCCAATTACCATTTGATAAAAATATCCGATCATCTCCTCTTTAGTCTATATACTTACCGTTATTTTATTTCCAACCTATGTTAATTATTATTTATATAAAGTAATCTTGGTTTTAAAAAGCTAGAAGGCACACAAAGCAACGAGGTCTAAAACCGAGGCGCAAAGCGCAAAAGCGGCGGGCTTTTTGTACCCGAGGCGCTAGCTAAGTATAAATATTATTAATATATCCCATAGGTTTTTAGCTTTCCCTACCCAAAATATAGCTATAAGTAAGTTTTTTATACGATTTTAGCTGCATGTACAGGCCAAAAAAACCCAAGGTACCGCAGTTAGATGCATAGAAACGCCTCGGGTACGAGAGGCGCGCGCCTCATGCCAAAAAAGTGCGCCTTTTTAGCGCTTCTTGTAATTACTCTAGGCGCTGAGCGACAAAGCCCCAGGGTGTGCGCCTTGTTGCGCCTCGCACTTAAGCACGCCTCAGGCGCGCTTTTTAAAACTAAGATAGTAATCGTTACCAGGTACGCCTAATTCCTACTTATGGACCTCCGTCCTCAAAGCTGAAAAATGTCTCATTTAACAAGTTTCTTGTGTCACTAAATTGTATATATGTGGAATATTAACTAATAGAAAAGTTTCAATAAATCAATCTCACAATAGTGAAACTATATTGATCTTCCTGAGTACTAAGCATAGGATGTACTTTGAAAAACCAATCTCTGATGTGATTTCAACCATACTTTTAAATCAATATTCTACTCTCATTAACCTGGCTTTTATACTTCAAATCATCATATATATAAGTAATTACCTTTATCTACCTGGTGGATTTTGGTCGACGACATTGGGTCACATAAGAAATCCATTGCATATGAGGATCAATCCTTTACTCATGTTTTCTGTCATTACAGAACTGCTAATACATCAGTAAGTTTAAAAAAACTTGACCAATACATCAGAACTACTAATACGTCAGTAAGTTAAAAAAAACTTGACTAATACATCAGAACCGCTAATACATCAGTATTTTAGTCAATCTCATCTTCTCCCTTTTTCTTTAATTTATTAGAATAGAAAAAGAAGATATATAAAATAGTAAAAAAAATATAATTGCAATTCGTATACGAACATTACAAAACTGAGTGTAAACCATACCTCTATAATCTCCATGGTCTGCTTGGTACTTGGTCTAACAACAACTACTGCAGCCGGATCATTAATTGTGAATTTTGGATTGCAATCACAGTATTGGACACTTAAACCACGTACTGAGTCGGTACATGCTTGGGACTCACATGCCTATTAAAACAGCCAACTTAATGATCTCTGAGACTATTAAAAGAAAGAGTGATTGGCATTGAAATCTTATATTTAAGGAACATAATATGGCAATCATGATAAGAGAATTATGCATAAAAAACAAACAAATCAATGGCCTTTAAGCCTAATCTACAAGATTTATAGAATATCGAATAAAAACAGGTGATAAGACAACTGAATCAACAAGATATTATAACTAATTCATCTTTAATAAAATAAGATCACAATATGAAAGAGACACTGCAATCATGAAAAAACCTAATATAATAAAACCACATGCAATCATTACCTCAATGAAAAGCAGGAATTGAATTAGAAGAAATCGTATCCCTGCAAGCCTTCATTGCAGCTTTTGTAACAACATGCCTGTTTCAATCCCAACTTACCTAATGACATGAAATTGAAAATTAAGCATATTCTTAAATCTCATGATTAAAATCAAGATGCTAACACAATGCATAACAATTTCAATTCACTAAAAAGACAATCAAAAACTATAATTACACCACACAAGATATATATATACAAATTATATCAAGATCAATTTGAATAATTTCAAAGTAAATTAAAAATACTAAACGGTAAAGAAAAGTTCACCTACATCCCCTGATCCATGACCAGAATCGTTGACCAGACTCTGAACAGAAGTGAAAATCGTCTCACAATAAACCCCCCAGGGTCTTTATGAAGCACATGACTTCTAAACAGAGAACAGAGGATTGATTTAGAAGAAGCAGATATGGCTCTGTTCATCGGAATCGACAATTTAGGTAATGCCTGCGATGGTGGTCCTGAGAGCGATTTTCTCTTGCTGGGGTATTAAATCGGCCTTTGACAATCGAATGGAAACAAATCGGACTTACCTTCAAACAAACAGAACAATCGACCTCGATTGTAAGCAAATCGGACCTTGAATCGGCCTTCGAATCTTTGAATTTGTGTCGCCGGTTTAAAGTGGATGGCTGGAGGCCATGCCTCGTCTCACCTTCTCCATTGCCTCTCTCTGTCCATCTTTCTCGTTCTCTCTCCCCTCGCTCTTTCAGTCTCTAACCCCTGCTCTTCTCTAAATATGCGAAACTGACGATTCAAGTATCAGGTATAAATGTACCAGTTTCCATTGGTGAAAACCCTAATTTCACGGTCCACCTTTCCATCCTTCAATCTTCTGCTCTTGCCTTGATGGTTCCGTTTCAATCACAGGATGACTATTAGGTATAATGAGGGCAGTTGAGGAAAGGTTTTTTTGTGCGTGTTTATAAAGTGGGATCTAAATTACTGTTATACCCTTTCAGGTGTCTTAAAATCTGTACTCTTTACAATTTTACCCTTATAAAATAGGCTTTCATTAGTTGTACACATTGCTTCAAAAGTTGGATGCCATGTAAAATTACATTTGTGTACGTCACTTCTCCTTTTTATAATAGTATAGATTATTTTTACTTTAAAATTTCCATGTAATAATTATTTTTCTACTGAAATGTTGGTACCGCGCAAATAGGTGATGGTTTTTGGAATAAGATTATGAATGTTTCAAGCGTTGATGCAATGAAAGCCAAACCCACAATAATTATGTCCATCACCCAAGACCCAACAATGCGTTTGTCCATCACCCAAGACCCAAGATGAAAGATTAGGCTTTTCAATTTCCGAGGTCGTGGGAAAGTTTGAAAGCTTATCCGAAGTGGGTTCTGGTGCCGTATGAGGACCACAATAAAAAAAGGACTAAGATCATCTAGTCGGCAGATTATAGTGTCAGTGGTTTGGATGTGCATTGCAACATCAATATTAAAGGTGATCTCGAGTTCGCCATTGATATTCCAACTCGAGAAGCGCAACGGCCCATCGGGAGGGACAAAGGCAAAAAGGGAATCATCTCCAAAAGACCAATAACCCGATGAATTGAAATTAGATAAGTTAATGAGTAGGTTCTTCGAATTTCATGATTTACAAGCGGAGAAGCTTCGGTTGAAGAAACAATCGAGCAGCCGATGAGAGGGAAATGGGGTGATAAAGATGAGAGACAAACTTACGAAAAATGGCTTGGGGTGCAAGCGGGAGTGCAAGCGGTGGTGATCAAGTTATGCATCTTTTTTTAGTTATGTTTTTATATTATTATTATATTACTTTTTTGCATTTAAGTTATGCATCTTAATATTATTATTATTATTATTATTATTAGTGTTAATTTCCCGGATAGTCCCTGTGGTTTATCATTTTTTCACGTTTAGTCCCCACCTTTTCAAAATAGCATGTTTGCTCCCTATGGTTTAACAAATTGTTACTCGGATAGTCCCTACACTAAATGAGGGTTAACTTTTGGTGTTAAATGGGTGTGAAATGACCAAAATGTCCTTGCTAATAAATAAAACATAAAAAAAAGAAACCCGCCCCACTCCTTATTTCTTCTTCTGTGATGATCACTTCTCTGGTACGTGAAAAAGGAAGACAAATACATAAACAACATTCATCTTCTTCTCAATTTTGGTCCTTCATCTTTTAGATCTGTAATTTCTCATCACCACATCATTTATCTTCTTTTTCTCCGTAGCAGATGCAAACCCCTCGGAAAAAAAAACTCCGACCATGGTAAATCCGCCGACGGAAAAGAAGTCCGACCCGACCCTTGTTTACACCGGCCATCCGATTCAACCATCGGCCACAGTGAACAGAACCACCCAACAACACAACCTGCACCACCATCAGCACCCTAGCCTCCAATCTCCGACCAAGATCTTGTTGTTATAGATCTGATTCAGTCAACATCAATTTCTAACCTTTTTTTGGAAATATGGTGTCGGGTCAGCGATTAACAAGCTAAATGATGTGGTTGCGATGATTGCGGAAGTCAGGTCGATTGCTGATTCGTTAGGGTTGGCGGTGACCACTGGAAGTGAATTAGAAAACAGAGGTTTGAGAGTGTAGACAGTTGGTTAGTTTGGTTTGGAATAAATAGGACCTATTTTGACTTTTGACTTTCAAGAGTCAAATATGTAAAAGAACCATGAAGCCTTTAGCTTCTTGCTCATATGAAGTTAATGCATAACGAATTCGATTAGAACCTTCAAAAGAGTTTATTTGTGTTCACTGTGGTGGCGGGTGGGTAGCGATGGTGGCTAGCAATGGCAGGTGGGGGCGATGGAGGCGGTGATGGCTGGTGGTGGTAGGGTGGAGGCTATAGTGGCTGGCGGGGGTAGGGTGGTTGTCTGGTGGTGATGAAGGTGAGATGGTGGAGAAGAGATACAAAGGGAGGGATGGATTAAAGTTTATTATTAAATTAAATGGTGGGGTCCACTTGTTTTTAATGACTAATCATATTTTTTTTGTTTTATTTATTTATATTAAGAGTGAGGGTATTTCAGTCATTTTATACGTATTTAACTGAACAAACTAACCTTCATCCACTGTAGGGACTATACGAGTAACAAGTAAGCTAACCATAGGGAGCAAACATGCAATTTTGAAAAGGTGGGGACTAAAGATGAAAAACTTGCAAACCACAGGAACTATCCGGGCAATTAACTCTTATTATTATTATTATTATTATTATTATTATTATTATTATTATTATTATTATTATTATCATTATCATTATCATTATATATTAAAAAGTGTATGAAAGGAACAGTAACTATATTATAATATAATAAAATATTATATACTGTTTTTTATAGTTTTATGAGTTAATTGCCCGGATGGTCTCTGTGGTTTAACGTTTTTTCACGTTTAGTCCTCACCTTTTGAAAATAGCAGGTATGCTTTCTATGGCTTGTTATTTTGTTAGTCGGATAGTCCCCTGAGTAGATTTTAGTTAGTTTGGAAATAGCAGATATGCTCCATATGGTTTCCATTTTGTTACTCGGATAGTCCCCTGGGTAATTGTCATGGGACTATCCGAGTAACAAAATGACAAACTATAGGGAGCATACTTGCTATTTCCGAAAGGTGGGGACTAAACGTGAAAAACGTGAAACCACAGGGACCATCCGGGCAATTAACTCAAGTTTTATTATTTTAATATTATAATTATAATAATTTTTATCTTCTTTACTTTTTAAGTTTGATAAGCTTGGTGTTAACCGGTAGTTGTATCGAGAATACCGGTTCGTTATCGGCACATGAAGGTAAAAACCAGCACTAGCGTGGTACATAAAACGCCAAAGTCGGTACCGGATTGAATTTGATAATCTTTTTGTTCGAGAAATTTGGTACTGCTTCCCAGTACCATTTTCTCATCCCTGATCACGGGTACCGTACGAACAACAACGGTATCGTATAATTTTTTATTTTTATTTTCAGGGTTAGTGATGAGCTCGGTGCCAACTGATACCGAATCGGTATTGGTACAGAAAATACCGGTTACGGTATCGGTATATGAAGGTAAAACCGGGTAGCGAACCGGTACCAGGAACGCCAAACGTCAGTACCGAACTGGTACTTAGGATCTTTCGGTTCACGAAATTCGGTACCGGTACCCATTACTATTTGCTCATCTCTGACTACGGGTTTCTACCGAACAACATCATTACCATACAACTTTTTTAGTTGATTTTCTTTCGGTTATTTTTTAGTGTTTTTTTCTACATTTTTTTTCTTATCAGCGATAGCGTGTGCAACGCGCTCATAGTGATTTCAAACACATATAAACACAGACTAAATAACAAAATAAGTTCGCCGCAACGCGGCGACGGATTTTATAACTAGTTATTATTATTATTATTATTATTATTATTATTATTATTATTACATGGAATAGTAACAGGAATGCTATAATATATGAACGTAATTTTTTATATTTGATATACATAATTCTTTGAAAAGGTATATTTGTGAAGAGGGGTATTGTCTGTAATAATCTCAATTAGACATCTTTGGCCATTGATAGTCTCACATTTAAATATTCCCTCACCATCCCACCTTTCACCTATTTTTTCTACACCAGTCCTCCGTTAAAAAACTTCATGGTGTTATATTTTTTGCCAAGTTACAAGCAGTTTTTTACGGCTTTTGATCAGAACAGAGATATGAGTCCATTGATATAAACCTACCTCGAAACAGTGCTCTAAACGATGAAAACGACGCTTCAATTCGGGTGTTTAAATTTCCAATTAACAAAAATCAAGGCATTTGGAGCATCATTTCGAGGTAAGTTTTACATCAATGGACTTGTATCGTCGTTCTGATCAAAAGCCCTAAAATATATGTTTGTAATTTGGAAAAAACTTAACTCCATTAAGTGTTTTTTAACGGGGGACCAGTGTAGGAATAATAAGTGAAATGTGGAACTGGTGGGGGAATATTCAAAGATGGGACGTACTGTCAATGACCAATGACATGTAGTTGTGATTATTACAGGTCAATTTCCCTTATAAAAATGGGTGTTTTTATATTTGGATCCCATCGGTTTATAACATATATTCTTTTAATGTTTTAAAAAGTTTAAATACATGGTTTTTTCTTGGGGAATTGGTCTGTAATAAACTTATCTAGACCTTATTGGCCATTAATAATTCCACCTCAGAATATTCCCCCAACTAGTCACACATTTTACCTATTTTTCCTACAATGATCCCCCGTTAAAAAAACTTAACGGAGTTAAGTTTTTTTTTTTTTCCAAATTACAAACAGATTTTTTAGGACTTTTGATCAGAACGATGATACAAGTCCATTGATGTAAAACTTACTTCAAAATGGTGCTCCAAGTGACTTGATTTTGGTTAATTAGAAATTTTAACACCCGAATTGAAGCGTCGTTTTTATCGTTTGAAGCACCATTTCGAGGCAAGTTTTACATCAATAGACCCGTATCGTCGTTCTAATCAAAAGCCCTAAAAATCTGTTTGTAATTTTGAAAAACGCTGAACTCCGTTAATTTTTTTTTATCGGGGGACCATTGTAGGAAAAATAGATGAAAGGTGGGACTGGTGGGGGGAATATGCTTAGGTGGGATTATTAATGGCCAATAAGGTCTACATGAGATTATTACAGACCAATTTCCCTTTTTTCTTCTATATTTTGATATAATTTTTTATTGAAAAATAAATTGTATACGAAATAAAGTATTTTTAGTATTGAAAAGTAATTTTTTATTTTTGATATACATAGAATTCTTTGAAAAAGTATGTTTGTAAAAATGGGTGTTTTTCTATTTATATACCATGTGAATCCATCGGTTTATAACATATATTCTTTTACCTTAATCTCCCAAAATAAAAACCATAAAAATCTCAATCTTTATGGAACATATAATTTAGCTTTCCACTATAATTTGTAATTAATGTTTTAAAAAGTTCAAATACATGGTTTTTTTCTTCTATATTTTGATATAAATTTTTATTGAAATATAAATTGTATACGAAATATAGTACTTTTAGTATTGAAAAAAAAAACTTCACCTTATATACGACTTAGTTTTCAAAAAACTTATTATATGGAAATGTAGAGTACAAAACCATATTTAGATTTTTCCGAGTATTAAATAATTACGAAAAATTTAAGTTATATATAAAATAAAAATTAAATAGATTGAGGAGAGAGAATCAATGATTTGCATGTAGATAAGAATTTGTGCTTTGAAACATCGTCTAAGTTTAATAGATTTACAACAGCAAAAAAAAAAAAAAAAAAAAAAAAAAAAAAACGAGCCCACTCATTTTACAAATATACCGTTTTTGCGAATCTTGTAGTATGAACTTGAATTACCCTAACAAATTGTGATTTTTAACAAGTGAGTCAATTGAAGATATATATTGTATCAATCATCCTGTGTGCACATGTACATACATAGGTACACATATATAGAAAAAAGTTTATTTGTAGAATGCATCTAACTGTTTTATTCGATACATAAAGGCGAACGTTCACAAACCAAAGGCAAAGTAGTTTTCCAATAATTTATTTTATTGTTTTTTTTATTATAATTTAGAGGATAGTAAAGGTTGTAGACATGTAGTAAAATATGATAAAGACAGGAAACACATGCATATAATATCAAAACATAGAGTTAATTACCCGGATAGTCCCTGTGATTTATAATTTTTTCACGTTTAGTCCCCACCTTTTCAAAATAGCATGTTTGCTCCCTATGGTTTAACAAATTGTTACTCGGATAGTCCCTACACTAAATGAGGGTTAACTTTTGGTGTTAAGTGGGTGTGAAATGACCAAAATGCCCTTGCTAATAAATAAAACATAAAAAAAAAAAGAAACCCATCCCACTCCTTATTTCTTCTTCTCTGATGACCACTTCTCTGGTACGTGAAAAAGGAAGACAAATACATAAACAACATTCATCTTCTTCTCAATTTTGGTCCTTCATCTTTTAGATCTGTAATTTCTCATCACCACATCATTTATCTTCTTTTTCTCCGTAGCAGATGCAGACCCCTCGAAAAAAAAACTCCGACCATGGTAAATCAGCCGACGGAAAAGAAGTCCGACCCGACCCTTGTTTAGACCGGCCATCCGATTCAACCATCGGCCACAGTGAACACAACCACCCAACAACACAACCTGCACCACCATCAGCACCCTAGCCTCCAATCTCCGACCAAGATCTTGTTGTTATAGATCTGATTCAGTCAACATCGATTTCTAACCTTTTTTTGGAAATATGGTGTCGGGTCAGCGATTAACAAGCTAAATGATGTGGTTGCGATGATTGCGGAAGTCCAGTCGATTGCTGATTCGCTAGGGTTGGCGGTGACCACTGGAAGTGAATTAGAAAACAGAGGTTTGAGAGTGTAGACAGTTGGTTAGTTTGGTTTGGAATAAATAGGACCTATTTTGACTTTTGACTTTCAAGAGTCAAATATGTAAAAGAACCATGAAGCCTTTAGCTTCTTGCTCATATGAAGTTAATGCATAACGAATTCGATTAGAACCTTCAAAAGAGTTTATTTGTGTTCACTGTGGTGGCGGGTGGCTAGTGATGGTGGCTAGCGATGGCAGGTGGGGGCGATGGAGGCGGTGATGGCTGGTGGTGGTAGGGTGGAGGCTATAGTGGCTGGCGGGGGTAGGGTGGTTGTCTGGTGGTGATGAAGGTGAGATGGTGGAGAAGAGATACAAAGGGAGGGATGGATTAAAGTTTATTATTAAATTAAATGGTGGGGCCCACTTGTTTTTAATGACTAATCATATTTTTTTTGTTTTATTTATTTATATTAAGAGTGAGGGTATTTCAGTCATTTTATACGTATTTAACTGAACTGTTGGAACCTGAAGGTTTATTCATGGAGGAGTACAAAGTATAGGGGTTGATTAGTATGTTTTGTTAATTAATTGTATGGGTCGATATATATGGGTTGGGTTATAATTGGTTTCGAGTGGGCCTAGGGTCTCGACCCACCTGTTTTGTATTTAAGTAAATCTCAACCTTTGAGTGGAGGTTGATCAGTTTATTGAGAACAAGGGGCAGCCGAAACCTTTTGGAGTCTTGTATCAGTCACAAGTTAATCAGTGAATGCAAGTTCTGGTTTGTTTTGATTATATTGTTTTGGTTTCGATTGTTATTATACTTGAATCCACTTGTGTTTGATTTCCGCACTTACACAAGTTCTTGTTTGATATCATTGGAAGATCCTCAAAGGTTTTACATTTGGTATCAGAGCCAAGAAACCAATTCTTGGTTCGGTTTTGATATCATTCGGATTCAAGAAGATAATTTTTATTACTGATCTTATTTACCAGTTTTGTTTTACAGGAACTCAGTTTGTTTTGGTGTGTTTTCTTGATTTTAAGATTCACATCTTCAAACTGTTCTTAGCATATTCTACATAATTGGTACTGATTTTGGTTTGTGTGATTTCTGATAGTGTGTTTGCTGATTTCTCGGAGGTTTGGTGATAAAAGAAAATTCAAAGATTTCGATATCTTTGAATTTTTGGAAAAGTGCTGAAAATCAGGGATTATGAGTCAACAGTATTATCTCACATCTGTTTTGCAGGTCTCGACTCGAAATCAGCTACCGTCTCGAGTTGTCTACATTTGGTCTCGACTCGCAACAACCAGTGGTCTCGAGTAGTCATCATTTGGTCTCGACTCGCAACTACATGTGGTCTCGAGTAGTCATCATCAAGGTCTCGACTCGCAACAATCTGTGGTCTCGAGTCATCTTCATTGTAGTCTCGACTCGCAACAAGCTGTGGTCTCGAGTTTGAACTTTTGACTTGAGATCTCTGTCTCGACTCGCATCGACAAGCTGCAACGTGTTTTGGACTTTGGACATTGAACATTAATTTTTGGACTTAAAAACTAAATTAAATAATTAACATTTAATTAATCATGTCCACAAATAATGTTGACATGGCTGCACTTAACAAACAACAAGAACTGGATTCAAAAGTTGGAATTACTACACGCATTCCAAGGTTGACTGATGCAAATGATTTTCCTGAGTGGAAGTGGCGTTTTGAACAACATGTGAAGGTTAAAGATTCCAAGATTTGGCGAAGTATTATGAGAGGTCCAAGGGAGATCATGACGGATAGTCCTACTGAACCTGTAGTGAAAATAAAGAAACCCCTTAGCCAATATACTGAAGATGATTTCACGATAGTCGAAGAGGATGAAAAGGCACTTTCCTATCTGACTATGGGATTGGGTCCGGGCATTGCTGTTGGTTTTCGTGCATGCAATTCAGCCAAAGAATTGTGGGAATCTCTGATAGATGTATATGAAGGTAACGAAGATATGAAGGAGAGTCGAAGAAATTTGCTGAGACAAAATTTCAACAATTTCAATCATATCTATGGTGAAACTGTTGATAATCAAATTCAAAGGTTTGTCAAGCTGGTTACTCAAATGCAGATGGAAGAAATACATACAACAAATGCAACAACAAACAGACAGCTTCTAAATGCTTTACCTAAAAGTTGGGATCATCATGTTGCCATGATCAAGAAAACCTAAGATCTTGCTAGGTGTAGTCTGTCTGAGATGATTTCTCATATCAAGGCCTGTGAGCTGGATGATAAACAGAGGGAGACCAACTATAAGAACAGCATGCTGGCTGCAGGATTCTCTGTTGGACCCACTTCATCAAACAATAACAATGCAGCTCTCATATCTCAAGGAGGTTTTCAAATGTTTAGCAACACAGCATCTGCTAAAGCTGCCCCTACCTCAGCAAATGTTTATTACTCTGGGACTCCTGCTCCTTCACATGCTTCTGCTGCTGCATCATCTAATTCGGCTACTGCTGCTTCTACTTCTACCATGAAGAATAAGATGATTGCTTTTTTACACAACAGTCTAAAGATAATCTGGATATCGCTGCCTCTGTTATAAATTGTTTGAATGCGTTTGTTGCTGGAAAAATTGATCCTCCTAAATGGTCTGGAGATGACTTACATCAGATTCATCCTGATGATGTTGACGAATGGACATCACATGACAGATGGCTATGGCTGCTTTCAGAGCAAGGAGATTTATGAAAAGAACTGGTAAAAACCGATGGGGTGCTTCGTTTACTGGAGCTTCTACAGTACCATTTAATCTGCGTTGTTACAACTGTCATGAGGAAGGACATTATGCACGAAACTGCACCAAGCCACTGATTATTAGAGAACAGACTCCAGCCTAACCTGTTTCACCTAATCCAGAGAGAGCTCTTGTGACCACATCGAGTACAGCTGCTGATGTTGCTGCTGGTGAAAGTCCTCAAGCCTTGGTGGTTCAGCCTGATAGCAACTTTGATTGGACCTCATAAATTCAACATTTGAACATCTCAGCTCCAGAAAATCAAGCTGCTACTAACAACATTGCTTTTATGACCTCAACTTCAAATGATCAAAACTCTGCACCCGAGGATGAGACTTCAGCCGAAAACCTTGCTCTCATGACCCAGATTCTTTCAGCTCCAGTCAAAGGTCTCACCAAAGAAGAGGTACTTTCTGTTTTATGTACTCCCGAGTGTAGAGAAATGGTTGAAGCTTATAGAATACACAACGCTGAGCTAATTCAAGACTATCAAGATATCAAAAATAAAAATTTTACTTTATCAAAAAATGAGAAACTTTATAAAGAAAAAATTGAAGCTCAGCGATAAGACATCATCAAACTCAAAGATGATGTAAGTGTAAAAACAACTCAACTCTTATATGTTCAGGAGATATTATGCAATGTGACTAAAGAACTGGAGGATATCAGAGATAGATATCAAATAAATGAACTCAATATTAAGAAATTTGATTCTTCCAGCAAACTAGTTAAAAACTTGTGTGATCAACAACTCGAATATACAAAAAAGAAAGGGTGTGGACTGGGCTACAATCAGGCTCCTCCTCCTTACAATGACAATTATACATATTTACCTATGACTGAGGAGGAGCTGATGAATGAAAGTAAAATGACTTATGGTACCAAAACCAATAAGTCATCATTTAATGGCAGACCTGTTGAGAAACAGGAATCTACTTTAATAAATTTTGTTTCTAAAGGCTCAATTGATCCTAACGCTTCGTCTTCATATGCAGATAAAGTATCTGAAGTAAAGTGTGGAGATGTTCTTGGGAGTGAACCAGTTGTTCATTCTAATATTTCTAAAAATTATTTTGGACAAACTGAATCTAATATTGCTTTTAGTAGAACTTTGTTTGAGTCGTTTTGTGCTTATGTGTCGTCAAGTGAGCCTGATGTTTGGGGCAAAACTGATGATGTTTGTGTTGAATCCTTGAACAATAAGTGTCGTGATGATTGTTTTTCAGTTAATGTGTGTGATTGCAATGTTTCAAATGTTTCAGTTGATGACAGTGTTACAGGTGAGGTGCCTCAGGACACATTCAGTGAAACCACTGAAACTCCTTCTCAAGAAAATCAGGAGTATCCTGATTCTTCTTCTGAATCTGTCTCAGTGGGCGTCCCTAATGTTGAATCTAATGGGACCCCATTGGAAACTGTAGATGAAAGCAAACCTAAATCGGATTCACATGATACATGTGTTGATGAAACATGTGTTGATGAAATTTCAACTAAGTCAGAATCAATTAATGTAGAAAAGAAGGTTGAAATTTTAACTAAGCCAGAAAATGTTTTTGAAAATAAAACTGAAACTGAAACACCGGTTTTTCAAAAGGATGATAATCATAGTGAGAAGGATGTTTCTCATTCTTCATCAACATTACATGATTGTGTCATTTCTAATCAGCAGGGATCTAAATGCTCAGGACAGACACAAACAAAGCAAACTAGAAAAACCAAAACACCTTTGCATCATGCAAAAACAAACAAAGCTTCTTCAACAAAGTACCAACATTCTCACACATTGAAACGACAAATCTGTTTCAATTGTGGTATCGCAGGACACATTGCCAGAAACTGTGTTCAACTCCCAAGCATTCACTCTAAGAAGAAAATTGTCCAGAATCAGAAGGTCAGGTCTAGTCGATCTCGTTGTTCAGAGTCAGTAACGACTAAAGAGTCTAAGACAATGAAGAACAACTATCACAAGACTAAACTCTTTGATCAAGATTGGAATACAGCCAAACGTAGAAATCAAAATCAACTAAACAATTTTCAAAGAAATCAACATAATGGTTTGGGTAACTACAATAATAAATGGTCAAATACTTTTTGGAAACCTAAAGCTAGGGCTGCACAATCTAATACATCTCATCAAGGATCTTTTATGAAAAATTCTTCAAGATTTTTGAACAAAGATAATTTAGTTTGGCAAAGGGTGACATACATTGATGCATAAGGAAAACCCAGATCCACCATGGGCTGGGTTCCATGATCTAACTAATCCCGCTAATCGTGCAGGAACAACTGTGGAGGACTACCGTGCGACTTTGGTACATGGATAGTGGTTGTTCCAGTCACATGACAAGAGACTTATCCCAACTAGTAAATGTAAAAGAATTTAACGGTGGATTTGTCTCGTTTGCGGGAGGAGAATCAAGAAGGATCACATTAAAAGGAACAGTAAAAAACGGCGTTTTAAGCTTCGAAAATGCTAATTATGTTCCAGAATTGAAACACAATCTGTTGAGCATTTTGCAGATTTGTGATCGAGGAAATTCAGTCCATTTTACAAAGAAAGGATGTTACGTATTGAAACCAGGGATTGTCATTCCTGAAGATTGGTTTCTGATGTCAGCAGAGAGACGAGGAAATGCGTATGTTATTGATATGAACAAGAAACCATGTGAAGAAGTTACTTGCCTATTCTTGAAAATTTCAGAACATGATGGTTTACTGTGGCATCGTCGCCTTGGGCATGTGAACATGAAGAATCTGAATCGACTTGCTAAAGGTCAACTGGTCCGTGCTCTACCAATCAAAGATTTCATGTTGGAGGAAAAATGTGTTGCTTGTGCAAAAGGAAAAGCCAATCGAAAACCTCATAAGTCTAAATTTGCGCCCTCAACGAAAGTTGTGGTCGAATTACTTCACATGGATCTTTTTGGTCCAGTGAATGTGTTGAGTATTGGCAAGAAAGCTTATTGTCTCGTAATAGTTGATGATTACTCACGTTACACCTGGGTGTATTTTCTAAGTCACAAGAACGAAACTACAGTCTTAGTGAAACAATTCGTTACTCTGGCTGAAAATCAAGCTAGTGCAAAAGTGAAGGTTATTCGATCTGACAATGGGACAGAATTCAAGAACATAACTCTGGAAACATTCTGCTCTGAAAAGGGAATTGATCGTCAGTATAGTGCACAACGGACTCCTCAACAGAATGGAGTAGCTGAGAGAAGAAATCTTACTCTTATAGAGGCTGCACGGACTATGCTGGCTGACTCGAAGCTTCCTAGTTTCTTTTGTGCTGAGGCAGTTAGCACGGCTTGTTACATCCAGAATCATGCTTTAGTAAACAAACGTCATATGAAAACTCCTTATGAGATTCTGGAAGGACGTAAACCTTCGGTTTTACACTTTCGTATCTTTGGATGTCCATGTGTGTTACTACTTATGGACTCTAATGGAAAGTTTGAAGTCAAAGGGGACGAGTGTTTCTTTGTTGGATATGCAAAAGGATCTGCCTGTAGAGTATACAACAAAGTAACTAAAAAGGTCGTCGAGTCGTGCAACATTGAATGGCTCGAAGAAAATGCTACGGATGCTAGAGTTGGACCAGATTGGCTATATGATTATGCTGAATTGTTTAAATCATTTAACATTTTGTCGAGTGTTTCTACAGATGCAGGTGTGTCTACGCCAAAACAACCACTGTCTTTTGGTGATACTGAAGAAGAGGAACATGAAGAAGGGAGCTTCAGACATCATACCATTGACCCGCCAGGGATGGTTTTTACACAGCATCCTTTGCCTCAACAAATGTCTCATCAATCCCCTGAAGGTGCATAATCTAGCAGAATTTCTTCGAATGCATCTGGATCAGAACTGTTTGCTGGTCCTATTCCTGAAGAGTGCACTGTTACCACTCCCGTGATTCACAGTCCGATAGCACCTAATGAGGGGGAGTCAAGCAACATACACACAACTCAAGACGAGACAATACCTGAACTTGCCATTCCAACAAGCGTTCAAAGAAATCATCCTATTGAGAATGTGATCGGTCCTGTTAGTGCAGGAGTTCAGACCAGAAGCCAATCAGGAACCATTAATTTGTGCTTATATTCTAGCTACATTTCTTAAATTGAACCTAAAACCATTGATGTAGAGTTGCAGGAACCAGGCTGGGTTGATGCTATGCATGAAGAGCTAAACCAGTTCGAGAAGCTAGGAGTATGGAAACTTGTGGAGTTACCGAAAGGGAAACGCAAGCTTGGAACTCGCTGGGTTTTCAGAAACAAGCAAGATTCTGCAGGAGTTATTGTTCGAAATAAAGCACGATTAGTTATCCAAGGATTCAGACAGATAGAGGGACTGGATTATGATGAAGTCTATGCCCCTGTTGCCCGACTTAAAGCAATCCGGATCTTCTTAGCATACGCATCCTACATGGGGTTCACTGTTTATCAGATGGATGTCAAGACTGCGTTTTTGTACGGAGATGTGAAGGAGGAAATCTATGTTGAGCAACCACCGGGTTTTATTCATCCAGATCATCCAGAGTATGCTTACAAACTTGATAAGGCATTATATGGGTTGCATCAAGCACCTAGTGTCGCAACCCCCGATCCCTTATTCCCGGGAACGGGCTGTCACGAGCTCAGTGGTGGTATCAGTGTTATTTAATCTTGCAGCGGAATTTTACATCAGGACCGTAGTTAGGAAATGTTTATCAGAGTAAAACCACCATATTTCATATTAATAATCACATGGGTAAAACCCAAGTTTCTTATTACAATACATTTATAGGGATAAACCCTATTTTATTGAATTTAAAACATCGTTTATTAGGTAACTTTTATAGCCACATTATCCCCAAGCCTTTAGTGCTCTCCAGCTGGCTTTTTACTAATTGGCTGTCACATTGGGTTACCTGAAACGCGTTTTAAAAACATTTGTCAGTCGGAAATAATGGTGAGTGAATCCTAGTTTAATCAAGAAACATTTTATCAATTAAAACAATATTGAGAGCAATCACATTGTTCATGTCAACATAATTACTCCATTTGGTACTATCAATCCTGACTTGTGGGTCATATTACACATTGGCTAACTCATTGTCTAATGGTAACGTATTGTCATCCCGACTTACTACTCACAGTGTAGTACAAATTTTGTATACAAAACCCCAACATACCGGCAGTAATTGAAGAACTACAAAGACTCAATCACCGCTTAATCGCATTGTAAAACAATTAAGGTTTTGTAAAATATTACAAAAAGATTAACAAAAAGAGGATAAACTCACATTGCTATTTTAGACTTCTCGTAAGGTTTTTCCTGGATATAATCTATAATTTATACAAATGTACATTGGTTAGTACCATAACCCTTTGAAAATATTAATGATACCCTCCCCGAGACGGCATTCTAACAACTACGTCGGGCAGTACCACGACAGTTGTTACGGAACCCTAAATCAATCGGGCAGCGTAACTGTTACAAAACTGGGGTTATAATACTTACAACGGAGCAGAACCTCACTAATTAGGGGTATAATACCCGTGTATTATAACTCTTCTACAGAATTTAGATTTAGAATTGAGATTGTGAGCGACGGAAAACGAAAACTGATGCCTGCTATTTATAGTTCCTGATTCTAGACCTGTCGCAGCCCGCGTAAAACACAGGCTAGGGTTACGCGGCCCGCGTCAACCCTGGTCAACTGAATAGCTTGGCTGAGTCGTTGTGTCGGTCCGCCACGATGTCAGCACCGGATGTCTCCGCGTTTCATGATCTCTCGCGGCCCGCGTTAACTAGCAAGGACTCTTACGCGGCCCGCTTGAACTAAAGGTTTAAACGATATCAGGTTTAGACCCTGATACCGCCCGCGTGAACTATTGAGGTGGGTTTACGCGGCCCGCCTCAATTCCATTTTTCTTATTTTTAATTTATTTTATATGCTATAATATAATTCGGGCTCGGTTTTCACATACGGTGAGTATTATAAGACATATAAGGGTATTTTAACATCTAATAGGGTGTCGAAAATATTATGAGAGTGTTGGTTTTACCGAGGGTTGTTACATTCTCATCACCTTGTTTTAGAGCTCGTCCTCGAGATCTATTGAAATAAATGCGGATATTTCTTTTTCATTTCTGACTCGAGCTCCCATGTATACTCAGGTCCTCTTTTGGAGTCCCACTTCACTTTGACTAAAACTAGTTTCTTATGCTTGAGATTCTTGACTTTCCTATTTTCAATCTGTAGAGGTCTTTCTACAAACTTGAGTTGTTCATTTACCTCTATATCCTTAAGAGGTACTATCAATGATTCATCAGCTAAACACTTTTTGAGATTAGATACATGAAACACATCATGTATTCCTGCCATTTCCTCTGGCAATTGTAGCTGATAGGCTACAGATCCTATTCTTCTAATAATCTTAAAAGGTCCAACATACCTGGGACTTAGTTTTCCCCGTTTGATGAATCTTACCACTCCTTTCCAAGGAGTGACTTTCTACAATACTTTATCTCCTACTTGAAATTCCAATGGCTTACGTCGGTTATTAGCATAACTCTTCTGTTGATCACGTGCTGCTTTCAGTCGTTCCTTGACTTGAATAATCTTATTAGTTGTTTCCTGCACTATCTCAGGTCCAGATAGTTGCTTTTCCCCAATTTCTGCCCAACAGACTGGGGTTCGGCACTTTCGTCCATAAAGTGCTTCGAATGGTGCAGCATTGATACTTGTGAGATAACTATTATTATAAGAAAATTCTATTAAAGGTAAGTGATCGTCCCAATTACCTCCAAAATCAATTACACAAGCTCTAAGCATGTCTTCCATTGTTTGAATTGTCCTTTCACTTTGTCCATCCATTTGAGGATGATAAGCTGTGCTTAGCTTTAACTTGGTTCCCATTGCCTTTTGAAAACTTGACCAAAAATGTGAGGTAAATCGACTATCCCTATCAGAAACAATTGATAAAGGAATACCATGTAAAGAAACAATTTCATTTACATACAATTTAGATAATTGTTCCATACTAATTGTTTCCTTCATTGGTAGGAAATGAGCTGATTTGGTTAGCCTATCTACAATCACCCAGATTGTATCATTACCTTTCCTTGTTTTGGGTAATTTAGTAACAAAATCCATTGTTATTAATTCTCATTTCCATACTGGCATTTCTAATTGCTGTAACAAACCTGAGGGTTTCTTGTGTTCAGCCTTAACTTGTGAACAAGTTAAACATTTAGAAACGTAGGCTGCTATGTCCTTCTTCATTCCTATCCACCAGAAATTTTTTCTTAAATCCTGGTACATTTTATCACTTCCTGGATGCATCGTATATTTAGACTTATGGGCTTCTTCTAGTATATGATTATGCAGGTTTCCTAATTTAGGTATCCACATTCTCTTTTCATGGAATCTCCAAATTCCATATGTTCCTTGTTTTAATTCCTTTAACATACCTTTTAATTTTTCAGAATCATCCTTGATTACTGATTCTTGTGCTTCTCTTATTTGATCATTTAAATCTACTTGTAGATTTAATTTAAGAGAACGTACCCTTTTTGGCTTTTCATGATACTTTCGGCTTAAAGCATCTGCTACTATATTTGTTCTTCCTTCATGATACTGGCTATCACAATCATAATCATTAAGTAATTCCATCCAGCGTCTTTGCCTCATATTCAACTCTTTTTGTTTGAAAACATACCTTAAACTCTTATGATCGGTGAATACAATAAACTTACAACCATAAAGGTAATGTCTCCAAATCTTAAGAGCAAAAATTATAGCTCCTAATTCTAAATCATGGGTTGAATAATTCTCTTCATGATTCTTAAGTTGTCTAGATGCATAAGCTATAACCTTTTGACGTTGCATCAATACACATCCATAACCTAATCTAGAAGCATCACAGTAGACTATAAAGTCTTCAGTTCCTTCTGGTAATGCTAGTATAGGTGTATGGGTCAATCTTTGCTTAAGAATTTTAAAGGCTTCTTCTTGTTTTAATCCCCATTCAAACTTAACAGATTTACAGGTTAATTTAGTTAAAGGAATGGCTATTCTAGAAAAAAATCTTTAATAAATCTTCTATAATAACCGGCCAATCCTAAGAAACTTCTAACCTCAGTTGGTGACTCAGGGGTTTTCCATTTAGTAATTGCCTCGATCTTTGTTGGATCTACATGAATTCCTTCATGGTTAACTAAATGTCCAAGGAATTGTACCTGTTCTAACCAAAACTCGCACTTAGAGAATTTAGCGTAAAGCTTTTCCTTTCTTAATAGACTTAAAAGTGCGTGCAAATGCTTTGCATGATCTTCTTTACTCTT
The DNA here is from genome assembly GCA_030545235.1 of Helianthus tuberosus. NCBI lineage: Eukaryota > Viridiplantae > Streptophyta > Magnoliopsida > Asterales > Asteraceae > Helianthus > Helianthus tuberosus. The sequence continues at coordinate 25,147,795 of CM060368.1, forward strand.
AGAGTAAATTAAAATATCATCTATAAAAACAATTATGAATTTATCCAAATATGGCTTACATATTCGGTTCATCATGTCCATAAATGCAGCTGGGGCATTGGTTAAACCAAATGGCATGACAGTAAATTCATAATGACCATACCTTGTTCTAAATGCGGTTTTAGGAATGTCCTCTTCCTGTACCTTTAATTGATGATATCCTGACCTTAAATCGATTTTTGAGAAAAATCGAGCTCCTTGCAGTTGATCAAACAGATCATCGATTCTTGGTAATGGATACCGATTCTTAATCGTGACTTTGTTTAATTCACGGTAATCAATGCACATACGCATTGATCCATCCTTCTTTTTAACAAACAATATCGGCGCTCCCATGGCGACGAACTCGGTTGTATGAATCCTTTCTCTTACAATTCGTCTAATTGTTTCTTCAATTCTTGCATTTCTGCAGGTGCCAATCGATAAGGTGCTTTGGCAATTGGTGATGTTCCTGGTAGCAGGTGAATTCTGAATTCAACTTCTCTGTCTGGAGGTAGTCCTGGTAATTCTTCTGGAAAGATATATGAAAACTGTGACACTAATGGAATGTCTTTTAGTTCTTTTCCTTTAGTGTTAGTGATTATAGAAATCAAATACACTATAGACCCTTTTCTTATAGAACTTGCAGTTTTCATCACAGAGATGAATTTTGTGGTTCTAGATGGTTTGTCTCCTTTAATTGTGATCGTTTTACCTTTTGGTGAATTTACTTGTATTGACTTTTAATCACATAAAATATTGGCTTTATTGGCTATTAACCAATCAATTCCTAAAACAACATCAAATCCTACCAGGTTCATGGGATAAAGATTTGCAATAAATTTCTGATTTAAAATTTCTATTCTTGCTCCTTGCAAGATTTCAGAAATTCTAATAGTTTCTCCATTGGTTGTCTCTACTAAACATTCTTGTGGTAGTTTAGTTAATGATTGATTTAGAATTTTGCCAAATGATGTATTAATAAAACTTTGGTTTGCACCAGAGTCAAATAATTCTTTAGCAAAGATATCATTAACTAAAAACATACCAGCTATGACATCTGGAATCATTTTGGCTTCCTCTGCAGTTAGAACAAATGCTCTAGCATTTTTAGTATTCTTGTTGTTTGGAGTTGGAGCTAATTTAGGACAGTTTGGCCTGATATGAACTTTTTCTCCACAGTTGAAGCATAATCCATTACTGGATTTCTTCCTGCAATTTTCTTCCTTGTGTCCTGGCATCTTACAATAATTGCAAAGAGTGGAGCATTTTCCCGAATGCTTTTTCTTGCAGACCTTGCAGTATGGTGCAGAGGTAGAACCTATGTTCTTACGATTGTAATTCCCAGAACGGAATTCTTGAGTAAGCCTTTGAGTTAGGTTTCTCCTCTGATCTTCTTCTCTAGTACGAACAAGTTCATCTGTCAAGGTATTTGCTAGTTCTACAGCTTCTTCTATAGTTTGAGGTCTAGCTGCCTTGACTACATGTCTAATTTCCCCAATTAATCCCCAGATATAGCGGGAGATTAATACTGGTTCTGGTGAAGCAAGGGTTGGCACTATCCTAGCATATTCGAAGAATAACCTAGTGTACCCCTTACTATCCACACCAGTCATCCTAAGGTTTAGGAATTTGTTTGCAATCTGTTCTTTTTCATTAGGAGGACATAATTTTCTTTCTACCATATTCCTAAATTCTTCCCAATCCATACTATAAACCCTATCACTTCCTTTAGACTGAAGGATAGTGTTCCACCTTTCTAAGGCTGAATTCTTGAATAGATTGGAAGCAAACATTATCTTGTCCTCTTCCGCACATTTACTTATTTTCAGAACAGCCTCAGTCTTTTCTATCCAGCGTAGGGCTGCAATAGGTTCTTCATTGCCCGAAAATTCTATTGGTTTACAAGACCAAAATTCCTTATAAGAACAACCATAAGGCATGGTTCTTCTTCTTTTGGGAATGGGCATTTGAAGTAATGGTCCATTGTTCACGCTGTGTTCTGGTTCAATTGGTCGCTTACTGCTATGTTTACTTTTATTATCAGCATCCTTAACAGTTTGAAGAATAAATGGCATTGCATCTATAATTCCTTGTGCCACTATATGTTGGATAGCACTATTATCCACTTGATTGTTATTGTTATTGATGCTTGGATTCTCATTAACCACGTTAATGTTACTCTGATTATCGTTATTCAGATTTCCTTGATTTTCTTCGTCGGCCATCTGAATTTTAAACATTTACCCCATATTAATATCACAAATAATAGTTAATATAGTAAATCACATGACACGCAATCTAGCCAAAAACGTCGATCATTGCGACTTGTATTCTATTTTCATATACTATGCGTCTATTAAACACTAGTACTGAAATAAAGATTACAATACCAACAGAAAGAAAATTACACTAATAGTACTATGCATCCGTACACACATAATTTTATTTTATTTTTATTTTATTATTATTACTATTACCGTTTCTACCATCACATTCACGGGTATGGATTCATCCAAAAATCCATATTGCGTTCATCGTATTTCCATACGAGACGCTCTCCCACCTGACGCATTCTCTCACTGCTTTCTAAAATTTCCTCCCCGAAAGTCCTAAGTTCTTGGACGTTTTCTGCACTCATTGGGGGTGCAGGTTCTAGGACTGGGTTTGGAATCTGGGGTGCGGGTTCCTGATATGGGGGTAAAAGTGCCTGTAATTGGTAAGGATCTTCTAAGATTCCCCTAATGCAGTTATCATGGTAATAGGGATCTAAAGGGTCCATACCTAAATAGGCTCTTATAGGTGTGTCTTCAGGAATAGAGTAACGTTGCACATAGTCCCTATTCTCGTCCCACCAGGGATCGTAATTTGGATCTAGGGGATTTGGTGCAAGTACCCTAGGGATTTCTTCTGGGTTAAAGTCGTGCATCTCCACTTGGTTTTCCAGATTTTCTATCTCCATGGGTTGTTCTGGGTTTTGTGGTTGTGGGGCTACTAATTGTTCCAGACTTGGGTCAGCAGCAGTTGTAGCTAGGATATGGAAATTAGCTAGGCTTCTATTAAGCATATCCTGCGTATGGGCATCTGTCTCTTGCTTAATAGCTGCTAAGGCCCTTTGCTGTTGCAATTTTCGCATTCTTTTCCTACGAGCAAAAGCTTCTTTACTGAACCATCCTCGTTTCTTATTAGGAAATGGCTCTTCAGATTGAGCTCTAAAGGCAAATATTCCTTCCTCCTGATCAGCAGAATACCCCGAAAGGGCAAGCTGTGATGATGTACCTTCACTCCTAGGTGATTCAGACAACTGACGACCCATGTCTGAGGGTCCTTGGTCACTCATACTGTAAACTAACAAATAGTCAAATAACACATAACAGATAATTATAGTTATGCACGTATTTCCGTAATTTATTTCCTAACACAAAATATAGAATTTAAGTGTCAGCAGAACAATTCTTTGGCTCAGACCAGTGGCTAGGCTCTGATACCACCTTCTGTCGCAACCCCCGATCCCTTATTCCCGGGAACGGGCTGTCACGAGCTCAGTGGTGGTATCAGTGTTATTTAATCTTGCAGCGGGATTTTACGTCAGGACCGTAGTTAGGAAATGTTTATCAGAGTAAAACCACCATATTTCATATTAATAATCACATGGGTAAAACCCAAGTTTCTTATTACAATACATTTATAGGGATAAACCCTATTTTATTGAATTTAAAACATCGTTTATTAGGTAACTTTTATAGCCACATTATCCCCAAGCCTTTAGTGCTCTCCAGCTGCCTTTTTTACTAATTGGCTGTCACATTGGGTTACCTGAAACGTGTTTTAAAAACATTTGTCAGTCGGAAATACTGGTGAGTGAATCCCAGTTTAATCAAGAAACATTTTATCAATTAAAATAGTATTGAGAGCGATCACATTGTTCATGTCTACACAATTACTCCATTTGGTACTATCAATCCTGACTTGTGGGTCATATTACACAATGGCTAACTCATTGTCCAATGGTAACGTATTGTCATCCCGACTTACTACTCACAGTGTAGTACAAATTTTGTATACAAAACCCCAACATACCAGCAGTAATTGAAGAACTACAAAGACTCAATCACCGCTTAATCGCATTGTAAAACAATTAAGGTTTTGTAAAATATTACAAAAAGGTTAACAAAAAGAGGATAAACTCACATTGCTATTTTAGACTTCTCGTAAGGTTTTTCCTGAATATAATCTACAATTTATACAAATGTACATTGGTTAGTACCATAACCCTTTGAAAATATTAATGATACCCTCCCCGAGACGGCATTCCAACAACTACGTCGGGCAGTACCACGACAGTTGTTACGGAACCCTAAATCAATCGGGCAGCGTAACTGTTACGAAACTGGGGTTATAATACTTACAACGGAGCAGAACCTCGCTAATTAGGGGTATAATACCCGTGTATTATAACTCTTCTACAGAATTGAGATTTAGAATTGAGATTGTGAGCGACGGAAAACGAAAACTGATGCCTGCTATTTAAAGTTCCTGATTCTAGACCTGTCGCGGCCCGCGTAAAACACAGGTCAGGGTTACGCGGCCCGCGTCAACCCTGGTCAACTGAATAGCTTGGCTGAGTCGTTGTGTAGGTCCGCCACGATGTCGACACGTGTCAGCACCGGATGTCTCCGCGTTTCATGATCTCTCGCGGCCCGCGTTAACTAGCAAGGACTCTTACGCGGCCCGCTTGAACTAAAGGTTTCAACGATATCAGGTTTAGACCCTCATACCGCCCACGTGAACTATTGAGGTGGGTTTACGCGGCCCGCCTCAATTCAATTTTTCTTATTTTTAATTTATTTTATATGGCATAATATAATTCGGGCTCGGTTTTCACATACGGGGTGTAATATAAGACATATAAGGGTATTTTAACATCTAATAGGGTGTCGAAAATATTATGAGAGTGTTGGTTTTACCGAGGGTTGTTACACCTAGGGCTTGGTATGCAACTCTGACAGAACATCTTCTGGCTCATGGATACACACGAGGCACGATAGACTAGACTATGTTTATTAAAAGAATGGGCAAAGATCTGATACTGGTTCAAATCTATGTCGATGATATTATTTTCGGATCAACAAGTGAAGCTCTTTGCAAGGAATGTGAGGGAGTTATGAAAAAGAAGTTCGAGATGAGTGCGCTCGGAGAAATGACACTGTTTTTGAATTTACAAGTTAAACAAGATTCCCGGGGAATTCTAATTCATCAAGGGAAATATGTCGATGATGTGATAAAGAAGTTTAAGTTCACAGACGCTAAACCGGCCGAAACTCCAATGGCAGAAAGACCGTTGCTGACTAAAGATGTAGAAGGATCCCCTGTTGATCAACGCCTTTGTAGGTCGATGATCGGATCATTGATGTATCTGACAGCGAGTCGTCCAGACATCATGTTCGTTGTCTGCAACTGCGCGCGATATCAGGCTAATCCTAAAACTTCTCATCTTACTGCAGTTAAATGAATCTTTCGGTACCTTAAAGGCCGATCCAGGTTTGGTCTGTGGTATCCGAGGGATTCAAATTTTGACCTGTTTACGTTTTCTGATAATAATTTCGGAGGCACTGACAAGGACAGGAAATCCACCTCTGCTGGATGTCAATTTTTGGGTGACCGACTCATTTCTTGGCAATGCAAGAAGCAGCAAACGGTAGCTATTTCCACAGCTGAAGCAGAATATGTTGCAGCTTCGGCATCTTGGTCTCAAGTGGTGTGGATTGTAGGATCGTTTTGTGACCCAAACGAGTCAATCAGAAGAGTTCTTATCAATTCAAGAGGTGGAAACAGATGAAATGACTTGTAAAACAGCTTGATTCACTATTAAACGTCTTGTATTATTGATTTAACACTTTTACAGATCAGTAGGCGCGTCAGCAGCACTTCGGTACCGGAAACATCAAAGATTACAAATGATTTCATTTGGAGGGTTTATATAGGGACGGTGATTCCGTTTGAAAGTGTCACAGGTCATTTCAAACGAAATTACCAATGTTAATTTCGTTTGAAATAGCACATGTCACTTTCAAACGGAATTAACTCCTTCAAGCGAAATTACCTCCAAACCTTATTTCTTGAACTACGTGCCCTGATCTAACAATTCTAGTACAAGACTCGATACAAGACGAAGTCGACAGACGCATGCACCAACATGGGTGCAACATCAATTGCAGGACTACGGTTTGACTTATCTTAATACTGCCATATACTGTGATAATGATGCTGCCATACAAATCGTGAAAAATCCTGTCTTCCACTCAAAACCCAAGCACATTGATATTAAAGTTCATTTCATACGAGACTGCTTTGACAGAGGTCTCATCAAACTGGAGCAAATCGACACAGATGCAAATGCTAGCGATTTGTTCACAAAACCTGTCAGTAGTTCGAAATTTCAAGTGCTTGTGGATTTTCTGAAAATGATCCGATTTACTGACTGAGCTTGTTTTTGGTTTTTCGTAGGTAAATTTGTTGATAAAGTTTTCTATTCTTAGGTAGTTTTTATTTATGCTCAAATTTAGGGGGAGAAAATTTTGACAAATACAAAAACATTGAAAATTTTGAAAAATACAAAAAACATTGAAAATTTTTGAAAAATACAAAAACATTGAAAAATTTTGAAAAATACAAAAAGAAGCATTGCATGACATGGGAAATGAAATGAATTTTCACATTGTGGTGAAGGGCTGACTCATGTAAGACCAGTATCGAAACCGTTTGAATTTAGTATGATGTGTTGGTAGGCTCTATCCTTAAAGACTGGAAACATTGGTTATTTCTGTTCAAAACTAAATTAGTGCATGACCTCAGGAAAGAAAATCACTTGGAATTAGCTCATTTCTATTTGAATGTCTGTATGTTGTCCCGATACACACAATTTTGGTCTGACTCTGAAATCTTCTCTGAAAAAGTCGTGTATCTCCTCTGTTTTGCGTGAGCAAATACCTGGAGGTTCTAGGCAGCGTTTAGCTTCTGTTTTGCGTGAGCAAAGACCTAGCTGAGCGTCTTTCATCTTATAGATCAATTAAACACCCGAAAGAGGCCCTCTAGTGCCCAAAAGAAACCCAAGAAACCTATATCAAACTGAGAAAAACTCATTTGATATGTATATTATACCATCTCTGTAACACCTCAAAAATTTATGTCCAATAATGTATCGACACGTGTCATAAGCTTTAAACGTGTAAAAGATTACTTTAGAGGGACTAAAGTTGACAAACAAAGAAAGTATGTGAATATAATGGTTCAGAGTGTCAACAATGGATACATATGCCTCACAATAACCCTACACGATGTTTATACCCTTAAACGAATGAATCATAGATCATACGAAGCTAATTTTGAGAGAAAGTGAGAAATTACAAACTACAGGGGTTGAATGTGTCAACATGTTTAAAGTATACCTCTGAGTGACCTTTTAGTGAACCCGAAGCTTTGTAACAGTTAATTATGCTCACTAGAATAAGTGGTACAAATTTCACAAGGTTTCGATAAAGTATGAGAAAGTTATGACTATATTCGTATACGAGGGGTTAAAAGCGTAAATGTTGAAATTTGGGACTTTTCGAGTAAGCACAAAGTTAACCGAGGACTCAAGAATGTTTGGCTACCTCATGGAGTCCTTAAAAGCCAGGTTAAGGGGGTGAAAGTGCAAGAAAGGAAGTTAAAACCACGTTTGGAAGGACCAAGGACTAAAAATGCAAACTATAAAACTTGTTTGGCTGGTTCTGAGGGGCCATACCGGCCGCGTAAGGTATGTGTGGATCCTTACGTGGGCCGCCTCAGACAACCAGCGACAGAAAACAACTTCAGGTGTCTGTCAAGCCTGTTGCACCGCCTCAAAACCTTGTTTTCTTATACCAGGGACTCCCCCACTGATTTTACATGCACTAGGGGCACTTGGCTTGATCTGGAATCAATTATAGACTTGCTTGGCACCATCTAAAGCAATTAAATTCACTATATAAGGAGCCCTTTAGTTGCAACATTGATGCACATTCATTTGCAAGCTTCACAACTTCACCTCTGGAGATTTTTGGAGCTCAAGCACATTTCTCACAAGTCATTAGTCGTGCATAGGACCTCAGTAAGTGTCCTTAACATTCCTTAATTCAGTTTAGCTTAGTTATTAGCCTAAATTCAAACCGTCGTAATTAGAGTTTGACTTCGAGATTAATCAATAATTGTCCAGTCAAATCTCGAATTAAAAATACCTATGAGTTGGTAATTATGTGGGTAATAAACCCTTAAAAGGGCACCCTCTGATTCCCACTCTAACTAGGTCAATTGCCGGGTCAAAGTTTATCTTAAAAAGTCATCAGAAAGCTTATTTTCAAATTAATGCATAATTAGTAATGTAGAACTCATGTAACCTGTTTTATCACTAATATAACTTGGTAATTAATGTAAGAACATGTCTAAACATGTACACCCCGATAATTTTCAGTTTAGGCCCGGTTCGAAACCGAAAGTCGCATAATTTGACTTTTGCTTTGACTTTCAGTTCTGACCCAATGTAGCATGTTTTAGAAATGCCTTAGAGCCTTATTAGGACCAGGTTTCATGTTAGTATAACCCTCTGTGATTATACAACTTGGTTCTTTAGTTATCCGATTCATATGCATGTTTCCGTTAAATGCTTAAATGTTGACTATTATGCCCATATGACCTTAAAATGTGATTTTTGAAAATGTAAAAGAATAGAAACCTTAGTTACTGATTATTAGACTTGTCCCTAAAATTTGACATCAGTTTGAGGTCTAGATTAGGAGTTATGCTCATTAGCGTAAATGAAAAGCTTTTTATTAATTAAAACCTAGCCACATGTCATTCTAATTATGGCCAAGATGGTAAAACCTATTTAAAAGATTCAAATCCCCGTTAACATCTGTAAAACATGTTAACTTTCCTGACAAATTGCGATACGATAAAATCGCATAAGTCATCCTTATATTAGATTTTTTAAAATTTCTTTTATTAAACTAAAACATCCATTAGGGATATAATGCCTACGGGCTATACTCATTGTCATATAAGACAAAAGACAGTTGTGATCTTCGACCCCCTGTTAAGAAGAGGTAATGAATTATAATTAAAAACTCAATACCATGACCCTATAAGATCATGATTAAAGATTTAAAACCGTCCACGTGACTAGGCCTTTTTGCCATTAATATATTTTAATTCTAACTAAGGATTTTTATAAATTCCTGAATATATATATGCCTAACAAATTAATCAAAATGGTTCTTAAATACCATAATTAATAAATCATCTAGAATGATAAAACTGTTATAGACCTCTGAATGATTTAAAATCATTATTTTATATAGCAATCAAGCTACATGGCCAAGTCAGACGAAGCCAACAATCACCCCAGAGAAAATCATGACACCTCCAGAGTCAACGTAGTAGGAGCAGAATTACAAGCGTTAATAGATAATGTTGTTACGCGAGCTTTGGACAGGCAGTTTGATGAATACAGTGGTACCCATGTAAGGACCCAGTCTGAGCCACACTCTAAACCACCCTCTAGAACTCATACCGCTCGTAAAAGTGATTCTCATCACTCGACAAATCAGAGGAGTGTTCCATCTAAGAGAATTGTGTTAAATCAAGAGCCACGTGCTAAAGGTTGCACCTATAAATACTCTGTCTCCTGCAAACCCTGGGATTTCACTAGGGAGAAAGGAGTAGTTGATTGCATGTCATGGTTAGACGAGATGGACAATGTGGTGGATATTCGTGGTTGCGCTGATAAGGATGTGGTAAAGTTTGTATCTCAGTCATTCAAAGGCGAGGCATTAGCATGGTGGAGATCTTTGATCCAGGCCACCGGAAAAATCCCACTGTACAATTTAACATGGGATCAATTTGTTGCTCTCATCAAGGAGAACTACTGCCCTCAGCATGAGGTTGAAAAGATTGAGTCTGATTTCTTGTCTTTGGTTATGAAAAACCTAGATTGTCAAGCTTACCTAACGAGCTTCAATACTATGTCAAGACTAGTTCCGTATCTGGTAACTCCGAAACCTAAGAGAATAGCCCGTTTCATTGGGGGTTTGGCCCCAGAAATCAAGGCCAGTGTGAAGGCCTCTAGACCAGCTACTTTTCGGTCTGCAGCTGATATATCATTGTCCCTTACTTTGGACGCGGTCAGGCAGGGATCGCTAAGAAACACAGACGCTGAGAAGAGGAAGCGTGAGGATGACAACTCACGATGTTCAGACAAGAAGTGTAAGGGAAACAATGACCACAAGAAGGGTTCTGGAACGAGAAAGGATGGTCATCAGTTGGGCAGAGATCACTAAGAAACACAGACGCTGAGAAGAGGAAGCGTGAGGATGACAACTCACGATGTTCAGACAAGAAGCGTAAGGGAAACAATGACCAGAAGAAGGGTTTTGGAACGAGAAAGGATGGTCATCAATTGGGCGATAAGCCCAAATGTAAAATCTGTAAGAAGCACCACTTCGGGAAGTGCAGATTCGAGTCGAAATCCCAGTCGCAGCCAAGGCCTTGTGGGATTTGTAAATCTTCTGAGCACAAGACCTTAGACTGTAAGAAAATCAAGGATGCTACGTGCTATAGCTGCAACGAGAAAGGGCACATTAAGTCCAATTACCCAAAGTTTGCAAAGAAGGCTGAAGATGGGAAAAAGACTAATGCTAGGGTCTTCCAGATGAACGCACAGGAGGCGATCCAGAACGATAATGTTATAACATGTACCTTCCTTATTAATGATGTTTATGCAAGGGTGTTATTTGATTCTGGAGCAGATAAGTCATTTGTTGATGATAAGTTTTGTAAGTTGTTAAACCTACCTATTAGAACCCTAAGCATAAAATATGAGGTTGAATTAGCTGATGGCACCATAGAAACCGCATCAACCGTATTAGATGGATGTTTCATATCCATTAGGAACCACTCTTTTCCTTTGTCCTTACTTCCTTTGAAGTTAGCCGGATTTGATATAGTTATAGGCATGGACTGGTTATCTCATAACCAGGCCCAGATTGTTTGCAACAAGAAGCAAGTGGTGATCAAAACTCCGTCTGGTGAGTCACTTACCATTCAGGGAGATACCCAGTATGGGCTGCCAGAGCAAGTGTCTATGCTCAAGGCATCTAGGTGTTTGAAGAAAGGTTGTGTCATCTACATGGCACAAGTGACTATTGATGAGCCAAAGCCAAAACTTGAAGATATCCCCGTCATTTATGAATATCCCGAAGTATTCCGTGAAGAACTACCTGGTTTGCCACCAGATAGGCAAGTAGAATTCAGAATTGACATTATTCCAGGAGCAGCACCTGTTGCAAGGGCACCTTACAGGTTGGCACCAACAGAAATGAAAGAGTTAAGGACTCAGCTAGACGATTTATTGGCAAAAGGTTTCATTCATCCTAGTTCATCTCCTTGGGGAGCACCAATCCTGTTTGTGAAGAAGAAGGATGGATCGATGCGACTATGCATCGATTATCGTGAACTTAATAAGGTCACTATCAAGAATAGATATCCATTGCCCAGGATCGACGATCTGTTCGATCAACTTCAAGGGGCGAGTTGCTTCTCCAAGATCGACTTGAGATCAGGCTACCATAAACTGAAAGTTAAAGATGAAGATGTACACAAGACTGCATTTAGGACTCGTTATGGTCATTACGAGTTCTTAGTGATGTCTTTTGGGCTCACTAATGCACCAGCAGCGTTCATGGATCTCATGAACCGTGTCTGCAAGCCATACTTGGACAAATTTGTTATCGTCTTCATTGACGACATTCTAATTTATTCAAAGAATCAGGCCGACCATGAGAAGCGTCTTTGGTGCATTCTGAAACTACTTCAGCAAGAGAAGCTCTATGCCAAGTTTTCGAAGTGTGAATTCTGGCTTCGTGAAGTTCAATTCCTTGGACATGTTGTTAGTGAGCGTGGCATCCAAGTAGATCCCGCTAAAGTTGAAGCTGTCATGAATTGGCAAGAGCCGAAGACGCCCACTGAGATTCGCAGTTTTCTAGGTCTGGCAGGATATTATAGGCGTTTTATTGAAAACTTCTCAAGAATTGCAGTGCCCCTGACTTTACTAACTCGAAAGAATAGCAAGTTTGCCTGGGGGCCTAAGCAGCAAGAATCTTTCGATATTCTGAAGCATAAGTTGAGCAACGCTCCAGTATTAACGTTTCCTGATGGAATTGATGAATTTGTGGTATATTGTGATGCATCGCACACAGGTATGGGATGTGTGCTTATGCAGAAAGGCAAAGTTATTGCCTATGCTTCACGTCAGATAAAGGTGCATGAAAAGAACTACACCACCCATGACTTGGAGTTGGGTGCCGTTGTATTTGCACTAAAACTGTAGAGGCATTACTTGTATGGAACCAAGTGCGTGATCTATTCTGATCACAAAATCCTTCAACATCTGTTCAATCAGAAGGATTTGAATATGAGGCAGTGATGGTGGATGGAAACTTTGAATGATTATGATTGTGAGATAAGATACCATCCTGGCAAGGCGAATGTAGTCGCCGATGCCTTAAGTCGAAAGGAAAGAGTAAAGCCTATAAGAATCAATGCCAAGAGCATTGAGATAAAGAATAGTTTGAATGAAAGGTTGTTAGCTGCGCAGAAGGAAGCTGTATTGGAAGCTAACTATCCTGATGAAAAGCTAGGAGTAACTGAAGAACAGTTATCCTATGGCAAGGACGGAATCCTGAGATTAAATGGACGAATTTGGGTTCCAGTTTATGGAGGACTTCGGGATGTTATCCTCCAGGAAGCCCGTAGTTCTAAATACTCCGTTCATCCTGGAGCTGACAAGATCTACCAGGATCTGAAGGCAAATTATTGGTGGATAGGCTTGAAGAAGTCTATAGCTACCTATGTAGCCAAATGTTTGACGTGCGCTCAAGTCAAAGCTGAACATCAGAAACCGTCAGGTTTGCTACAACAGCCTGAACTTCCCACCTGGAAATGGGAAATGGTGACAATGGATTTCAACACCAAATTGTCAAAGACAAAGAAAGGAAATGATACTATATGGGTGATAGTAGATAGACTGACTAAGTCAGCACATTTCCTACCCATTAAGGAGACTTATAGCTCCGACATGTTAGCCCAATTATACGTAGATAAGATTGTATCTCTCCATGGCGTACCAGTGTCTATTATCTCCGACAGAGATACTAGATACACATCACATTTTTGGAAAAGTTTCCAACAATCTTTGGGCACGCGCTTAAATTTTAGTACGGCTTACCATCCTCAGACGGACGGGCAGAATGGGCGTACCATCCAAACTTTGGAAGACATGCTTCGTGAATGTGTAATTAACTTAGGTGGTAGTTGGGATAACCACCTGCCATTAATCGAGTTTTCCTATAATAATAGCTATCACTCTAGTATCCAAGCTGCACCATTTGAAGCCTTATATGGAAGGAAGTGCAGAACGCCCGTTTGTTGGGCAGAAGTTGGAGATGTCCAACTAACAGGACCAGAAATAGTCCTGGAGACGACAGACAAGATCGTACAGATAAGAGATCGTCTCAAAGCTGCCAGAGATAGGCAGAAAAGCTACGCAGACTTAAGGCGTAAACCTCTAAAGTTTGAGGTTGGTGATAAGGTTCTGCTTAAAGTATCACCCTGGAAGGGAGTGATGCGATTTGGAAAGAAAGGTAAGTTAAGCCCAAGGTATATAGGACCATTCGAGATCATCGAATGTGTGGGAGCAGTGGCTTATAAGTTAAACTTACCTGAAGAGCTCAGTGGTATTCACAATGTATTCCACATCTGCAATCTAAAGAAATGTCTAGCTAACGAGTCACTAGTCATGCCACATACGGATGTGCACATAGATGAGAGCTTGAAATTTGTGGAAAATCCTTTGTCGATTGAGGATCGACAGGTTAAGAAGCTTTGAAGGAAGCATGTGCCGATTATAAAGGTCAAATGGGATGCCCGCAGAGGTCCCGAGTATACGTGGGAGGTAGAGTCCACAATGAAAGAAAAATACCCTCATTTGTTTCAGTAAATCTCGAGGTCGAGATTTCTTTTAAGGGGGTGAGGATGTAACACCTCGAAAATTTATGTCCAATAATGTATCGACACGTGTCATAAGCTTTAAACGTGTAAAAGATTACTTTAGAGGGACTAAAGTTGACAAACAAAGAAAGTATGTGAATATAAGGGTTCAAAGTGTCAACAATGGATAAATATGCCTTACAATAACCCTACACGATGTTTATACCCTTAAACGAATGAATCATAGATCATACGAAGCTAATTTTGAGAGAAAGTGAGAAATTACAAACTACAGGGGTTGAATGTGTCAACATGTTTAAAGTATACCTCTGAGTGACCTTTTAGCGAACCCGAAGCTTTGTAATGGTTAATTATGCTCACTAGAATAAGTGGTACAAATTTCACAAGGTTTCGATAAAGTATGAGAAAGTTATGACTATATTCGTATACGAGGGGTTAAAAGCGTAAATGTTGAAATTTGGGACTTTTCGGGTAAGCACAAAGTTAACCAAGGACTCAAGAATGTTTGGCTACCTCATGGAGTCCTTAAAAGTCAGGTTACGGGGGTGAAAATGCAAGAAAGGAAGTTAAAACCACGTTTGGAAGGACCAAGGACTAAAAATGCAAACTATAAAACTTGTTTGGCTGGTTCTAAGGGGCAATACCGGGCGCGTAAGGTATGTGTGGATCCTTACGCGGGCCGCCTCAGACTACCAGCGACAGAAAACACCTTGAGGTGTCTGTCCAGCTTGTTGCACCGCCTCAAAACCTTGTTTTCTTATACCAGGGACTCCCCCACTGATTTTACATGCACTAGGGTCACTTGGCTTGATCTGGAATCAATTATAGACTTGCTTGGCACCATCTAAAGCAATTAAATTCACTATATAAGGAGCCCTTTAGTTGCAACACTGATGCACATTCATTTTCAAGCTTCACAACTTCACCTCTGGAGATTTTCGGAGCTCAAGCACATTTCTCACAAGTCATTAGTCGTGCATAGGACCTCAGTAAGTGTCCTTAACATTCCTTAATTTAGTTTAGCTTAGTTATTAGCCTAAAGTCAAACCGTCATAATTAGAGTTTGACTTCGAGATTAATCAATAATTGTCCAGTCAAATCTCGAATTAAAAATACCTATGAGTTGGTAATTATGTGGGTAATAAACCCTTAAAAGGGCAACCTCTGATTCCCACTCTAACTAGTTCAATTGTCGGGTCAAAGTTTATCTTAAAAAGTCAACAGAAAGCTTATTTTCAAATTAATGCATAATTAGCAATGTAGAACTCATGTAACCTGTTTTATCACTAATATAACTTGGTAATTAATGTAAGAACATGTCTAAACATGTTCACCCCGACAATTTTTAGTTTAGGCCCGGTTCGTAACCGAAAGTCGCATAATTTGACTTTTGCTTTGACTTTCAGTTCTGACCCAATGTTGCATGTTTTAGAAATGCCTTAGAGCCTTATTAGGACCAGGTTTCATGTTAGTATAACCCTCTGTGATTATACAACTTGGTTCTTTAGTTATCCGATTCATATGCATGTTTCCGTTAAATGCTTAAATGTTGACTATTATGCCCATATGACCTTAAAATGTGATTTTTGAAAATGTAAAAGAATAGAAACCTTAGTTACTGATTATTAGACTTGTCCCTAAAATTTGACATCAGTTTGAGGTCTAGATTAGGAGTTATGTTCATTAGCGTAAATGAAAAGTTTTTTATTAATTAAACGGCGTAATTAGCTTATAGCCGATCTAAACCAAATTTTTGATATCAAACTTTTTACCCACTGATATAAAATAATATTTTGGGATTTTTGAAGATTTTTAATTAATTTTAGGCTGAACATAACATAGAGTTCTAAGATTGGTTCGGTAATTGCCGGTTTTGCCCTTTTGGGCTATAACATGAGTTCTACAAATTATTTTGATACCAAACCTTTTTCTACTGATCTAATATGATAAATAAAACATTTTGAGCCTTCTGGAATAATAAAATTAGCAGCTTTCCTTTAAAAACCCGAAAATAGCTCAAAATCGCCTTTTTAAGCGTTTTCAACGCATAGTATGTATTAAAACTATTTTAAACATATAAGGTTTGATGCCTACTGATATTTTCAGTAAATTTTTATATATTAACAGTAAGAAAAAGTTTTAAACTCAGATTTTCTGTTTTGACCTTTTAAGCATATGTGAAATTACCAAAATGCCCCTAAGGTGCATAGTTTGGTTTTAAATGATAAATTTCACATATTTATAATATCCTACTGTTATGACTTATAAAAATAAATATTTTTACTGATTAAATCAGACCTGTAACTCAGATTATTATTTAAACTCTTTTATAACCTTTAAAATGACCAAAATACCCCTACGGGGCATAGTTTGAGTTTAAATCCATTTCGGGCATAATAGAAGATATCTTACTGATTTCACAACATATTTAAGGCATATTAACTTAGGAAACCTGTATATGATTCATATGGTTACCCGTTACGCTTCTTGCGCGTTCGGTTCAGTTTATGTAACTAGTTTGCATAAATTGACCGAAACGGGTCAAACCTTATCATTTTTGTCTCAAAATCCAGAATGTGTTTAGTTTACCCATATTATACAAGTCTTCAAACTTGTCGGTTCTAAATCACATTCTATCCTGGTCTTCGCTTAATCATGCGTTTGAACCGTATCTTCCTTTAAAACTAACCGGTCTAAGTTTAGGCTTAATTAAAGACCCGTTAGGAATCTAATAGGTTATTATAAACCTTTGTTCCAGACTAGGAGACCCGGTAAAAGCTACGTGCATTTGTTGTTTGTGATTAATACTTGCAAAGGTAAATACTTTTAACTTATTTTCCCTATACGGGCTTGGGGTACGGTATATAAAATACCGCTTGCTCGGGCATTGAATTATTAATTGTATGATGGTTAATTTATTGAAATGACCCGTTTAAATTGTTTTGTTTGCTTAAAGCCTTTGGGGGGGGGGGTAATGACCATGTCCCGGATATCCTTGGCATCATTTCACGAAATGGCCACGACCTAAGCACAGGGTGTAGGTGTACACCCGACATTGCATAAATAAATAATAAGGTATAACCGCCGGTTTCCGGAATAACCCGCCGCGGGACTATATCATGTGGTGTGTCAATTAATCTTTAACCCGGCGTCAATCCGGGCTACTGAACGTATACGAACATGTAATTCTTTTACAAGATTATGTATAAATAATTATCCCAAGTTATAAAAATATTTTATGCCTCGTGCGTTCAAATCAATTTTCTAAACCTTTTCAAAATGAGTCAGCTAATTGTATTTGCCAGTGTAAACTGACGTATTTTCCCAAAAAGGTTAAAGTGCAGGTACTACTCAAAATTATGCTGGCCTCTCCTTAGCATCAATAAGAGTCTCGCAAGCTTGGATGCATTTTAAGTCTGATGAACTATGTTTCCTTTTTATTTGATCCGCCTGTGGATCTGTTTCAACTATTTTGTGATACTTAATATTACAATTTATTCGGTTGAAAAAAATCTATCTTTTGCTTCCGCTGGGCAATTAAAATTGTGTTGTTTGACTATGATGATATCAACTACGTCACGATACTCCCCACCGGGCCCACCGGTAATCCGTGGAAATATCGGGGTGTGACAATCTCTGCGAAAGATCTATTCTGTTCTCTTCTCAATCTATTCCCAGTTAAGATTTCAGAGATCCGGATTGTACTTGTGAAATATGTGGTAGGGAAGCTACTTGCATGACAGAGTGTGTTATCTATAACTCCGGGATTTGATTAGTATTTGTTTGGGTGTTCATTGTTAAGAAATCAAAACATGATAAAATCAGTTACAGACAGTTATATGGAAAAGGTCTATGGAGATGAGTTTAGGTGGACAAATATATTGACAATCGTCTAGATCATTCGGTAGTAGATCAGTGTTGATAAGTGAAGTCAAGCCCGAAACCTCGTGATTTGATCCCTGAGCAATTATGATATTTCCTATTTCCTATTTTTTTGTAAATAATTATTAGCATTATTTATTTATTTTTGTAGGTTTTTGTTCTGGTAAAAACTTACTCGGGAAGTTTAATGGATCATCTAATAAAATAAAGAATTTGAAACTGTAAATGAAATTATATTAAAGAAAATGTGGTCTCAAGCAAATTGTTAAGTGGTCTCGGCCCAAACTTCTGGTCTCGACCCAGTACTGAAGCCCGGCCCAAAACTTTTGAATATAAAAGGTGGTCTCGAGTCGAGACCTCCTTTGTACTCGAAATCACAAACAAACAGTTCATATTCTCTTTCTTTTCCGGTGAATTCTTGTTTGATTCCGGTGAAATTCGCGTGTTTCAAAGCATTTTCTGATCTCGATACATAAAGAATCAAAGGTATTATGATATTTTGTATGAAGTTTTGCAGATTGGTTGAAGTTTATGTGAAGATATATTGAAGATTTGAATAAGATGAAGAACCCTAATTGTGGGCATATGTTGGTCTTCATAGAAATCATGGGGTGTTTTTGGGTCTTTGATCCAAAATTAAAAGGATTAAAGTTGTTTATGGAATCTCGACTGGGGTTGCGACTGAACACATGTGAGGACTCGAGACGTCGTATTGCGAGTCGCAACCTCGTCTGTCTCGATTGAGGTCTCCACTCAAACTTGATGGTCTCGACTGAGGTCTCGATTTAAGTTTACTCAGTCTCGACTGAGGTCTCGACTCGAAACCTCATGGTCTCGATTCAACTCATGTGTGTTACCAACAACCTATGTTTTGACTGCTGATTCAGATTGACCTGTTTATTCTTTGAACTTAGTTGATTAAAATTTTCTTTTCATGTTTCTATGCTTAATGGTTTCGTTTTGTGTAGGATATGGATTTAAAATTTATCTCAACGCACAATCAAGCAGGTTATTTAGCTCCACCCCCAGAGAAGCACAAGAGGATGATTACATCATTAATCAAGGGCTTAAATAGTTGCAGGATAGTTCATGCACTTCGGGAAAATCCTGTTGTCTACGAAAGTCTTATTCAAGATTTCTGGAAGACTGCTAGGTTCGAGGCATTTGAAGCTAAAGGCAAGGGAGCTTTAATTGCTGAGATTCAAAAGAAGACTATTACTGTGACTGAGCAGATGATACGAGAGGTGCTGCAGTTCAACGATCAAGAAACTGATCCTATTAAGCTTCCAGCAGGAACTGTGGAAGCGATTCTACCAAGATTAATCTATGAAGGAAAGTACCCGTCGTTGGTGAAGAAATTTGTGCATCCGTATTGGCGTCTGTTAGTGCACACGTTCATTCTCTGCATGACAGAAAACCGAGGAGGCACTGATCAGTTGAATATTACACAGTCTGCTGCCCTTACTTGTCTGATAACAAATGAGCCTTTTAATTACTCTAAGTATATATTTGAAGGCATGAAGAGAAATGTGACAGGAGTTCGAAAGGACAAGTTTCTTATGTATCCAAGATTTTTGCAAATGCTTCTCAATGCTCCTTATCCAGATTTAGTGAGATCTGGAAATACTTTGGAGTTGAAGCCCATGGGTCCTGCTTGTTTTGGTGCTCTCACTCCTAAAAAGTGTACTGAAAAGATATTTGAAGGACTAATTCCTCTGGAGAAATTTGGTCAATTTGCTGAGACTGAAGATATAGCTGCTAATCCAGTGATCGTGCAACCTGTTCCAGTGAATGATACACGAATCAATGCACCTGTAAATGGAATGGTTGTTGAAGAGCATGATGTTCAGGGTGCTGTTGATAATGAGCCTGAGACAGAGATTTTAACAATCAACTCTGATGATGAGGGCATAGAGATTATGTGTGATTCAGGAGATGATGAAGAGCTTCCTCCTGAAACTGAAGCTGATGTTGCTGTTTCTACTGTTCCACCTGTGATTTCTGCTGAGAGTTTGGCTTTGTTGTTAAAGTCTATGACTGATAAGATGGGAAATCCTCCTTCCAATCTTACAGTATCAAATGAAGAGCCTAATGAGAACACAAATGATCCTGATTCATTGCCATTGAAGTGGAAAATGAGGGATCCTCGACTCGGAATGTATGTTGAACAAAACAAAGATCAACCCATGAATGTTGCTGAAGATGATGATGGCTTATATGACTTTGATTTTGAGAAAAGTGTCACTGATACCACCACCACTACTGAAGATATCTTTGAGTTTAATGCTGATACTCAAAGAAGTGATTTGGAAACCACCACTACAGATACTCCAGCTGCAAATGTTGCTTCTGATCCTTTCATTACGTCAATGCCACCTGTTACCTCTGAAGCTGCAGGTCCATCTGGAACTATTCATGACGAGCCTGGAAGTTCAAGTGGTAAGAGAATTGAAGAGCCGTTGAGGATGCCGTTTGATGATGACTCAAGTGATGATGATGAGTTCATTAGTACGAGGGAGATGAAGAAACGACTAACTGTGGTTGAGCAAGATTCAATTCATAAAGATGCTAAGATTATTCAACTTGAGGATTCTATTGTGCAAAAGAATCATCAAATTGAACAGCTTCAAGGTGATGTTAGTCTGTTGTTTAATATAGTTTATGATTTACGTGGAAAGCTGGAGAAGAAGTTTGGACAAGAGTTTTCTGATCCGACTAACGTAGAAAATAGAAGAAAAGCCTTTGATAAGGATGATGCTGAGAGAAGTGCTGCTATGGAACAATACTTCAAAAGAGTTACTGATCCAGTTGCAGACAAAAAAAAGGCTGGAAGAATCAAGAAGAAAAGAGAGTTTGTGATTCTAAAGAACAAGAATCTTAATCCAGACGATGAAGATGCTAAAACTACACATCATCTGATGGATGTAGGTCAAACACTCTATGATAAAGTTGGTAATCGCTCTGGTGTTGTCAGTTGGGGTTTTGATCATGACAGACGTAGGTGGTGGATTAAAAGGAAAGTTGGTCCTGTCGAATGGTACAAAAATCCGGCTCAGTTTCAAACATTTACAAAGGTTGATTTGATAAACTTGTCTAAGTCACCTTATGTGGATGATCGACCTGGAGGTCGTGGATATTTGTTCTTCGAGAGACAGCAGAGGGAAGTTCTTCGTATTTTTTCTTCGATGCACACTGCAGAGTCTATTGTTAAGCCTGCTAAAGGTATTAGAGATCCATACACCAACAAGCGAATGCAGATTGTGCATTGGCCAGCCACTGACAAAGAAAAGGTGATTCCTTTGGTGAGAAAGATTCCAAAAGGTGCTCTGAAGACCTTGCATTTTTGGACTTATGACGAGCGTCTTGGGCAAGCAGTGATGGTATGTGATGATGATGTAAGTTTTCGTATGGTGGATCAAGTTGATTTGCTGAATCTTGCTTATGAAGATTTAGAGGTGCTAGCTCGCAATCAAATTAGAGCTACTGAAAAATATGAAGAAATAGCAAAAGGATGGACCGGTGCCGTTGCTTCAGCTATTCACATTCGCACTAAAGGATTTGGTGGACTCAAAGATCATTTGGGTGGTGATAGTGGTCGCCGAAGTTTCAAGAACCTCCATGCATAAACCTAGGGGGAGATTGTTGAAACCTGAAGGTTTATTCATGGAGGAGTACAAAGTATAGGGGTTGATTAGTATGTTTTGTTAATTAATTGTATGGGTCAATATGTATGGGTTGGGTTATAATTGGTTTCTAGTGGGCCTAGGGTCTCGACCCACCTGTTTTGTATTTAAGTAAATCTCAACCTTTGAGTGGAGGTTGATCAGTTTATTGAGAACAAGGGGCAGCCGAAACCTTTTGGAGTCTTGTATCAGTCACAAGTTAATCAGTGAATGCAAGTTCTGGTTTGTTTTGATTATATTGTTTTGGTTTCGATTGTTATTATACTTGAATCCACTTGTGTTTGATTTCCGCACTTACACAAGTTCTTGTTTGATATCATTGGAAGATCCTCAAAGTTTTTACTTGAACAAACTAACCTTCATCCACTGTAGGGACTATACGAGTAACAAGTGAGCTAACCATAGGGAGCAAACATGCTATTTTGAAAAGGTGGGGACTAAATGTGAAAAACTTGCAAACCACAGGGACTATCCGGGCAATTAACTATCATAACATATATATGTACTATGTGGCAAGATCCATCTCTTGCGAAAAGGTAGGGAACTCGGCTGTAAAGCATCATGATCAACGTACTAGGTTGAAGGACCGACCAAAGCACTGCATTTTATATGGAGTTTTATTCTTGTTTATGAGTGAAAGCTAATAAGTTACAATTCTAGCCTTGCGTTTTTTAAGGTTTCTACACCGGTTGCCAACAATCTTTTTTGGAATCTTACTGGACGGGTCGATCCTTCTCCCCCGTTAATTAGTTGTGTTATAAAAAATTAGCATTAGATATCAATTAACTTGCGACAGACATAGTAGGTTATCAAAGTGGGGGTAAAATCAAATAAAAAGTTTATTTTGCCTAAATAGGATGAGAAGAAATCTTAACCATTCATTTTTCAAATCAATGGTTAAGATGAAAGTGTATGAGAAAGAAAGAGTACAAGGTATCTTAGTAAAATCCTATTTATGTACTTTCTCTCTCCACATGTAAGTCACATGCATATTTCACCCTCATTTTTTAAACGTTCATAACTTTTTATAGGACATTATTTTTTCATAAAATTTTCACCGTAAAATCGAGCGTCTTTTTATCTTTAATTTGAGTACCATATTGCTATATAAAATATGAAGACTAAAAAAACCCACTAAAATATGTTGTATAACCATTTTATTGCTAGATTTTTGTACTATATTTTTGTGCTAAAGTTTTGTCTTAATTTTTTTTCTCAATTTTTTATGTTGAATTTTTTTGTACTACATTTTTTTGCTGAATTTTTTCGTGCTACATTTTTTTGTACTAGATTTTTTTGTGCTATATTTTTTGTACTACATTTTTTGTGCTATATTTTTTTTACTAGATTTTTTGTGCTAGATTTTTTTTGTACTAGATTTTTTTATTGTATTTTTAAAAAACAAAAGGGGTGTCACATGTCATTTTCACTCCTATTTATAAGGACCAAAATGCCCTTCATTCCTACTTATTAGGAGTGTCACATGTAATTATCATAATCCTTCTTAGGCTACTTAGGCAAAATTCACTTTTTAGTGAATCCTTCCCATATCAAAGTGTTCTCATGTATACATACATCATTAGGAATAAAATATAAAATACATTGATACCGAACCCAACTTTCTTTGGGGAGATGAAATCTTTAATCACTTAACAATTAATATGCTTTATTATATGACGTGAATTTGGTGTGAATAAATTAAAGAGTTAACTGCCATTTTCGTCCCTATGGTTTGGTCACTTTGGCCATTTCAGTCCATTTTTTAAAAATGCGCCATTTTCCTCCCCGACGTTCTGGAAATGTGCCATTTCAGTCCAAAAATCATAACCCAGTTAAGTCGGTTTGTAAATAAGGACTGATTGTGTAAATTTGTAACATAAAGGACCATTTAAGTAAATATTAAACACCACCACCACAACCCTGCCACCACCGCCACAGCCCTGCCACCACCACCACTCCGCTGCCACCACCACCACTCCGCTGCCACCACCACCACCACCGCCACCACAGCCCTGCCACCACCGCCACAGCCCTGCCACCACCGCCACCACAGCCCTGCCACCACCACCACTCTGCTGCTACCACCACCACTCCGCTGCCACCACCACTCTCACAGATGTCAACAGTGTCATCTCCCCCAAATCGGTCAACAGAAGGTCAAACAGGAAAGTCAACGGCTCAAATTAACGACCAAAATCAGGTTATATTCCAATTAACCTGGTGCAAACATTGTACAAGTATAAACGAATGAACCGGAACATGAAAAACGAACCGTTAACGGCTGGAACGACGTGTTGACTGATTCCGGCCACTGTGAAGATTCCGGCGAAGTTGCAGGTTCGGTTCCGGCTAAAATCGATGTGTTTGTGCATTGTGAGGGGTGTAAAATGTTTGTGGGGATCTAAGGAACTTCAGATGTCCGTTCAATTCGACCCAGATCGACAGAAACAGAAGATTAACACGTGGGGGTGTGGGGTGTCGGAAAGATGGCCGGATTTACTCCGGTCACCGGAGTAGAGAGGTAAAGGTGATGGTGGTGGTGATTGCAGAGCATAGAGAGAGAGAGTGTGTGGTGGTGGTGATGGCAGTGGTGGCGGTGGCAGTGGAGTTGTGGTGGCAGGGCTGTGGTGGCGGTGGTGGCAGCGGAGTGGTGGTGGTGGCAGGGCTGTGGCGGTGGTGGCAGGGTTGTGGTGGTGGTGTTTAATATTTACTTAAATGGTCCTTTATATTACAAATTTACACAATCAGTCCTTATTTACAAACTGACTTAACTGGGTTATGATTTTTGGACTGAAATGGCACCTTTCCAGAACGTCGGGGAGGAAAATGACGCATTTTTGAAAAATGGACTGAAATGGCCAAAGTGACCAAACCACAGGGACGAAAATGGCAGTTAACTCTAAATTAAATATAAGAGTTCTATACTAAGCCCTAAACTTTTTTCTTTGAGTTAAATGCCATTTTAGTCCCTGTGGTTTGAGCCATTTTGACAGTTTAGTCCAAATGTTTCATTTTTAACCTGTGGGTCCAAAAAGGTTTCATAGTTGCCATTTTAATCCACTGGGTTAACTTCATCCGTTTTTTCTGTTAACGAGAAGGCCAATTTGGTCATTTTGTATGTAATTCTGTTAACTAAAAGGGCAATTCAGCCATATAAAATGACCGAATTGGCCTTCTCGTTAACAGAAAAAACGGATGAAGTTAACCCAGTGGACTAAAATGGCAACTGTGAAACATTTTTGGACCCACAGGTTAAAAATGAAACCTTTGGACTAAACTGGCAAAATGGCCCAAACCACAGGGACTAAAATGGCATTTAACTCTTTTTCTTTTGTGAAACATTATATGCAATATTTTTTTCCTTTTGTGACATTGTGTTTTCCATTATGGTAAAGCAAATGACTAGACTTTCAGCACAGTAACCCTAAATCTTCTAGAAAGCTAAAGAAAATAAGAAAAAGGAGTATGGCTTTACACCTGTTTCTTGAACCATAAGACCATTGGGCATGGGGTTCTGCACCGGGCCGTCCCCCCTTTTAGGCACGTCGCACACCGCCCCGTAGGGGCTCGGCTCCGCAGTTTCATCGGATTTCCGACGTTGGAGACGGGGCTGCTTTCTTCCTTGTTCTCTCTCTCTCTCTCCTGCATGCTTTAATGTGATAGGCTGATTTCATCTGGTGGGCCCCCTCTCTCTCTCTAGTGGGTAGTCCCCCACACCCTTGGGTAGTCCCCAAGAGGATGCTCCTCCTCCCGTGATGACGTGGCGCCTACGTGACGGGTAGTCTCCAAAGAGACTATCCATTCCATACCAAATGGTCTAAATTCATACCAAAATACAGTGTGATCAATGGCAGGGTACAAGCATGATACATCAATTCTGGGCGATATGCCCAGGATTCGAATTTCGTACTTTTGTACTATATTCATTATTTTATCGAAGGTTCGTTAATGGGCAGATTACAATGGGTGCTACTTTCTACACCCCACATATTTACTTTTTTCACCATCTCCTCTCACATACTTACAGGTGGGGCCTGCGTAGGACTGACAGTTTTCCTCTCACAAGGGAGGGTGTAATCAGGAAGGGGGGGGGGGGGGGGTGTATAGAATGAGCCATTAAAATACTCTTAAGTAGTAACCTTACTTTGTTTTCTTGGGTCCTTGGAAAGAGATTATTGACAACTTATGGACCAGTATATATGCAATCAAGCTTTTAACAGTATGATATTTAGCCTTCTTATGGCATGCTACGTTTCTTAACATATGATCCGCATGTCACATAACCCCTAAAGGATGGGCATTATCATAAAGCTTCACTACATATAAGAGCTCTACGCATTGACTTTAGAAAGATTGAGTTGTTTTCAATTTGTATAAAATAACATGGTATAATGTCATTTACAAAATAACATTTTTTGTTTTTCTCAACAACCAAGAATTTTCTTTTAATCCCTCCTATAGAGAGAGATTGTTTACTAGGACAATGATCCAAACTTATCATAGGAATTTAAAATCACAATACCAATTGATGTAAGTGATTGGTCGTTAATGTATGGAACATGACTACTTATGTAAGTGATGTTGTGCAACGTATTCACTTATCAAAATATGAGAGCAAGAATAAGTCATGCCATATATTATAGCTACATGTATATGATGTGCCTCATTTAGTACTATTATTTGGTGGTTTGAATTCACATGACCATCTTTAGTGAACTAACAACCACATCATATATATACTGAACAAAGATGATGGGATTAATGGCCAAACATTATCCATTTAATTTGTACGTTGGACTTTGATGAAGGAGTTCAAATAAAAAGACATAGACCCATAGTCGATAACCATGTGTTGTCCAACTTCTGGATATAATTTCAGGAGTGAACAAGTATGAAGAACACTAATCAAGCTTCAACAACGGTATGAAGATACTCATGCCTTCAATGAAGTTAAAGTTTACTGCAGACCATAATAATTAATCTTCGAAGCTTTTATAATGACACATATAATTTTCTAAATGTACAGTTATATAAAAGTTGAGTGCAAAGAAATCCGGATTGAATCTTTTACAAGAAAATATTTTTAGATTCAAAACATAATAAAAAATAATGGCTTATTCAAATGGGTACCGAAAAGGAAACACGCAAAAAAAATGGCTTTTTTGTTGGTTATATTCTCCTTTTAACTAGCCACATAATATATATAGTTTTTCACTTGGAGAAATTAAATTTGAATTATTGCAAAAGGATAAACTTTTGAGAGATAATAAATCATGAACGGTGTATCCACAGTCCAACCGTGACATCTATCGTCTAAACCCTGACGAATAAGTTTATCATGCTTATTTACTTTGTCAATAAATATTCCCTTCAGTTATTATAAAAACTGATAATATTTATTTAAGTTTTATATACAACACATCCATCAATATCACCTTTCAGTTCTTACAAATAATATAGCATTGGACGATTAAAACGGTGGAGTTTAAAGTTGGAATAAGTATGTAGCTCGTGAACAATGTTATGCAATACTTGGTTGTTTGAAAACCACAAGCAATCATCATACACCATCTTTAACAATATAAACATGGTTAATGCATTGATCCTTACTCGACATTATCATCATTTATCATTGATGTGTTGAGAAACATATATGACTAGTGATTGATGATTTGACTTTATTTAATTTAATTTCTGTTGTAATCATAATATTAACTAATATATATGACTATATCATGTGCAAATTATATGATTCATCTTTATTGTCAAGTTATTTTTAATGCAGACCCTGGGTTCACAGCCCAGTGGTCATGCAATGATGTGGGTATAGGCCTGGTCACAGGTTCGAAACCCGCGGAGCACACCCGAGTTTTCTATCACAGTGCATTTACTCCAGAGAGTTTTCAGCTCTTGTGGAGGGTGCAACTACTCGTATATGGCAGTAGGCTGGAAATTTTCTCAGGGAGCGCCAAGCCAAACTCTGATGCCAAGCGTGAGCCCGGTTAAGACAACATAGTCTTGGCCAGAGTGGGGTGGAGGGTCTGCAAAAGAAGGTACGAATCTATCGCCCGTTGTAGAAATTGGCCGTTCAAAAAAAAAAAGTTATTTTTAATGCAAACAAACAATTTCATATCAAGAATAAAGGGAAGGATCCACTAAAAAGTGGATTTTGCGTAAGTAGTTTAAGAAAGATTGTGATGATGACATGTGACACTCCTAATAAGTAGGAATGAAAGGCATTTTGGTCTTTATAAATAGGAGTGAAAATGACATGTGACACCCCTTTTGTTTTTTAAAAATACAATCAAAAAAATCTAGTACAAAAAAATCTAGCACAAAAAATCTAGTAAAAAAAATCTAGCACAAAAAAGTATAGCACAAAAAAGTATAGCACGAAAAAATTTAACCAAAAAAATGTAGTACAAAAAAATCTAGCACAAAAAATTGAGAAAAAAAATTTAAGACAAAAAAATTCAGCACAAAAAATTTAACACAAAAATATAGTACAAAAATGCAGCACAAAAAAATATTATACAACATAAAAATACAACACATTTTAGTGAGTTTTTCTAGTCTTCGTATTTTATATAGCAATATGGTACTCAAATTAAAGATAAAAAGACGCTTGATTTTATGGTGAAATTTTTATGAAAAATAATGTCGTATAAAAAGTTATGAACGTTTAAAAAATGAGTGTGAAATATGCATGTGGAGAGAGAAAGTCTATAAATATGATTTTCCTAAGATACCCTTTAAACTCCTACTTTCTCCTACACTTTCATC
Organism: Helianthus tuberosus; assembly: GCA_030545235.1. Classification (NCBI taxonomy): domain Eukaryota; kingdom Viridiplantae; phylum Streptophyta; class Magnoliopsida; order Asterales; family Asteraceae; genus Helianthus; species Helianthus tuberosus. Next base: position 25,176,243 of record CM060368.1, read on the forward strand.
TTAACCATTGATTTAAAAAATGAATGGTTAAGATTCATTCTCATACTACTTAGAAAAATTAACTTTTTATTTCATGTTTCCTCCCAAGAATAATATGGAAAACAAATATACATTATGATGAAAACGAGGAAAAAGTTGTGAAGTACATCACAGGATTGGTAAGTTAGACCGGTGGGTATGGGAGCAAGAGGATGGGCCGCCACATAGGAGAGGCTTGGAGAGGATGGACCTAGGGGGTGGAGGATGAACCCCTTTATATATATATATGTATGTATGTATAGATGTGTGTGTGTTAGGAGAAAGGAGAGAGGCCCGTCTTCATCGGTTTGCGGAGGACGATGTTCAGGGGAGAAGGGGCGGCGACGGGTTAGGGGGGTGGTCTTTTGGGGCGGCGACGGGAGGACGGGCCAGAGGACGGAGCCCGTACCCTCCGGTCTTAAGATGATCGCAATAGATTATAGAAATACATATGCATTTAAAAAGATTGGTAAAGAGCACATACAGTTGTGATGATTAATGATGAAAACGAGGAAAACAGACGTTGGGTAAGTTAAGATGATTACAATAGATTATAGAATCTACTGTGTTTGAAACCATTTTAAATGTCAGAAGACTCTACTGTTAAAATTCAAAAACCAAAGGCTGAATGTATGGTCTCAACCCCCACCAGTACTACAACCTGCTCCTTTCGTCTGTCTCACCTCCCTCCCTCCATCATTATTTTTGTCTAGTGCTGCTCTATTTCCCTTCCTTTCTTTCACATCCATCTATTCCCATCTCAGAACTCATCAAAAATTCAAATTGTACCCTCTTTGTTTAGACTAGTGGGTATGGAGAGCCTCATTCCAAAGGGGATGGGCCGCCACGTAGGCTCGGCTTGGAGGGGATGGAACTAGGGGGTGAGGGATGAACCCCTTTATATATATATATGTATGTATGTATAGGAGTGTGTGAGGGAATGAGGGGCGTCGAGATCGGCTACCAGCGGCCGGATATCATGGGCCTGGCCCGGCGCCGGAGCAAGGGGGTGGGGAAGATGGGGCGGCGACATGGAGACGGGCATGGGGACGGCCCCCATACCCTCCGGTCTTATATAGTTCATATTTTTAAAGCACATTATGAAATTTCGTAATGTATATTCTAAACTAGGTCAGGTATTCGTGTACATAGTTTACTACACGGATTGGAAAATTTAAATGATATGATTCATAGAGTTATAAACAAAATTGTGTATTACATTAAATAAGGACACTAAATTACAATTTTAATTTACAAACACGCTTGTGTAAATCTAATTGGAGTCTCCCTCCTTGTCGGGCTCAAGGACAAGGGCTTTGCCGTAGGGCAAGCGGTGCTCAAGGCAGAGGCAAGCAAAGTGCCAAAACATGAGAAAGCCTGCCTAGAGAATCAACATGTGTTTGTCCCGTTTGCGTTTGTTACCTTTGGTGGTCTCGCTCCTGACGCTGTGCGACTTTTGAATCGGGTTCAAAAAGTCGTTAATAGTAATTCTTCGTCGCTAAAGGTTTCAAACTATGTATTTAGTAGAATTGGGTTTTCTATTCAAAAGGGGGTGGCGGCGCAACTTGTTGCCCGACTACCTGTCATTGCTTTGTAATTGCCCCTTTTCGTGTGGAATGATATTGCGGTTTATTAAAAAAAATTACAAACTTAAAAAACAACTTTAAATTTCTAAAAATTTCTTTCTATACAATATTAGGTGTTTTGAATCATCATTGATGTTAGCAACATTTGATGAAAATAAAGATTAACCTTTCGCTCTTTAAGACACTAGTGGGGAACTCGTGCGTTGCGGCGGAGTTGATAATATTCAAACATTAACACGCTTTGCTGTTAGATTAATTACTTGTATATTAACATATAAATATCTTGAATAAACCCTACATGGAATACTAGGATTCCCCTTTCAATTCGTAAAAAGAAGAATAATAAGTTGGATAAAGGAATGTAAACAACATAATTAGTAGTGCTAAGTTATTCCTTAAATCCGTAAAAAATATCATAAAAAGCCAGTTAAGATGAACCATTCAATAAATGCCAACCCTCATATAATTCAATCAACCAATTACAAAGTAAGTTTGGATTCAACAATAAGCCTAAATTTCATTACTTTTGGAATAGATGAATAAATGTAGACCAGCAAAGACCAATGTTGTAGAAGGCGTTAGGCGCTAGTCGGGCGGTGAGGTACCGCCTAGGGATTAATCGGGATTAATCGGATTGAACTTTTTAAGTATAATTTTACAAATTTTTTTATATATATAGATAACTTTATACTTTTTATTAATAAATTTACAAGTTTAGGAGATAACTTTATACTTTTTATTAATAAATTTAAAAGTTTAGGAACCATATGTAAACTAGTGAAAGATAGAGGGGGTTAAATGTTAAAATACCTAAAATTAAATGTTAAAATAGGTTTATAAGTAATATTTGGGCTATAAAACAATGGGCCAGATTCAAAAATGGGTCAAATTTTGTGTTTAATGGGCTGTAAAACATGGACCGATTAGTCCGATTTTGACCGCCTGGGACCGATTTTGACCGCCTAAGACCGATTTTGACCGTATCCGCCTAATTTGACCGACTAGCTAAAAATTAGTCAGTAACTCACCGCCTAGCGCCTAGGCGCCGATTAATCGGTCGCCTAGGCCGATTTCTGCAACATTGGCAAAGACCTACTCTTATGGTATGGATCCATTGGTTATTTTTTTTTTTGAACCGCTGAAGACTTTATAGAAAGGAGCTAGCAAGTAGCTAAAACCCCAACCACAAACAAAGAAACACAAGCATAAAAACAAAACCAAAACAGTACATGCTCCCCATCTCCTATACTGTTAAGACAAAAACTATAGGCCACTACAGAAACCAATCATGCTCCTTTGCCTTCATTCTCTTCTTTACCCATAGTGAACTCAGAAGTTTTATCGAGCCAAAAGCCGTGACACTGACACCGTCTTCTGACTGAATGTAACTTCATTCCTCATTTTCCATATCGACCAACACGAAGTAAGGATTATGGCCTGGGCAATTTTCTTCTTTGATTTTACCTCCGTGATTGATCTATGAATCTCCATAAGATCCCTATATGAAAAAGCAAATATGGGATCAATTTTGCACCCATTCACTAACTTGCATCAAGATGATATTCGCCACCGGACACGAGATGAAAAGATGATCCACTGATTCCCCCACATCCCCACACATCTTGCACCTCTCTGAGTCGACTTGGATATTTCGCTTTATAAGATTATCAATCGTCGGGATCCGATTCATTTATGCCCTTCAACTAAACAAGTTAACTTTCCTCGGCGCCGACCTGTTGAGCTGCTGCAGTATATCGAGTCTTTACGTCTTTAACTGTGAAAGTTTCATCTCCGGTTTCACCCCACCTCCATCCATCTTCATTATCACTCAATTGTGCCGTCCTAATTAATTCCTCTAAGGCTCTTACTTCGGCCAATTCCTCCTGAAGAACTGGTTCCCGTCGTCACCTCCAAACCCAACCCAGTTACCCATCGACCCAGTTATAACATGCTGCTATTGTGACCATTTTATTACTTTCCAACGCAAACAATCCATTGGTTATTTAACACACATTTTATATTTTAATTTTATATTATTGTTTCTACGGAATTTATTATGTTGCATTCAATTTAATGTTTTTTTTTTTGTTTTTGTTATATTTTTTACTTTGAAACTGTAAAATTCTGCTCAGTAATATTTGACTCTACATGGAGATTGATGAAAGTACTCTCGCAAGATTCAAGAATTAGATGAACATTTGTTAAGGACAATCACTATTTGAATAGAACTTAATGGCAAAAATGTAATTTTGGCCTAGCAATAAATAAGTGGCATTTTATAATTTTATAATTTTTGGTTCCATATACAAAGTATTTCCATTGTTTACCTATACAATCCACTTGGAATAAAATGACTGTCCATCCTACACACAATGATTTTAACCCATTCAGGTAGTTTTACAAACTGTCCTCGATTTTCATCATGAGTATTTTGATAAACTGGCAAGGAGAGTTGCATATGACAAATGATCTTGTTAAATCGTACATCTATCCGATGATATAGAAGGTTTTATGCTTTTTTATCACTAATTATGCCATCTAAAAAAAATTAATTCGGTTTTCTCAAGTGCAGTGCTTGCATACCCTAGTAAGAGCTAATACAACAAGTTGATACCTCACATAAGCCGCGGCAGCCCATCCAGCAGCCAGAAACAAGTGCATTACACATCCCTGCAGCATGAATATTTCGTCATATAATAGAACATTATCATAGTGTGAAACATGAGCAATAAACAAAAAACAGAACTTCCTAGAATAAGTTCATAAAAGAGTTTTTAGGACTCTATATTACAGCACAAGTGCCTTTCGTAATATATAATCTAACAGCCTATGAAGTATAAACAATAGTAATACGCATCCAGTAAACACCATCACCCTCCTATGGCTAACAATGATTTTTAAAACATTGCGAAAACAAAGTTAAGTTTTAGACAAATAAAGGGTAGGCATCAGATGAGTTACACCCCCAGGCCCCAACATAGAGTTATTGATATAATATATATATATATATATATATATATATATATGACAAAGATCCGTTAGGAACCACCCCTTATTGCGAGAACCGCGAGAACCAGTGTGAACACAAACAGTAATTCCTAAAAAAATCTAAAAAACACCCAAAAAAATTTTTTTTTATTTTTTTACTATTTTTTTTGAAAAAATCGCAATATTTTGTTAATAAAAAAAATAAAAAAAAATTTTCAAAAAAAAAAAAAAAAAAAAATTCGAGTAACAGTTATCCATGCACATGTGCATATGTATCGTTTCTTTGTCAAATTCCGTAATTCATTACAAATAATAGTCAATTGCACTTTCATTTACACTACCACGTGTAATACTCTACTTTTTACGTTAACAATGTTAGAAATGCACATGTGCATTTATATGTATTAACAGGAAATAAGGTGTTTTGGTACACTACTTTCTCTTTCATCTATCATTCCATCCATAATACACAAGCATGCACATGTGCATTTTTGTCATTTCTTTGACAAATTCCGTAATTCATTACACATATTAGACAATTACACTTTATTTACACTACCATATGTAATACACTACTTTTTACATTACCAATATTAGAAATGCACATGTGCATGTATATGTGTCAACATTAAATAAGGTGTTTTGGTACACCACTTTGAATACACTTTCCTTTTTCATCTATCATACCATCCATAATACACTACCATTACCTCCTACCATCCATAATACAATACCATTAACAATATTTTCACTTTATTACATGTATGTAAACACCATTTATACCATCCAATCAACATATTACATAAAAAATTGACAACTATAACCAAACCATCAACCACTAGATATAACTAACCAAAAAACATGTATATGGGTCTACTTCTCCATTCAAAATCACAAACTTTTTGTACCAAAATACGTTATATCATGGTTATACCTAATTATGCACATGTGCATTTTGAATATTGGTAATGTAAAAAGTAGTGTATTACTAATGGTATTGTAAATTAAAGTGCAATTGTCTATTCCTGATAATGTATTACCGAATTTGTTGAAGTAATGATACATATGCACATGTGCATGGATAACTGTTACTCGAAAAAAAAAAGTTTTTTTTTTTTTTTTTTTTTTTTTTTATGGTAACGAAATATAACGATTTTTTATTAAAAAATATTAAAAAAAAAAAAATTTTGAGTGCTTTTTTGATTTTTTTTAGATTTTATTTTGTGTTCACATTGGTTCTCGCGGTTCTCGCAATAAGGGTGGTTCTCGCATGAACCTTACCCATATATATATATATAAACACCATTGGTAGCTCAATTTGTTGTCTCAGATTGAATGCCTTTTTCACTTTTACCATGCTTCGCTATCAACTTCACTGTAACAGCTTATGGTAAAGAGACAAAAAGTAACCAGAAGAAAACAAATACGACTACCGGCTATCATATAACTTTTGTTTCTTAAAATCGCCCAAACATGACAGGGTATACGATATTACAAGCATCAAAACAGGAAGTTTGAATCAATTAAAAGTAAGAGATACCTGGAACTGCAACAGCTGAATGTCAGTCAGATGGCCGGAGGAAAGAAATCTGAACTCCTAGACGCCGCCTCCGCAACCTTCTGTTTTCATCTACTGGGAAGAAGATCCCATCGCCTTCAGAAACCACCGACCACTTCCCTACTTCTCCCTCTCTCTCACTCCCGTTTCTCTTACTTTTTCCCTAGAAGCTGACCCATACGCGCCACCCATCTGCCAATTTATGAAGAGTCACTCTTTAATATTTCGAGCTTCCTCTAAAGAATCCGGTGCCCTTTCTATGCATTATATGAAATTATGAATGAATTCTTCTTTTAAAAGATTCTTTGCCTATTTCATAACAAAGTAATATTGATTTTTAATCATAATCTGCTATTAACACTATGAAAAAAATGAAAAATCAACAAAATGTAATTGTGGGTCAACGCAGTTCATTCTAGCTTGTACTAAAAATGACCAGGTACAACCTAGACCCGTTTTAACCCATTAATCCTACTGCATACTCCCTACATTAGCAACAATAATCAGAATCAACTTGAATATAAGCAAAATTTATGTAATAAAATCAAATAGACTTCTAAAAGAGCACCTTGTCAAAAACCCAGATGAAGCTTTTCAAGGGTTCTTCAAAATTTCCTAGTAAAGCAGCAATGACTCGATTAATTCGAACTAAAATTCAGAAGGCAATTGAATGTTGTCAATCAGAATCCTAGATGACGACTCGATCAGAACCCAATCAAAACTGGGATTCGATACGATAATTTAAACCCTTTTGTTTCACAACTCAAAATTGAAAACTCATACCTGTGGTCCGCCGAATGTGTTAAATAATCTCGCCTTCGTTCATCTTCAATCAATCCGCAAGTAACAACCATCGCGTCAGACAGTGGCAGTGGGGTTGGCAACGACGGTGACGACAATGGCGGTGAAAGGAAACCCTCACACCTCACTCTCCTTTATAACAATCTGATGAAACTGGATATAAATGGAGGAAAACTAACTCGTTAGTATGGTTCGTCTTCTTCACCGGGAGAATTAGGGTTGCTGCCATCCAATCGTCCAAGGTGAAGAATTGATTTCATTGATGTGACCTAATTAATTGTATTAATAATTGCAGTGACGCTTTGAGTCATCTTAGCAGTGTTATTCAGCTGTAGACTTGATTGTGGGCGTAATCCATTGAACTGGGGGGGGGGGGGGAATTGGGAGAAGATGATGAAAGAACATGGAATAAGGCATGACCCTTCGTCTGCCGTCTTAAAATTTCAGGGGTAAATTACTTTTTAGTACAGAGGAGATATATTATATAGTATTATAGATATGAAAAGAATATAATAAAAAAATGGGGAATTGACATTTAATAATCACAACTAAACGTTATTGGTTATTGCTGGTCCCATTTTTGATTATTACCTATGCCAGTCTCACCTTTCACCTATTTTTCCTCCACCGGTACTAAGTTAAAAAAAACTTAACAATGTTAAGTTTTTTTTCCGAATCACAAACTAACGTATTAGGGCTTTTGATCAGCACGAGGATACGAGTCTATTGATGTAAACGACTTGATTTTTATTAATTGGAACTTTGGAAGTTTAAACACCCGAATGGAAGCACCGTTTTCATCATTTGGAGCACAATTTCAAGGTAAGTTTTACATCATTCGACTCGTATCCACGTTCTGATTAAAACCCTTAAAACGTCAGCTTGTAGTTCAGACAAAAAAAAGCTTCACTCCGTTAAAATTTTTTTAACTGAAGACCGGCGGAGGAAAAATAAGTGAAAGGTGTGACTGACATGGGGAATTTTCAAAGATGAGACTGGCAATGACCAATGACATCTAGTTAAGATTATTACAGACCAATTCTCCTAAAAAACTTAATTTGTTATATATATATAGGGTCATGATTTAGAGATAACGGTGAAAAGTGTGAGAACGATTTTGGTGGTGACATGCGGCATTGATGCTAAATTACACTAAGGGGTAATATTGTCAAAAAACCCACTCACATGAACTGGATGTTCAAATAAAACGCCATAAAAACACCCAATTTAGAAAAACGCCATGAAAAATACCCAGTTAAAAACGCCATAAAACACCTAGTTCAGAAAAACCCCATGAAAAAACTCAGTTGAAAACACCATAAAACACTCAGTTCAGAAAAAACGCCATGAAAATACCTAGTTAAAACGCCATAAAACACCTAGTTCAGAAAAACGCCATGAAAATACCTAGTTAAAACGCCATAAAAACACCTAGTTCAGAAAAACATTGTTAGAAATATAGGCTTAGAAAACAAATGCAGTATGCAAGCAATGCAGAATAGAGCAGCAGCAGATGCTCTATTGTTTGATGCGCTAATCAGATAATAGATGCTCTAGTACTAGATGCTCTAATCAGATACTCTAATAGATGCTCTAGTACTAGATGCTCTAATCAGATGCTCTAATAGATGCTCTAGTACTAGATACTCTAACAGATGCTCTAATATGTGGCATGCGTTATTATGTGGGATGCGCTATTATGGAGCAAGTTCAGAAAAACGCCATGAAAATACTTAGTCTAAAACGCCATAAAACACTCGGTTCAGAAAAACGCCATAAAACCCACTTAATTTTTTTTCGAAAAGTATATCAATAGTATACTCGTTGGAAAGATAAAAAAAAGCTGAGTTTTATGGTGTATTTTTTTTAGAAAAATAATCACGTATAAAAAAGCTATTGTCGTTTAAATATGATGGGGGAAAATGGCATGTGATTAGCATGTGCACATTTGCTTGGATCTTCCTATTTTACCCCTCCTGGTAGTTACAAGGCCCCTATTATTTACAAAAATGCCACCGCATCAATCTAAGCCACAAACCACTAAGATCTTGTGGCTGAGAATCGTTCTCACACTTTGAGGCGTTCTCTCCTGATCCTATTCATATATATATATATATATATATATATATATATATATATATATATATATATATATATATATATAGAGTAGGAGTTCTGCGGAAAGTGTGTTTTTCCTAGAAAGTCTAGGAAGCGATCTGGGCCATCCGATTGGTGTGTTTAATCGCTTAGATCAAATGGATGGCATTTTCGTAATATCTGAGTTATATAATTAGAGACTTTTAATATAGTGAGGGTATTTTGGTAATTGGAAGTGTTTTAAAGCAGTCAAGAAACTGCCATATCAATAACCAATCCCTAAAAGTCTTCAGCTCCGAGTCTTCAGTCTTGGTCTTTTCTTCAACTCTGTCTTTCCGTCATAAGCATTCTATCTTCACAGGTTTAAAACCCAAAACCTTGACGAGATTTTGAAAACTTAAAGGGGTTCAAAACCTTATAATTTCCCCTCTTTCTCCCTCTCTCTCTCTCCCTCTCTCCCTAACCGCAACCAAAGAAGAACCAGCCATAGTTCTTGATGCAGCCGCCGCCTCACCACTCATCAACCTCCTTAAAGAATGCAAAAAGATTCAAAATTTGCTGAGATAATCATTTCCGTTCAGCAACTAAGGGATAAATCAATTTCTTTTTCTCTTATTCGATTCGTGATGGTTCAAGTTCTAGTTTGATTTGATGATTGTCATGGCGGCTAGATATTCAACAGATTCGAAAAAAAGACATGTTACTAATTATTTCGTTGCCTCACTTCCTGCATGTTGTTTTTCATGGTGAACCAAGTTACAATTAAATTGAATGAATATGACTATTTTAATGTTGGATTGATGATCATTGGTCTAATTGGTCTTACGTATGATTTGTTAACCAATCTACTAGATGGGTATAATTTATTAGCCATAAGTTTTACCAATTTAAGGTTGATGATGACAGTGTGTTTTAAAATGACATCTGAATATGTTGATGATGACAGTGTGTTTTAAGGTTTATGTGTTTTGCCATTTTAATGTTGATGATGACAGTGTGTTGAAGACGAAGACACTGGGTTGTGTTGAAGACGAAGACACTGGGTTGTGTTGAAGACGAAGACACTGACATTGTGTCCAACAATCTGCTTGCTGTTAAAACACAATGTCAAGAAATTTGCTTGCTGTTAAAACACAATGTCCAGCAATCTGCTTGTTGTTAAAACACAGCGTCAAGAAATCTGCTTACTGTTAAAACACATCGTCAAGAAATCTGCTTGCTGTTAAAACACAATGGCCAGCAATCTGCTTGCTGTTAAAACACATCGTCAAGAAATCTGCTTCCTGTTAAAACACAATGTCAAGAAATCTGCTTGCTATTAAAACACAATATCAAGAATCCCCAGCAAATATGCTTGCTGTTAAAACACAGCGTCAAGAAATATGATTGCTGTTAAAACACAGCGTCAAGAAATATGCTTGCTGTTAAAACACAATGTCAAGAATTCCTGTTGTTGGTGCACTTGTGTCTGTACTTTGTCTGTATTTTGTCATGATACCAAACGATGTCTTTGTTGGTCTTGTAAGTTTGACTAAGTCAACCATCCTCCTGGTTTGACTTGGCCAAACAGTTAGCCAATGGTTGTAATGTGTCTGTGTCGAAGGACGTGTCATCGAAGGATTGATTAGATCCTTCGATGAGCTCGAAAGATAAACCTTCGATGGATGTTGATGGACTTCGAAGGATATCATCCTTCGAAGTATATGTGGATCCTTCGATGGGTTTCAGGTCGATAGATGATCCTTCGATCAGTCTATCTGATCCTTCGACCAGACGAGCTGTGATGGATATAAATATCCATGCATTGTGTTCACTTCATTAGGGAGATATACGAGAGTGAGAGAGCAAAACAGAGAGAACACATACGAGAGAGAGAGTTTACAGAATACATTTGTAAACCTTGTGCTGTAACCGACTTTCATAGTATTAATACAGAGGTGTTAATCGTTGAGTCTTGTGTGTTTACCGTTCTCTTGGTGGCTTGTGTTCTCACATAAACTCCGGTTTGCATGCTAGCTTGGATTCCGCACTTGCTAGTGTGTTAGATATAACAAGGATTAGGTTTGACCTCATCCTCCGAGGGACCTACAAGTGGTATCAGAGCCGTGGCTCTTTTCCTTGTTAAAAACCGGGTTTATACAAGACTTTGGAGTGTTTTGGACAAAAACTCACTTGGTTTAGCTCCCGTTTTTAGTGTTTTTCTCGCTTTTCCAGAAGTAAAAACGTGTTCTAAACTAACCGGGTGTGTTAAGGAACGGGTTGGGTAACTTAAAAACTTGTTTTTGAGGTGTTTGGTAATTTCCGGCCAAACTCCGGCTTACTCCGGTGACCGGTTTCTGGATAAATTCAGTCCTTTTTGGGTATTATTTTATTGTTCAAATCATGGTTTTGGTAAAAGGTATGGTCTGACTGTCTGAGCATACCTTCTGCCGAAAGATTTCACCAACCCATCACCTTTTCACCAACCTGTCAACTTTTGTCAACTGTGTCAGTGCAGGTCGAAGGATATCCTTCGAAATCGAAAGATCATCTTTCGATCAAGGGAGGTTCGATAGATAATCATCCTTCGAACATCCTTCGAAGTCTGTGACTTATCCTTCGATCCAAGGAATCTTTTCGAAGCATACATCTTTCGGTCTACAGTTCTTTTTCGAAAGATAAGGATCCTTCGTTTGGAGAATCTTTCGAAATCATTGTTCGAAATTCAACAGTGATCTTTCGAACACTGTTGATCCTTCGAACAAGTCTTGATCCTTCGTCCTTAGTCTGTTTATGTTTAACAAGTTTGTGATTTTTTTTAGGTATTATTATTCTTGATCAAAAATGAATCCAAGATGGGGTACTCCGGTAAATACAGAGATGTATTTTGGTACTCCGTCTCCCGCACCGATATCTTCTCAAGCGAATGCAAGTTCTACCGGTCAATGGGCATTCGTATCAAATCAAACTCCAAGTATTCAAAGCATTCTCTTAAGCGAGAGCGAAACGGGAAGTTTGAATCGGCCTCCAAAGTTGATGCACTTATACGAATATCCAGGATGGATTGACAGATTTCATACATACGTCCTTGGACAAAATACAGAATTGTGGTTGCGGTTCATCACAGATTTCGATCAAACAATTGAGGTTGCCGCATCATCTGCTGCTACGTTTGCAGATCTTACGGAAGATCAGAAGAAGGTCTATGATTTGGAAAAGAAGGCATATGCCATTCTTACTCAGGCGTTAAGTAAAGATATTTATCATCAATTTGTCAGTTACAAGACAACGAAGAGGTTGTGGGACGCATTGAAGACAAGGGGCGTAGGAAATGAAGCGACACGTCAATTGTCACACCCTGGCTTTTGCGGAAGCGTGGGTTTATTTGGTGTGACTTCTTAATACCATAGCAACAATCACAACAATACTATATGATAAAATACAAGATGTTCATCCATTAATAAAACTGAGAAAATACCACCATAATATTGTTTCGAAACATCGACATTTGAAATAAGTTACAAACCACAAATTATTTAAAACGTGTTCATAAGACACATAAAAGACTTTGGATAAGACGAGGTTTAAAGACATATAACCCGTCCAGGAGTAGGTTACACCTCTTAAACTTCACAACTCTTGGATGACATCTAATAACCAACGCAACTAGACATAAGCATACCCTGCCAGATCCTGCTAGTTCCCTGAAATACATGTAGTTTGAAAAATCAACAAAAAGGTTGAGCGAGTTCATGTGTAAGTCTGTGTATATAAACCTTTGTAATATGTCTTGCATGTATAGAAAGTCCCTGGTATGTAGCAATTAAGGAAAAATAAGTCACCAATGGGTTGCAAAGCCAAAGGTAAGTGTGATAAGGTGCGGAAAACTCAAACCTAGCATATTTGTACCGGGCTTCCGGCTGGAAGACATAGTCACCTCTATGGGTCACCCTGACCTCATGGGTGTGGGCTCACTACACCCAAATAGATCTATCACTCATGTCCCTCGGTCCTACGACGAGGATTAATGGCCTTAAGTATGGTGCCCACCTTTCACAGTCTAGTAGTAAACCCTCCTTAAGCTAACCATACCATGTATAAAATTTCTGTAATAGTGTAACATACTTGGTACTCGTTCTCACCAAGAGTGTTTCTTGTATTCTCAAATTTCATCATACTTGGTACTCGTTCTCACCAAGAATGCTTTTTGTATTTTTGTAACATGTATTCCACCCCGAAGTATAAAACTGAAAACAGTAAAAGAAAAGGGGGAACATGAACTCACAGTAGTGCGTCTTGTACCGTATCTCAAACTCCGTCCGCTACACGACAACCTACACGTACTAATGTCTATTAGACGAACGGGCCGTGCCTTGGCTTAGAGTTTAATGTTTTGAGTTGCGTTTCTTATGTTATTCCAAGTTATAATTATTTATCAAAATAAATAATATTTCAACTTAAATTATATGTAGTGTTGGAATAATTGTTCATTCAATATTTTTGTATTAATACTTCTAAAGTATTTAACTTCGTATTTCTTCCCAAGGATGGGGGTAGTTATAGATGTATATTCGTACTTGAAATAATTATATTTTTAAGTCCCACTTAGAAAATATATATATAACTTATTTGTCATAATAATGTATTCCAAAATATATATATTTTTCCCGAAAATAATATATTTTCACTTCTTGTATCAAAACAATATTCACCAAAAATGTATTTGCAAAAGTATGTTTCCGGAATATTTCGTAAGTTACTTCTTTTAGCGTTCGTTTCACAATGACACGTTAGATCACTATCGGATAACATAACCGTCATTTAGACATGCAAATCACTAGTTATATCATTTCAATTTTAATATACAAAACTGGGCTGTTTTCGGGTATTTTAATAAAATAGTTAACTTATTCCAAAAATTCTCAATTTTTTTACAGAATTTCTTACACGATCCAAATATTATTGTGTAAAAATATCGGGGTCCAGTTCGTTACCAATATTTTATAAAAAATCATTTACCGGACTGCAATCAGATTCGTCACTTTCTGACTGCAATTCACGGAAAAATTTATTTAAAATTCATCGTAAGTCCGATTGATGAAATTCCAGTGGGAGAATTACTATGACATCAATGATCATCTACAGTACTAATTTCATGAGTTAGTTCTACTCAGGTTTCCAGTTATGACGAAAAATATGACAAACATTTTCTGTAGTAAAAATGCAGCTTGAGCTGCTGTCCAAAAACAGATCTTTAAAAATAGTAAACGACCTCAAAAAATTACGATTCCAGTGCCATTTGATCAGTTTTTCGAAAATACACAATTTGGACTTCAGAAAATAAATTTTTCGATTTATTATGATCCGTTTACAGCCAGTTGAAGTTGGCTGAAAATGCTAATCAGCATGTTGTTTATAGCTTATATGTTCATGTTTTATGTTTGTTTTACCGTAAAGAAAAAAATATAAAAGTAGACAAGAGTTTATGAAAGTCTTACAACTAGCTTAAAGCTAGGGAAGATCAATGGAGAAAAATGAGTGGATAAAAGCTTGTGGTAGAGGTCCTTCACGATCCGTGAACACCAAACCTTCTAAATCACCTTGTAGCACCTTGCATGTAGCTTTGAATTGGTTGAACTAAATTGGAAAAATGGTGGTTTGTGGGTAAGGGTTTTGGCCGTAGCTTGTTGTGAATATGGTGATGAAAATAATGGTTATTTATACACTCTAACCTCCACTATTACCAATCATAATCACACTAAATCCAAGAAAGGATTAGTTGGTGTAGGTCCCTCTCGAGGATGAGATAAAACCTTATCCTTGTTATATCAAACACGCTAGCGAGTGCGGAATCCAAGCTAGCATGCAACCGAGAATTTATACGAGAACAAGCACAAACACAACACACAAGATTCACCGATTAACACCACATGTATTAATACGAATGAAGGGTCCGGTTACAAGCTCAATGTTTACAGATATGTTCTATAAACTCTCAAAGTGTGTGTGCTTTCAACAGAATGCTCTCTCTGTTTCTCTTGTGTCCACTCCTTCTTTTCTGTCTAACTTGTCTCTTATGTCGAACTGAACACAACACATGGGTATATATACCCGAACACAGCAGGTCTGGTCGAAGGATCAGACAGATTGATCGACAGATCATCTGTCGACCAGAAAGCCCATCGAAAGATCACATTTACCACGAAGGATGATATCCTTCGTGGTCTATCCTTCGAGTTCATCCATCGAAGGTTATGTTTCGAACTCATCTTTCGAGGTCCATCTTTCGAGCTCATCATCGAAGGATATAAAACAATCCTTCGATGACCATCCTTCGACTCAACCATCTTTCAACCAATGTGCTAACTGTTTGGCCAAGTCAAACCAGGAGGATGGTTGACTTGGTCAAACTTACATCGAACGCACATTGTAACAAACTAAGACGTAACCCAGACTAACATAAGACATCGTTTTGTATCATGACGAAATACAGACAAAGTACAGACACAAGTGCACCAACGAACTCCCCCTTGGCTGTAGCTTTGTCTCGATCTTCGTGTCTTCAAGTCTTCAAGGCCGAGTCGAACCGAGCCGAGTCGCGTCCACACAAAGTGCATCAACAAACTCCCCCTTGGACGCTACTCGTGATGGTTCGTCTTCTATGTCTTTCATGTCGGAGGATCTTCAAAGTCTTCACGCGTTGTAAGCAGAAAGTGTATCAACAAACTCCCCGTTTAATGTAGAAAGTGTGTTGACAAACTCCCCCTTAGATTGAACTCTCCATTGAGTCATGCTCGTGAATCTTTTGACTTGTCAATTCTTCAGATCCTTGTGGTGTTGGTGAAGGGACAGCGGCAACTCGATCATTTTATCCTTTGAGTGCCTCCACTTCGTGTCTTCATTCCAAAGCTTTTCATCGAACATGTTCTCCTCGCCTTTAGCATCTGCACATGCAAGAAAGCTAAACGCATAATGAGAACACCCGCTTGGAATGTAGTTAACATTTAAACTAACGACACGTATGAGATCAAATCTCAATCAACCACCAACCGACAGCAGTTTGAAAGTTTAGAAAAATATTCATTTTAATCCTTTAACTTTCAAAACTCGTTAACTTCGACTGTTTATGAAGATGCAATTGTTTTCCAGCTTACGATCAGGATTTTGGGTAGGATAGACCCGAGTTCCAACGTCGGTCAATCAAAAATAAACTTGAAGAAAAATCTTTTTGGATTTTATAAAGTTTAAATTAAAACACACCTAAAATCTTTTTGAAATTTTCATTTTTTTCAAAAGTAAAGACGGAAAGCAATAAATAAATATATACCAAGATACATAAACAGGAAACATTAAATAAATATTTACAGACATTCTTTTTGCGAGTTTCGAGGGTAAGAGAATCATATCAGTGTACGGTCATGTCCAAAACGCTCTTGTTGTTCTTTTAGTTAACATTAAGATAAGCATCCTATAACAATTATCGGTATTGTTGTCCACTTAAGCTCAGCTTATCATTTGTAATCATGGCGAGGGGATACGTTAAGGTAGAAATTATACTTACCGACAGGGCGTTCATCCACATCACGGCACATTCCCGTATCCAGGTATGCACGAGGGTTCATCTTACCGGTGAGTATACCGATTATCATCTGTTTGACCGTATATGATGTGAGATTCTCACTTATTTTGATTTTGAAAACAAGCCCTATGTGATATAATCACTTATTGATGAGGAACTTGGTTTTCGATGCATGAGGGCACAGGAGCAAGTCCGTGAACAGGTCAGTACTTTCGTACAGCAGAGAGACGAACTTGACACCCGGAAAGAATTTGTGATATATTATCACTTATTTGTTTGGACATGTGATTGTTGATCACTTATTGAGGTCGTATGCAATATGTACACGTATGTATGGTATCATGGAAGATCTAGACTTGCGTCCCCATTATTATTTTTTTTTTTTGGTAAAAGATACAACCATGATACCCAGATGATAAGCAGCATAAAGACCGAATATCTCAGAACCTCGGCAATCTCTCAAACGAAATTTCGGTACAAAGACCATATGCCAATGAATGGTTCCCACCCAGTCTTCAGTCGATTTAAGTTTATATCACCCTGCACACTTTAAAATGATTGTGAGCCTACCGATACATCTTATATAGAGCTGCTTATCGTTTTTCATTTTGGGTTTAAAGAGGTTTAGACAGACCACTGATGTACTATCATTTTCTCTTTTTCTCGCCAGGAAACTCATTTTTGTTTTTCTATTGTTTTTGTGTTTTTGAAATTTTTCAATGTTTTTGGATTTTCAAATTTTGGATTTACTCCCCCTAAAATCAACAAACTAAAATAAAATTTAAAAAACAAAGGTATTTACAAAAATGATTTTCCGATGATGGTTAACTCATGTTTTACCTCAATGCCGTTTACCAAAAATAAGTTTTAATCAGAAATGATTTAGCAAATTTTGGAAACATAATCAGTTGGCATGTCGGTAAGCGGTGCGGACCAAGACAGCATTGTCTGGCCAAAGAGTGCTGAACGAGATAATAATTCACAAAGCAGCTTAAATATCGACAAGTATAGGAGAGATTAGAAATTTAAAACCGTATCCTGCAACTGCATCGTGCATTGCCAGGAATTTGAGTGCTCTCCCAAACTGGATATCCACCCGGTGTGGATTTCAAAGTCGATTCTTTGCAGCTACTTAGAAATCTCTTGACAGCAACAAGATCAGAAACCTTTGGGTCCG
Source organism: Helianthus tuberosus (assembly GCA_030545235.1). NCBI lineage: Eukaryota > Viridiplantae > Streptophyta > Magnoliopsida > Asterales > Asteraceae > Helianthus > Helianthus tuberosus. The sequence continues at coordinate 25,194,026 of CM060368.1, forward strand.
GCTGGTCGTCCACATTGCGCCAGCGAAGGTCTTTGTCTTTCTCTTTCAGAAGTAGTGTGCGGTTGTTCAACCCATGCCAAGGCGTCCGCACACCTGGTTGGTTTGTTCAACAAACACATTTTCTTCAATCACACCACTAAGAAATGTACACTGCACGTTCATCTTGTAGATTGTTGAACTTCAGACGTGCTGCAGGTGCGTACATTTTGATTTGAATCTATCCCGGGGACCCGATCAAAGCCTTGAACATTCACATTTTGAAATGATTTTCATTTTGTCGAAGCTTTTCAATTTCTTTCATCAGCCATTCCTTTTTCCTTTTTCTCTTCCTCTCCATCAAAGGCAACAATTTCTTCTGTCGCCTATCTTGTGCAAGGATGCTCCACTATCAACAATCTTACGACTATCGAAAGTTCCTCCTGGAATATCCTACACACTCACTCAAAAATTAGTTGGAGAGAGGGACCCAAGCCTTTGTGGACTTGGGTCGTCCTTGATCATCAAGAAAAGTGATTTCAATCACTTGATGATTAGGAAAAAGAACCTGCGGTGCTCCCCCTGACTGAATTACCTGTTTTTGTTTCCAAGCTGTTTGTTCTTTACCAGTATTTGCATTAATTGTTTTAGCATTTACTGGTTTTACAGTTTTAGGTTTTGCTTGAACAGGTTTTTCTTCTTTGACCTCAGATTTTAAGGCCTTTTCAATTACCTTTTGATTCTTTTGTTTTAACTTCTTTTCCCTTTCTTTCAAGACACGTGGGTCTTGTTTCGGGGAAAATGAACGTTTTTGGTAATTGGCTTCTTGGGGAGCACTTGTTTTTGGCCTCAACTTTTGCAGGTATGGGCAGTATCTTACAATATGCCCAATGGTGCCACACTCAAAACACATTCTCCGCTCTACAAACCTCGGAGAAACATGTTGATGACCAGACGAAGAACCAGACCATGAACTTTGTGATCTAGACGAGCTTGGACCTAAATCACATCCGTTGGTGTGTTGGGTGTAATTATTCTGATCATTTCGTTTTAAAATTCTAACTTGTTTTATAAAATCAAGGTTAGATTTATCCTGAAATGTTTCAAGTTTGTCTGAACCCGTGGATCCAACAAAGTTCACTTTCGGTTCTCGTTTCTTAACAGGAGCTCTTTTGTTTTGCACCCATTGTTGTTGAACCTTAGGTGCTTGAACATTCTTGTTTTGAGCCTTCTTTCCCTGTCCCTTACCCTTTCCGGAGTTGACTTGTTGTTTTCGCTCAACTTGTAGTTTTTGGTTTCCGTATTCTTTTCTAATTTGGTTACACGGAATTGGATCACATTGAGTGATGGTAACTTTGCCACTTTTGTTTCCCAAAAACTTGTCAGTACATCCTTCAAAAATTTGCTCAATTAAATCTTGATTTACATTTTTAATTGGAAAATCTTTGTTAGAGTAAATTTTATCATCTCCTTTGAGCGTGTACAACAAGTTATTCTCTTCACTTGTAGAAACAAGGGACTCCATTGGTTTTGACATTTCAGTCTTACTCGGTTTCACTGGTGGATCACACAGGATGTGATTCTCGATTGGAATATCTGGTGTAACCGAGTTAGACTGTTGGTTCACAATTACATCAGATTCATCATCCGAAGAATCAGCATCCTCAACAGTGGGAGGACTCTGTTCCTTAACACATGATGAATCTGTCACATTCTCAGATTCAGATTCAGATTGACCTGAGGATGATGTACCAGTTGTGAACCCGAGGCCTGCTGCAAAGTCATCTAGACCGAGTGGCACAGTAGGTTCAAAACGGGGCATATCCTCGTCATCAGGCAATTTGGAGTAATTGTGATTCATTGGGGGAGGACATGATTTGAATCCCATACACTTCTTATCCCCCTTTTTCTTTTGAACATCAATAATGTGATCCAATACATAGCGGGAATTGGAATAACTTTCCAATTTCTGCTTGATTGTTTCACATTCACATCGAGCGGTGGCCAATTCTACCATCTGCTTTTCAATTGTGTCTATAAGATCATTGTTAGCATGTTGTTTTCGCAAAACAGCTTTTTGTAATTCTGTAACATCATGTCTTAATGACGCAATTGTGGTTTTAAATTCCTTTTCATTTCTGGTTAAAAACACGTTAGCTTCAGCTGCTTTAGAAAGGTTTACAATCAATTCTTGATTGTGTTTGGATAGGATTTCAATCTGACCTTCCTGTTCAGTATATTTAACATTTAAACTATCACAATTTTCACAGCTAACTACAGTGGGTTCATCGACACATACCTGACCTGATGAACTGTCGACATTAGCCATAAAGGCTGAATGGAGAGAAGACGAAGAGTAAGCAGCTTGATCCATCAATTTAGATCTTCTTTCAGTTCCTGCTGCAGCTTCCTTCAAAAGCTCATCAATATCTGCATCGACTGACGCACTTGATGTCACATCCACATGATCATTTCCTGAAGTGGAGGATTCTTCATCTGAGCTTCCACTATAACCAGAACTGTCTTCATCTCCAGAAGATGCAACACCATTGGTGGAAGATTCTCCACCACTGGCGTGCTTTAAATCCTTTACGACTTCAGCAAAACATGCTGTTCCACCATTTCCTCCTTCTCCAAGCTGAAGCGACCAATCACAACCCTCATCTATTTGAACCAACAGCCCCCGGTTGGTATTTGATGACCTTGCTTGGCCTTGGTTGTTGACAGGTATCAACGTACGAACATTGTTCCTGTTCTGGTTCTGCTGGTTGCCTTGATTTCTGAAGGGGTTTTGGTTTCCATGCTGAGCTGGTCTTGTGCATTCCCTTTTGAAATGACCCCGTTCACCACAGTTAAAGCACGTTACAGCTTGCTTGTCGAACCCATACTTGGTGTCTTTCTTGCTTTCCAAGTTGGTTCTCCCCGTCCTTTCCATAAACTCCTTTGCTCTTCGAATTGCACTAGCAAGAGCCCATTTGATATCCATCATTTCAAACTCTTCTTTATCCACTTGCTGATAATCTTCATTGGTTAGATTGATATTCCCAATCTGACCTGCAACTAATCCACTATAAGCACTAACCAAGGTATTCAACATCTCCATATGCTCCTTGGCTACTTCGACACTGACTTTGGAAAAGTTGGAAGTGTCTAATCTGACTGAGTTAGGATTGGAAGTGGCTTGAAAGTTTGAAGAGCTTCCATAAAACCCTTGCTGTTGCGGTTGTTGCTGCTGAGCTGTCGGTTGCACATTCGGTCTTGAAAACATCGTGTAGGCTGAAGGATCAAACTGATCTGTTGTTGAAGGTCCGGTGTTAGAAACGAAAGCTGTTTGAAGCTTCGCGTGTTGAGAGGCTGGTCTTTCTCCACTGATACCTCCTGCAATCCCAAAGTACATTTCTGGATTTTGAGGAGTTTGTGTTCTTTTTGCCTTCAGCTTTTCTTCTACATCCTTATTCTCCAATTTTTGAATCAACTCATAAACGTTGATTGTGTCTAGAACACCATTTTCTTTGAGAATTTCAAGATAACTGCTCCACTTTGCTGGTAAGCTATCAGCGAATCTCTTCACCATTTCTTGTGGAGTGGCAGTGACTCTAAAACCAAACATCTCGCTCAACAAGTGATGAAACCTTGTAGATAACTCTGCCAAAGTCTCATTCTCCATACACGTGAAACCTTCAAACTCTTTCTTCAGTAATTCTTGCTTGATCTTTCTAGATTGAGCATTTCCTTCACACCGTAACGTGAGCATATCCCACAAGCTTTTAGTAGTAGTGCAGTAAACAAACTGGTGGTAAATGTCTTTGTGAAGAGCTTGTGTGAGAATCATGAATGCCTTCTTTTCTAACTCAAATTTCTTCTTATCATCATCAGACATAGTGCTGTAAGTTTCTGGATTAGATCCTGCAACTTCCAAATCATGGTCAAATGCGGTGAAGAAGCACATCCATAAATCTTGACCTTGCCCCTGAACATAAGTTCTCAGCCTTTCTTTCCACCATCCCCAATCATTAATATGATTTAGTTTTGGCGGCTTTGTGCTTGTACCAGTCTCACTATCGTTCTGCATCATAGATTGAATGCTGTTGCTTTGATTTGTGACCAATGCCCATTGATTTGCAGTTATCATTGCAGCTTGAGGTGGGACAATAGCCTGCATCCATGCTTTGCTGAAATCTGACGCAGATTGCGTAGCGGATGATTGCGTAGCTGATGATTGTGGAGTTAGAGTCCACGCGGATGGGTCCCACTGACCGTTTGTTCCCATTTTATAAAAATTAATATATTAAGTGAAAATTGATTTAAAAATGAAAACAAGTTTTCTCTTTAAAAAAAAATTAATTTTCACAAACTATGTTAATATTTCGAATGATAACAACCAGCCGAAGGATCTTGATCGAAAGGCCTGAAAAACACAAACTGTTAGACTTAAACAAACAAGGATCGAAAGATCAACACCTGTTCGAAAGATCAACAGGGTTCGAAAGATCACTGTTGAGTTTCGAACAATGTTTTCGAAAGATTCTCCAACGAAGGATCCTTATCCTTCGAAAATGTACTGTAGACCGAAAGATGAACACTGAAAGATGACTTCGAAAGACTCCCCAGTCGAAGGATCCTTGTCTTTCGAAAATGAACAGAAGACCGAAAGATGTATGTTTCGAAAATATTCCTTGGACCGAAAGATAAGTCTCACACTTCGAAGGATGCTCGAAGGATGACTATCTGTCGAACCTCCTTTGGTCAAAAGATGATCTTTCGACTTCGAAGGATATCTTTCGAACAGCTCTGACACGGTTGACAAAGGGTGACAGGTTGGTGAAAAAGGTGATGGGTTGGTAAATCTTTCGGCAGAAAGTATGGTCAGACCATGCTTTTCTGCAAAAACAGATTTTGTATGATTATTTTAATCAGTTCCCCCTATCCAATACACCAACAACTTTCGAAAATAACTAAACAAGATCAAAAGATGTAAACTTTGAAGAACACTTGAAGATATTATGAACACAAAGGGTTTTCCGGTAAAACTACAAACTTCCGAACAAGATTTAAACCGGATAAATAAAGTTTTTCAGAAAAATACAACTTTTCAAAACCCGAAAAACACCCAAGAACACCTCGGTTTTAACAAGGAGAAGAGCCAAAGCTCTGATACCACTTGTAGGTCCCTCTCGAGGATGAGATAAAACCTTATCCTTGTTATATCAAACACGCTAGCGAGTGCGGAATCCAAGCTAGCATGCAACCGAGAATTTATACGAGAACAAGCACAAACACAACACACAAGATTCACCGATTAACACCACATGTATTAATACGAATGAAGGGTCCGGTTACAAGCTCAATGTTTACAGATATGTTCTATAAACTCTCAAAGTGTGTGTGCTTTCAACAGAATGCTCTCTCTGTTTCTCTTGTGTCCACTCCTTCTTTTCTGTCTAACTTGTCTCTTATGTCGAACTGAACACAACACATGGGTATATATACCCGAACACAGCAGGTCTGGTCGAAGGATCAGACAGATTGATCGACAGATCATCTGTCGACCAGAAAGCCCATCGAAAGATCACATTCACCACGAAGGATGATATCCTTCGTGGTCTATCCTTCGAGTTCATCCATCGAAGGTTATGTTTCGAACTCATCTTTCGAGGTCCATCTTTCGAGCTCATCATCGAAGGATATAAAACAATCCTTCGATGACCATCCTTCGACTCAACCATCTTTCAACCAATGTGCTAACTGTTTGGCCAAGTCAAACCAGGAGGATGGTTGACTTGGTCAAACTTACATCGAACGCACATTGTAACAAACTAAGACGTAACCCAGACTAACATAAGACATCGTTTTGTATCATGACGAAATACAGACAAAGTACAGACACAAGTGCACCAACAAACTCCCCCTTGGCTGTAGCTTTGTCTCGATCTTCGTGTCTTCAAGTCTTCAAGGCCGAGTCGAACCGAGCCGAGTCGCGTCCACACAAAGTGCATCAACAGTTGGTGATTTAAATTAATTCTTATGGGCCATGCAAGAACCAAAATTCAGAAAAAAAAGGGGGGCCGTGCTCTAGAAACGTGAATCATCTTATGGAGGAGGACAAATTGTGATTTGTTGAGGTAATTAAATAGTTAGTAGGGTGTTTGATGTAAACTCTAATATTTAGTGTTCCGAATAATGTCCGGTTGTTCGGTTAGATACCGTTCCGTTAAAGTGTTAAGTTATACCGTAAAGTGTCCTTTATATAACTTTTTGTGTCACAATTAATTCCCGGCACTTAGGAAAGCATACAGGACCATTTTGTCAAGTGTTTGAACTTTACTAGTAATTTAAAATGTTGAATTTTATAAAAGAATGCAGAATTATGTATTTAAGATAGGTTTTTGGCACTTCCCGGCACTAAAACTATCACCTAGTGACGCAGTTTTATGGTCCTCACTTCCCTACACCCATACTGGTGTAGTACTTTATCCCTGGCCCATACTGGGTCTCAAAACACTGTCTGTCTATGTACTGGCACTGTCAGTATATTTCTGAGTTATCCGCTAACTGTGCTAGCTGTGCATTGTGCATCAAGTTTGTCACTAAAGTTTGTATGTAATGAGTGGAGTGACAGTATGAAATGTGATGCATATGTATGTAAGTTACAGGAATCCGAAAATAGTTTACGTTATCAGTAGTAATCAAGCACAATCATTAGGCACGTAATTAAGATTAATTAATTGTACGGATACCTGTAATTTTGAGGGTTGTCACATTCTCCCCCCGTTAAGAAAATTTTGTCCCGAAATTTTAGGATCTGCGTCTAGTTGCAGGGGTCTTGGGGAATAAATGTGGGTACTTAGCCTTCATACGATCCTCACGTTCCCACGTGAATTCTGGCCCATGTCTTGCATTCCATCGAACTTTAACGAGTTTGACACTACTCCTGCGTGTCTTGTTAATCTTCCAATCAGTAACCTCAACGGGTTCTTCAGTAAAGTGGAGCGTGTCGTCGATATGAACTTCGTCAGCAGGAATGATTACTGTATCTTGTGTTGGGCTCCTTCTCAAATTTGACACATGAAATGTATCGTGAACACCATAGAGTTCAGCAGGTAGTTCCAACTTGTAAGCTACGAGGCCAATCCTTTTCAGGACTCTAAATGGCCCGATGTATCTGGCGTTCAACTTACCACGCTTCCCAAAGCGTGCTACACCCTTCCAGGGTGAAACCTTTAACAAAACCATCTCCCCAACTTGAAATTCCAAATGTTTCCGGTTTGGATCTGCATAGGCTTTCTGTCTTTCGCGAGCCGCTTCGATACGTTTTCGAATCTGCGCAATCTTGTCTGTCGTCTCTTGGACGATTTCAGGACCAACGAGTTGTCTATCACCTGCATCAGCCCAGCATAGTGGTGATCAACACTTGCGTCCGTAAAGAGCTTCAAATGGCGCGACTCCAATACTTGTGTGGTAGCTGTTGTTGTACGAAAACTCGACCAGAGGTAAATGATTATCCCAGCTACCACCTAGGTCCATTACACATGCTCTCAGCATATCTTCCAATGTCTGAATAGTTCTCTCACTTTGGCCATCAGTTTGTGGGTGAAACGCGGTACTCAGATTTAACTGCGAACCAAAAGCTTCTTGGAAAGATTGCCAAATCCTTGACACGAATCTTCCATCCCTATCAGAGATGATTGAGAGAGGCACTCCATGTCGTGCAACAACCTCTCTCAGGTATATCTCAGCAAGTTTACTCGTTTTGTCTTTTTCCTTGATTGGCAGAAAGTGTGCAGATTTTGTCAGACGGTCTACGATCACCCAAATCGTATCGTGACCTCTGGGCGTCCTTGGCAACTTTGTTACAAAATCCATGGATATTTGTTCCCACTTCCACTGTGGTATTTTAGGTTGTTGCAAGAGACCTGAAGGTTTCTGGTATTCGGCCTTCACCTTGGCGCAAGTTAAACATTTGCCAACATACACCGCAACATCGCCTTTCATTCTTGGCCACCAATAGAAATTCTTAAGATCTTGGTACATCTTATCCGATCCTGGATGAATCGAGTACCGAGATTTGTGAGCTTCGTCAAAGATAACATTTCTTAGGCCACCAAACAAGGGAACCCAAATTCGTTTCATGAAGCACAAAGTCCCTTCCCCGTTTGGTACCAATTGTTTCTCCATTCCACGGAGATACTCATTCTCAATATACTTTTCCTTAAGTGCTTCTCTCTGCGCGGAACGAATGCGCAATGAGAGGTCCGTTTGTATGATCATTTCTAGAGCCCTAACCCTTAAGGGCTTGATCCTTTCCTTCCGACTTAGAGCATCAGCGACCACATTCGCCTTCCCTGGGTGATACTTGATTTCACAGTCATAATCATTTAACAGCTCTACCCAGCGTCTTTGCCTCATGTTAAGCTCTTTCTGATCGAATATGTGCTGCAGGCTCTTGTGATCAGTGTAGATAGTACATCGAGTACCATATAAATAATGTCGCCATATCTTCAAGGCAAACACCACCGCGCCTAATTCCAAATCATGCGTGGTGTAATTTTTCTCGTGGATCTTCAATTGGCGAGAAGCATATGCTATAACCTTCTGGCGCTGCATAAGCACACATCCCAAACCTTGACGCGAAGCATCGCAATATACCACGAAGTCGTCAGTGCCTTCGGGTAGAGATAAGATTGGCGCGTCACAAAGCTTGTTTTTCAACAACTGAAAGGCCTCTTCTTGCTTATCTCTCCAATCGAACTTCTTGTCTTTCTGAGTGAGAGAGGTCAAAGGTTGAGCGATTTTCGAGAAATCCTCAATGAACCTACGATAATAACCAGCCAAACCTAGGAATTGTCGAATTTCGGTTGGCGTCTTCGGAGTCTCCCAATTCTTGATTGCTTCAATCTTTGTCGGATCCACATGAATTCCATTTCTGTTGACTACATGACCAAGAAACTGGACTTCGCGTAACCAGAACTCGCACTTCGAGAACTTTGCATACAACTTCTCCTTTTTAAGCAGCTCTAGAATAGCTCTTAAATGTTGCTCATGCTCTCCTTTTGTCTTTGAATAGATCAAAATGTCGTCAATGAACACAATCACAAACTTATCGAGGTAAGGTTTGCAGACTCTGTTCATTAAATCCATGAATACTGCTGGCGCGTTTGTTAAACCAAACGGCATAACCAGGAACTCGTAATGCCCATATCGAGTTCTAAAGGCCGTCTTTTGAATACTTTCTTCTTGTATCCTTAACTGGTGATAACCTGATCGTAGATCGATCTTGGAGTAAAAGCTTGAACCTTGTAATTGATCGAACAGGTCATCGATCCTTGGCAAAGGATATCTGTTCTTGATTGTCAACTTATTCAGCTCCCGGTAGTCTATACACATGCGAAAACTACCATCCTTCTTCTTTACGAACAAAATTGGAGCTCCCCAAGGCGAGAAACTTGGTCTGATAAATCTCTTGTCTAACAACTCCTGGAGCTGTGTTGACAGCTCCTGCATCTCTGAAGGTGCAAGTCGATAAGGTGCCTTAGCTACAGGCGCGGCGCCTGGAACTAAGTCAATATGAAACTCGACTTGTCTTGTCTTTGTGATGGCAATCCTGGCAAGTCTTCTGGAAAGACTTCAGGATACTCCTTAACGACTGGGATGTCTTCAAGTTTTGGCTCAGCGGCTTCCTTATCTACGATGTGTGCCAGGAAAGCAACACATCCCTTCTTCAAACATTTTCGAGCCTTCAAACAACTAATGATCCTTAGGGGCGTATCGCGCTTCTCTCCGTGTACTACGATTGTTTCTCCATCTGCCATTGGGATGCGAATGATCTTCTCGTGACATATAATCTCGGCTCTGTTGCTTGACAACCAATCCATCCCTACTACCACATCGAAGCTTCCCAACTCGACTGGCAGTAGGTCTAATGTAAACTCGTGTTCTCCCAGCTCTATCACGCATCCTCTGATGACTTCATTTGTTTCTACTAGCTTTCCATTAGCCAGTTCAATTGAGTACGGGATGTCTAACTTATTAGCAGTTAATCTAAGCATTTTCTTAAACTCTAGCGATACAAAACTATAATCGGCACCAGTGTCAAATAGTACAGATGCAAAGCGTTGATTTATAGGAAACGTACCAATAACAACATTAGGATCTTCGCGAGCTTCCCTCGCTCCAATATGGAAAACTCTTCCTGGTGCCTGGTTAAGCTTTGGGCATTCTCGCCTGAAATGCCCGACGTCCCCACAGTTAAAGCACCCCGGTCCTCGACCATTTCCGTTCCCATTACTATTACCAGCTCGATTATTGCCTGTTCCCTGATTACCAGCTTGATTCCCACGGTTTCCTCGATTTCCATTTCCGCCATTTCCTCCCTGTTGGTGGTTTCCATTCCCATATCTATATCCTTGCTGACCACCACTACCAGCACCATTACTAGCCCAGCAGGTTTCTTTTGTGTGGCCATTCTTCCCACATGACTCACATTTTCTGAGTCGGCATGGTCCGAGGTGATGATATTGGCATACATCACACTTGGGAAAAGTGCCCATGTATCCCTTCCCTCTTGCTTCAGCACCAGTTTTAGCTTCCTCTGGTGGGTTCCAGTTCTTCTTCCTTGCGCTGTCGGTACTCTTCTTAAAATTGGAGAATTTCCTTTTGTTTTCTCCTGAGGACTCCTCGTGAGTTTCTTTCTTCTTGGGGTCAGAGTTTGGAAACTTGTTTAGACGGATAGCTTCCTCAGTAAGTGCCACACTGAGATCGATGGCTTCAGTAATCGTTGCAGGCTTGGACGTGGTTACCATGCTCATGATCTGGGGTGCTAATCCCCAGATGAAGCGCTCAACACGTTTAAATTCTGGCGTGACCATGTATGGCACTACATGGGACAAATCATGAAACCTTTGAACATATTCTGCAATCTTAGGACCTTCCATTTTTAGGTGCCAGAACTCAGTTTCTAGCTTCTGTATTTCAGCACGCGAGCAGTACTTTTTCCTCATTAACTCTTTTAACTCAGCCCAGGTTAATGCATAAGCAGTGGCTTCTCCTAAAGTTTGCACTTGCAGATTCCACCACGATAGGGCACCATCCAGAAACAGCCCTGAAATGTAAGTGACTTGTTGATCGGGAGTGCATTTGCTCATTCTTAGAACCGAATCTGTCTTTTCAGCCCACCTAACAAACGCAACAGCACCTCCAGTGCCATTGAAATTTACTGGCTTGCAGTCAAGGAATTGTTTGTAGGTGCACCCCTGGGGTGGATTGTTGTTGCCGTTGTTGTTCGAATTGTTCCCGCTAGTTCCTCCTTGGGAGGCCGCATATTGTGCTATGGCTGCGGTAATTATCCCTTGGAGTTCTGCCTGGTTCGTAGGCATGCCTGGGTCGCGTCGCGGAGGCATCTTCTAAAAGAAAGATAATATTGGTCTGTTCATAATAAGTATTGTAAGTAAGTAATATGCGTATGTAATAATATACTAACTCATAACATCCCATGTCATAACAAAATAAATAGTTCAACAACGCATGTAAGTCACAATCAATGTAAGCAAGTAATCATACTAGTCCTCCCCAGACTATCCCACCCAGTCTCCTAGACTGAACTCCTTAGTTTCTCAAACTAACTCCCTGGCCTCTAAGACCAAACCTTCCCAGTCTCTAAGACTAACTCCCTGGCCTCTAAGACCAAAACTTTTCCAATCTCTAAGATTGAACCCCTCAGTCTCTAAGACTGAATCTCCCCAGCCTCTAAAACTTGATGTGTAGGAAGCGGTATGTTAAAAACTTGTAAAATGGTTAAATAAAAACCGATTCAAAAACTAAACTTTTTGGACATGCTTTGGCCTAATAGGTATCAGTACTCTTGCCGATAGGTCCCCAGGTAGGCAACGGGTCCTTTTATTTGGATTTATACGAATGCCAGCCTAGACAGGAGTTCTCAGTTAACGATACTTAACCCTTCCAGTTACTACATGTCCGACACGAAAAACACGTGTTTTTAAAAGAAACGTTTGTACCCTGGATCTGAAAACTTGTGTATGCAATGTAAAAAAATGTTTTCGTGAGAGCCCTGATGATCATAGTCTAGACTCGAGAAAGAATCCTAGTTCGCTATGATCGAGGCTCTGATACCAAGCTGTCACACCCTGGCTTTTGCGGAAGCGTGGGTTTATTTGGTGTGACTTCTTAATACCATAGCAACAATCACAACAATACTATATGATAAAATACAAGATGTTCATCCATTAATAAAACTGAGAAAATACCACCATAATATTGTTTCGAAACATCGACATTTGAAATAAGTTACAAACCACAAATTATTTAAAACGTGTTCATAAGACACATAAAAGACTTTGGATAAGACGAGGTTTAAAGACATATAACCCGTCCAGGAGTAGGTTACACCTCTTAAACTTCACAACTCTTGGATGACATCTAATAACCAACGCAACTAGACATAAGCATACCCTGCCAGATCCTGCTAGTTCCCTGAAATACATGTAGTTTGAAAAATCAACAAAAAGGTTGAGCGAGTTCATGTGTAAGTCTGTGTATATAAACCTTTGTAATATGTCTTGCATGTATAGAAAGTCCCTGGTATGTAGCAATTAAGGAAAAATAAGTCACCAATGGGTTGCAAAGCCAAAGGTAAGTGTGATAAGGTGCGGAAAACTCAAACCTAGCATATTTGTACCGGGCTTCCGGCTGGAAGACATAGTCACCTCTATGGGTCACCCTGACCTCATGGGTGTGGGCTCGCTACACCCAAATAGATCTATCACTCATGTCCCTCGGTCCTACGACGAGGATTAATGGCCTTAAGTATGGTGCCCACCTTTCACAGTCTAGTAGTAAACCCTCCTTAAGCTAACCATACCATGTATAAAATTTCTGTAATAGTGTAACATACTTGGTACTCGTTCTCACCAAGAGTGTTTCTTGTATTCTCAAATTTCATCATACTTGGTACTCGTTCTCACCAAGAATGCTTTTTGTATTTTTGTAACATGTATTCCACCCCGAAGTATAAAACTGAAAACAGTAAAAGAAAAGGGGGAACATGAACTCACAGTAGTGCGTCTTGTACCGTATCTCAAACTCCGTCCGCTACACGACAACCTACACGTACTAATGTCTATTAGACGAACGGGCCGTGCCTTGGCTTAGAGTTTAATGTTTTGAGTTGCGTTTCTTATGTTATTCCAAGTTATAATTATTTATCAAAATAAATAATATTTCAACTTAAATTATATGTAGTGTTGGAATAATTGTTCATTCAATATTTTTGTATTAATACTTCTAAAGTATTTAACTTCGTATTTCTTCCCAAGGATGGGGGTAGTTATAGATGTATATTCGTACTTGAAATAATTATATTTTTAAGTCCCACTTAGAAAATATATATATAACTTATTTGTCATAATAATGTATTCCAAAATATATATATTTTTCCCGAAAATAATATATTTTCACTTCTTGTATCAAAACAATATTCACCAAAAATGTATTTGCAAAAGTATGTTTCCGGAATATTTCGTAAGTTACTTCTTTTAGCGTTCGTTTCACAATGACACGTTAGATCACTATCGGATAACATAACCGTCATTTAGACATGCAAATCACTAGTTATATCATTTCAATTTTAATATACAAAACTGGGCTGTTTTCGGGTATTTTAATAAAATAGTTAACTTATTCCAAAAATTCTCAATTTTTTTACAGAATGTCTTACACGATCCAAATATTATTGTGTAAAAATATCGGGGTCCAGTTCGTTACCAATATTTTATAAAAAATCATTTACCGGACTGCAATCAGATTCGTCACTTTCTGACTGCAGTTCACGGAAAAATTTATTTAAAATTCATCGTAAGTCCGATTGATGAAATTCCAGTGGGAGAATTACTATGACATCAATGATCATCTACAGTACTAATTTCATGAGTTAGTTCTACTCAGGTTTCCAGTTATGACGAAAAATATGACAAACATTTTCTGTAGTAAAAATGCAGCTTGAGCTGCTGTCCAAAAACAGATCTTTAAAAATAGTAAACGACCTCAAAAAATTACGATTCCAGTGCCATTTGATCAGTTTTTCGAAAATACACAATTTGGACTTCAGAAAATAAATTTTTCGATTTATTATGATCCGTTTACAGCCAGTTGAATTTGGCTGAAAATGCTAATCAGCATGTTGTTTATAGCTTATATGTTCATGTTTTATGTTTGTTTTACCGTAAAGAAAAAAATATAAAAGTAGACAAGAGTTTATGAAAGTCTTACAACTAGCTTAAAGCTAGGGAAGATCAATGGAGAAAAATGAGTGGATAAAAGCTTGTGGTAGAGGTCCTTCACGATCCGTGAACACCAAACCTTCTAAATCACCTTGTAGCACCTTGCATGTAGCTTTGAATTGGATGAACTAAATTGGAAAAATGGTGGTTTGTGGGTAAGGGTTTTGGCCGTAGCTTGTTGTGAATATGGTGATGAAAATAATGGTTATTTATACACTCTAACCTCCACTATTACCAATCATAATCACACTAAATCCAAGAAAGGATTAGTTGGTGATTTAAATTAATTCTTATGGGCCATGCAAGAACCAAAATTCAGACAAAAAGGGGGGCCATGCTCTAGAAACGTGAATCATCTTATGGAGGAGGACAAATTGTGATTTGTTGAGGTAATTAAATAGTTAGTAGGGTGTTTGATGTAAACTCTAATATTTAGTGTTCCGAATAATGTCCGGTTGTTCGGTTAGATACCGTTCCGTTAAAGTGTTAAGTTATACCGTAAAGTGTCCTTTATATAACTTTTTGTGTCACAATTAATTCCTGGCACTTAGGAAAGCATACAGGACCATTTTGTCAAGTGTTTGAACTTTACTAGTAATTTAAAATGTTGAATTTTATAAAAGAATGCAGAATTATGTATTTAAGATAGGTTTTTGGCACTTCCCGGCACTAAAACTATCACCTAGTGACGCAGTTTTATGGTCCTCACTTCCCTACACCCATACTGGTGTAGTACTTTATCCCTGGCCCATACTGGGTCTCAAAACACTGTCTGTCTATGTACTGGCACTGTCAGTATATTTCTGAGTTATCCGCTAACTGTGCTAGCTGTGCATTGTGCATCAAGTTTGTCACTAAAGTTTGTATGTAATGAGTGGAGTGACAGTATGAAATGTGATGCATATGTATGTAAGTTACAGGAATCCGAAAATAGTTTACGTTATCAGTAGTAATCAAGCACAATCATTAGGCACGTAATTAAGATTAATTAATTGTACGGATACCTGTAATTTTGAGGGTTGTCACATCAATTGAGACGTGAATTGCTAAAGAAAGAGTTTGATGGTTTTACTTGTATGGAGAATGAATCTTTAGGAGATTTGACAAGTCGATTTAATCATTTGTTGACTGAATTAGCAAATTTTGAGGTTGTTACAACTTTAGCAGAGATTGTGAAAAAGTTTGCAGATGCGTTGCCACCTCAATGGAATACTTTCTTGGAAATCATGAAGTACAGTGGCACTTTAGCTACAACAAACTTCAATGACTTTGTTCAACTCCTGGAAAACAAGAATCAGGAAGAAACTCTCAAGGCAAAAAGAGTTCCCGTGCCACAAAATCCTGAAATGTATTATGGAACTTCTAGCACTTCTACAAAACCTTCTTCACACGCTCCAATTCAAACAGCGTTTGTGTCTAGCACAGACATGTATGGCAATACTATCCAAGTTCCGGTCAAGCCTCCTCCAACAGACATGTATGGAAATCCGCTTGAACCAGTTCCTCAACCAGTACCACAACAGCAAAGCCAACGACCTATCAGAGCAACTGATATGTTCGGAAATCCATTACCTGTTCGATCTACCGGACCAACAGACATGTATGGGAATCCACTTCCTCCTCAATCTACCGGACCAACAGACATGTATGGGAATCCACTTCCTCCTCAACAGCAAGCGTGTTATGGAAGCACATCATCTGCTGGTCAGCAATCAAAGCCAAATACAGTACGGCTCGACACCTCAAGCTTTTCTAAAGTCAGTGTGGAAGTAGCAAAGGAACACATGGAGCTGCTAAACACTTTGGTGAGCGCATACTGTGGATTAGTGGAAGGTCAGATTGGTAACTTTAATCTGACACAAGAAGACTATCAGCAGATCGATAAAGAGGAGATGGAGATGATGGACATCAAGTGGGCCTTTGCCAGTGCTGTTAGGCGAGCAAAGGATTTCATGGAAAGAACTGGCAGAACCAGCTTGGAAAGCAAGAAAGACACCAAGTATGGGTTTGATAAGCAGGCTGTTAAGTGCTTCAACTGTGGTGAACGTGGTCATTTCAAACGTGAATGTACGAGGCCATCTCAACATGGAAACCAAAATCCTTTCAGAGGTCAAGGCAACAGGGCAAATCAGAACCAAGTAAGGAACAATGAGCGCACATTGGTGCCTGTCAACAACCAGAGTCAAGCAGGACCATCTAATGCCAACCAGGCACTTGTGGTTCAAGTAGATGAAGGTTGTGATTGGTCAATTCAGTTGGGAAATGATGCTCCAGATGGAACAGCGTGTTTTGCTGAAGTTGTCAAGGATCTTAAACACGCCAGTGGTGGAGAATCTTCCACCAATGGTGGTGAATCTTCTGAAGATGAAGACAGCTCCGATTACAGTGGAAGTTCAGATGAAGAGTCCTCGAGTTCAGGGAATGATCAGGAAGATGACACATCAAGTACGTCAGTTAATGCAGATATTGATGAGCTATTGGAAGAAGCTGCAGCAGGAATTCAAAGAAGATCTATTTTGGTGGATCAAGCTGCTTATTCTTCGTCTTCTCTCCATTCAGCCTTTATGGCTAATGTCGACAGTTCATCAAGTCAGGTATGTGTCGATGAACCCACTTCTGTTAGTTGTGATAACTGTGATAGTTTGCGTATTAAATGTGCTGATTTAGAGACAAACATGTCTGAGTTGCAAGGCAAACATGATGCTTTACAAGCTAGTTTGTTTGACTTGCAAGACAAACATGTTTCGTTGAATGATAAGTGGTGTGAATTGCAAAGCAAACACGAGGCTTTGCAAGAGAAATATGATGTGACATTCATCCACAATCAAAAGTTGACCGTATATCTTTCTAAGTGCACAGAAGCCAACATGTTTTATGAAAACCATGAAAAGGAATTTAAATCGATGATTGAAACATTAAAGAAAGATAAAACAGAGCTGACTAAAATGGTTTCCAGAAAACAAACTGACATTAATTTGTATATAACTCGTCTTGAGGTAATGCAAAAGGAAATGGCTTGTGTTAAAACTGAAAGTGAGGCGATCCGACTCAAGTTAGACAGCTATTTAAGCTCTAGCTATGTGTTGGATCACATCATAGATGTTCAGAAAGAGAAACGGGATATCACATGCATAGGTTACAAGAAATGTCCACCACCCATGAGAAACAATTATGATGCCATGCCTGATGAGGAGTATAGAACTCACTTTGAACCATCTGTTCCTTTGGACGTTGAGGAATTTACAACAGGGCTTGGATACAAGAAAGAAGTTTCATCAGATTCGGATGTGTCAGCAGATACATGTGTGTCTTCTGCTGAACAGGATCAGGATCCTCCAGTTGTTGTTGAGGATGCTGATTCTTCTGATGATGAATCTGATGATACTGATTCAGCAAAGTCTGATGCGGTGATAAAAGAAGAGGACATACCTCTTGAGAATCATATTCTGTGTGATCCTCCTGCAAAACCCGCTAAGACTGTTGCAATCGAGTCCTTGTCTGCACATGAGTCGGAGAGTGTGGATTTGCTGTATACTCTTGTTGGTGACAATAAAATTTATTCTGATAAATATTTTCCGATTAAGAACGTAAATCAATCCTTAATCAGTAAAGTTTTTGAAAATTCGACAAGTAAATTTCTGGGTAAGAAAGGATCACACGTTGTGGTAACACAGTGCCCTCCTATCCCAAAGGCTGAAGTTCGAAAACAATATGGAAATCAGAAATTACCAACAGTGCAAAAACAGCAAAATCATACCAAACCAAGAGGTAAAACACCGACTGAAAGTCAAAGGAAGCCGAATAAGAAGAAGAACAAGAATGTGAACTTTGTGAAATCTAAGGGAACGGACAAAATTGAAACGTTTGAAAATCAATCTAACTTAGATTTTGTCAAGAAAGCAACAGTGATGAAAAGGAATGAACCGAATAGTTCAAAACCTAGTACCTCGGGATCACAAAGTTCATCATCGGCAAGACGATCACATGATACTTCGGGGTTTGTTGAACAAAGATCATGTTTTGAATGTGGCACAATTGGACACATAATTCGAAATTGTCCGTATCTTCATAAATTAAAAGCCAAAGAAGATGATCCCCGTGAACGCAATCACCAAAAGCGATCTGTTTCTGTAAAACAAGATCCCCGACTTGTAAGAGAAAGGGAAAAGAAACAGAAACGTCAACAAGTCAAGGTGATTGAAAAGGCACTTAAAACTGATGTGATTCAAAAACAATCTGTTTCAGTTAAGCAAGAAAACTCAAAATTTTCAAAAACTTCAAACAATCACGAAGTTAAATTTTTAAACAATCAAACTGGTATAACAAAACAGACCTGGAAACCAAAAACGGTTATTGAATCAGGGGGACCATCACAATTTATGAATCATCAAAGAATAGAAGTTATTGTTGTTGATGAAAATGGAAGACCCAAGACCACAATGGCTTGGGTCCCCATCTCCAACTAATCAAGTAAGTTCATGTGCAGGGTGTTCCAGGAGGAACTATCAGTAGTCATTGGATTGTTGATAGTGGGGCATCCAGGCACATGACAGGCGACATGAAGCTTCTCTACGACGTCAAATCTATTAGAGGAGGTTATGTTGCTTTTGCTGGAGATAAAGGCGGATATATTACGGGTGAAGGAATGATTTCCAACGGGGTTGTTAGCTTTGATAAGATCAACTTTGTACAACAACTTGATCACAATCTTCTCAGTGTTTCTCAAATTTGTGATAAGCAGTTCTCAGTACACTTTGATGCGAATGGATGTTATGTGCTGAAACCCGGCTTCAAAATTCCAAAAGAATGGATTCTCTTATCGGCTCCAAGGATAAATGATTTGTATGTCCTTGATATGAGCCAAGCTATCACAACGTCTGCACAAGCAACTTGTTTCGTTTCCAAAGCCACAGAAAAAGACACAATCTCTTGGCACAGACGAATGGGTCACATTCACTTACGCAAAATGAATCATTTGGTGTCAAATGAATTGGTGAATGGTGTTCCTCTTAAAAACTTTCATCTTCAAGACGTCTGTGTCTCGTGCCAGAAAGGAAAACAAACGAAGAAGCGACACCCTACGAAGAAAATCAACACGGTGGCTGTTCCTCTTGAACGTTTGCACATGGATTTGTTCGGTCCTGTCAAGCACAAAAGCATTAGGAATGATCAATATTGCCTCGTGATAACTGATGGTTATTCAAGATTTTCTTGGGTGGCGTTCATGGCACATAAGAGCGAAACCTTCGGTATTATCAAAAACTTGATCATTCAGATTGAGAATCTATATAAGTTGAAGGTTAGGCGGATACGTAGCGACAATGGTACTGAATTTAAAAATCATGCCATGGCGGAGTTTTGCACTTCAAAAGGTATTCTTCACGAATTCAGTGCAGCTTACACTCCTCAACAGAATGGCGTCGCTGAACGTAAGAACCGCACATTGATCGAGACTGCTAGGACAATGTTAGTAGAGTCACAATTGCCGATTCCATTCTGGACTGAAGCTGTGGCATATGCATGTTATACGTTGAATCGAGTCCTTACAGTCAAAAGGCACAACAAGACCTGCTTTGAGCTTATTAACAAACGAAAACCAGATTTGTCATATCTTGAACCGTTTGGAGCTCCATGCACAATGATCGATCCTAATGGAAAGTTTGGGGCAAAAGCAATTGATGGATACTTTCTTGGGTATGCCACCCCGAACTTAAGAGTCTGGAATCTAGAGACTAAAAGGGTCGAGGAATGGTCTGAAGTCAGAGTACAAAGGCACACTTTACCAGTCAAATGTCCTGGTCAGCCTTGGATGTTTGAGTACGATGACTTTTTCAATTCGATCAATGTTGAAGCCGTTGAAGAAAATGCTGCGGCAAGGATGTTTTTCGAGAGTGACAATGCAACAGATTCACCGCTGGTTCGTCCAATTCTTGTCAATCAAGAACCATCTTCGGTGAACAATAATGCTCTCGACAATGAGGATTTTCACGATGCTACCGAATTGAACGAATCTTCAGAGGATGACGAATTTCTCGATGCAGATCAAGAAGCTCCAACAACAGCAGTACATGGTACTTCAGAGGGTACTCCTCCAGTGGTCGTCCCTAGAACAGCTGAAGCTACTGCATCATCCTCTTCGTCAATTCCGGGCCTTGAATTGATCGTTGATCTCAATCTCAACAATCTGGGTACAAATATTCCAGTTCAAGATAATCCAGAAACTAGGATTCACAATACCCATCCTCAACAAAACATCAGCGGAAATGTACAAAGTGGCGTTCAAACAAGAAACATGTTGCGAAACAACAACAATGCAGGCTTGTATGCAATTATCCGAGAATCTGGTCAACAAAATGATTGGTCTTTCGCATGTTATGTCTCACAGGAAGAGCCAAGAACTTGGAAAGAAGCTTTGAAAGATAACTCTTGGGTGGAAGCAATGCAGGAAGAACTGCAACAATTCCAGAAGCTTGGTGTCTGGAAACTCGTAGATAAACCTGCTGGTTACAAGAAGATTGGTACCCGTTGGGTGTTTAAATGCAAAAAGGATGACCGTGGAGTCGTTATTCGAAACAAAGCAAGGCTAGTCGTTCAAGGTTTTCGTCAGATTGAAGGGATCGACTACAACGAAGTGTATGCACCTGTTGCACGTCTAGAAGCAATTCGGATTTTTCTGGCTTATGCCTCATTCAAAGGTTTCAAGGTATACCAGATGGACGTGAAAAGTGCATTCTTACATGGTGTGGTGGAAGAAGAGGTGTACGTCGAGCAGCCTCCAGGTTTTGAAGATCCTATCCATCCCGATCGGGTTTGGTTGCTCAACAAAGCTCTCTATGGTCTACATCAAGCACCGCGAGCTTGGTACGCAACCTTATCTAATTATTTGCTGGAGAATGGATTTCGCAGAGGTCTTATCGATTGTACTCTTTTCATCAAAGAACAAGATGGAGATCTTCTACTGGTACAGGTATACGTTGATGATATTATTTTTGGTTCTACTAATGATGTTTTGTGTAGGAATTTCGAGCGCATTATGCAGGATAAATTCGAGATGAGTGCTATGGGGGAAATGACTTTCTTTTTGGGCCTACAAGTACAACAAACCGAGTCTGGGATATTCATCCATCAGACTAAATATCTTGGTGACATCTTGAGTCGGTTCCAGATGTCCGATGCAACGCCCATCGGTACCCCATTGCCGCAAAATCACCGAATTACTCCAGACTTGAAGGGTGAAGCTACTAGCCCCTCATACTACCGCGCGATGATCGGATCTCTTATGTACCTCATAGCATCAAGACCAGATATAATGTACCCAACGTGCCTGCTTGCCAGATATCAAGTCAACCCGAAGGCCTCACATCTTGCAGCTGTAAAAAGGATTTTTCGTTATTTGAAGGGTTGCCATGACACCGGTCTATGGTACCCTAGGGATAATAACTTTGACTTGATCGCATTCAGTGATTCTGATTTTGGCGGATGCAAAATCGACGGCAAATCCACAACGGCTGGATGTCAGTTTTTGGGAAATCGCCTAGTCACATGGCAGTGCAAGAAGCAGACGTGCGTCGCTACATCAACATGCGAAGCTGAATACATTGCTGCCTCAAGTTGTTGCTCCCAAGTACTATGGATCCAACAACAAATGCGCGACTACGGTTTTGAATTCCTAACTACTCCTATTTACGTTGATAATTATGCTGCCTTACAGATCACTAAAAATCCTGTGCAGCATTCAAAGACTAAGCACATCGAAATTAAGTATCACTTCATACGTGATTGCTTTGAGAAAAGGCTAATCGATGTTGCTTACGTCCACACCGATGACCAACGTGCCGACCTTTTTACCAAAGCATTTGACAAATCAAGATTTGACTATTTATTATTGGTAAACGGCATTAAGGTCAAGCAAGAGTAAAACTAACATCGGAAAATCATTTTTGTAAATACCTTTGTGTTTTATATTTATCTTAGTTTGTTGATTTTAGGGGGAGTAAATCCAAAATTTGAAAATCCAAAAACATCGAAAAATTTCAAAAACACAAAAACATTAGAAAAACAAAAATGAGTTTCCTGGCGAGCAAAAGAGAAAATGATAGTACATCAGTGGTCTGTCCAAGCCTCTTTAAACCTAAAATGAAAAACGTTAAGCAGCTCTATATAAGATGTATCGGTAGGCTCACAATCATTTTAAAGTGTGCAGGGTGATATAAACTTAAATCGACTGAAGACCAGGTGGGAACCATTCATTGGCATATGGTCTTAGTACCGAAATTTCGTTTGAGAGATTGCCGAGGTTCTGAGATATTCGGTCTTTATGCTGCTTATCATCTGGGTATCATGGTTGTATCTTTTACCAAAAAAAATTACAGGGACGCAAGTCTAGATCTTCCATGATACCATACATACGTGTACATACTGCATACGACCTCAATAAGTGATAAACAATCACATGTCCACAAAAATAAGTGATAATATATCACATTTTTCCGGGAGTCAAGTTCGTCTCTCTGCTGTACGAAAGTACTGACCTATTCACGGACTTGCTCCCGTGCCCTCATGCAACGAAAATCAAGTTCCTCATCAATAAGTGATTCTATCACATAGGGCTTGTTTTCAATCAAAATAAGTGAGTTTCTCACATCATATACGGTCAAACAGATGATAATCGGTATACTCACCGGTAAGATGAACCCTCGTGCATACCTTGATACGGGAATGTGTCGTGATGTGGATGAACACCGGTCGGTAAGTATAAATCATACCTTAACGTATCCCCTCGCCATGATTACATCTGATAAGTTGAGCTTAAGTGGACAACAATACCGATAATTGTTATAGGATGCTTATCTTAATGTTAACTAATTGAACAAAGAGAGCGTTTTGGCATGACCGTACACTGATATGATTCTCTTACCCTCGAAACTCGCAAAAAGAATGTCTGTAAATATTTATTTAATGCTTTCAGTTTCTGCATCTTTGTATATATTTATTTACTGCTTTCAGTCTTTACATTTGAAATATTCAAAATACCAAAAAGATTTTAGGTGTGTTTTAATATAAACTTTCTAAAAGCCAAAAAGATTTTATTTCTGTCTTATTTTCAATCGTACGATGTTGGATCTCGAGTCTTCGTTACCTGAAACCTGATTGAAAACCGAAACGACTGAATCTTCATAAATGGTCGAAATTTGCAAAGTTTTGAAAGCTAAAAACTAAAATTGACAAATTTATTAAACTTTCAAACTGTCGGACGGTGTTTGATTGAACAATGGTCACACATGTGTCGTTTGTTTATGGTTCTATATTCCAGGCAGTTGTTCTCATTACGCGTTTAGATTTCTTGCATGTGCAGATTCTAAAGGCAAGGAGAACATGGTCGATGACAAGAATCGGAATGAAGACACGACGTGAAGGCACTCAAGTGATGAAGTTGATCGAGTTGCCGCTGACCATCATCAACACCACAAGGATCTCAATTCATAAAGATCAAGACATTCACGAGCATAACTCAATGGGGAGCTTATGTTAAGGGGGAGTTTGTCAACACACTTTCTACATGAAACGGGGAGTTTGTTGATACACTTTCTGCTTTCAAGACGTGAAGACTTTAAAGATCCTCCGACATTGAAGACTTGAAAGGACGTCAAAGACTTGAAGACACGAAGATCGAGACAAAGCTACAGCCAAGGGGGAGTTTGTTGGTGCACTTGTGTCTGTACTTTGTCTGTATTTTGTCATGATACCAAACGATGTCTTTGTTGGTCTTGTAAGTTTGACTAAGTCAACCATCCTTCTGGTTTGACTTGGCCAAACAGTTAGCCAATGGTTGTAATGTGTCTGTGTCGAAGGATGTGTCATCGAAGGATTGATTAGATCCTTCGATGAGCTCGAAAGATAAACCTTCGATGGATGTTGATGGACTTCGAAGGATATCATCCTTCGAAGTATATGTGGATCCTTCGATGGGTTTCAGGTCGATAGATGATCCTTCGATCAGTCTATCTGATCCTTCGACCAGACGAGCTGTGATGGATATAAATATCCATGCATTGTGTTCACTTCATTAGGGAGATATACGAGAGTGAGAGAGCAAAACAGAGAGAACACATACGAGAGAGAGAGTTTACAGAATACATTTGTAAACCTTGTGCTGTAACCGACTTTCATAGTATTAATACAGAGGTGTTAATCGTTGAGTCTTGTGTGTTTACCGTTCTCTTGGTGGCTTGTGTTCTCACATAAACTCCGGTTTGCATGCTAGCTTGGATTCCGCACTTGCTAGTGTGTTAGATATAACAAGGATTAGGTTTGACCTCATCCTCCGAGGGACCTACACCTGTGAATATGTTGTATGGATTGTATCATTTAAATTGAAACTGTCAATTTGAATTAAATGGAATATTTAGTTTCCATATTTTTCTGGTTAGTTAGTTATCATAATAAAATAATCCATAATTAAAATAATATTCAAATTACACAATTGCCCTTTTAGTTAAAATCCTTCAATGCCACATATATATATATATATATATATATAGGATTAGGTTCAAGAGTGAACACTAGTGTAGTTTGCGAACTGAGCGAACTAATCCTGGCCATACATGTGTGTAGATCAATCGCGAGGATTTGATGATGAAATCCTAGCCATCCACTTATGTAAATCAATGGCCAAGATTTGTTCACCCAGTTCGCAAATACATTGGTGTTCACTCTAGAACCCCACCCTATATATATATATATATATATAAGCGACCGCTAAAATGAGAACCACCTCGAGTTGTAAGAACCGTGAGAACTTTTTGATCCGGGGCGAGGTGGACCAATTTTTTTTTTCATAAACGTAGATGCGTATATTATAAACACATTTGTAAAAAAAATAAAAAAAAAAAGAAATGTCGTGTGTGTAGTTTTGAGCACTACAAGTTTGTGTTTACGGGTACCGTAAATCTTACCGGAAATATTTACGGTACCCCTAAACACAAACTTGTGGTGCTCAAAACTACACACACGACATTTTTTTTTTGAATTTTTTTTACAAATGTGTTTATAATACACTCATCTACGTTTATGAAAAAAAAAATTGGTCCACCTCGCCCCGTACGGTGTAGTTGTCACAGTTCTTACAAATCGATGTGGTTCTTATTTTAGCGGTCCCCTATATATATGGATATATGTACATATATATACAAATATAGAAACGGGATCAGGAGAAAATGCTCAAAAGTGTGAGAAATGTGAGAATGCTTCCTGGCCCAACACGTGTCACGCCGCTTAGAGAAGGACGGAGGGGCTTTTTTTGTCCTTTCATCATTCTTTTTTTAAACGCGTGTCACTTCGTCTTTCCATTTTTTGGCGTTTAATAAATATGTGACGTTTTTATTGTTTTTATATCAGAATCATAGTAAATATTTTGGCGTTTTAAGTATTGTTTTGGCGTTTTTATTGTTTTTTAGATCAGGATGCAGGCCTTTAATGTAAAAAACATCAGTAATTTTCTTGATTTTATTATATCAAGTGTTTTTCCATGTAGGATACAGGCCTATAATGTGACAGGCAATTATGGCGTTTTTAAAAGATAAATAAATTTCAATTTTCCATGTAGTGGCATTAATATAACTATAATGTTTGGCAATAATTATACCATCTCTTTATTTTACTGTTTCTTTCAATTTTCATCCCTCAATTAGTGTTGATTTTTCCAGTAATACTTTGTTTGCGTTTTTTGGCGTTTTATATAGCAACATCATGCTTTGCTAGCATTCGTTCTCACAGTTTTTCACACTATCAGGCGTTTTGGTGTTTGTAGTTTTTGGCGTTTTATACTCAATTTTTTAAAAATAGTAGAGAATTAGATGATAAACAACAGACAATTAGATAACAAACAATAGAAAATGAAAAAAAATTATAATCTAATTTCTCATCCAAATCTTCACTGTTATCAGCCTCTTCTACTTTTGACATTTTTGGCGTTTTGAACCTGTTTTTGAATACCTTATGTAGATCTTTATTTTCCTACATAACGGCTGTCTTTAGAAGATGCTTATTTTTTGTGGCATCCTTTATTGTGGTGGATATATACTTGTTTAATGACATGTTGGAGACCAACGCATGCTCTAATGTATTGATCCCTTCATGCCATCAATATATCCATCAAGAACAAAGTGACATGATGTCATATCAGTGTCATCAGTCTCTTTATCTTGAAAATTTGTCCATCTCATTCAGCAAAAGATTATAGAGATAGCCAACTCAGAGAATAATCCATTCAGTGAAACTTCATTCATATCAATACTCAATATAGCAGAATCGAGGTTCTGCATCTGTGGCTTTTTTAACTATTATTTTTGGCATATTTAAAGTGAATGGTTTCTAGGAAATATGACGTTTTTTCTGGGGTTGTGATCAGTTGATTGTGTACAGACGTCTCTCTTATAGGATGTTTTTGACGCGTAGTTTAGGCGGGATTTTATTTATAATATATGATATTAATAAAGTAGCCGTCTTTTCAGTTACTGTGTATTTTTACTGTATTAAATTATATGATATTAATAGACTTTCCATCTCCCAAGTTTGGCGTTTTTGAATGGGTTTAAGTAGTTTTTGGCATTTTTTTCATTTTTAGCTTTTATTAATTAATACTTCTGCAAATTACTTTCATTATAGTTTGAGAGTTTTTGGCGTTTTTACTCCATTTATGGCGTTTCATATGCATTATGATTGTTTGGTGTTTTATTTACATAATGTATTTTTTTATTCTAAGTTGAAAAATACATAGCAAACAACAGAAAAAGAAAATTAAAAAAATAAAAATAAAAACAATTCATCTTCCAAATCTTCTCTGTCATCAGTCTCTTTCTTCTTTTGAATCATGTTCGCTGGTGGTTTGGCTTAGCCATGCTTGTGTTTTTGTGGCCGTTTGGAAATACAAAATGACATGAGTTTTTTGTTTGAATATGTATCTTCAAACAACTCATTAGTGTCATTCGTCTTTTCACGCCATTAAAATATTCATCAAGAACAAAACACAGAAAATGACAAAAGTCTGACCCTAGCATTTTTTTGTTTATGATTTGTCCTTCTTATGCAGCAAAATGTTATTTGAATCACAGCACCTCAGGGAAGAATGCATTATCCGAAACTTTGGCGTAGAACAATATTTGAATATAGAAGAAACAATATTTGGCATTTTTGGCGTTTTACTAAGGAAATAGTGAATCTGAAAGTACCGTCGATTTTTTTGTTGAATCTTTTATGTTTGAGTGTTTTGGCGTTTTCTAAGATGAATGGTATATAGTAGAAAATATGGCCTTTTTTGAGTAGTTGTGTTTGATGTTTTGGGGATTTTGGCGTTTGTAAGATGAATGTTTTTGTTTATATAGCGATGTGTTTTGGTCCGTAATGACGTTTTATTCATCAGTATGGCGTTTTGGTATAGAGGTGTAAAGACGCTTTTACCCTTAATGAGGCGCGTCCACGTAATAAAATTGATGTTATTTACGAAAACGCCATCGCGCTAATCTAGTCCATAGATTGTTTTAATCGGACGATCGATAAGCGTTCTCACACTTTCTACCGTTTTCTCTAAATCCCGACCCTATATATATAGGGTAAGGTTCATTTGAGAACCACCTTTATTGTGAGAACCATGAAAACCAATGTGAACACACCAAAAAAACCTTAAAAAAAACCTAACCTCCACCCCCCACCCAAGCTAAAATGCTAAAAACTAAACCCCCAAAAACGTTAAAAAAAATCTAAAAAACATAAAAATTTAATATTTTTTTAGCTAAAAATCGCTACTTTTAGTAGCAAAAAAAATTTAAAAATTAAAATACAAAAAAAAATTCTGTAACGAAAATTAGCAATTTTTAGCTAAAAAATATTACAAAAAATTTTTTTTTGTGTGTTTTTTAGATTTTTTAGGTATTTTTGGTTGTGTTCACATTGGTTCTCGCAATAAAGGGGTGGTTCCTAACGGATCCTTCTCCTATAACTGTTACACCAAAAAAAAAATTTACTATTTTTTTTTGAAAAATCGCTATATTTCGTGAATAATAAAAAAAATTCAAAAAAAAAAAATTCGAGTAACAGTTATCCATGCGCATGTGCACATGTATAATTTCTTTGACAAAAACCGTAATTCATTACAAATATTAGACAATTTGCACTTTCATTTACACTACCATATGTATTACACTACTTTTTTACATTACCAATATTAGAAATGCACATGTGCATCTATATGTACCAACATAAAATAAGATGTTTTGGTACACTACTTGGAATACACTTTCCCTTTCATCTATCATACCATCCATAATACACTACCATTATCTCTTACCATCCATAATACAATACCATTACCTCCTACCATCCATAATACAATACCATTACCAATATTTTCACTTTATTACATGTACTAGCCTAAGACCCCGTGAGTTTCGCGGGTGGCTTAACACACAAATATATAACTTAAAATTCTTGAAATAATCCTTTGAAAGAAATAAACGTTCAAGTAAGGAAATCCATCTCTCTACCCGTGGGTACGTAATGTATCAAACAAAGTTAGATTCAATCTAACTTTAAAAAATTAAGCTAAAAATAAGGTAAGGCATCTAAAGTTTGTTGAGTTTCGAATCAAACCATATACCAAGTAAGATCACATATATTGAAATAAGCGATTACGGGTTCTATAGCCCAAGGTTCCAACTATCACTACAACAAAAATGGCTTTTTAGGACCTTTTCTGAGGGACGCTTCTTAAAGCGGGTCCTAAAAAACTATTTATTAGGACTAATGAACTTTTAGGGTCCTTTTATAATATACTCTACTAAAACGGTGTCCTAAAAACCTATTTAATAGGATGGATGATTTTTTTGGGTCCTATTATCATATAATTTAATAGGACACTTAAAACGTAGATCCTAATAAAGTACTTTATAAGATATTTAATTGTTTGTGTCCCATTATGTGGTATTGTATTAGGACACTTGATCATATGGGGTCCTATTATAACATAACTTAATAGGACACGTTGTAGTTAAGTCATAAATGTTTAGTGTTATAGGACCCTTTCTAGTCGAAGTCATATTAGAACTTAACTTAATAGGACACTTGACACTTGGGTCTTATAACTTTAAACTTTATAGGACGCTTAATCATTGTGGTGTTATTATAATGAGTAAAATGCACGGATAGTCCCTGTGGTTTGGTGAAATTTCACCTTTAGTCCCCAACTTTTCAAAATTACACTCTTAGTCCCTGTGGTTTGACATGTTGTTACTCGGATAGTCCCCAAAGCGGATGAAGGTTACTCGGATAGTCCCTGTGGTTTGCAAGTTATTACCCGGATAGTCCCTGTGGTTTGACAAGTTGTTACTCAGATAGTCCTTGTCATTTCACACCCACTTAACCATAAAAACTAACCTTCATCGCTTTGGGGACTATCCGTGTAACAACATGTCAAACCACAGGGACTAAGAGTGTAATTTTGAAAAGTTGGGGACTAAAGGTGAAATTTCACCAAACCACAGGGACTATCCGTGCATTTTACTCTATTATAATACACCGTAATAGGACACTTGATATTTGAGTCATAAAATATTAGTTTTATAGAACGCTTATTCGCTAGAGTTTTGTTATAATATAACTTAAAAAGACATTTGACACTTGGGTCTTATAAATTGAACCTTTATATGACGCTTAATCATTGTGGTGTTATTATAATACACTGTAATAGGACACCTAGTATTTGAGTCATAAAACATCAGTTTTATAGGACGCTTATTCGCTAGAGTTCTATTATAACATAACTTAATAGTAAACTTGACACTAGGGTCTTATAACATTAACCTTTATAGGACGCTTAATCATTATAGTGTTATTATAATACACCGTATTAGGACACTAGATATTTACTAATGTGGCTAAAATTTAATACATATGGTTATGTATATTATTTTGTGTGACCAAAGGTTATACAATATCTACACTTAAAATAAAAAAAAAATCATGGGCCTTTACGTAACATTCATCACATCATTGCCATTTTGTTTATTTTCATATGACGAAATATTATCAAATGTTATGAAAAAATGTGTGATTAAATGTTAAACTTACAACATACTATAAATTTTCCCAAAATTATTTCATTCTAAAACTTCCCACCAAAATATTTATCCTAGAATTTAAATTTTCCCTCAAAATATTTAATCCAAAAACTTCCTATCAATATATTTCATCCTAAAACTTCCCACAAAAATATTCTTCCTAAAAGTCAAACTTACCCCCAAAATAACTTCCCCCAAAAAATATTTCATTCTAAATCTTTCCACCAAAATATTTCATTCAAAACTCCCCTTTCAATTAATATTCTCATTTAAAAAAATATATTAGTTAATATTATAAAACAAAAAAAATCTTACTACATATTAAAAATTTATCCAATTATTAATGTTATGTATTCTAACCATATGTGTTTTCTTCTAAATAATATGTAAGAGTATGCATATTAGTTACGTTTATATACGATTTTAATGTATGCAAAATTAGTACTGCCAAATTTCCCGTATCGAATTATTTTCGGTATCCACTTTTTGACGTTTTCGGTACGGTACCAATATTATACCGAGTTTAATTTTCAAATACCATCGTACCGAACATTTTCAGTACCGGTACCTGTACCCATAGTTGACGATTTTCGGTAGCGGTATTTTTGTATCGATACTAAGCTCATCCCTAATCATATAGGTATTAATAGACCATATTGGGCATTAATGGATCACAATGGCCAATAGTGGGTCATATATGTGTGTTAATGGACCATATTGGGCCTTAACTAATCATAATGGAGAATAGTAGTCAAACATGTCTTAATGGACCATGTTGGGCCTAAATGGATCACAATGGCCAATAGTGGATCATACATATCTTAATGAACCATATTGGGCCTTAGTGGATCACAAGGACCAATAGTGGATCATACATGTCTTAATGGACCGTATTGGGCCTAAATGGATCACAAAGACAAATAATGGATCATATATGTGTTAATCGACCACAATGCACAATAGTAGATCGTACAAGTCTTAATGGACAATATTGGGCCTTAATGGATCACGATAAAAAGTAGTAGATCATATATGTGTTAATGGACCATAGTGGGCCTAAATAATTCACAACGACCAAATAGTAGATCGTATAAGTCTTAATGGACAATATTGGGCCTTAATGGATCACGATAAACAGTAGTAGCATATATGTGTTAATGGACCATATTGGGCCTAAATAATTCACAAGGACCAAATAGTGGATCGTATATGTCTTAATGGACCATATGTCCCTTAATGGATCAAAGTGGACAATAGTTGATCATACATGTTTTAATGGAACATATTAGTCCTTAATGGAGCACGATGGATAATAGTAGATCATACATGTTTTAATGGACCATATTGAGCCTTAATGGATCACAATGGACAATATTAGATCATACATGTCTTAATGGACAATGTTGGGCCTTAATGGATCATAGTGCAGAATAGTAGATCATACTTGTTTTAATGGACCATATTGGCTCTTAATGGGTCACAATGGACAACAGTAGATCACACATGTCTTAATGGACCATGTTGCGCCTTAATGGATAATAAAGGACAATGGTAGATCATAAATGTCTTAATAGACCATATTGGTACTAATGGATCACAATGGGCAATAGGAGATCACACATGTCATAGTGGACCATGTTTGGCCTTAATAGATCGCAATGGACAATGGTAGATTTTGCATGTCTAAGTGGACCATATTGGGCCCTAATGGATCATAATGGACAATAGTAGATCATACATGTCTGAGTAGACCATATTAGGCCTTAATGGATCTTTATGGACACTAGTTGATCTTACATATCTTGATGGACCATATTGCAGGTCTTAATGGATCTTAATGCTCTCACATTTTCATCCAAAAGTTTCCCCCAAGCTTGACCCGGCTTCCAATTTTAACTCCCCCTAATTGATTTTTCTTCTATGAATTTGTTTCATTTTCACCAAAAATTTCCCTCCCAACCAATCCCGCTTCCGATTTCAATCCTAAATGATTTCCTTTTTTTACCGGCCAACAGAATCAATCGTTGCACTAACTGAAAAATGAAAACAAACCCAACCAAACAGCTGACCTAGGGTTTTAGCACTACAAATAAAAAGCCATATAGTGGCACACACTTTTAATGGCATTTAGCTTTTTTGCCACTAATTTAAGTTTTTAGTGGCACTTTACGTATGCCATATTTGCCTAACACACACTTTTAGTGGCATTTAGCCTTTGTGCCACTGATTTTGGTATCTAGTGGCACTTAATGTTTGCTGGTATAAATTTTAAGAGCTTTTTAAATGTTTACTCTTTCCCGTCTCGGCTTCTTGAGTGCCACCTTGCAGATCTTATCGGTGTCTTCATATAAACTAGCTAGGGGTGTGCACGGTTCGGTTCTATTTTTGGGTAAAACCAAAACCGTAACCAAAAGTTCGGGTTTTGGTTTTTAAAAACTGTTCGGTTTCGGTTTTTTCGGTTTTAGAAACGGTTCGGTTTTTCGGTTTTTTCGGTTTTTTAAACAAATTATGTAAGATTCAAAACTTAAAAGAAATTTTCGTTTATTAAAAATCCGAAAACCGAACTGTCGGTTTTTGTTTCGGTCCGGATTTTTTTGGTTATTTCTGTTACGGTTCGGTTATTTCGGTTTTCTACTCACCCCTAAAACTAGCGATCTCCTGTTTCCTCCTCGTCATTAGAATAATTATTCTACAACTCATTCATGTTAACATCTAGAATAATTCTAAAAAACTCATTGTGACATTAACTATGAGTTACAACTTATTAAAACATATATAATTTGACTCAGTCACGTCATACTCTTTAACACTTTATAACATGATTTTACTCATTACAAGACAATTTATTTAAATCAATACTTAACAACCCATTTCCACATAATATGATCCAACTTATGACCCCATAAACGTATCTTATACATTTATTATATTATATTTTATTTTTTACTCGGTTTGTATGACTAAAATACAAAAACCATAATTTTAGCATTACGCTTTATATGTTCTAGTAATCCTTATTATCTTTTTTAGTTCATGTTTATGCGCCTATTTTTTATATTTGACCCAAATGAATTCTATTCCCTCTCTCTTGCTTTAAAATTTCATTTCCCTCCATAAAATTTTTATTCTTGCATCTCTACAAAGTACAAACCCTAAATTAGTTCCCCACATAAAAACTTATCCACATTCCTTCTGTTCCCAGTTTTCCCACCCCTCATCCTCCCAAATCATGATCCCTTCATCTTTCTCCCAAGAAGGCAGTGGCAAGAATGAGGCATGGGTACTGTTATGCCCAAAAACACTGAAAAAATTCGTCTATTTACGCGTCAATTAAAATTCCCAAAGATCTACGACAATCATATTGGTATAATTTAGTACGTGTTCTAAGACTTGTTCCATTTTTAAGCATCTGATTTAAATATATTATCCTGTTATCATTGTTATCTTTACTATGTCTGCAGTGTGCTCCTGTTTGATCTCTTTTTGCTAGGCCAGTAAGTTATTATTTTTGTTTGTTTTTATGTGTTTTTCTATCTTGCAAATTAAGCTTTCAGATTTGTTGGTTGAAATTGGGCACTAATGGTGGTCACAAATCCATGAAAAGATGTGTTAGTTTTATTTTTGGTATATGCACACAACATGTTTGATGAAATGCTGTGTGTAATAGTTTTATTTATTTACTTAATTTTTTGCAATTTTCAGAATTTATCACAAGGTGGAGTATTCAAATGTTATATTTGTTAACTTTCTTTGCAAGCTACCACAATTTAAATGTTATACTAGTGTCACCATTTTTGTTGGTGTTGTATTTATCAGTTTTTTTGTTTGTGGTGTTTATATCAATCATCATATGTAGATTAGAGAGCAAAAGAATGTCCTATTTGCAAGGGGAGTTTCAAAAGGGTGAAAATTAAAAGTATTATAATGTCTTTAACATACGAATTAAGAACATGTTGTATTGTTCAATCTGTCTCAAAACTTGATGATGGTAAATGATTGCTCTTTATACTTTTATAATCAAATATGTATATTCGTGTAATGTTTAGAACTCTTGTACTGATGTTAAGAATTTGTTAAGCAAGTTATTTGGTCCCTAATATGGTTTCTTCCATCCCTAAGACTATGGGGTATGGTGGGAAGGGGGTTGGGGGCATGAGTTGACACGTGAAGTTCGAGCCCCCCCACCGGTGAGTGACGTGTCCGTGGGGTATGGCGGGGCGTGGCTAGCCCGCGTCGCTTGGCAGTTTATTAAAAAAAATACAAAAAATTAAAAAATACACACAACATTAAAAAAAAGCCTAAAATTTTATTAAATTTTTAAAAATTACAAAAAAACCTAAAAGGATTACAAAATAAAAAAAACCTAGAGCGTTAGGTAAATTTCAAAAAGAGCGAGCTTGTCGAACGACTTTCACTCCTTGCCTCGAAACTCAATGTTCGCCACCGCCACCCGGTCTTCGTGGCTTATCTCACCGCTTGGAATGGCTTCGTAGTAGGCTTTGAAACGATCAAGCTTCGGCCGTAGCTCACGCCATTTATGTTGGCAGGCGTTTAAGTTGTGCCGGTCGTTTCCCACGTTATGCCGGTAGCTAGCAAAAGCTTCTGGCCAGTAACGCGTTTCACCGGGTTGTCGGCCCCCTTCATTGCGTCAACGACGCTCGTGACAAGAGCTAGCTCTTCTTCGTGTGTCCAAGAGGCCATCGATCAAGTGTGTTTGGGTAGCGGGTTCGATCAAGTGGGTTGGGGTAGCGGTGGACAGCCAACAAGTGTGTTTGGGTTGGGGTAGCAGGTGGGGTTGGGGTTATATATATAGCGATGTTGACTGTTGGGTTGGGTGAACCGCTTGGCTTGGCCAAACGGTTAGAATTTGAAATTTAAATGCCCCGCTATAACCTAGCCAACAAGCGAATAGGAGCCGGCCACATAGGATCGCTAGCCCGCCCCACGCCCGGCTTTAAACTCTGGGCTTGGGCATTTTCAGCCAAACCACGCCCCATACCCCACACTGGGCTTGGGCGTTTTCAGCCAACCCACGCCCCATACCCCACACTCTAAACAACTCTATATCAAATTCAAGAAGTCGTTAATTACTTTTATGTTCTTTTTTTTCACACATGCAGTGGACAATGTTTTATTTTTTGCATCTTGAAAGTGTTTTCATTGTTTGTGTATTGAAAGTTCTTTATTTTGTTTCAACAGGTATCTGTCAATATTATTGCTAAAAATAACTGGCTTATTTCATGGCTTGGACCTATTCTTTGTGGCTATGCTATCTGAGGTATGCTTAATTTTGCATAATGACCATGTTTTAAAATCCTTTTCATACTGAAATATGTAATTATGTGTTTAAAAAGCCCCAGATAACCTGTAAAATTACAGAAGGCACCTATCAGTTTTCAAGCATGCCCTTTCTATAATTCAGCTGGCCCATTTGAAGCCCCTAGGGCGGACGAAACATGGAAAGGGCATCAGACGAATGGCAAGCAACAATGACGGGCATCTCCAAATCGTGAGCGGATCAGGTCCAAATCGTAAGCAACAACCCAAGTTAGTATATGTATAAACTGACGTCGTAGTTTCACAGTAGTCATAGGTTCACAGCAGTCGCATGTTTAAATTAGGTTGAAGTGTTAGGTTCTGTTTATCATTTGATTATTTTAATTGCTAAATTATTGTTAAATTGCATTAGTTCGATTGAACTTGAACATATGATTTCATTTTTCTAATTAAACTGCACCTCTACTTTATCTCTTCTAGTGTTAAATCTTATCTTATGCAACTTACATGCTTGTTTCAGATGAAGTTGATCCGGAATGGGATTCATCACAAACTACAATTGGTTATGTGGATGGAAATAGTGACCTAGCTCATAGTGTGCTTGAGGTATTTTTTTTATTTTATTATTCTCAATCTGCACACATTATTTAACATGATGCTGAGATCAAGCAATTAATCTTTATGTTAGTATTTCATTATATTTAATCAACAATCTGAATTTCTGAATAGAACTGATTTAGAATGCATTGGTGCATCCATCGCATGGCCCTATCCATTCATCTCGGTATGTATTTGTTAAACTTATGATACAAATAATTTTAATATCATGGAACTTAATGCTTATACATGGATGGTTTATTTGTAGGTAGTCCTTGAGGATTGAGGACGCATGATAACTCAAGATTTTATGCTTCTTACTTCTTTAATTTCTTTTAGTTTCTTTGTTAAATGTTAAGACTTTATGTTAGATAATGTTATAATTTATTTATGGTTAGTGTTTTTGTTATGACCATGCTTATTTGAAATATAATGAAGTTTTATTTCTTTCATTAGTTGATGTTATACAATAACTATGAGGATGTTATATGTTGATAGTCTGTTTATAAAATTGGTTTTATAATCTTATCTGGGATATTAGGACCATTTTCTTGATATTAAAGTAGCTATAACGTTACATCGTAAGGGTCCTATAAATTATTTTTTAAGGACGCTTGTATGTGTATCAAAAGATTAAAAGTAGGTAATCACATATTAAAACATTGTAAAAGTGTTCTAATATGTTTTTTTAGGACGCTATTTAAGTTGTCTATAGACATATTATGCGACCATAAAATTGGTTTCATAATCTTATTTGGTATATTAGAACCCTTTTCTTGGTACTAAATTAGCTATAATGTCACATCATAAGGGTCCCATCAATTAATTTCTAAGGACGCTTGTAAGTGTATCAAAAGATTAAAAGAATGTAAGCACGTGTTGGAACATAGTAAAAGTGTCCTAATATGTTTTTATTAGGACACTTTTTTGGTTGTTTAAAGACATATTACGCGACTATAAAATTGGTTTCATAATCTTATTTGAGATGTTAGGACGCTTTTTTAGTTTCGGGACTTATTACGACCCCTTTACATGAAATGCTTTTACCGTTGGTCCTATTAAATGAAATGTCCTATAAAATAGCATTTTAGGACGCTTTTGCGCGTACTAAAAACCCAATTTTCTTGTAGTGTATGTCATTAAATAAAATAAAAAGACATGTTTTCAAAAGGCAAAAATCCATTAACGATTTTCGATTATTATAAATTTATTAAAGATTTATCTATTGACAAAATAAGTAACTGATCTACACAAACGGATATCAAAAGAATTAATTAAGTGTGGATTTTCTGTTTTGTTATCTAACAACACCCAAAAAACAGTGGACAAAACATATATAGGACATAAAAACATGGATAGAGATTCCGATGAGAACACTCTTATGATTATATTCTTAGTTTGCCTTTAACGGATGCACCGAAACCAACCACATTCCTGGCCACTGCAACGCGCGGGTTTAATTGCTAGTTACAAATAAAAACAAACATATCTTCCTTTGGAACATCATTCTAAACTTTACAAATGTGAATCCACGTTCCGACTCTTCCAAAATCAATCTCACATGCGTAAGTGAGCAATTAGACACATATTTTTTATAAAACTTTGGTTATTAGAATGAAACAAATCATCATATGTGTAAAATAAAAAGACGCCTAGCATTACGTAATTAGCAATAGTATAATATATTCATTTCTTCTATTTAATACCATGCATTGCACTATCGAAGACAAAAGCCATCAAAGGATAAAAATAATACAGAGACGTTTTATTTGTATTGTGAAAATGATTACTTGATTATTAATTTTTATGTTTAACATGATGTTCATACTGAGAAAAGAAAAAAATATGGAACTTAGTATGATATATTTAATTCTACAAATCATTATCATAACAAATTAGACAAAACCATTAGGAATTCTTCTAGTATTACGATCATGAATAAACTCAAGGCTAATATGTTATTATGAATATACATGTATTGGTGTAACACGTAGCTTTATTGTTTTAGTTTAAGTTTCTTATGGTATTGGTCGATATCCCACACGTAGTATGACATACGAATAGCTAATCTAACTAATACGACAATGTAAACGATTCAGACATGCGTAGTTACCGATACGAAGCTCTTTCAAAACCGAGGCGTGTATCACTCCTTTGTTGTTGACCACTTGACACCTGTTTGACTTCCATCAACAGCGAAGAACAGTTGACTTATGTTGACTCCAATCAAACAGACCACCAAAGCCATTCCAACTTCCAAACAAACTCATCTCAGACCTGGGTCGCCACGAAACACCTCCTGAGCATCCACCACCACTGCTCCAGGGGTTCAGGTCGGTAGGTCGGTTTCTGACACCTACAGACACCGTGAATATACATAGTTCCTCATTGACAACCAGTATAAATGGCAAGCATCATACATCGTGTTCAAGTTGTTATTCAGGAAGCAAACTGAAAGAAACAATCTTACGTTAATAGTTGGTATCCTTAAAATAAAGTAACCATCACCTTCAATTATCAGATCTTCAGCACATGAATACTGCATTCGGATCCGACTGATAGTTAAGTCAGAGTCATCTTCACATACGTCGATAATCGGAGTCTCGCCAGTGTCGCCAGAGACAAATAGTTAAGCCAGAATCATCTTCACATACGTCGACCACCACTATCATACACAATCATCACTGTCATCTTGTTGTCTTTCTCACGTGAATACTCTTCCCGGTTCTCTCTCTTTGTTTTGTTGCCTGAAAGAAAAAACGTGTAACATGGCAAAACAAAAAGGAAAAGGTTGGTGGTCAAAACCAAAAACTCAAAAAACTACATTGGTGCTAAGGTGATGATGCTTTATTTGTATAACAAAAGCTGATTCAGAATAATAGTCCATTATCTTTAAAACTAAAAGCATTCATGAAGTCAGGTCATATATTAGGGCAAAATAGGCAAATCTGCTTGAGATGAGTATCACATGTTAAAACACCAAAATCGTCTCGTTAAAGCTCAAATTGCGCACAATCATTTTCCTAAACACACAAAGAAAATAAAATAGATGAAGATCCATGTATTACACTATATCTTATATTAAAGACCATCAAGTCTTCACAAATTAATGTATTTTAAAATTAAATGTTTCCGACAGAACATCATAACCATTTCACCATGGGTAATTGAACCATTTCATTAGTTAGAGCATATAATCAAAAGAAGGCGGTGACACCTCTGTTCCTACATGTTCAGCCATTTGCTTTTAAAACTGTGCACACAAAAGACAGACAACTATCAACTGAATTAAAAGGATACAAAGGTAGATAATGAGAGTTTACCATGTCAGGAGATGAGCCAGCCCTGTCTTCATTAGGAGTTGGGCATTGGTTCTTTCCTTTTGAAGAAGATGGAAAACCATGCGTCTTGGGACTGCGAGTGTGGCTTCGGCTGCTGCAGTCAAGGGGACTCATTGGCATCCCTTCATGGTCCACATTATTTTCTCTTTTTAGGAGATCTTGAACGACTGTCACTAAAAAGGGAAACCGATTAAGAAGCTATTGTTAACAAAATCAAAGCAAAGTTATGAAGGTGGTAAAGCTTGTCCAAAGCCTATTTTCCAAATGTTACTTATTCCTCGTATTCGTGAAAGATATGTAAAGAAACTAAATTGTGGAGAGGTATGTAGTAATCAAAAAAATTTAGATTGTAAAGAATCCCACAGCTGAAAATCAAAAGTCAAAGGTTAAAGATCAAAAGTCAAACCATCTCATTTATCTTCCAAACAATAAATAAAAAGAGATTTAAAACAACTTTTCTTAGGTTTCCACTACCCAAAGTGACATCAATGTGCAGACCCCTCTTACAAAAGATGTTCTTTTTTTTTTAATAATTTTATAAGAAAATTTGACATTTAAATTGCAATCATAAGATATCACGTTTTATAAACCTTACCCCTCGAGCTAATATGGGGATGCATCTCCATTCATTAACATACAAACACACACATATATCAAGGCCAGAAATAACTTATTCCATAACACAATTGGAGTTATTGTAACTAATAATTAACAAAAATTAAAACCTTATTGTAATTTTTAAATTGTTATTTACTTAAATTTGGGTGAAATAATAAAAAGAAAACATAAATATCCACATAACCGGCTTAAATTGAGATCTATATATGAATTAGATCAGGATCTATATATGTTTAAAATATAAAGTTATGACTGTATTTTTTCTAAAACAAACCATTTCAACCCGAATCCATTGTGATTAGGTACCCCACATCCGATTCAAACCCATCACATTTCGAACAGAGCTGGTTTGACACGAACCCTTATCATCCAGTTACTTTACCAGAACCAACTATTTCAACGCAAAAATTTTGAGCATAACCGTCCTGATCTAAACCTCAACAATCAGTTATTTTACCAGACCAAACGTTAAATTAGTTGGTTTGATTGACTTTAAGAGCTGTAAAATTGTGACCCATTTCGCCAAGAATTGTATTATACTTAAGGCAATTTGTTCGAAAATAAGTAAACCTTTAAACAAATAATGATAATTGGAAAACAGATGGTCTCGATAACCCAATATGGTAGTATTTATATTATTTGCCTCAAAGCTTCCAAAACTTAAGTGTGAACAATTGGTAGTATTGTCTTACAGATCATTTGATTTGGAATTTTACTAAAGAAGGGCCATTATCTTCAAGTTGTGCAGTGCCCTCAACTTTCTTGTACACTAAGCTTAAATCGTTCAAAAAAAAAAAAAAAAAAAAAAAACTCATGGGACGACTGAAGTTTGTTTTACATGAACTCATGGATAATAATCCAAAAGGTTAAAGGCAATGAACATCCCTATTTGAATCAGGAAAGCAGTTTCGATTAGGAACTTTGGTTGTGTAATCTTAATTTTCAAGCATCCCTACATAAACGTTGCAAGTAATTTTATTCTAAAAAATTATTTTGACCTGTCTTGCCACCTGTAACCTTAATTAATATCTCACTTGCAACCAATGGCTGCCTGGCTGGAATCAAATCAAAATTCCCAACTGTAATATAGAAAGTAAAAACAAAATATGAATAAAATCGATATGCCATTATCTCTTTCTCAGTGTGAGCTTCCCTAACAAAATTGGAATGACATTCAATAGCCAGTGAAAACAAACCATACCTTGATCTGCTCGAGCAGTGGCTCCACCCTTGGCCTTTTGCGACTGGATATAACGGATCGTACCGGAAAAGAAAGCATTTGCAGTTGGATCTGGTGGCGTCGCTTTGCATTTCAGTTGTAACTAATTCAGTAAGTCCCTGAATTGAAGCAACCATGATTTGTGTGTTTCCCTTATCAAAGATTTAAAGGTACCTGAAAGTACATTGCAGTTGCACACACACATGTCAGATTATTATATATATGTCATGGGTTTAAAGAAATTAAAGAGGTTAGCAATTTGTCCAATGTACTACTAATAAATGAGTCGATTTCGGTCGTGTTATTATTTATAATAAAAAAAGTAGTTAAAAAGAGAATGGTGCAAAGGGATTGAAAGTCGCTCAAAGTTTATATTTAATGCATACAACCCCTTAAATTATTTTATTAAAATATTATTTGTTATTATAATAAGTCGTAATCATGATTAAGGGAAAATTTATTCCAAATAGTGTAAGTGCCTCAACGGCTCAACGTAACCTGGTCCGACCTGTTTCCCCAATCCAGTTTTGACCCTTAACCTGACCCATCGATGTCAAGTAAACCGTCCGTCCATTGAAGTGGATGAACAAATCGTAAATGGCTAAGCAAACCAAACCCTGCTTAAGCCATTTCCCTTATTTAGTTTTGACCCGTTACCACACCTAATAACCTTGTCACCTTTTGAGTCTTTAACAAACTATCTTCAATTGAATGTAAAGTTGATTCGACTCAATACGCATGTGTAAATGGGCCAACCCACCAGGGAAACATTGGATATGTTACCTAACCTTTCTTTGTTTTAACCTCCACCTAATTACCTTGATCTCAATGTCAAGTTGATTTGTCTCCTTGTCTATTTGTTCAATCTCGTGTTCAACCTTTGTAAGATTCTCTAGAGCATTCTCCACTTTAACTTTCTGTTCTCTCTCATGAAGCCTTCTGGAAATAACCCTTTGTAAATCAAGCCCCACTTTCTTTATGTCCTCTCTTAATTTTCCAATTATCTTTGCCGATCTTATCTAAACTTAACCAGATTAAAATTCATTAAAAGAGTATAAATCCAAAACTCGTTAGAAAAGTAATGGGAAAATGTATACATAAAATCCTAAAGTTTTCCATGGTGC
Organism: Helianthus tuberosus; assembly: GCA_030545235.1. Taxonomy (NCBI): domain Eukaryota; kingdom Viridiplantae; phylum Streptophyta; class Magnoliopsida; order Asterales; family Asteraceae; genus Helianthus; species Helianthus tuberosus. The sequence goes on from CM060368.1 coordinate 25,236,581, forward strand.
CACCCAACTATTTTGGTGGTGCGGTTAAAAAAAACCAATTTTCCATCATATTTGTCGGAATAAACATAAGCAAAACCAAATTTACGGGTCTTTTTGCATTGCACTCCCACAGTTTGTATAGAATTGTAAATTTTTTATAAATTATATAGTACCTTTTCTCGACAACAAAAATATTGGTGACAAAACGAATGATCAGATTAAAAATAGACGAAAGTAAAAAAAGTACGAACAAACCATGATCTCATGCAATGAACAAATTACAATAATAATATTAGCAATAATAATGATAACGATTTAAGATGGGAGTATTTAAATTCATTTTAAAAGTTTAAGGTTTCAACATCTGAATCAAATGAAGTGATGATAACAGATTAAAAAACAAACCTTAGAAGTAAGCTTGATAGCATGGAGAGAATGCTGATGCATATAGAGCTCACAGTAATAGCAGGGGACCACGAATCATACAATATATCCGCACCAGTAGCCAAACACCCCCATCAATCAAGAAATATACTCATATACCTGACTTCAATCTTGATTGCAGCTTCATTTGACCATCTTCTAGCTTTAAACATCAAAGATACCCATGAGAATATGAATAAATGACAAAAAACGACTTCTTCTTAAAGCGATGTGAAGTTTAGACAATTTCAGACTAATTCCCTTCACTATTTCATCGTTTTCATTATATTAATGGATAATATAACCCAAGTATTCAACTTTTTTTCATTAAGGAACACACATATATTGAAACTACTTAATAGTTAATAGGCCAACCAAGTATTTATCTGGTTCCGTTTATACCAACTTCAGCCAAAAACATGTGTATTTTCGAGTTCGGTACCGAGCTCATGCCCAACCTAAATTGATCCATTTTTTGATGTAGTGAGTAGTGTGATAATGAAGATCAAACACGTTGATTCTACGAATACCCGTGTAGTTCTTCCAAACCCCCAAATTGCAACCCAAAGGCCACGGAATTTGAAGTGAAAATTCAGTTTTCTCAAAATTCAAGTCTGATTGTTTCAATTACTAAAGGGACATATAAATAAGAACAGAAATTCGAAATGGGCCTAAAAAAGATAACGGGCCAAACACACGGCCTAAAACAAAATGCCCAAAATAGTCCAAAAAACATTAAAATGCAAATAACTAATAGAAATAAGTGTTTTTCGGCCCGGACGATGACCCAAACCGCCATAGGCTGTTTGCAGCAAGATGGAGCTTTTTCTCACGTTCGTTTCGCCTGGTCGCACGCCCAAAACGGACCTCCGTAGCCCAAGTTAGAGCCATTTTAGTGAAGCCCATTTTGTTACGCGATCTTGGGCCTTCAAATACAAGATGGCCCGCTCCTCCACACTTGGGCCCGCATCATTTTTACTACCAACCACCTTCGGTACCGATACTAAATTGAACCAACACCAGCCCCATCAACTGTTGTAATCGCAATAATGCTTTAATATTTAGTGGCAACTAAAATTAAAAAAATAACAAATCATATAAATTTATTATTAAATAGACACCAATATGTAGAAAAGTTGTGGTCCCACTAATGAATTTAGATTCTCCAAATAAACAACAAAATACATGTACAGAAACTGTAATATGAAATTATTAATTATACAACTCTAACATTTCACTCACCTAATCCCTATATTAGCCTTAAGCAAGGCGTTATAGACATGTACATAAATTGTATTCCAAATAAAAGCGTGAATCTGAAAGGGGACCATACACTGACATGAACAAAACCTAAAAATCAAGAAACTAAAATTTTTTTGCCCTAATTTGTGCACACCTTGTCAAGGTTTGAAGAGATATAATGGAAATTGATCATCTCATTAGACATTTCCCCCAAAAAAATAACCAAAAAAAAAAAATCATCTCAAATCGGAACGACCAAACAAATCGCACAAATAAAAAAAAATATGAACTTACAAAGAAACAAACGAATGAGGAAGTGGCGTGATCTTGCAGGCAATCTTTTGCTAAACCAAACATTGTAACCCCCCAAAATCCGAATGTTAATATTTGCCGTGTGTTCCTATGAGACACGTCATGAAATAAATAATTTGGCTATTTAAACTAGTTAAGAGTGTGGTCAAAAGTATTAAATGACGAAGGTTGTGTCAATTATGTTTTAGTGGTATATACGAGGGACTAAAGTGGGGTAAATGAAAGTTGAATTATCAACTTAAAAGAAAATATCAACACACACTTCATGTGTGTGTGTTCTGGATCGTTCCAAAGCTCCCCAAGGGAGCCAAACCCTAACTCAACAATATTCATCAAATTAAAGGGTGAATCGAAGCTCAAATTCACAACCGGACGTGAATTAGTGATCACCTTCCTGATGGGATCATAAGGTATGTTTTAAATCTAGGATTGGTGATCATGTGTAAAGTGGGTTATGTTCTAATCCATGAATTTAAGTGAAATTGAGCATGAGTAGATGCTAGAATCATCGTATAGAACATAGGTTATGTATGGTTTGTGTTAATTTGATGTTTAGGGGTGAAACCCATTAGTTATGGTGATGATGATGCCTTGAATCACCACCTATGCCCAATTCTTGTTGAAAGACTTATGTATTTTGTGGGTATGATGAATTGTTGTTAAATGAATGGAATGGAATGAAATGTGGTGTTGATATGTTTGATGCTTATGTGTGAATGATACATGTTGATTAGGAGTAGGATTTGATGAGTTATGTACGAATTTAGAAGATTTATGCATGAATTAGTTGTACATTATGCTTAGATAGTAGTACGCACGCCAAGTGTTTGATGAAATGACTAAGCGACGACATTATATGAAAATGTATGCAAGTAGTGGATGAACATACATATAATGTGTAAATGACTAAATTGTTAGCATACTTACACAAGGAACATGTGTAAGATTGAATCCAAGTGGAGGTTTTGTTGATATCTTGTTGGGTAGAAAATGCGCACTAGTGTCTTTCATTGTTCGCCCACATTGTATGGTACACATTATGTGCTTAGTTGATGGTTTAGTTGGGTTTTCGAAATGAAATTGGTGTTAATGTATAGCAAGTAAGGATGGTAAAATCATGTTGATTATTTACTCCAAATACGGTCGTCCATTACGGGATCCCGAAAGCTTTAGTATATGTTGTATTGATAATATATATATGTGTGTATGTATGTAATTGATTGATCATGTGGTAGTAAGCATATTACATCATGAATATGGAGTGTATATAATGTCATTGTTATAGCCTAATATGATGACGCGGATATAGGAGGTTAAGTCGAAAGTTCACTTGACAAACCGTTGACTTCTGAAAGTCAACTAAGCATAAGAAGCACAACTAGACTTGTTGTCATAATTGTAAGATTTTAGAAAGTCATATGGTATATGTTATGTCAATATGTGTTATATAGAATGACATGATGAATTATATGAGTTTAAAAGAATGTGATTTTGAATATAGGCCGTATTTATGTTAGAATTGACTAATGAAGGTCAAATGTGAAATATGCATTTGTTATGATCATTGATATGTAATATCTCGTATGCTAACAAGAATGTAAATGCGGTGACATGTATGCATAAGCATTTGGTCAAAGTGATGCAAGCACGAAAGGCTCATGGGTCAAAGGGACACAAGGAAGCGAACGCGAATACGGACGCAAATAGGCCGAATGGGTCAAAATGTGGTTTTATTACTATATCGGAAGGGTTGTACAAGTAATTGATTATGGTACTATAACCGGGTATGGGTAGAATTGTACATAAGTACGCTAACCAAGAATCAGAGACGCGGATTAATAGTCTAAAGACTCGGTTGTGAGTCATGGTTAATGGACAAACAATTTCGCATTTGAAATTGTATTAACAAAGTTTGCTTTCGTATAAATGAATGACATGAATAGGTTTAATTCATACCGGGTATCGGGTGCATAAATCCCAAGTACGAACCCCGGATAATGTAAAAGTATTATAGTTATAACGTTTATGTAAGTTTTGGGTTAAAACAAATGAGTAGTTTGACGAAAACATGAACGGGTCGAATAAGTGAAAGCGGGTATATAAAGCCGGGAGCTTTAAGTGAATATTTTCCTTAAACCGGATGTTGGATTTCAAGTTCATATGATAGAATGTGAATTTACGAGCATGTAGGAAGAAACGGGAGGTTAAACGGGAAAACGGTTCAAAAGTTATGCGCGTTTTAGTGCGTACGGACGACGAAACGGAACTGCAGAAAAATGCAAAATCTAGAGGGCGTCGCCGACGGGCTCTAGAAAGTTAGCTTTTGGCTGACGGGTTATTTGGCTGTCTACAGAAGTTTTGGGCTACGGGCAATTGCAAGGGCCGTCGCCGACGGCCTCCCCATGTTCAAAAACCTGAAATTCGTTATCTAAGTTGATTTGGGTATAGTAGGCTTCGGTTTGTTATCCGTGGACCACGACAGGCCTCCCAAACATGATTTTGATCGTTCCTTTGACGTTTATGGGCTATAAATCTAAGTCTAAGTACCATGTAATTAATGTATGGATATATAAGAGGTATATAAGATCTTGAACGTGTACGTAGTAATGTATGTAAGTATGTAGAGGTGTATTTATGTATATGTGAACTTACGTATGTGTATATACATGTATGTAGAGATATAGGAAGGTATGTACGTATGTAGATGTGTATATGGTATATATGAAGGTATGTATGAGTGTATACATGTATGTAGAGATATAGGAAGGTATGTACGTATGTAGATGTGTATTTATGCATGTAAGAATGTATGTATGCATGATTTAGATACGTCGAGTAATACGTTATTAATAGTGTGCCTTGAGAATGAAAAGTAATGCAGGTACATTATTGAAGCCTCACCAGGATATGGATACACAGATGAAATGCTTAAAGTTAGAAAGATAACGAAATGGGAAGTGTACGAGATTGAATCTTGTTTATGTATTGTGTACTAACATTATGAATGTATGTGGTGAGTGCAGGTTGTATGAATCACGGGCGGTTATCACGAAGAATAGAGATCGAAGACCGAGTCACAAGACAGATTGTACGGGAATAATTAAGTATGTGCTTTAGCAAACAGGACATATACTTTATTTTTGTAAAAGATACATATTAAAACGAACTTTCAAGTAAGTCAAGATGTTTGTAATGAAAGAAATTTTATGGCTCGAATTTCAGCTGTGACTTTTTTTCAAATACGTATTAGGGTCTTACAAGTTGGTATCAGAGCCCTGGTTTGAGAGAAATCAAGTATGAGGAGGTGAATACTTGAACTCAAACCCGTGTGCTCTCGTGACCAGGAACCCGTACAATCCAAGACTCGATCAATATCTAAAGGTAGAAGCGAATGTAATTATGTACTCGAATAGGCATATAAAGAAAACTAACAATATGTTGTGTGTAAGGTAACCATGATTATTTGGAGAGGATGATCTTCGAACGCGGTCTAGGACCGACACCAAGGCGTGTAATAAGACAAATTGAAAGCCAGGTACGTAAATTCATATGTGGGTACATGTAATGGTAAAACCTATTAAAGGAAGGATAATGATGAAATAGTAATGAAGTTTTGAAATGTTACACGTGCCGAGATCTAATCCTTCGGACATAAGGTGATGGTTACATGAAGGCACGAAACCAGTATGTGGATTGCATACCTGGCCAGTACGCGAGAAACGTATGACGTTCGTGAGACTGTGATAATTGTTGCAGGTATGTCTGAAGGGATTGAGTATTAGGTGGGCGTGTGGGTGAGAATAATAACACTCTCAAGAAAATTTAAAGCACCCTATTTAAATGGAACGTATGAATGATATGTTTGAACCCGCGAGACGGATTCAAACATGGAAGTAATGGAATGAATGAATGATATGTTTGAACCCGTGAGACAGATTCAAACATAGAAGTTTAATGGAATGAATGAATGATATGTTTGAACCCGCGAGACGGATTCAAACATAGAAGTTTAATGGAATGGATGAATGATATGTTTGAACCCGCGAGACGGACTCAAACATAGAAGTAATGGAATGTATGAATAATATGTTTGAACCCGCGAGACGGATTCAAACATAGAAGCGATGGAATGTATGAATGATATGTTGAAATCCGTGAGGCGGATTCAAAACATAAAAGAGATGAAAGGTATGAGCGATATGTATGAATCCGCGAGACGGATTTAAGAACGAAAGAATGACCATAAATGGCACGCAAACCTAAATTTGAGTTAAGGAAAGAAGTTTCGATTAAGCTACATGTTAAATGTGTTGGTAAATAACTCTTGGGAGTCGGAATGAATGACGGGCTATGACCCGAACAATAACTAAGTATGGATGGAAAGGGGAAGTTTTGCAAAAAGGTTAATGAAATAATTATAAGAATGAAAGAATTGTGAGCATTTAAAACCCTGAATAAAATAAATTTGGAGAAAAAGTAATAATGACAACTACCGATGGAAAATGCTAATTTTGATGTTGGGCTTGTTAGCCATGTTCATCTGAACAAGACATTGTTGAAAGGATGTGCATAGGCGGATGCTCAACAAATCAATGGAAGCAATCAATGTAGGTATTGCATGAACTCATGAAGAAACAGGCCGATTCGGGCCACAAACCGTTGGGATACGCAACGAAATCAAGGTTACTAAGATGTTTAGCTTGTGATTATGAGTAAGTATTGATATAATTAAACATTTATAGTATGCCTATGATGACATGTTGACCTCTCGTATGCACATGAAGATAACTAGAAGTAACATTAGTAACGGATGTTAAGGATAACTCAAAGCGAACAAAATGAAAGATCGTATATGATGTATGAGTAGAATGGAATAAATCGATTTAGTTCGATTAGTAAATGTATGAATGTATTATGCTTAATTTGAAAGGTAGAAACAAACCGTAAATTTAGGTCTGTACGAGCAAAAAACCTGGATATAACCTCGAGTACGGTTTTGCATTAGTATGCATATTGAATGAATTCAATGAATGGATCGCTAGTAAGGATGTTTGCTAGGAACTAGCATCATACAATGAAAATGACACTAATAAGAGCTCTTGGTCAGATTCTGAGTTTTATGTGATTATGAAAGTAACTTACATAATTTAAGAACGTAAGGACAATTCGTACAATCATGTTTAGGTATGAAACGAACTTTTGACCAAGATCCCGAATGTATTCATGTTGTAATGAGCATCGTGAATGAATAGATGAAAAGTAAGAGTAGTATTGGTCTACTAAAAATGATAAAGGTTTCGGGGACGAAACCTTCTTTAAGGGGGGTAGACTTGTAACGCCCCAAAATCCGAATGTTAATATTTTCCGTGTGTTCCTATGAGACACGTCATGAAATAAATAACTAGGCTATTTAAACTAGTTAAGAGTATGGTCAAAAGTATTAAATAACGAAGGTTGTGTCAATTATGTTTTAGTGGTATACACGAGGGACTAAAGTGGGGTAAATGAAAGTTGAATTATCAACTTAAGAGAAAATATCAACACACACTTCATGTGTGTGTGTTCTGGATCGTTCCAGAGCTCCCCAATGGAGCCAAACCCTAACTCAACAATATTCATCAAATTAAAGGGTGAATCGAAGCTCAAATTCACAACCGAACGTGAATTAGTGATCACCTTCCCGATGGGATCATAAGGTATGTTTTAAATCTAGGATTGGTGATCATGTGTAAAGTGGGTTATGTTCTAATCCATGAATTTAAGTGAAATTGAGCATGAGTAGATGCTAGAATCATCATATAGAACATAGGTTATGTATGGTTTGTGTTAATTTGATGTTTAGGGGTGAAACCCATTAGTTATGGTGATGATGATGCCTTGAATCACCACCTATGCCCAATTCTTGTTGAAAGACTTATGTATTTTGTGGGTATGATGAATTGTTGTTAAATGAATGGAATGAAATGTGGTGTTGATATGTTTGATGCTTATGTGTGAATGATACATGTTGATTAGGAGTAGGATTTGATGTGTTATGTATGAATTTAGAAGATTTATGCATGAATTAGTTGTACATTATGCTTAGATAGTAGTACGCACGCCAAGTGTTTGATGAAATGACTAAGTGACGATATTATATGAAAATGTATGCAAGTAGTGGATGAACATACATATAATGTGTAAATGACTAAATTGTTAGTATACTTACACAAGGAACATGTGTAAGATTGAATCCATGTGGAGGTTTTGTTGATATCTTGTTGGGTAGAAAATGCGCACTAGTGTCTTTCATTGTTCGCCCACATTGTATGGTACACATTATGTGCTTAGTTGATGGTTTAGTTGGGTTTTCGAAATGAAATTGTTGTTAATGTATAGCAAGTAAGGATGGTAAAATCATGTTGATTATTTACTCCAAATACGGTCGTCCATTACGGGATCCCGAAAGCTTTAGTATATGTTGTATTGATAATATATATGTGTGTATGTATGTAATTGATTGATCATGTGGTAGTAAGCATATTACATCATGAATATGGAGTGTATATAATGTAATTGTTATAGCCTAATATGATGACACGGATATAGGAGGTTAAGTCGAAAGTTCACTTGACAAACCGTTGACTTCTGAAAGTTAACTAAGCATAAGAAGCATAACTAGACTTGTTGTCATAATTGTAAGATTTTAGAAAGTCATATGGTATATGTTATGTCAATATGTGTTATATAGAATGACATGATGAATTATATGAGTTTAAAAGAATGTGATTTTGAATATAGGCCTTATGTATGTTAGAATTGGCTAATGAAGGTCAAGTGTGAGATATGCATTTGTTATGATCGTTGATATGTAATATCTCGTATGCTAACAAGAATGTAAATGCGGTGACATGTATGCATAAGCATTTGGTCAAAGTGACGCAAGCACGGAAGGCTCACGGGTCAAAGGGACACAAGGAAGCGAATGCGAATACGGACGCAAATAGGTAAGTGATTTCCGAATCATTTCTTAGTTTGTTAAGTAAGGTTATGTTCTAGTTAATTAGGCATGATAATTGAAGTCAAATAAGGTAGGGTTGTATGAAATTGATGATTTATGTTGAGTAGGCCGAATGGGTCAAAATGTGGTTTTATTACTATACCGGAAGGGTTGTATAAGTAATTGATTACGGTACTATAACCGGGTATGGGTAGAATTGTACATAAGTACGCTAACCAAGAATCGGAGACGTGGATTAATAGTCTAAAGACTCGGTTGTGAGTCATGGTTAATGGACAAACAATTTCGCATTTGAAATTGTATTAACAAAGTTTGCTTTCGTATAAATGAATGGAATGAATAGGTTTAACGCATACCGGGTATCGGGTGCATAAATCCCAAGTACGAACCCCGGATAATGTAAAAGTATTATAGTTATAACGTTTATGTAAGTTTTGGGTTAAAACAAATGAGTTGTTTGACGAAAACATGAACGGGTCGAATAAGTGAAAGCGGGTATATAAAGCCGAGAGCTTTAAGTGAATATTTTCCTTTAACTGGATGTTGGATTTCAAGTTCATATGATAGAATGTGAATTTACGAGCATGTAGGAAGAAACGGGAGGTTAAACGTGTAAACGGTTCAAAACTTATGAGCGTTTTAGTGCGTATGGACGACGAAACGGAACTGCAGAAAAATGCAAAATCTAGAGGGCGTCGCCGATGGGCTCTAGAAAGTCAGTTTTTGGCTGACGGGTTATTTGGCTGTCTACGGAAGTTTTGGGCTACTGGCAATTGCAAGGGCCGTCGCCGACGGCCTCCCCATGTTCAAAAACCTGAAATTCATTATCTAAGTTGATTTGGGTATAGTAGGCTTCGGTTTGTTATCCGTGGACCACGACAGGCCTCGCAAACATGATTTTGATCATTCCTTTGACGTTTATGGGCTATAAATCTAAGTCTAAGTACCATGTAATTAATGTATGGATATATAAGAGGTATATAAGATCTTGAACGTGTACGTAGTAATGTATGTAAGTATGTAGACGTGTATTTATGTATATGTGAAGATACGTATGTGTATATACATGTATGTAGAAATATAGGAAGGTATGTACGTATGTAGATGTGTATATGGTATATATGAAGGTATGTATGAGTGTATACATGTATGTAGAGATATAGGAAGGTATGTACGTATGTAGATGTGTATGTATGCATGCATGTATGCATGTAAGAATGTATGTATGCATGATTTAGATACGTCGAGTAATACGTTATTAATAGTGTGCCTTGAGAATGAAAAGTAATGCATGTACATTATTGAAGCCTCACCAGGATATGGATACACAGATGAAATGCTTAAAGTTAGAAAGATAACGAAATGGGAAGTGTACGAGATTGAATCTTGTTTATGTATTGTGTACTAAAGTTATGAATGTATGTGGTGAGTGCAGGTTGTACGAATCACGGGCGGTTATCACGAAGAATAGAGATCGAAGACCGAGTCACAAGATAGATTGTACGGGAATAATTGAGTATGTGCTTTAGCAAACAGGACTTATACTTTATTTTTGTAAAAGATACATATTAAAACGAACTTTCAAGTAAGTCAAGATGTTTGTAATGAAAGAAATTTTATGGCTCGAATTTCCGCTGCGACTTTTTGTCAAATACGTATTAGGGTCTTACAAACATCAACAACAGCGCTGATCCTCATGGGGGATCTTTCCGTCGTGATATGTTTTAGCCGACGGCTGAGATGGATGGTTGAGGAAGTAGCCGGTAGGGTTAGGGTGAAAGTGTGAGCGTGTGGTGGATCAAACGGCGTGAGTGAACGGAGAGCGGTGCTTCTTGACTGTCTTATTTTGTATAATAGAAGCAAAAGATGCAGCAGATGGAATGGGATAGTGATTAGGGTTAGGTAGATGAAGGATTGAACACACAAGAAAGAGAAAAAGATAGACGATGCAAATAGGCAGGATATGAAACTGAAATTAGGGTTTAAAGGAAGCCGGTGAAAAAAGAGCGTAGGCATTGTGTGGTTTTACCGCTCAAATTGATTCAAGAAGGAACGATAGAAGGCCAGGTGGCAATGAGTGGTTTAAGTGGATGCGATGTGGCATAAGCTTGTTTTGCTTTATTAGAGGTAGTAGATATCAACACCGTTTATACCATCCAATCAACATATTACATCATAAAATAACAACTATAGCCAAACCATCAACCACTAGATATAGCTAACCAAAAAACATGTATATGGGCCTACTTCTCCATTCAAAATCACAAACTTTTTGTACTAAAACACGTTATATCATGATTCTACCTAATGATGCACATGTTCATTTTGAATATTCGTATTGTTAAAAGTAGTGTATTACGGATGGTATTGTAAATTAAAGTGCAATTGTCTATTACTGATAACGTATTACGGAATTTGTCGAAGTAATGATACATATGCACATGTGCATGGAGAAGTAATGATACATATGCACATGTGCATGGATAACTGTTACTCGAAAAAAAAAAAAATTTTGATAACAAAATATAGCGATTTTTTTTAAATATTAAAAAAAATTGAGTGCTTTTTAGATTTTTTTTTAGATTTTATTTTGTGTTCACATTGGTTCACGCGATTCTCGCAATAAGGGTAGTTCTCAAATGAACCTTACCCTATATATATATATATACACACACACAAATTGAAGCAACACTAAAACTAAAATAATTAGAGGTATCTAACGCTGTAAGTTTAACATTCTTAACATATTTGTGAATTTTTGATATGTCATTTAAATTTTGTTACGAAACATAATAGTATATTCAAACAAATGGATCGGACTTTGTGAATACAAAATAGTAACACACTTTTTTCCTAATTGTAAGTTAGGGTCAGGATACACTAGAAAGTTTATTTGGATAGTAAGGCTAAGAAGTAATCTTGACCGTCTATTTTGTTAATTAAGAGCTAAGATTAAATGAGTGAAATTGAAGAAAAAAAAAGAAGGCACGTGGGTTTGTCTAGGGGCATTCTAGTCAATCCAAGGCAATAGTTTCTATCTCCTCCAATTCCTCCCATTTTTTAAACGTTAATAACTCTTTCATACTACGTTATTTTTTTAGAGAAAAATGCTCGGATAGTCCCTGTGGTTTCACCTATTTTCACCTTTAGTCCCTAACTTTCTAAAATTACTTGAATAGTCCCGTCCCCAACTTTTCATTTTTTGTTCCCGGATAGTCCCTGGGTCTAACTTCAGTTTGTTTTCTCTGTTAAGAGGGTGTGAAATGTCAAAAATACCCTTTCCTTAAAAAGGCCAAACCACAGGGACTATCCGGGTATCTTCTTCATTTTTATTTATAAAATCCCATCACCACACTTCATCTTCAACCTCCACCCACCATCACCCTCCTCCACCCTCCACCATCACAGAGGTGATTGAGCCGCAACAGCCACGACACCGGTCGAACCGGTCAAATGGGAGTAACCGGACCAGTCCCGGTGGTGGTGAGGAAGTAACAGTTTGCTTTGCGAATGCTTCGTTTCACGGGAAATCGAGCTTGTTACGGACGAAAACGAAGTCGAGGTTGATAGATCCGCCGGAGGCGGATCAGAGATCGGGTCGGTTATCGAAATCGGGGTTGTTAAACAAAGGGGGTAGCGAAATCGATGAAGATGATCCGTTTTTTGATGAGGATTTACCGGATGAGTATAAGCTGTTAAGGTATAGCAAATGGACTTTACTTCAATTGTTTAGTTTTATATTGATTCTTGTTGCTTTGACCTGCACACTTACAATTCCGTTTTGTAGGTGAGATGCCATGGCCATCATTCAATCACCACCTTCTCATTAATTGCACTCACTATCAAGAATCCCCCAATCACATAACCATTTGCAAAATCCCAAATGAAATCCCTCTTATTTCTACTATTTTCTTCAATCTTTCTGCACACCCAGATCAAAATCTCAACTGGGTTCCAGTTTTAAATCCTAACACAATGAAAAAATATGATCTTGATTCGGTTGAGAAGAGGGTTTGTGCAGAAGATGAGTTTGAAAGCAGTAGGAGAGTGTTGTTAATGGAGAAAAGGTATATAAGTTATGAGACTTTAAGGAGAGATGTTGTACCTTAGTTGTGATGGTGGAGGGTGGAGGAGGGTGATGGTGGGTGGAGGTTGAAGATTAAGTGTGGTGGTGGGGTTTTATAAATAAAAATGAAGAAGATGCCCGGATAGTCCCTGTGGTTTGGCCTTTTTAAGGAAAGGGTATTTTGTCATTTCACACCCTCTTAACAGAGAAAACAAACTGAAGTTAGACCCAGAGACTATCCGGGAACAAAAAATTGACTAAAATACTCTTTCCCTTTATTTTAAATTTTGCCACATGTCATAATCATATTCCTTCCTATCCTTCCTAACCAAAATAAACTTCCTATTTGATCATTTCCCTTTTAAGTTAATCTACACCTTATAGGTTTTTTTTTATAAACATAATTTACATGGTGATCAATATAAATAAGGTATTAATGATGATGTGATTAATAAACTTCTGGTTAAACAATAAGTTTGAAAAAAATTGTGATCCTCCTACCATTTTTTGCAGCGGCGACTTTCATTAAAAACACTAGCAAGGCGTTAGGTGTAAGACCCATCTTGCTAAAGTAAATTCTATAAAAATTTCGCATATAAATGTATTTATACAAATACAAGTCCGTTAAAATTTCGAGTTTCATAATACTTCTTAAAAGTTAAAAACATTCCGTCATATTAACGATGAATGATTTCATAATTGACTATACATAATGCGAAAGCTTGAACTTGATCGTGTTCGGTTCTTCGTTGAGCTTTATCTTCATCTGTGAGGTCCTACCTATCACCTATACACCAATAACAAGTCATAAATTAGTTATATGGTGCTTAGACCTGTGTTTATAACCCATAAAAAACAAATAAGCAATCAAAATTCGTTTCAGAAGGCTCGCCGTAGGCTACGATTGGTGTACCGTAGCTTACGGCACACAAAAATAACTTGGACAGCAGCTCTGTACCGTAGGTTATGGTCTGGACCGTAGGTTATGCTACAGCCTAGATACAGATTTTTCAGTTTTGGTCCTTTTTACGAAAACAGCCGTAACTTTCAAACCATTTATCCGTTTAACCTTACGTTTCTTCCTACGTGATCGTAATTTGGTCCTATATCATGTGGACTCAAAATCCACCATTTGGATTAATGAAATTTTCATATTATAAACCTCCGGCTTAATATTTATTTCCGAAATTATTCGACCCGTTTTAAGATTTGAGCACTAAATTCAGATCTCGCTTATTCTTTCCACACCTCCTATTCCCACACTAGGATTTTCATTTATCTTCCACCACAACTATATTTTTGGTGGATTTCATATGATAAAATCTTATTTTCCGAATTGTACTCTTCGGTTTGACAATTTACGAAAAGACCCATTACGAGGCATTAGACTAAAAAGGCTTATACCTTTCATTTTTATACTACCGAAAAGATTTACTCAATTATAAAACTCATTTTTAAACTACCCTCAAGGGTCGTTTGTCCGGTTTATCATACGAGGGCATTTTGGTCAACTTTAGTCATTTAATCACTAAGGACATTTTTTGGAAATCTTGTTTTGACCAAGAATACTCTTTTAACCCATATTCTATTTTAATTTCATTATGTCCGTAAGAACATAATATCACATTTCAATTCGCTTGATATACGTCACCTTGGGTAATCCGAAGCCCACCCACGACTCGATTAACTCTCGTCGAACCTTATGTTCTCAATGAGAGTTTGACCTATTTTACATAATGACCCGTTTTAATACCTCATCATATTAGTTGCTAATTAATAACAAAAAAATCTCACGCGCTATTCGTTCCTGTGAGCACAAGACTCGACAAACAACCATTAGTCATTAATGTCAAAGGGTGATATCATCCCTTTTGACCCGTTTGGTCTAAATGACCATTTTATCCTTGTGAGATGGTATATATTTGCCATCTCATCTACTTTGGTTTGCACCATACGATCTTGTTTCTTAAAAATCATTTCCTAATTTCTTTGACCCCTCAAGGCTTACGCCATAAAGTGTCTTTTTTTTAACACTCCTTGTTTAATTGTCAACTCGTGACCGAATTACCATTTTACCCCTTTTTACCCATTGTGGTTTACACCATAAGGTAATTGCATGACTAAAATCTTGTTTACCCTTTTACCATCTAATATGGTTTATTACCTTTATCACTTGTTCCGACCCGTATTGATTCGTGTCGGAACGTCAAATTTCAAAATCCTATTCCGAATGCCAAATCGCTTATTCCTAGTCAAATACATAAGTATATATACTACTTTAAATTTGTAAGCTTCACTTACCTTGCATTCCGATAATGCTTTTCTCCCATATTTGATCCGTTTGACCTGCTTCTTTTCCAAGCTTCCACCTAGCTTGTCAAGCGTCAAACTATTATTTATAATTCGCAAGATGGTTAGATTAGTCATCATTTATCATGACTATTCCACCTTATGGATTTTATATCCAAATTATCATTCGATCTTATTATAGGTCAGTTTGACTTTTAAAAAGCCAACTGCCTATTAACACATGCAACCCACAAATAAGTTCAACAACTCTTTTAGGCATTTCATTAGTTACCCGGTGGGCACTATTCTTAGGCTACCATTATAACTACGTTCATCAACCTAGTTCATATGATCATTTATATCATGTTAACATAATTTATATTCATTGTATGCTAGTTTATGATTCATTATATAAGAACATATGGATTGTTTCATCACCATGAAACAACCCAGTTCATCATGTGTATGAAAATTACTCAAACATCAAACTTAAACAAAGATTTGAACCATTCATATACACATGATGATTTCAAGCATCTATAACATGATTATAACATCAATTTCATTATATCATACAAAAACCCATTTCATGTTAAGTATGAACATGCACTCAAACATATAAATTGTTCAAGTATCTTGCTTTTACTATCATGTATGATGATTCTATGCACATGTATATCATCAACTTCATCATATAATCCAAACCCACTTCATAATCTACTTGTTAATCACTTACAAGTGATCTTATCTCAATTATCTCATAACTTCATCATGTCTAACCAGATTAAGCATACATAAACACTCAATTTCATCTTTGGATCATAATCCAACAATCTATTTGCAAGTAATATACTTGTCTCAAATCACAACTTTTACTAATCTAGGTTTTAAGAAATACCTTATGATCCCCTAGTCTAGGTGATCGTTAACACGCGTTCATGCATCAATTTGGGTCTTGAATTGATCTTCAATTTTGGTGGTTTGAGCTTGAACAAGGGTTTTCCCCCTTGTTGCTCTCCTAGTGATCGACACACACAAATTATGCGTGGGTTGTGTTTTAATTTCATTTATTAAAGCCCATGTTTACTTTTAAACGATTTTGGCCCCTCAAGTTTCAGATGTTAGCTAATGTTGGATATCATCCAACATTTATTGTTAAGAATACCACTAATCAACTAGGTTAATTATTCCTAGTTATTTTATTTACGGTTTAACTTTTTTCAGTAATGGTGTTTTACCCGCTCCTTAGTATTAACGGGGTTAAATTACCGGGTATTACACTAGGCAAAATAAAAACAACCAAAAAAAACTACAACAGGCATTTAACCCACTCCTTCCCGTCTAAATCCTTATAAAGAGATCTATTAAAAATCCACATAAAGGTTGTTGCTTTTATATCTTTTAACAGCAGCCTTGTGATCTTCTTCTTGGTCAAAAACACACACTCATTTCTCATTTTCCATATGTTCTAGCAAGTTGAAAGGATGATTCCATGTAGAACTTCTCCTTTACACCGATCCAGGTTTACACCTTGTTAATCTCTAGCAAATCTTTCACAGAAAAGGCGTATATTAGATTCAATCTACACCAATTTGAGATGAGGTGCCAGACTTGATCCGAATAAACGCAAGAAGTCATGAGGTGATCGCTTGTCTCGTTCACTTCCTCACATAAGTTGCAAACCACCGAGTCTAAGTTAACGTTTCTTTTTTGAAGCTCCACCAACGAAGCGAGCCTATCTAAAACCATTTTCCAAACAAATACATTAACCTTTTTGGGAATCCATTTGTTCCAGCAATGTACCTTATTAGCCACAGATTAACCCACGTGGCAAGAAAATCTGAAAACTCAACATTCTCTAGCTCATTCCAGCCACCACTCTTCCAGAACCATTTCCAAGACATTATACCGTCCGACCGAGTGAACGAGTCAGTAATGAGACGATTTTTATTCTTTTCTTTGTTAAAAATATTAGGAAAATTAACCCTCAATGGATCCGAAGAAAGCCAAGGGTCAATCCAAAAACGAAATTTGTCACCTTTACCTACCTCACCTTTGATTACAGCCCCAAGATTAACATGAGTGTGCTAAATAGTTTTGCAATTTAGAAATAGAGCTCCAAGTGCCATTTAGACTTTTAGAATATGGAAGAATTGGTCAAGAACGATTAGAATGATGCATAGAAGAAATTACCTTCCTCCGTAATGCATTCGGATCATGCTTGAACCTCCACCACCACTTCGTAAGCAATGAAATGTTTTCCTCTCTCACGAAGTGAGCCCTAAACCCCCGACCTCAATTGGAGTAGTAAGGTTTTCCAACTTAACCAATTGATCTTGTGAATATTGTCATTATCCCCCCTGTAACACCCCGAAAACACAAATTCTTATAATACAATTATGTAGTGAATAAATAAGAAAAATAAACTAACTAGGAATGACATTAACCTAGTTAGATGATGACCTACGAGTAGTTAAAGAGTTAAAACTGAATAAAAACAAAAGTTGAGGGACCAAAGGTGTTTAAATGAAAACTAATAATAATTAAACAAAAAAATTAAATTCACAACACACTTATTTCTGTTGCTGAGATCGATCAGAAGACAGGGGGCGATCCCAAGCTCCCCAAAAACCCTAGTTCTTGTCAAACACCTCCAATTGAAGGATCAAATCAAGTCCAAAACGAAAATTGAGCATAGATTAATGATCCCCATTGCAAGGAGATCATAAGGTATGTAAAATTTGATAAAAAATCTCTACTTGAAATTCTCATGAATTTAGAGAATTCGAAATCTGATGATGCATGTGTGATTTGTAGATGAAATAGGAACATTAGAATGTCTAGGAGTAAACCCTAGACAAGTACATGTTGAAATCATGCTAAATTCTAGTAAAATCCATGGCCACCATTGTAGGTGATATGTGGGTTATATGGAACTTGATGAACACTAGGGTTTTGAAGGTTATTCTAGTGTAATTTGATTCATAGAAACTGATTTCTGAAAAAATTCGATGTTTGATTTTATATGTGATAGCTCGATTGATGTTAAATTAGGCTAAGCAACAAGCCAGGAACTTGAATATAAAAGATATAAAATCCTGCCCTTTAAGTGTTTGTAAAAATGCCTCAAAGAAGGCTTGAAACTGAAATTTTAAAGTTAAAACGCATAATTGTGATGTTTTGGCAAATTATGCGATATGTGATTGAAAAGAGTTCTAAACGCGTCATGATTGAACTCTATAGGAAAAGATACCGGAGCGTCGAGTGGACAAGTCGGTGGCGATTTGCGTTTGAAGGGCGTGCACTAAAGGTATGTAACTTGATTCGTTACATTAAGAAATTTTGATAACTAGCATATGAATAGTGGCGTTGTAGAATAAAGACTGTGTTGATTAAGCGACAACATTCATTACTTGAAATAATAGGTTAAGAATTGGTTAGAAATCGTTTGGTAGTCATCATAATGGATGATTCCGTAGATGAGCCAAACGGGTCGAATAATGTTGTACATTGTAGTGTTAGTGTTTTAAATAGATAGCGATGACGATAACGATCATAAGAGCATGAAGCCATAAGTTGGTAATGAAGTGCCGGTGATAATAAGCCCCGGAAGTTGGGTAACAAGCGCCTTATGTTTACTATTACAAAGGTATCAAAATAAGGATAACCAGAAAGGGTCGAATAATTACATAGTGAAATCTTGTCGTCCGGTCTGTAAAATAAACTTTTGGTATGGAAATCATTATAGTTACGTTGGTATTGAATTTACAGACGCATAGGAAAAAGAATGACCTAAAACGGACTCACGAGTCAAAAGTTATGGTCATTTTAAGCTAAAAATCTGAATTTCCGGAACTGGTAGCAAGTGCAGGTCACAAAACTGGACATGCTGGAAAACCAGCTCCCCCGCTGTCACGCCACGCGACAGGTTACAATTTTATTTTTTGCATGTTTCAACGCTTGGGACTTGTTTATACACTTCATATAAATGTCAAAACTAACATTTTAAATGGTTTTGACCCTAGGTAATAAAGGGAACTATCCGGATGGCGATCGAGCAAGTTTTTGAAGAACCGAACACAACTTTGCAAGCTTCCGCGTTAACATAGTTTATGTTTAAACAATGCTTTTGCGTGACTTCATCTAGATGACGGGTGGTCCGTTGGACAACTCTTAAATGGTTTAAAAAGATTAAAATTCCATGCTTTACTTGGTTATTTGCTTGAACTTAGTAACTACGAGTGTTCATGTGTTTTACAGGCAAATCGCTGAATTCGGTGCATTTAGAACGCTCAGTCATGAAACAAGCAAGGAGGATTATTATTTAATAATATAACATCATAAATTTTGGGGATATGACATGAGGTTATTAAAGAAAGTCAACAACATTATGATTTGGGGTGCAGCTTTCTTACACGCAGACCAAGAGGGAGATGCCATTTACAAAAGAAGTCAACACAGCATATTAATTGCACAACATCATCATCATGGGCTAGACTTTTGGGGATTTATCTTGGCAGATCATCACATGTACATGGGCTGACAACATCACCTCAACATTGAGATAGAGGGGAGGACAGTTGGACTCTTTTATGTGGGCCGCCAACATGAAGGCCACGTAGGGGACTCTTGGAATTGTTTGGAAGTTGGGCCGATCATTAATAAAAGAGATGACACACACATGTGGGCTGACATTGGACTTGTGGAGAAAAAGGGCCGCACATGGGCTTTGATGGCAAAGAACGTGCACATGCTTGGACTTTCTTTTCAATCATCATCATCACTTAGAGGGCACATGGAAGACTTTTGGATTGGGCCGGACGTGCGTGGATTTTAGGGGGCGGTATATATTGTAAGGTGCACATGAGGTCTTTACTTGATACCAATATATCCATCATCACATCAATTATCATCACATGTAAGAAGGCACTATCATTATCTTTGATTGGGCCGCCAACACAACACTTGTGGATCTCTTTCATTGGGCCGCACAAGGCAAGAGGACATGTGGAGGACTAGGCTTTGACGGCAGCATGTATGTTTTGTTTGGAGGACATTATGTCACATGGGGGACTTATGGAAAAACAATCATAATCATCACATAGGGCGGCAGTCATCACAACAAGGATTAAAGTCAACAAGCACATGGGCTGCAATTGTCACAACAAGTCACGTGGAGATTAATGCCATGATCACTCATTAAAACATCATCATCATCTTGGAATTTTGGAGAGAAACACATGCTGGACGATTTGGCAGAGGTAACATGTGAAACAAATGATGAAACGGAGAAGAAAATTCATCACCGTAAATTACGGTCTAACCGTAATTTACGGTGGACATGATTTGGCATTCTTTCTCACCGTAAATCAGTATTGTTGCACCGTAACATATTGTATGTGCACCGTAAATTACGGTATGACCGTAATTTACGGTGGAGGCGACGTGAAGATGTGTAACCGCTCATTAAAGTTAGTTTTATTGTGTCTTTTCACATGTTCTGATGATTCGACGGTGATTGGAGACACTAGGGGCGAATTTTGGTGTTCTTGCTTGGTTTGGAACAATCTCTAACATTGGGTTTGTGTCTTTGATCCGTATGAACAATCCTATCTTTGTTATGATGTTGATTCGAGCCATGTGTGGCTAAACACTTTATGATTGTCCTAGATTGAAGGTTTGTTTGAGACATTTGTATTTGATTTCCTAATTTCTAGAATAGCAATCCTTATCTTTATGGTTGGTTTGTTATGGTGTGTGATTGTTTGTTAGTAACTTGTTAATTCTTATGATTTTCTAGTTTGAAACTATACGTTCTTGGTGCCGTCGGCAATCGAGATATCATGGGTAGAATTAGGATTGGGTAAGGGCTGATTGATCATCGGGTAACAACCTCACGTTCTAGGAATCTGAGTACTTAGTTCCCTTTCATCACTGCAAGTAATCACACATGAGCTATGTCTATGTAGTTCTTTCTAGTGGAATGATAATATGAATGTCGATACAAACCGGAAATCTAGGATGGTCATTTGTCTCTAATTTGCTTACAACCAAACTTTTCTCTTGCAATTTACTTAGTTAATTTAGTCTAAAAACAATTCACTCACAAAAACTCTTGAATTTTACTTTTAGTGCAATTAGTTTAATTTTAGTCAAGTTAGATAAACTTTCAAATAACACATATTCCACAAACTCCCTGTGTTCGATACCCACTTGCCACTATCTATATAGTTGTTATTGGGATTAAATTTGCGTGACCACGACAATCACGTCAAATTTTGGCGCCGTTGCCGGGGAGTAGTGCGCAACGTGTGTTATTTTATTTCTTTCTTTTTAAGTTTGTTATTTTTCTGGTTTACGCTGGGTGTGTTAGTGTGCAGGTATTGACAGGTGCATGCGTACTAGGAGCTCTCACAAGCTATCACCTTTGGCATTTGATCCGGAAATTGAGCGAACGTTAAGAGGAAACAGAATTTTGCTAAGAGAGAACAGAATCAGTGGTTCACCAACAACACCAACTACACCAATCACACCAATTCGATACATGGATCCACCACAACCACCACCCACTACGGGTGAACCTACTTCACCATTCATACCTACATCCACACAACCTTTACCAAATACCACCATGCCTATTTCCACTACCGAATTTACATCACCACATGGAGTTACATCAACCAACACCACATCACCTATTACTACCCAAGTCGAACCTACTCTCACCTATAGCCCTTCCGCAACAATTCCACCACTTTCACACTTCTTTCCTCCGACTACGGGTCAATCATCTTCTACTCACTCATTACCACAAAGCTCAACCGTTATCCATACTACCTCGACATATCGACCATCGAACCAACCCGGTATGCAATATTCGTCTTATCCTTATATGCAATCTTCGGGTATAGGAGGAGATGGGTATTTTGAAGGTTATGAAGAAGAGTTTGAGGGATATGAGGAAGAAGGATATGCTTATGGGGGTGATGGAGATCAAGGAGAGTTTGGGTATGTGCCGGGTCAATCTCAAGGCATGGCAAGTGTAGGTGGAGTGCCACAACAACTTATACCGCAACATATTCGACCAAGACCACAAGGGCCACCGATGCAACGCCCTATTCCTTTGCAACAAGTTCGGCCACAAAATGTACAACCACAACTTCAAAGGCCGATTCAACAACCACCGTTCGTACCACAAGGGAATATACTAAGACCTATGGGTCCTATTCGTCCAAGGGGTCGATTGGGTGTTCCAAGAAGGCATCTTAGGGAACAAGCACGGGGGATAGAAGCACATTTCAGGCCAATCATTACTCAAAACCCTTCACCGGTGGTTATCCCTCACAACAACCAAGGGAGAACATTTGAAGTAAGAACGAATTCCTTGCAAAGTTTGCCGAAATACAAAGGGCTAGCAACGGAAGAGCCGTATTTCCATTTAGAGGCCTATGACTCCATTTGCAATACTCTTGGGAGTCAAGGATTTTCGGCTGATGATATCAAGTTGGTCTTATTTCAATTTTCGTTGGAAGACAAGGCAAAGAAGTGGTTCTACACTTTGCCTTCGGCATCTATCTATACTTGGGCGGAAATGCAAAAAATTTTCTTGGATGAGTTTTACACCGCCCAAAAGACCAACGATGCCAGAAAGGGGTTGAGAAGCTTCCAACAACAACATGGTGAGATGTTTCATGAGGCATTCGAGCGTTTCAATATGATGATTAAAAATTGCCCTCACCATGGAATTGAATTGTGGGAGTTGATGAATGCCTTTCATGAGGGGTTGAGTGCCGAAGATGCACGTGATTTGATGTCTATTACCGGTGGGACGTTTGGAACAAATTATGAGAATGATGATTGGGAGTTTTTAGAAAGCATGGCAACTACATCGAAAAGGAAGGCTCAAGCCTCAAGAAGAGCTCGACCAACCATTGCCCGATCACAAGTGCACGCTATAGATGATGGTAATGTTCAAACTACTAACCAAATTTATGATGTTTGTGCTTTGTGTAATGAAATAGGTCATGCGGCTGAGAATTGCCAAGGAATAGTGGAAGGGCAATACGAAGAGGTTCATGCTATTCAAGGTCAAGGTCAAGGAGGGGGTGGCACGGTCTGGCTGAAGACGCGAAACTTAGCGCTTCTCGGGAGGCAACCCGAGGTTTTTCACTGATATTGTTATTTCTTTAGTTTTCTTTGTTTCAGGGCCATGGCAACACTCAAGTGTGGGGAAGATGTGCGGATATTTGTGTGAAGGTGGTGATAGGAAGTCGGATTATCTACAACATCTGTTGTGGCAAACTTCACCAGGTCGATGTACTCTTTCCTTAGTCTTGTTGTGTTCTTTAGCTTTGAAATATTGGTAGTTAGTTTGTTTGATTTTGTTAAAAAAAAAAAAAAAAATTTGGGGTTTGAGAATTTAAGCAAAGGCTGATGTTGTGGGTTAAGAGCGATCCTTCCCTCAAAGCCATACATTGGGACAATGTATCCCAAGTGTGGGGATGGGGGAAATTTTTGATAGTTTAAAAAAAAAAAAATTTGTAAATCCGAGCGAAAATTGTTAAAATTTGAAAGCTTGATATTGTACCATTTGACACATCGACACCCATTCCTAGTTTTTTCTTGGTGAGGATTTGAGCCACACATGATTGTTATTGATATTTCATTGTTTGAGTGGCGGTGTGCGTAGTGTGTTAATAGAACTTGTGTGTGAATACTTGTTAAATCCTAGAACTAGCATGCTTTTGAAAATGATAGGGAGACTTTTAGGAAGCCTCGTCTAGATGTGTGAGAGTGCGGGATTGGTGGGTTGGACCTCATACGTTACATATATGAGCTTGGTATTGTGAGGGGTGGGGGTTTGGTCCTTAGAAAGCCATGTTGAGCCTTAGACCATTCGATTGTGACCCGAGCCTACTTCCTACAAAATTTTACCTTTTGAGATGACCCGGTTTAGGAGATTTAGTTTGTAGTATTGATGTTCTTGTATATATTGTTGAGTTTGATGTGTTATGAAAAAAAAAGGAGAAAAAAAAAGAGAAAAATATGAAAAATACAAAAAGAAGTATTTAGTTGCAATAGTAGTTGAAAATGTTGGAGAAGTTGTGTATATATTTGATGGTTGCTTTGTTTAGTGGTAGAAATAAAAACCGGGTCAAATCAATTAGCTCTTTCATATGTATTCTACCATTTTCCTACCTTGACACTTAGCCCCGTTACAACCCGTAAGTCCCTTTGATTCTAAAGCATGTTAGATATTTGTTAGGAGGAAACTTGATTTGTATACAAGCTTATTGTCGCGCACACACACACACGCATTGAGTGGTTTAGCATTATGCTAATACTTCTTGTTACCGAGAGATTTTTGTGAGGGGTGTGTCTTGTGGTATGATTGAAGGTTAGTAAAATGACGATACATTTTAGCTTGGTTTGCATCTTGATCGCTTGTTGTTTTGAAATAGTTTTTGAATGGGTTGCTTGGGACAAGCAATGGGTAAGTGTGGGGATGTGACGGGTGGTCCGTTGGACAACTCTTAAATGGTTTAAAAAGATTAAAATTCCATGCTTTACTTGGTTATTTGCTTGAACTTAGTAACTACGAGTGTTCATGTGTTTTACAGGCAAATCGCTGAATTCGGTGCATTTAGAACGCTCAGTCATGAAACAAGCAAGGAGGATTATTATTTAATAATATAACATCATAAATTTTGGGGATATGACATGAGGTTATTAAAGAAAGTCAACAACATTATGATTTGGGGTGCAGCTTTCTTACACGCAGACCAAGAGGGAGATGCCATTTACAAAAGAAGTCAACACAACATATTAATTGCACAACATCATCATCATGGGCTAGACTTTTGGGGATTTATCTTGGCAGATCATCACATGTACATGGGCTGACAACATCACCTCAACATTGAGATAGAGGGGAGGACAGTTGGACTCTTTTATGTGGGCCGCCAACATGAAGGCCACGTAGGGGACTCTTGGAATTGTTTGGAAGTTGGGCCGATCATTGATAAAAGAGATGACACACACATGTGGGCTGACATTGGACTTGTGGAGAAAAGGGCCGCACATGGGCTTTGATGGCAAAGAACGTGCACATGCTTGGACTTTCTTTTCAATCATCATCATCACTTAGAGGGCACATGGAAGACTTTTGGATTGGGCCGGACGTGCGTGGATTTTAGGGGGCGGTATATATTGTAAGGTGCACATGAGGTCTTTACTTGATACCAATATATCCATCATCACATCAATTATCATCACATGTAAGAAGGCACTATCATTATCTTTGATTGGGCCGCCAACACAACACTTGTGGATCTCTTTCATTGGGCCGCACAAGGCAAGAGGACATGTGGAGGACTAGGCTTTGACGGCAGCATGTATGTTTTGTTTGGAGGACATTATGTCACATGGGGGACTTATGGAAAAACAATCATAATCATCACATAGGGCGGCAGTCATCACAACAAGGATTAAAGTCAACAAGCACATGGGCTGCAATTGTCACAACAAGTCACGTGGAGATTAATGCCATGATCACTCATTAAAACATCATCATCATCTTGGAATTTTGGAGAGAAACACATGCTGGACGATTTGGCAGAGGTAACATGTGAAACAAATGATGAAACGGAGAAGAAAATTCATCACCGTAAATTACGGTCTAACCGTAATTTACGGTGGACATGATTTGGCATTCTTTCTCACCGTAAATCAGTATTGTTGCACCGTAACATATTGTATGTGCACCGTAAATTACGGTATGACCGTAATTTACGGTGGAGGCGACGTGAAGATGTGTAACCGCTCATTAAAGTTAGTTTTATTGTATCTTTTCACATGTTCTGATGATTGGACGGTGATTGGAGACACTAGGGGCGAATTTTGGTGTTCTTGCTTGGTTTGGAACAATCTCTAACATTGGGTTTGTGTCTTTGATCCGTATGAACAATCCTATCTTTGTTATGATGTTGATTCGAGCCATGTGTGGCTAAACACTTTATGATTGTCCTAGATTGAAGGTTTGTTTGAGACATTTGTATTTGATTTCCTAATTTCTAGAATAGCAATCCTTATCTTTATGGTTGGTTTGTTATGGTGTGTGATTGTTTGTTAGTAACTTGTTAATTCTTATGATTTTCTAGTTTGAAACCATACGTTCTTGGTGCCGTCGGCAATCGAGATATCATGGGTAGAATTAGGATTGGGTAAGGGTTGATTGATCATCGGGTAACAACCTCACGTTCTAGGAATCTGAGTACTTAGTTCCCTTTCATCACTGCAAGTAATCACACATGAGCTATGTCTATGTAGTTCTTTCTAGTGGAATGATAATATGAATGTCGATACAAACCGGAAATCTAGGATGGTCATTTGTCTCTAATTTGCTTACAACCAAACTTTTCTCTTGCAATTTACTTAGTTAATTTAGTCTAAAAACAATTCACTCACAAAAACTCTTGAATTTTACTTTTAGTGCAATTAGTTTAATTTTAGTCAAGTTAGATAAACTTTCAAATAACACATATTCCACAAACTCCCTGTGTTCGATACCCACTTGCCACTATCTATATAGTTGTTATTGGGATTAAATTTGCGTGACCACGACAATCACGTCACTAGACAATGTTTTTGATGTAAATGATTTGCTAACCATGTTATGAATGTTTAAACTAGTCGGTAGTTGACTAGTAGGTGTTACTTTGAAGGTTTTATTTTGTACTTATGTTAAACTAAGGTACTATATATCTAAAATTTAGTATCTTTTATTAGACTTAAATTAGAAATTTAAACGAGTCAAGTTGGTAATCAGAGCTTAAGGTTGTCAAAAAAGTGTTCGGTTCAAGCTTGATTGATCGTCCGGTAAGAATTAATTTATTATTTTAGTTGACTTTATCTTATGGAAAAAAAATGAGATGTGAATTAATGTGCATGGGAAGAGTGTGTTAATTCACTCAAACCCGGAAAGTGCACCAAAAAGTGAACGGTTAAAGCAAGTTATGAACTTGGCTAAACCAAAGCAAATAAAGCCATGTTATAAATGAAATGTTTAACATTTAATGTAAACATTTCAGTTTCAAGATGTCGGAAATAAACGATGATGATCCGGTGCCGACAAGCACCGAACAAATGAAAGAGATAATTGCCAAAGAAGTGGGGAAGGCAATTGAAGGTAGTCTATCCGGGTTTATAGAGAAAATTCAAAACACGGTATTATCATTAGTGGAAGAACGAGTCAAAAGGTTGGAAGATAGTGTCAACCTTATGAAAGAGAAATAGGGAGAACGTAAGGGATGTTCGTACAAAGAGTTTATGACGTGTAAACCGCCAATCTACAACGGGGAGGTTGACCCGATAATATGCCAGAGATGGTTAAGCGATGTTGAAGGAGTGTTTGAAAGGACCCATTGTGACGAAAGTGACTTTGTTGCTTACGGAACGGGTCAGTTGAGGGGTCAAGCCAAAGATTGGTGGGACAATAAAAAGAAGGAAATAGGAGCCGAAGCGGCGAGGGCCATGACATGGGAGGAGTTTAAGACACTGTTTCTTAAACATCATAGTCCCAAGTCGGTCATTAATAGAATCAAGGAAGGGTTCATGCAACTCAGGCACAAGGGCGAGACCATAGACAAGATTACGGCGACGTTTATGGATAAGATGAAGTTTTGCAATGAATTAGTGACGAATGAAGAACAGAAGATATACTACTACTATAACATGTTGAGCGCCGAGTATAGGTAGTTTATGACTCCTTCAAAATACGAGACCCTTACCGAGATCATAAACGTTGCTCGGGAACGGGATATTGAATTGAAGAAACAAGTTGAAAGGGTGAACGAAGGGCACATGATGTGAATCCAAGCCCTACAAACAAAGCTCGAACTGTAGAATCGGGGAAGAAAATGGATGCTAAAGGCGGGTCGCCAAGTTGTAAAGTGTGTGGGAAAGGGCACAAAGGAGAGTGCCGGTTCAAAGACAAACTGTAACAACTCTCATCAAAAGTCATATTTATTAAATTAATTTTACCAATAGGAAACCCTAATTGAGACACCCAAGTGATTCTGCACAAACCCTAAAATTTTCAGAACAATCGGAATCAGGATCAGGGCCCCTAAAACACAGGGGGGGTAAAATCCTAGTCACGATTATCTTAAAATCGTGCTGTCAAAAAACGAATTATGAGAAACTGTCAAGTCATCAGGCCTAGTCCCAGACGTGGCTACTCTATAAAAATTAGGTGTCCCTTACGGACTGTAAGGGTTAATTGTTACGGTCCGTAAACCTGCCCAATTTTTCACTATAAATAGCAGGCCTTGGCAATCGCATTTTGGTACTTGAACGACGAAGAAATTCGTTTCGTAGACTGAGATAAGCTCTGTTTATCACAATTAACACACACGATTCACTAATCGACGCCACAATCAGGGTAATAACTCGATCGCTATTACGATTCAATGTCCGATCGATTATAACTATCCAACGATTGTTTAAGTGCCGCTCAAATTGAGTTTATACTTTGTTATTCATCGTGATTTCGAGTTGAATGTTTGAGTGCTGTTCGAACTCGGACTATACTCTGTCATTCGTTGTGAATCCGCTGAATTGTTAAGTATTGCACTTGTAAATCGTAGTGAGGGTTTAATCTCGTGAATTGTCGTAAATGCTGTATTAAGTTACTAACCGAATTGTGTGCATGTTATTAATTTAGGTTAAAAGGCTAATCAGTAGGCTAGGCTCTGCTCAATTAAATCTGCAAAGTGAGTCATTCTCTTTTTATCAAATCTGTTTACAAAAAGTATGTTTATTTTCAAGATTATAATTACAGTGATTAAGTTTATGTAGTCACCAAATTACAGCTGGTATGTGGGGTATTGTGCACATTACTGTTTTTATCAATTTAGGTGGGCGAACCTAATTAATGATACTCGTTACTATTGGGTGAACGGACTCAATAGTAATATGACCACCGTCACCGAAACGAGTCGATGACAAGTACTGTGGGTATTTGGTTGAAATAAACATTGTAATCTCTCTTGATACTGTGAATTATAATACATGAGTCGTTTTTATAAAAGAATGATTCACTCAGTATTTCCCGCTGACAAAACCTTTTTCAAACATGTTTCAGGTGATCTGTTGTGATCCAGGAAAAGTGCCGAGAAGCACTAGAAGCTTAAGGAAGTGGCTCAGTATAAAATAAAGAAACATGTTTTGTAAAATAAGAGATTTCTTTGTGAAATCTCAAGATTGTAAATTACCGGGTTTTATCCCGAGTTGTGAAATGAAATAATCGGGAAATATTTCAGTTTTTAAAAGATCCTGAAGAAACTTCCGCTGTTAATTAAATACCACGGGATTTCTGTCCCGCGGCTCCTGAAACGGGTCAAACCGGGTCGGGGGCCGTGACAGAAAAAGGTGGTATCAGAGCCACTGATTTAAGCCAATTAAGTATTTAGAAAATACTTAATTTTTTTTAATTACTATTTTATGATTATGTGTTTTATTATCTGATTAATTGTGTACAGTATGGGCAGATCTTTATATGCTTGCCACTGTAGCAATAAATATAAATCTTTAAAATAATTGGACTCGAAGTTTTAGTACCCGGATTACCTACAGTCTAGAAACCTTACCCAGTATGGAATAATATTTAAAAGTTTTCTATAAAATTTTGTTATAATTTTTAACTTAATAATTTTGTGAATTTTGCTAAACAGCATGAGTGACTTGTCTGACGCCCTTCAGAATTTAAATCTTTATCCGGTAAGAATAGAGGTTTCCAGAGATTTCAATAGGTATATACCAGACATAGAAGAACCTAGAGAATTCAACGCTTTATCTCTCAAGAAACCCAAACCTAAGAAAATGGAAATTGGGGAAAGCTCTAGGCAAATTGAGGGGTTACCATCTCAGGAAGAATTAGATCTGATATTGACAAGTTATGATACTATTAAGCCATGTAATGAAAATGATTTTATTCATTCTCTTGAAAAACAACTACCAATGAACTTAGAACCAGCTAGTTCAAATCCTTCAATCCACTCACAAATAGAAGAATGGTTGACTAATGAAATACAGTTACAAAACAATCCCTATAAGCTTTTTCCTCAGTACAATCTAGAACCTTTACCAAATCCATCAATGAGTAACAAGAAAATGGCTGAACTCCGCCATTTTGACAAAGAACTAGTAGATACTGGGAATAGGATCCAAGAGATTTTGGGACAGATCTCCTGGATTTACGATAAGAAGGAACGTCGTTACTAGAATACCAACTGACAAAAGATAGGGGGTTTATGGAACTGTAGTGGTGTAATAGTAATAAGTAAAACTAGTCTGTAAAATAACTACAAATAAAACTTTGTAAGATAATAGTATGTATTGATGCATACTATTAAATATAAATGGAAATCGAGAATCGATAGTTTTGGCTATATTGGTGTTATGAACTCTGTATAATTGTTTTGTGTAATTGTTATTTATTTGATACTAATAAATTATATATATTAATTATCAGATGGAAAACACTAATAATGAACCAGTTAATGAGATTAATCAATCTGAGCAACAACCGGGGGATCAATATATGACTAGGCAGGATATAGAAAATATAGTTGCTCAAGGGATAGCCAATGCTATTCCAGCATTTGTTGCTGCTGTTAAAAATCCAATAGAACCGCAACAAATCGTTCCTAGCAAACGTATTTCTGAAGATAACTTCCGTAATAGTGTAAACGGAGGCAATGATCATGTTAATCAGGATAATGAACCACATCAAGCTCCATCTCCTAAGAAAATGAAAGCCGCAACGCCTGGTTGCACTTTCAAAGAATTCCTTGCTTGTAAACCCACTGAATTTGCAGGCAATGAAGGAGCAACTGCATCACTGCGTTGGTTAGAGAAAACCGAAGCAGTAATTGCAATAAGTAAATGTGCTAAAAATGATCAGGTTATGTGCGCGTCAAATCTTTTCAAAGAAGGAGCGCTAGAATGGTGGAACACGGTGTTACAAGCTAAAGGAAGAAATAGGGCTTATGCCATGAACTGGGAAGAATTTAAGAGTCTTGTAGAAAGAAAATTTTGTCCCGAATATGAAAAAGATCAAATGGCAAATAAGTTTTTAAACCAAAAAATGATGGGTGTAGATTGTCGCGGTTATACTTCGACATTCTTTGAATATGCTAGAGTGGTACCAACGCTGGCTTCGCCAGAACCAGTACTCATTTCTCGCTATATTTGGGGATTGATTAGTGAAATCTGTAACATCGTTAAAGCTGCGAGACCTCGTACGATTGACGATGCGGTGGAATTAGCTAATACCTTAACCGACGAACTGGTACGCACGCAAGATGAAAACAGGAATAAGGAACTGGCTTAGAAAATTACCCAAGGATTTCGTATGGGTAATAATAACAGCTTCAAGAAAAGAGGAACCGGGCAATCTTCAAATCCGCCGTTTTGCAGGAATTGCAGAAAGAAACATTTTGGAAGATGTAGTGTAACCTGCAATTTTTGTAAAATGGTAGGACATCGTGAAGAAAACTGCAGGAAGAAATCCACAATCTGTTACAATTGTGGAGAAGTAGGACATTTCAAAACAGAATGTCCTAAATTGGTTAAACCAGCAGACAACAAAGCTAAACCAGCTGACGGAGCTACAAAGAAGAATGTTAGAGCATTCCAGCTAACTACACAAGAAGCAGAACTCATTCCAGATGTGATAGCTGGTACATTCTTAGTTCACAACATTTACGCCAAAGTATTATTTGACTTTGGTGCAAACCAAAGTTTTATAAATACTTCATTCTACCAAGCTCTTAATTTACCCTTAACCAACCTTAGGCAGATTTTTACAGTCGAAACAGGAGACGGAAATTCTATTAGTATAGATAAAGTTTTGCAAAAGGAAAATATAGAACTTTCAGGTCATAAATTATTTGCAAACCTATTACCTATGAAATTAGCCGAATTCGATGTTGTTTTAGGAATGGATTGGTTAGTAGCCAACCATGCTCGAATTCTCTGTGATAAGAACTCTATAGAAATTCAGGCACCCACCGGAGAAGTAATTGTGATTACAGGAGATAAACCACGTAAGCCTATGAAGTTCATATCAGTAATGAAAGTTGCTAATTATGAACGAAAACAAGGAATAGTATATATGATTTCAGTAATCATTAGTACTAAGGGAAAAGAACTTAAGGAAATCCCTATAGTCTCAGAATACCCAGAGGTATTCCCAGAAGAATTACCAGGATTACCACCAGATAGGGAGGTAGAATTTAGGATTCATCTAATTCCAGGTACTATACCGATAGCTAAGGCACCTTATCGGTTAGCACCCACAGAAATGTTAGAACTGAAAAAGCAATTAGATGAATTACTAAGTAAAGGTTTCATACAACCTAGGTCATCCCCTTGGGGAGCACCAGTGTTGTTTGTAAAGAAGAAGGATTGTTCAATGAGAATGTGTATCGATTATAGAGAATTGAATAAGGTTACAATTAAGAATCGATACCCATTACCTAGGATTGATGATCTTTTCGATCAACTTCAAGGAGCTAGATATTTTTCTAAGATCGACTTACGTTCTGGATATCATCAATTAAAGGTACAAGAAGAAGACATACCTAAGACTACTTTCAGAACTAGGTATGGTCATTACGAGTTTACAGTCATGCGCTTCGGGTTAACGAATGCACCTGCAGCATTCATGGACATGATGAATAGAATCTGTAAACCGTATTTGGATAAATTTGTAATTGTCTTTATAGACGATATACTTGTTTATTCAAAAAGTCAGGACGAACATTGTCAGCACTTGCATGCACTCTTAACTTTGTTAAGAAAAGAAAAGTTGTACGCTAAATTCTCAAAGTGTGAATTTTGGTTACAAGAAGTGCAATTCTTAGGACACATGGTGAATCACGAAGGTATTCATGTAGATCCTGCTAAGATAGAGGCAATTACCAATTGGAAGGTTCCACAAACTGCAATGGAAATTAGAAGTTTTATAGGTTTAGCTGCTATTATAGACGATTTATTAAGGATTTTTCCAAAATAGCTATACCATTAACTAAGTTAACCTGTAAGGCAGTTACGTTTGATTGGGGACCTAAACAAGAAGAAGCCTTTAGAATCTTGAAGCAGAAATTAACCAATGCTCCAATCTTAGCCTTACCAGAAGGAACTGAAGATTTTGAAGTATATTGTGATGCTTCAAAAAATAGGATTTGGATGTGTGCTTATGCAATGCAAGAAGGTAATTGCGTATGCTTCAAGACAGTTGAAAAAGCACGAAGAAAACTATACGACTCATGACTTAGAATTAGGAGCTGTAATTTTTGCCCTTAAGATTTGGAGACATTATCTATACGGAAGTAAATTTACTATCTATACAGATCATAAGAGTTTAAGATATATATTTGGGCAAAAAGAGTTAAATATGAGGCAAAGGAGATGGATGGAAATCCTAAGTGATTACGACTGTGATATTCAGTATCATGAAGGAAAGGCAAATGTAGTTGCAGATGCCTTAAGTCGTAAGTATCATGAAAAACAAAGACGAGTTCGTGCTCTCAGATTAAATCTACAGATAGATTTAATGGAACAAATAAAGAGTATTCAGGAAACAGCAATCAAGGATGATGCTGAAGGAATGAAGGGACGAATAAAAAAATTAGAGCAAGGAGCTGATGGAATTTGGAGATTCCACAATAACAGAATTTGGGTACCTAAGCAGGG
Organism: Helianthus tuberosus; assembly: GCA_030545235.1. Taxonomy (NCBI): domain Eukaryota; kingdom Viridiplantae; phylum Streptophyta; class Magnoliopsida; order Asterales; family Asteraceae; genus Helianthus; species Helianthus tuberosus. The sequence goes on from CM060368.1 coordinate 25,270,651, forward strand.
AAAATTAAGAAATAAGATTTTAGAAGAAGCCCAAAAGTCTAGATATACCATACACCCAGGAAACAATAAGATGTACCAAGATTTAAGAAAGAATTTCTGGTGGATAGGCATGAAAAAGGATATAGCTAGATATGTTTCTAAGTGTCTTACTTGTTCACAAGTTAAGGCAGAACACCAGAAAGCTTCAGGTCTACTACAACAATTAGAAATGCCTGTATGGAAATGGGAACTCATAACAATGGATTTTGTTACTAAGTTACCTAAAACCAGAAAAGGTAATGATGCGATTTGGGTAATTGTGGATCGATTAACCAAATCTGCTCACTTTTTACCTATGAAAGAAACCTTTAGCATGGAAAGATTGGCAAAGTTGTATGTAGATGAAATTGTATCTCTACATGGAGTTCCACTCTCCATTGTATCAGATAGAGATAGTCGTTTCACTTCTCATTTCTGGAAAAGTTTCCAAGAAGCAATGGGAACTCGACTAAATCTAAGCACAGCATATCATCCACAAACAGACGGGCAAAGTGAAAGGACGATCCAAACTCTAGAAGACATGCTCCGAGCATGTGTAATAGATTTTGGTGGGAATTGGGACGATCACTTACCATTAATTGAATTCTCCTATAACAATAGTTATCATTCAAGTATTGAAACTGCCCCATTTGAGGCACTGTATGGAAGAAAGTGCAGAACTCCCGTTTGTTGGGCAGAAATAGGAGAAAATCAATTGTCAGGTCCTGAGATAGTGCAAGAGACAACTGACAAGATTACTCAAATCAAGGAAAGGCTAAAGACTGCTCGAGATCGCCAGAAGAGTTATGCAGACAATAGATGTAAGCCGTTAGAATTTCAAATAGGAGACATAGTACTATTGAAAGTTTCTCCTTGGAAAGGAGTTGTTAGATTCGGTAAGAAAGGAAAGCTAAGTCCAAGGTACGTAGGACCATTTCCAGTAATCCAACGTATAGGACCAGTTGCTTATCGTTTACATCTACCAGAAGAGTTAGCTGGAGTACATGATGTATTTCATGTATCCAATCTCAAGAAGTGTCTATCAGACGAATCTTTGGTAGTACCTCTCCAAGATATAGAGGTAAACGAAAAATTAAAATTTGTAGAGAAACCTCTTCAGATAGAAGACAGAAAAGTGAAGTTTCTCAAGCACAAACGATTAGTGCTAGTTAAAGTCAAGTGGGATTCGAAACGAGGACCCAAATACACTTGGGAGCTGGAATCAGAAATGAAGAGAAAGTATCCTCAATTATTTCAGTAAATCTCGAGGACGAGATTTTTATTAAGGTGGGGAGAATGTAACAACTCTCATCAAAAGTCATATTTATTAAATTAATTTGACCAATAGGAAACCCTAATTGAGACACCCAAGTGATTCTGCACAAACCCTAAAATTTTCAGAACAATCGGAATAAGGATCAGGGCCCCTAAAACTCAGGGGGGGGGGGGTAAAATCCTAGTCACGATTATCTTAAAATTGTGCTGTCAAAAAACGAATTATGAGAAACTGTCAAGTCATCAGGCCTAGTCCCAGACGTGGCTACTCTATAAAAATTAGGTGTCCCCTACGGACCGTAAGGGTTAATTGTTACGGTCCGTAAGCCTGGCCAAATTTTCACTATAAATAGCAGGCCTTGGCAATCGCATTTTGGTACTTGAACGACGAAGAAATTCGTTTCGTAGACTGAGATAAGCTCTGTTTATCACAATTAACACACACGATTCACTAATCGACGCCGCAATCAGGGTAATAATCGATCGCTATTACGATTCAATGTCCGATCGATTATAACTATCCAACGATTGCTTAAGTGCCGCTCAAATTGAGTTTATACTTTGTTATTCATCGTGATTTCGACTTGAATGTTTGAGTGCTGTTCGAACTCGGACTATACTCTGTCATTCGTTGTGAATCCGTTGAATTGTTAAGTATTGCACTTGTAAATCGTAGTGAGGGTTTAATCTCGTGAATTGTCGTAAATGTTGTATTAAGTTACTAACCGAATTGTGTGCCTGTTATTAATTTAGGTTAAAAGGCTAATCAGTAGGCTAGGCTCTGCTCAATTAAATCTGCAAAGTGAGTCATTCTCTTTTTATCAAATCTGTTTACAAAAAGTATGTTTATTTTCAAGATTATAATTACAGTGATTAAGTTTATGTAGTCACCAAATTACAGCCGGTATGTGGGGTATTGTGCACATTACTGATTTTATCAATTTAGGTGGGCGAACCTAATTAATGATACTCGTTACTATTGGGTGAACGGACTCAATAGTAATATGACCACCGTCACCGAAACGAGTCGATGACAAGTACTGTGGGTATTTGGTTGAAATAAACATTGTAATCTCTCTTGATACTGTGAATTATAATACATGAGTCGTTTTTATAAAAGAATGATTCACTCAGTATTTCCCGCTGACAAAACCTTTTTCAAACATGTTTCAGGTGATCTGTTGTGATCCAGGAAAAGTGTCGAGAAGCACTAGAAGCTTAAGGAAGTGGCTCAGTATAAAATAAAGAAACATGTTTTGTAAAATAAGAGATTTCTTTGTGAAATCTCAAGATTGTAAATTACCGGGTTTTATCCCGAGTTGTGAAATAAAATAATCGGGAAATATTTCAGTTTTTAAAAGATCCTGAAGAAACTTCAGCTGTTAATTAAATACCACGGGATTTCTGTCCCGCGGCTCCTGAAACGGGTCAAACCGGGTCGGGGGCCGTGACACAAACCGTGCCCCATATGTGGTAAAACGGGGCACACAGCGTCTCTATGCCCGGGTAAAGTCTCGGTTTGCTACAAATGTTATCAGCCCGACCATAAAAAGTCCGAATGCCCAGACTTAGTTGGAAAGAGAGATGTTAAAGAATCTCCAGCAGATGCTCCAAAGGCGAAGGCTAGGTCCTTCCAACTTACCGCGGTTGAAGCGAAAAGAGAACCCGATGTGGTCTCAGGTACATTCACAATAAACTCAATTCCCGCCCGTGTATTGTTTGATACGGGTGCGAATAAATCCTTCATTTCACATGGATTTATTCGACATCCTTCATTTGTATTAACGAAATTATATGTGCCCTTAGAAGTTGAAATAGTAGACAACAAAAGTTTTATAGTTTGCGATATTTGTCGAGGCTGCAAGTTAAGCATCGATGATGAAGAATACTTGATAGATCTAATCCCGATGTCAATGGGGGAATTTCAAGTAGTTGTTGGGATAGATTGGCTATCTCAGCACCACGCAAAGGTTGTGTGTTTCCGTAAAGAGATAAAGCTAACATCTTCGATCGAAAAACACGTCACAATCTATGGCGAAAAGGGAGGCAATCCTATAATATGCTCGATGATGAAATCACACAAGCTCATGAGGCATGGATGTAAGGCATTTATGATATATGCAAATGAGCTCGAGAAAGAATTACCGAAGAGTGGAGACGTACCCATGGTACGTGACTTTGAAGATGTATTTCCAGATGATTTACCGAGAATGCCGCCCGAGCGGGAGGTAGAGTTCGGAATTGAATTAGTTCCGGGCGCGAATCCCCCTAGCAAAAGCACCATACCGACTTGCACCATCGGAATTACAAGAATTAATGTCGCAGATACAAGACTTGCTCGATAAAGGATTCATAAGGTCGAGTGTGTCTCCTTGGGGCACGCCCGTGCTATTCGTGAAAAAGAAGGACGGAAGCATGCGCATGTGTATAGATTATCGGGAGTTAAATAAACTCACGGTAAAGAATCGATACCCGCTTCCGAGGATAGACGATCTATTCGACCAATTACAAGGTGCGAACTGGTTTTCAAAAATTGACCTTAGATCGGGGTATCACCAACTAAGAGTCAAGGAGGAGGATGTACCGAAGACGGCTTTCCGTACGAGATACGCATATTATGAGTTCCTCGTGATGTCATTCGGGCTGACAAATGCACCCGCGGCCTTCATGGATCTCATGAACCGGGTTTGCAAGCCGATGTTGGATAAATCGGTAATCGTGTTTTTAACGATATTCTGGTATACTCAAAAAAGGAAGCAGAACATGCACGTCACTTACAAGAGGTGCTAGAGACACTCAGACAAGAAAAGTTGTATGCGAAATTCTCGAAATGCGCCTTCTGGTTGCGAGAGGTGCAATTCCTCAGCCACATCATAAGCGCCGATGGAATATTGGTAGATCCTTCAAAGATAGAGGCCGTGTCAAAATGGATCCCTCCGAAGAATCCTTCGGAGATTAGAAGCTTCTTAGGGCTTGCGGGATACTATAGGAGATTCATTAAAGATTTCTCCAGGATTGCGTCGCCGCTAACTACGTTAAACCGGAAGGAGGAGAAGTTTATTTGGGGTGTTGAACAAGAAAGGGCGTTTCAAACGCTAAAAGAGAAGTTAACTCAAGCTCCGGTATTAACTTTGCCGGACGGGGTCGAAGACTTGGTGGTCTATTCAGATGCCTCATTATCGGGGCTCGGATGCATTCTGATGCAACGGGGCAAAGTTATAGCTTATGCCTTGAGACAATTGAAGATACATGAAAAGAAATATCCCACGCATGATCTCGAATTAGCTGTGGTGGTGTTTGCGTTAAAAATAAGGAGGCACTATTTATATGGGGTAAAGTGCACCATATTCACCGATCACAAGAGTTTAAAATACTTCTTCGATCAGAAGGAGTTAGATATGCGACAGAGACGATGGTTAGAAACGGTGAAGGATTTCGACTGTGAAATACACTACCATCCTGGAAAGGCAAATGTGGTGGCGGATGCTCTGAGCAGAAAAGCGGACTATGTCCCAATACGAGTAAGATCGATGCAGCTTGTGGTGACCTCGGGTATACTTGAACGTATCCGAGAGGCGCAAGTAGAAGCAATGAAAGAGGAGAACTGGAAGAAGGAAAGAATAATCGGCAGTTAAAAGATTTTTCGGATGGAAAGAACGGGTTGAAGACTCGATCCGGAAGAATATGGATTCCAAATACTTGTGGGGTGAAGACGCTTCTACTTGATGAAGCTCATAAATCCCGATATTCTATTCATCCGGGTGCGACCAAGATGTACAATGATCTGAAACAAAACTATTGGTGGCCCGGAATGAAGAGGGATGTGGTAAAATATGTGGAGAAGTGCTTGACTTGTTTACAAGTCAAAGCGGAACATCAAAAACCATATGGAAATTGCAACCTTTGGAGATCCCGGTTTAGAAATGGGAACATATCACTATGGACCTTTTGACCAAACTACCTAGAACGATTCGGGGATTTGATGCTATATGGGTGATTATGGACAGATTGACGAAGAGTGCACATTTCATTCCTATACGTGAAACTTATACTTCGGAAAAGATGTCCGAGGTATATACAAATGAAATAGTGGCACGTCACGGCGTACCGGTATCCATCGTATCGGATAGAGATACCCGGTTTACTTCAAATTTTTGGCGGGACTTTCAAGAACAAATGGGAATGAAACTCTTCATTAGCACCACCTACCATCCTCAAACGGATGGGCAGAGTGAAAGAACAATACAGACGCTAGAGGATATGTTACGGGCATGTATCATCGACTTCGGCGGAAGTTGGGATGTTTATCTACCTTTGGCTGAATTTTCGTATAACAATAGTTACCATTCGAGCATCGGCATGGCACCTTACGAGATGCTATATGGTAGAAAGTGCAGAACCCCGGTGTGTTGGGGTGAAGTGGGTCCGCGTGAATTGGCTCATAAAGACATAGTTCAGGCCACTAATGAGAAAATTGAAGTGGTACGAACCCATTTGAAAGCAGCCCAAGATAGGCAAAAGTCTTATGCCGATAAAAGACGAAGACCGATTGAATTTCAGATAGGCGACATTGTTATATTAAAGGTTTCCCCATGGAAGGGCGTTATCAGATTCAGAAAAAGGGGGAAACTAAGCCCGAGGTTTATCGGGCCATTTAAAATCATCGAACGGGTTGGCAAGGTGGCTTATCGCCTCGAGCTACCAGAAGAGTTGAGTGGAATACATGACAAGTTCCACGTGTCTCAGTTGCGAAAATGTCTAGCGGAGGAAACAGCTTATATCCATTACGACGATATCGAGGTGGATGATCGCCTGAATTATGCGGTAAGGCCAATAGAGATTTTAGATCGAAAGGTTAAGCACTTGCGAAATAAACAAATCGATCAAGTCAAGATCAAGTGGGAGCATAGGAAAGGTTCGGACACTACATGGGAGTCCGAAGTGGAGATGCGACGTTTCTACCCTACATTATTCGGTACGTACTCTGGTTTCGGGGACAAAACCCTTTTAAGGGGGGTGGACTTGTAACTCCCCGAAAACACAAATTCTTATAATACAATTATGTAGTGAATAAATAAGAAAAATAAACTAACTAGGAATGACGTTAACCTAGTTAGATGATGACTTATGAGTAGTTAAAGAGTTAAAACTGAATAAAAACAAACGTTGAGGGACCAAAGGTGTTTAAATGAAAACTAATAATAATAAAACAAAAAAATTAAACTCACAACACACTTGTTTGTGTTGCTGAGATCGATCAGAAGACAGGGGGCTATCCCAAGCTCCCCAAAAACCCTAGTTCTTGTCAAACACCTCCAATTGAAGGATCAAATCAAGTCCAAAACGAAAATCGAGCATAGATTAATGATCCCCATTGCAAGGAGATCATAAGGTATGTAAAATTTGACAGAAAATCTCTACTTGAAATTCTCATGAATTTAGAGAATTCGAAATCTGATGATGCATGTGTGATTTTTAGATGAAATAGGAACATTAGAATGTCTAGGAGTAAACCCTAGACAAGTACATGTTGAAATCATGCTAAATTCTAGTGAAATCCATGGCCACCATTGTAGGTGATATGTGGGTTATATGGAACTTGATGAACACTAGGGTTTTGAAGGTTATTCTAGTGTAATTTGATTCATAGAAACTGATTTCTGAAAAAATTCGATGTTTGATTTTATATGTGATAACTCGATTGATGTTAAATTAGGCTAAGCGACAAGCCATGAACTTGAATATAAAAGATATAAAATCCTGCCCTTTAAGTGTTTGTAAAAATGCCCAAAGAAGGCTTGAAACTGAAATTTTAAAGTTAAAACGCATAATTGTGATGTTTTGGCAAATTATGCGATATGTGATTGAAAAGAGTTCTAAACGCGTCATGATTGAACTCTATAGGAAAATATACCGGAGCGTCGAGTGGACAAGTCGGTGGCGATTTGCGTTTGAAGGGCGTGCACTAAAGGTATGTAACTTGATTCGTTACATTAAGAAATTTTGATAACTAGCATATGAATAGTGGCGTGGTAGAATAAAGACTGTGTTGATTAAGCGACAACATTCATTACTTGAAATGTGACAGCTGGCCCAAACCGGTAATTTCCATACACATTAATTATTGATTAATGACTGCAATTATGAGTTTAATTGTCAGCAATGTCTGAACACATGATTAAAAAAGTGAATTCATGCATGTTGTATACTACAAAATATTGCTTTATGCGTAATCGAGAGCGTTGCGTCAGAGTAATAGTAAACTCACCGGTAAGACACACTGTGTCGACTGAACTGCAGAAAGCAGTCAGACATTAGAACTGAGGCCTAGGTGTAGGTCCGACAACAAAAATACATTAAAACCCTAGAGTATATGTAAGGGTTTAATTTATAGACATTGCGAAAGCAAAAATAAGCACTAAAAAGCACCCGAAACACACTTTAAGTGCAGAATTTATATAATTCAGCAATAAATCAGCATTTAGACATATAAATATTATGCAGAAATGTCATTTTATTATCCAGAATATTTCCCTAAGTGTTGGGAATTGAAAGAGTACAAGAAGGGTACTTAAAAGACCCTAAAAAGTGTAATTTAGCACTTTAACGAATCGGTATGTAACCGAACGACCGGACTATACCCGGAACATGAAAATATTGTTATTTTCATTATTTATCTTTTTCTGAGCCAGTTAGGGTCCCTGAATACCCTAACACCCGTTATAACATACAACACACATCATACGCTAAGTAAATTCCTAACTTAACATAACTTACCACTAATTACTTAGTTGGAAACAAACCGAATACCCCTTCCCCCTAACAAGATCGGTCACCATAAGGGGGACAAACTTTTGAATTGTGTGATTATTTTAATCACTTTGTCTAGTATCAAGAAGACACAAGACCCTTTGGATAATTAGCAATGGAATTGTCTATAAGAAGAAGTATTTGCACAAGATCATAAACCTTTCACCAACATCACAAACCACTTCCTCTCTCCCTCTCTAAGGCTTCGGCCGAACACTCCCCTATACATCCACCATATTTTCGATTTCCTTCATCACATTCCAAGCTCATACAAACGTCAAGGATCCCGTATAAGGAGGCTTGGTGCAAACGGAAGGCGAAGGACCTCATTCTCTAGCTTTTATCCACCCGTTTTTCGTCAAGAATCTTCCCTAGCCTCGAGCTAGAGGTATAACACTTAAAACTCATATTTGAACTTATCTAAAGTGGTTAAAAGGATTTGTGTTGGTTAAATCTCGTTAAAATGCGAAAAGATGCACAAAAGTCTACTAAAAGCATGAAAAATGATGGTTAATAGCACATAAGTTGTGTAAAAGTTGTAGTATTTGAAATATATGGTTATCTAGACCCGATCTATGATGTGGTAGCTCGGATCATCGTTTAACCCGGTTTGGTAAGATCATGGATCTTAACATAAAGCTATTTTAGAAGTAACAAGGGTTAAAAGGTGAAACTCTACCACACACTAATCATGAACTTGTGTAAAAACGATTTTTCTTATGAAATATTGTTCAAAATTAGTAGATCTACGGATCTACAAGTGGTATCTTTGAATAACCAAGTGTATGACGAAACCATGTTTTAAAACCGGATCTTTTATGAACTAAAGGTGTTTTTGTGAACAAACAAGTGCATGGACACTTGTGTAACATGAGTTTTAACAAAGAAATAATTTGCGTAAAAACCGACTAGAAGTTGTGAAACTTCATATTCTTTAAAAATAAAGTTTTTAAGAAACTAAATTTATTTTTAAAGATAACAAGACTTACTAAATGTGCTAGTAAGTTACTACACATTTTTGTAAATATTCAAGTTCATGAAATGGAGAAATTAGTGATTATTGTTGATGATGATTGTTGGTAATTGTTGTTGATGATTGATGACAATTTAAAAGAAAATAAACACATGTTTTGAAAACATGGGAAACCTCCATTTTTAGGGGAAACTCTGTCAAAATTTTTATAAATTTTGACACTTAGAAAAAAAAATATAAGTTTTTGAGAAACTTATTCCCTAAAAATGTATTTAAAAGTATTACCAAGGCTTCCCTAATTTTTGGTGATGAGAAATGGTGATTTTCAAGAATAAAAATGGATAATAAGTATGTATATTTTTGAGAGAAAAATATATATTATTTGATCACCAACTTATGTGCTAAGTGTATATAGTATGTGTTTTACGTGCTAGTGTATTAAGACTTAAAAATACACTAAATACTCGTGAGGAGTATAAACATAAAAATATACATACAAAATACAAGATACATAATTCGGGTGCAAAGTGCAAAACACAAAAGACTTATATTTATTTTTGGAGAAAATAATATAAGTAAGATACGTAGTTAAAAATATAGAATATTTTTAACACAAGAATATATACAAAAGAGAGTGACTGTACTTGTGCGACGCAAGTCTAGTGACTAACGTTAAGAAAACGCGTATAGGTTACGACGTTAATTAAGCAAATCCGGTGGAGTTTACGACGCTAGGAACGCAAAGTTGTGAGTTCATGCTCCCCCTTTTCTCTTTAACTGTTTTCAGTTTTTATAACTTCGGGGGTGAAATACATGTACAAATGTACAAAATTTATAATTGGTATGATATAAATACAAGAAGTACACTTGGTGAGAACGAGAACCAAGTGTGACGAAATATAAGAATACAAGAAGTACACTTGGTGAGAACGAGAACCAAATGTGATGAAATATAAGAATATGAGAAGCGCACTTGGTGAGAACGAGAACCAAGTATGAGGCGCTATGAGAAATGATAACAAGAAACGCGCTTGGTGAGAACGAGAATCAAGTAGGATGCGTTATGAGAAATAGTGTCACGAATAGGGTACAAAAGCACCATTAATCGTGTACATACTTAGACCGCAGAACAAAAGGTTAGATCTAACGGGTGCCTGGCAGCCACACTCCCGGTCGGGGCGAGAACTGAGGAGTGCTTTTGTGTCTCAGAATATACCAATTAAATGCCTTAGGTTTGGTGACTTCCTATGACGTGCCACATGTTAATGGCTTTGCAACCCATTAACAATCTGATAATTACAGAAATACTGTATTTACATAAAATTCATACCATACTAAAATTGATATATAACTTGAAGTACGTGGGGTACTCAAGAGGATGGATATATAACTTGAAGTACGTGGGGTACTCAAGAGGATTGATATATAACTTGAAGTACGTGGAGTACTCGAGAAAAACTTGATTTATTCACAACTATGTTTTTATACAAAGTATACAAACGTGAAATACAAAACTGCATGAATTCACACCAACTTTATGTTGACGTTTTTCCAAAAACTCACATGTATTTCAGGTAACTAGGATGGATGTGCGCGTGGTCTTCCTTATGCTCGTGGATGTCGCTTGTATTTAACTTTAAATAAAGTTGTAAACTCTTGAGACAATGTTTTAAGCTGTCTAGCGATGTAAACGCTAAACTTATGTTTTCAAATTATGGTATTTGATGTTATTTTACGAGCATGTAGCATGTTTACTCTTCGTATGCAATGAGAACCTTTCATGATCACACCTCGTGCTTCCGCCGTAGAAAGGGGTGTGACAGATTGGTATCAGAGCTGCGATTGTAGTGAACCAGGATTCCTTCTCGAGTCTAGTCTACAATCTCTAGGATCCATTCACGAAAACAATTTTCAAAGAGTTTTCATTGCATAAAACGTCCCGCGACATCCACTACCTGAAACTGTCTACATGAGTCTAGAAAAGACACTACGAGACTTAGAGTGCACTTGAGTAGCACTTGTCGTTGACTAGAAACTACTTGCAATTATGTGTGATAATTAGCATGTACTAGAAGTAGAATGTCACGAGTATACGTGATTTTACCTGAAAGCAATGGCCTACCTGAAGGAAGAGACACGAGGATGAAACGAACTGTGCGGACTGTGCAAGGAGTTACGTAATTATGGATGCATACATAATTATGGAATTCAGTGCACAGAAATCACAGCAAGTCTTGTCACGTATAGATTCCCTCAGTGCAAGCCTACTAAATACTCTGCTAGAGTAATAATTGTTTGACGTCACTTATGTGGTATATGCCTGTGTATATATATATACTACTACGGCCTAGTATGACGATATCAAACAAATGCCTAACCCTGCTGTGTTATGTTCTGTCAGAACATGGCACCCAGGAAAGCTGTGAATGCTCGCAATGATGATCTACCTCCTCCTCCCCCACTGCCAATAACTGCTGAAGAGCTGGACGCTCTACTGGAGGAAAGGATCTCCGCTGCTATCGCCCAGTACGAGGCGAACCAAACTCAAGACAGTGGAGGACCAAGCAACGCTAGGCGTAATGGGAATGGAGATTCGTCTGGAGGCAATGCAACTCAAGGCTGCACTTTCAAGCAGTTCCTCGACTGCAAGCCGACGAACTATGATGGCACAGGAGGTGCAGTAGCATTTGTGCGCTGGACGGAGAAGACTGAAGCTACTATCCGCATGAGCAAGTGTACCGCAGATCAGCAAGTCACTTTTGCTACTGGGTTATTTGTCGATGAAGCTCTGACCTGGTGGAACCTGCAAGCCCAAACTTTGGGTGATGACGCCGCTTATGGCCTCACTTGGGAGGAACTGAAGGAAAGAATGAGAGAAAAGTACTGCTCTCGTGCTGAACTCCAAAGGCTGGAGACGGAGTTCTGGCACTTGACCATGGAGGGTGCTGACATTAATGGTTATACTCGAAGGTTCCACGATCTGTCCAGAGTGCTTCCCTACATGGTGACTCCCGAATTCAAGTGTGTTGAACGTTACATTTGGGGACTGGCCTCAGAGTTTCGTGGCATGGTGACGTCGGCCAAACCACAAACAATCACCGAGGCTGTAACTCTGGCTGTCAGCCTTACTGAAGATTGTGTTCGCATGAAGAAGCTATCCCTGAACCCAACAGAAAATGCCGAGACGCATGCTGAGTCGTCTGGCGACAAGAAAAGGAAATATGCAAACTTGAACCAAGCAACTCGTAACAACAAAGGTTCCAACAAGAAGCGTGACCCTAACCCGCCTCAAGGGGCGAAACCTCTTGCAGCCATGAACGACGCACCTGCAAGGGGATACCGGGGCACCTTGCCCAAATGCCATCGGTGTAAACACCATCACGAGGGAGCTTGTCGCATCTCAAAATGTGACAAGTGTGGAAAGTTGGGTCACCGCACTGAAGACTGCTGGAGTAAGAAGAACGGGAATGGAAATCATAATGGGGCTGATGAAAGGAACAATGGTGGAAATGGAAATGGAAATGGTGCTGGTAACGGGAATGGGCGAAACCAAGGATGCTTCAAGTGTGGAAGCAATGATCATTTCATGAAGAACTGCCCAAAGAGAAACAACGCTCCGGCTCGAGCATTTGTGATTGGAGCAAGAGACGCACGCGAGGACCCTAACGTGGTCACCGGTACGTTTCTCATTAACAATCACTTTGCATCCATATTATTCGACACTGGCGCCGATTATAGCTTCATGTCTGTGGAATTTAAACGCATACTCGGAATAGAATCTAGTAGATTAGAAATTCCTTATTCCATAGAACTAGCCAATGGTAAACTTGTTGAATCGGGAGAAGTTGTTAGAGGCTGCACGCTAGAACTTGGTGAACGAAGATTTAGCATCGACCTCTTACCTATTCAATTAGGTAGCTTCGATGTAGTGGTTGGAATGGACTGGTTGTCCAAGAACAAAGCTGAAGTCATTGGTCATGAGAAAATCATTCGCATCCCTTTAGCAAATGGTGAAACTCTCATCGTACATGGAGAAAGACGAAACGCGCCTCTACGAATCATCAGTTGTATGAAGGCACAAAAGTGCTTAAGGAAAGGATGTGTTGCTTTCCTAGCACACGTTGTAGATAAGAAGGCTGTGGAGCCAAAACTCGAAGACATTCCTGTGGTGAAGGAATTTCCTGATGTGTTCCCTGAAGATCTGCCAGGACTACCTCCGCAACGACAAGTCGAATTCCACATAGACTTGGTTCCAGGAGCCGCTCCTGTAGCCAAGGCTCCATATCGACTTGCACCATCCGAAATGCAAGAATTATCCACACAACTCCAGGAGTTGTTGGATAAAGGATTCATAAGGCCAAGCTTCTCACCCTGGGGAGCTCCGGTATTATTCGTGAAGAAGAAGGATGGAACACTGCGGATGTGTATCGATTACAGGGAACTGAACAAGCTCACAATCAAGAATCGGTATCCACTACCGAGGATTGATGACCTATTTGATCAACTGCAAGGATCAAGCTACTATTCCAAGATCGACCTTCGATCTGGATACCATCAGCTGAGAATCCAAGATGAAAGCGTGCCAAAGACTGCATTCAGAACACACTATGGCACTACGAATTTCTTGTGATGCCATTTGGATTGACGAACGCGCCAGCGGTCTTTATGGACCTAATGAACCGCGTATGCAAACCATATCTCGATAAATTCGTGATTGTATTTATCGATGATATCCTGATTTACTCGCGAACGAAAGAAGAACATGAGCAACATCTCAGAACCATCTTGGAGCTACTGAAGAAAGAGAAACTTTATGCAAAGTTCTCGAAATGCGAATTCTGGATTCGCAAAGTACAATTTCTTGGTCACGTGGTGAATGAGAAGGGCATTCATGTAGACCCGTCCAAGATTGAAGCAATAAAGAATTGGGAAGCTCCCAAGACCCCAACCGAAGTCCGTCAATTTTTGGGCTTAGCGGGCTATTATCGGCGATTCATCGAGAATTTCTCAAAAATAGCTCAACCGCTAACGACCCTGACTCAGAAAGACAAGAAGTACGACTGGGGTCACAAACAAGAAGAAGCCTTTCAGCTACTTAAGAACAAGCTCTGCGATGCACCGATACTATCATTACCCGAAGGTACTGAAGACTTCGTGGTATACTACGACGCCTCACGGCAAGGCTTGGGTTGCGTGCTCATGCAACGCCAAAAAGTCATCGCTTATGCTTCAAGACAACTGAAGGTTCACGAGAGAAATTATACCACTCACGACCTGGAGCTGGGTGCAGTGGTATTCGCCTTGAAGATTTGGCGACATTACTTATATGGTACTCGATGTACAATCTTCACAGATCACAAAAGCTTACAACACATATTTGATCAGAAGGAATTGAATATGCGCCAACGACGTTGGGTTGAGCTGCTAAATGATTATGACTGTGAGATTAAGTACCATCCTGGAAAGGCGAACGTTGTAGCGGACGCGTTGAGCCGAAAAGAAAGGGTTAAGACCCTAAGGGTTCGAGCATTGGAAATGACGATTCGAACGAACCTCACAGCACGCATTCGAGATGCACAACAAGAAGCTCTTAAAGAAGAAAACCGTAAAGCTGAATACCTACGGGGTATGCTGAAATACATGGTGCCAAACGAAGAGGGAGCCTTATACTTTAAGAAGCGTATTTGGGTTCCACTCTATGGTGGCATACGAGAAGTCATCCTTAATGAAGCCCACAAATCGAGATATTCAATCCACCCAGGATCGGACAAAATGTATCAAGACTTGAAGGAGTACTATTGGTGGCCGAGACTCAAAAGCAACGTTGCTGTGTATGTTGGAAAATGCCTAACCTGTGCTAAGGTTAAGGCGGAATATCAGAAACCGTCCGGCCTACTACAACAACCAGAGATTCCCGTGTGGAAGTGGGAACAAATCTCGATGGACTTCATAACGAAATTACCCAGAACCCCGAGAGGGCACGATATGATATGGGTAATAGTTGATCGATTGACGAAGTCTGCGCATTTCCTACCAATCCGAGAGAAGGATAGCACTGGAAAGCTGGCAGAGATATACTTAAGAGAAATTGTGGCACGTCATGGAGTGCCAATCTCAATCATTTCAGACAGAGATGGACGCTTTGTCTCAAGAATCTGGCAATCATTTCAGGAAGCCTTTGGATCTCAGTTAGATCTGAGCACGGCATTCCATCCGCAAACAGACGGCCAGAGCGAACGGACAATACAAACGTTAGAAGATATGCTTCGCGCATGTGTCATGGACCTAGGCGGCAGCTGGGATACTCATCTACCTTTAGTTGAGTTTTCCTACAATAACAGCTATCATACGAGCATAAAAGCCGCACCGTTCGAAGCTCTGTATGGCCGCAAATGCCGATCGCCCTTATGCTGGGCAGACGCTGGAGATAAGCGTATGGTTGGTCCTGAACTTGTACAAGAGACAACCGACAAGATTGCGCAGATCCGAGAGCGCATTAGGGCGGCTCGAGAGCGACAAAAGAGCTACGCTGATCCAAATAGAAAATCGGTAGATTTCGAGGTGGGAGACAAAGTGTTGTTAAAAGTCTCACCATGGAAGGGCGTAGTCAGGTTTGGAAAGCGTGGAAAGCTGAATCCACGATACATCGGACCATTCAGAATTTTGAAGAGAATTGGTACCGTGGCATACAAGTTGGAGTTACCGGAAGAACTTAATGGAGTACATGATACGTTTCATGTATCCAACCTGAAGAAGAGCCCAACACAAGAAAACGTGATCATCCCGATGGATGAAGTGCATATTGATGAAGCCCTCCGATTTACAGAGCAACCCGTTGAGGTTACTAACTAGAAAGTCAACAAGACCAGGAGGAGCAGTGTGAAGCTTGTCAAAGTACGTTGGAGCTCTAAGCACGGACCCGAGTACACATGGGAACGTGAAGACCAGTTCAAGAAAAAGTATCCCCACCTATTCAAGAAGACTCCAGCGAGGGTGAGTTCAGTCTGAATTTCGGGACGAAATTCTTTTAACGGGGGGAGACTGTGACAACTGGCCCAAACCGGTAATTTCCATACACATTAATTATTGCTTAATGACTGCAATTATGAGTTTAATTGTCAGCAATGTCTGAACACATGATTAAACAAGTGAATTCATGCATGTTGTATACTACAAAATATTGCTTTATGCGTAATCGAGAGCGTTGCGTCAGAGTAATAGTAAACTCACCGGTAAGACACACTGTGTCGACTGAACTGCAGAAAGCAGTCAGACATTAGAACTGAGGCCTAGGTGTAGGTCCGACAACAAAAATACATTAAAACCCTAGAGTATATGTAAGGGTTTAATTTATAGACATTGCGAAAGCAAAAATAAGCACTAAAAAGCACCCGAAACACACTTTAAGTGCAGAATTTATATAATTCAGCAATAAATCAGCATTTAGACATATAAATATTATGCAGAAATGTCGTTTTATTATCCAGAATATTTCCCTAAGTGTTGGGAATTGAAAGAGTACAAGAAGGGTACTTAAAAGACCCTAAAAAGTGTAATTTAGCACTTTAACGAATCGGTATGTAACCGAACGACCGGACTATACCCGGAACATGAAAATATTGTTATTTTCATTATTTATCTTTTTCTGAGCCAGTTAGGGTCCCTGAATACCCTAACACCCGTTATAACATACAACACACATCATACGCTAAGCAAATTCCTAACTTAACATAACTTACCACTAATTACTTAGTTGGAAACAAACCGAATACCCCTTCCCCCTAACAAGATCGGTCACTATAAGGGGGACAAACTTTTGAATTGTGTGATTATTTTAATCACTTTGTCTAGTATCAAGAAGACACAAGACCCTTTGGATAATTAGCAATGGAATTGTCTATAAGAACAAGTATTTGCACAAGATCATAAACCTTTCACCAACATCACAAACCACTTCCTCTCTCCCTCTCTAAGGCTTCGGCCGAACACTCCCCTATACATCCACCATATTTTCGATTTCCTTCATCACATTCCAAGCTCATACAAACGTCAAGGATCCCGTATAAGGAGGCTTGGTGCAAACGGAAGGCGAAGGACCTCATTCTCTAGCTTTTATCCACCCGTTTTTCGTCAAGAATCTTCCCTAGCCTCGAGCTAGAGGTATAACACTTAAAACTCATATTTGAACTTATCTAAAGTGGTTAAAAGGATTTGTGTTGGTTAAATCTCGTTAAAATGCGAAAAGATGCACAAAAGTCTACTAAAAGCATGAAAAATGATGGTTAATAGCACATAAGTTGTGTAAAAGTTGTAGTATTTGAAATATATGGTTATCTAGACCCGATCTATGATGTGGTAGCTCGGATCATCGTTTAACCCGGTTTGGTAAGATCATGGATCTTAACATAAAGCTATTTTAGAAGTAACAAGGGTTAAAAGGTGAAACCCTACCACACACTAATCATGAACTTGTGTAAAAACGATTTTTCTTATGAAATATTGTTCAAAATTAGTAGATCTACGGATCTACAAGTGGTATCTTTGAATAACCAAGTGTATGACGAAACCATGTTTTAAAACCGGATCTTTTATGAACTAAAGGTGTTTTTGTGAACAAACAAGTGCATGGACACTTGTGTAACATGAGTTTTAACAAAGAAATAATTTGCGTAAAAACCGACTAGAAGTTGTGAAACTTCATATTCTTTAAAAATAAAGTTTTTAAGAAACTAAATTTATTTTTAAAGATAACAAGACTTACTAAATGTGCTAGTAAGTTACTACACATTTTTGTAAATATTCAAGTTCATGAAATGGAGAAATTAGTGATTATTGTTGATGATGATTGTTGGTAATTGTTGTTGATGATTGATGACGATTTAAAAGAAAATAAACACATGTTTTGAAAACATGGGAAACTTCCATTTTTAGGGGAAACTCTGTCAAAATTTTTATAAATTTTGACACTTAGAAAAAAAATATAAGTTTTTGAGAAACTTATTCCCTAAAAATGTATTTAAAAGTATTACCAAGGCTTCCCTAATTTTTGGTGATGAGAAATGGTGATTTTTCAAGAATAAAAATGGATAATAAGTATGTATATTTTTGAGAGAAAAATATATATTATTTGATCACCAACTTATGTGCTAAGTGTATATAGTATGTGTTTTACGTGCTAGTGTATTAAGACTTAAAAATACACTAAATACTCGTGAGGAGTATAAACATAAAAATACACATACAAAATACAAGAAACATAATTCGGGTGCAAAGTGCAAAACACAAAAGACTTATATTTATTTTTGGATAAAATAATATAAGTAAGATACGTAGTTAAAAATATAGAATATTTTTAACACAAGAATATATACAAAAGAGAGTGATTGTACTTGTGCGACGCAAGTCTAGTGACTAACGTTAAGAAAACGCGTATAGGTTACGACGTTAATTAAGCAAATCCGGTGGAGTTTACGACGCTAGGAACGCAAAGTTGTGAGTTCATGCTCCCCCTTTTCTCTTTAACTGTTTTCAGTTTTTATAACTTCGGGGGTGAAATACATGTACAAATGTACAAAATTTATAATTGGTATGATATAAATACAAGAAGTACACTTGGTGAGAACGAGAACCAAGTGTGACGAAATATAAGAATACAAGAAGTACACTTGGTGAGAACGAGAACCAAGTGTGATGAAATATAAGAATATGAGAAGCGCACTTGGTGAGAACGAGAACCAAGTATGAGGCGCTATGAGAAATGATAACAAGAAACGCGCTTGGTGAGAACGAGAATCAAGTAGGATGCGTTATGAGAAATAGTGTCACGAATAGGGTACAGAAGCACCATTAATCGTGTACATACTTAGACCGCAGAACAAAAGGTTAGATCTAACGGGTGCCTGGCAGCCACACTCCCGGTCGGGGCGAGAACCGAGGATTGCTTTTGTGTCTCAGAATATACCAATTAAATGCCTTAGGTTTGGTGACTTCCTATGACGTGCCACATGTTAATGGCTTTGCAACCCATTAACAATCTGATAATTACAGAAATACTGTATTTACATAAAATTCATACCATACTAAAATTGATATATAACTTGAAGTACGTGGGGTACACAAGAGGATGGATATATAACTTGAAGTACGTGGGGTACTCAAGATGATTGATATATAACTTGAAGTACGTGGAGTACTCGAGAAAAACTTGATTTATTCACAACTATGTTTTTATACAAAGTATACAAACGTGAAATACAAAACTGCATGAATTCACACCAACTTTATGTTGACGTTTTTCCAAAAACTCACATGTATTTCAGGTAACTAGGATAGATGTGCGCGTGGTCTTGCTTATGCTCGTGGATGTCGCTTGTGTTTAACTTTAAATAAAGTTGTAAACTCTTGAGACAATGTTTTAAGCTGTCTAGTGATGTAAACGCTAAACTTATGTTTTAAATTATGGTATTTGATGTTATTTTACGAGCATGTAGCATGTTTACTCTTCGTATGCAATGAGAACCTTTCATGATCACACCTCGTGCTTCCGCCGTAGAAAGGGGTGTGACATGAAATAATAGGTTAAGAAAAGGTTAGAAGTCGTTTGGTAGTCATCATAATGGAGGATTCCGTAGATAAGCCAAACGGGTCGAATAATGGTGTACATTGTAGTGTTAGTGTTTTAAATAGATAGCGATGGCGATAACGATCACAAGAGCATGAAGCCATAAGTTGGTAATGAAGTGCCGGTGATAATAAGCCCCGGAAGTTGGGTAACAAGCGCCTTATATTTACTATTACAAAGGTAGCAAAATAAGGTTAACCAGAAAGGGTCGAATAATTACATAGTGAAATCTTGTTGTCCGGTCCGTAAAATAAACTTTTGGTATGGAAATCGTTATAGTTACGTCGGTATTGAATTTACTGACGCATAGGAAAAAGAATCACCTAAAACGGACTCACGAGTCAAAAGTTATGGTCATTTTAAGCTGAAAATCTGAATTTCCGGAACTGGCAGCAAGTGCAGGTCACAAAACTGGACCTGCTGGAAAACCAGCTCCCCCGCGCCACGCGAGGGCCTGTCCCGCCACGCGACAGGTTACAATTTTTTTTGTTTTGCATGTTTCAACGCTTGGGACTTGTTTATACACTTCATATAAATGTCAAAACTAACATTTTAAGTGGTTTTGACCCTAGGTAATAAAGGGAACTATCCGGATGGCGATCAAGCAAGTTTTTGAAGAACCGAACACAACTTTGCAAGCTTCCGCGTTAACTTAGTTTATGTTTAAACAATGCTTTTGCGTGACTTCATCTAGACAATGTTTTTGATGTAAATGATTTGCTAACCATGTTATGAATGTTTAAACTAGTCGGTACTTTGAAACTTTTATTTTGTACTTATGTTAAACCAAGGTACTATATAACTAAAATTTACTATCTTTTATTAGACTTAAATTAGAAATTTAAACGAGTGTTACACCCCCCCCCCCCCACAAAAAAATCCTCCTTTTAGCTTCCAATTGCGATAAAATCGCTTCGGGTGCTTTGAATAAAGAGAAAAAAATAAGTTAGGAGGGTTTTCATTAGCGATTTTAGGAGAGTAAGCTTACACATAACGGACAAAACCGTAGCTTTCCATTAAGAGTGTCGTTTTTCAAAAGCAACCACAATGGGCTTCCAGTTTGAAATTTTATTCTTGTTAGTCCCAATAATAAGAGCAAGATAAGAAGAGGGCAACGAGCCCGTCTCACACCCAATGGCATTAGCAAGAGACACCACCAATTCCGAACTCACTTTTACCCCAAAAAGTTTGGATTTATCATAATTAATTTTGAGACCCAAAACAAGATGGAAGCATCTTAGAAGCCTTTCCATATTAAGCACATTATCCTTAGACCAATCCCCAATGAGAAGCGCGTCATCCGCAAATAGGGGATGAGATATATACGGACCATTATTCGGACATTTAAAACCTTTAAGTATCCCAATCTCCATCGCTTTTTTAGATTTACAATCAAAACCTTCCATCCCCAAGATAAAAAGAAATGGCGAGAGAGGGTCCCCTTGTCTAACTCCCCTAGAGAAAAGGAATTCGAACGTAGGAGAGCCATTTATAAGGACCGAAGATCTCGCCGAAGATAAAATAGCTTTAACCCAATTTCTCCATTTTAAAGGAAAGCTCATTTGCGCCATAATAGAAATGAGATAATTCGAATTTATGTGGTCAAAGGGTTTCTCAAAATCAATTTTAGACAAAAGATTTTTTCTTCTTTAACCAAGCAAGAATCTCATTAATTATCAAAGGCCCGTCTATAATGTTACGATCTTTAATAAAGGCCGATTGTGTTTTCGAAATCACCGAGCTAATAACCTTTTTGAGCCTATTAGCAAGGACTTTTGAAATTACCTTGCTAATTGATCCAATAAGGTTAATAGGCCTAAAGTCATTAAACCCTAAAGGGTCGTTGACTTTAGGAAGTAAAGAAATAAAAGAAGAGGAACAACCTTTGGTGATGGACTCCGTTTTGAAGAAGTGATGCATCAACTCTGTAAAATCTGGGTTGAGCACGTTCCAGAATCGTTTGATGAAACAAAAATTAAAACCGTCGGGACCCGGGGCTTTGTCATCACCGCAATCCCACACGACTTCTTTGACTTCACTAGCAGAAAAAAGGAGCAATGAGAGAATCTGAATCTGAGAGACATTTGATATTAGGACACAAAAGAGCCAGCCTAACATCCATTGACTCTTTAAATCTCTTCGCAAAGAAATTTAGAGCCGCCTTTTTCATGAGCTTATGAACCATTAATGCTCAGCCCATGCAATTTACATTTGGTTTCTCTCTCTTTAATTAGACCATGAAAATAGGAAGTGTTATCGTCGCCAAAAGACTCCTACTTGGTACGAGAAAGCTTTTTTTTTAAGGAGACTTTCTGTACAAGACCGATTGGTCTCCGGGGACATGTCTAAGAGATTCCCCGTCAACCCCGCATCTCTGGACGCGATGTTCGATCGGGCCCCGGCCGGCGCGTGAGCTGACTTCCGCCCGGAAACCATGCTGCCCCCACACGTGTAGCTAGGGTAACAGTTGGGTATAACCGGAAACCGGTAAATACCGGCCGGTTCAGTGGCGGACTTATAGTGTGAGAAGTGGTAGCACGGGCTACCCCTCAACCCCGTCTCCGTAGTGTAAAGATACCTCTTAACTCCATTTTTGTAGTGTAAAAATACCCTCAACTCTGTTTCCGTTATCTAAAGGATACCCCTGATTCTAAAAAAAAGGATACCCCTAACTTTTTGGGCTAGTTCCGCCATTGGGCCGGTTATACCGGTATTACCGTTTTCGGATGTAAATCCGGTCCGAAACGCCCCGGTAAGTAGGAAAAACGCCCCGGTAAGTAGGAAAAACGACATAGACTTTGTACCGCCGATAAAATCCGGTATACTGGTTTGAACCGTTATACCGGTACCGTCTCATGTATGTTTTTGAATTAGGATTTTACTTTTTATCGTCCCATCTTCATGTTTACTCTTAGCTTTAACCTAACAACTTTTAATATTTTATCTCCATCGATCAAAATTCAAAACTTGCTTTATCACTCCATCATTCGTGACTTATTCCAGACTTCCATCACCCTATCGTGCGTTCCAGATTTTCATGTTAATCCAATTTTGGATTATTTTTTGAGTTAATGTTGTAATTTATGAAATTATACAATTAAATAGTTAACCCGGTTGAACCGCCCGGCACAACCCGGTTCAACCGGTTAAACCATTTTTGTGCCTAATCCGGTATGATTAAAAAACCGGATTTTAAAACATTTCCAATTTCCATTTCCATGAGAGTATTTTTACATTCTAGATAGATCCAAGTTTCCTCCTCTTCCAAATCTCTAAATTCCATAATCCCTCCCCAGTTGTCCATCTCATTGGAAACTTTATCTTTTAATTCTTCTTTTCACTTACTCTCAACTGCATAGAAATGATGTTTTAAATGCTTTAATTTGTTCGATAACCGCAAATCTTGAGGGCCATCAAATTGAAGGAATTATTCACCGGTTATAATAACCGTATCTTGGATACCATTCTTGTCAAGCCACGAGTTAAAAACTCGGAATGAGATAGGACCAAACTCCAAAGGATCCACCGCCAAAATTAGTGGCGAGTGATCGAATAATTATCGAGGCAAGGCAAGCAAGCATGCGTCTGCCCCAATGTTTTCAGAACCGGGCCGGGGGTCGACCCAGTCACCTTACGGGGTCAAATGTCGGACCGGTCGGATCGGTTCGACCGGATTTAAGACCCGGATTACGTCAATTTTTTAACTTATTTATTAAAACAAAATATTTCTTACTAGTTCAAATATAAAATAAAATTTCATGTAAAAGAAACAAAAAAATATTATTAAAATATGAGGATAGTCATGATAGCTGTCAACTAATTTAATATATTAATGTCAAATCAACCTTTTTAACTTTTGCTTTTCTTGTTCACGGCAAACTTCTACAAAGACATAAGGGTGAAGGGAGTGGTGCGGTGAACACCGCGGCAAACTGGTTTGCCGATCGGCAACACCGGCGCCGTCCCATTTTACCGCTCGGCAAAATGATGAAATCGGCTAAGCATTACCGATCGACAAAGAAGAGAGAGAGGGGAGGCAACAATGATTGGAACAATGATTGGAGCATGTTTGGAGCAGGAGGAGGTGCTACGCCGACTGGTGGCGGTGGTTTCCGGTGGCGGTGGTGGTGTTGCTACGGCGGTGGTGAACAGGAGGTGGTGGAACCGGTGGTGGTGGTGGCGGTGGAACCGGTGGTGGTGGTGGTGGAACCGGTGGTGGTGGTGGTGAAACCAGTGGTGGTGGCGGTGAAACCGGTGGTGGTGGTGGTGAAGGGGTGTTTAAAGATAAAAAAATAAAAAAAGTTTGTCACTTTCAAGTGTCTACACCACTGCTAACACTTTTCACCAAAGTTTAAACTCTTCACACTTGCTGACATGGCACACTCTGATTGGTCCATTTTAAAGTTTGCCACTTTCACCTGTTTAACCACTCCCTTCACCCTAATTTTACTTTTCTTTGAAACATTATCTTCTTTCTCTCTTTATTCATAGAACAAACCATCTCCAACTCAATTATTTTTTCTCTAGCAAACTTTATTAGAATACAACACATCGTCGGAGTTCGACCCACCCATTGTTAGGACCGAGACAAACGCTCGCCCTTCTGCTGATGAAGAAGATATGAACAAGAAGGGCTAATTTCATCATGGACCGGCCCGACCCACTGACTATGACCCACAGGCCCGACCGCCCGGCTGCCGGCCTGACCGCCGGCCCAATGTTGAAGCGGCTCAAACAAGTGAACCGGCCCGCTCTTGTCTCCGGGTCCCGGCCGGACCGGTTCGACCGGCCGGTCCGGTCCGGGTTTAAAAACATTGGTCTGCCCATTATTCCATGAACCCGTGACAAATAAAAAATTTGTCGATTTTACTTAATTTGGGTTTAGTTCCCTTACCTTTGCAAAAAGTGAATTTCCTACCATTCATTGCGTTGTGAAGATCCGTTGCACAAATAAAGGCATTAAAATCTTTCGCAACATGTGGTTTGAAAGCGGAGTTTTTCCTCCTACCTAATAAATAAAAAATAATTGTCTAAATAATAGGTTTAAGCACCCCTTTTAAGTTTTAGGGGGTGTTTGGGATTGCTTATTTTAGTCAACTTATTGACTTTTTGAAATGTTAAATGGTGTTTGGTATTATGAGTGTATCCAAGAGGAAAAGTTATAAGGAGTTTTGAAAAGTGGCTTCATTGTGACTTATTAACTTTTTAAAAAGTCATAAGAAGTTTTCATAAGTAATCACAAACACCTTGTCAAATAAGGTTGGTCTAAGGCTATAGGGTGTGGTCATGACCGAGTTTTTTTTTCCCATAGTGGTGGTGGGAAAAATATTTACCAAAATAGTGTTGATACAAAAATATTTACCAAAATAGTGTTTTTAAGGTTTGTTTCTTTTTCACTCCTAACCTTATTGGATAAATCCAATTCTTTAAATAATTATTGATTTAATCATGGTATTAGATCTCTCACTGACCTATTTATTATCAAGTATCTTACCAAAAAAATTTAATTTTTTTTAAATATTTTTTTTATAAAAACTTCATTTAAAAAAAACTTATTCTAAAAATCTTTATTTAATACTTTAAAAATCTAAAAGTCTATATTTAATACAATAACTGTAATCCTAAGAACTCCAGTTATACACTAAAATTGTGTATTTGATTAAAAAAACTGAAAATCGCTCAAATCTATATACGTATATTGTTGAAACTCCTTTCGATTATGTTATTTATATACATAACACAGTGTAGTAACTTACTTTTTTATACCTTAGTTTATACTTTTTTTAATAATCCATTCCGTTGTATGCATATTTTTTTAAATATAGTTCTCGAATAAACAAATAAATTGGAAGGTTCAGTTACCTCATTCGTTAATACATGTGATAAAGAAAACAATCCTTTTTTTCATAATAAAATTTAAGAGGGTATAACTGAGATTTTTTAAAACAAACAGTAAATACAAATTTTTACAACAAATTCTATTTTTTCCAAGTAGGTTTTAGTAAAAAAAAGGTTTTTTTTTTAAGTGGGTTATTCGAACCTACTAACTCCTAGGTGTGTTGTGACACGAAATACATATCTTTAACTAATGCATTTAGTTTGAGAGAAAAATATATATATCCAAGTATCGTTTTATTTATATAAAGAAAATATAAGCTAGGGGAACTATAACAATGGTCCGTTATTTTAAGTTTTTAGATTTAGTATATTTTCGGTTTTTTAATAAATATTTAATTATCGGGTTATAACTAAAGTTAGTCGAACCATACGAAGGTTTTTTATCAACTACATAAATTTAGAATTTTAAAACAAGTGTTTTTAAGTAGATTTTATTAAAAAAAATATAGTTTTCTTTAAGATTCTTAAAAAAAACTTATGAGAGAGATCAAATACTAGGGTAAATCAATAATTGTTTTAATGAATTGGATTAATCCAATGAGATTAGGAGTGAGAAACAAATAAATCTTTAAAAACACCATTTTGGTAAATATTTTTCTAACAACACTATTTTGGTAAATACTTTTTCCACCAACACTAATATGGGAAAAAAAAACTCGGTCATGACCCTTAAGACCACCATTACCCTTCATGTAAGCACTATGTCACTCAACTCTCATCCAGCATCCGATGTGGTCACGACCCAAACCACCATCCTCATTTTTTTAAAATGTATTTTGTGTAAAGTATATTTAACTAACTAGGTTAATGCCCGCGTAATACGCGGGCTTTAACCAAAACAATATTATTTACATTGAAATGAAATTTTCTGTACAAACACATATATTGGAAAAAATAAACAGAAAATTATTCAATCTCGGAAAAAACTTCCTTGTATACTATATATGAAGATTGTCAATGCTTACAAAACTACCTAAGAGTGATCACATCTTTCAAATAGAAAAACAAATTTTTATTGCGAAAATATGAAGATTGTGAATGGTTAGAAGAATCGATAGCTAATTTATACAAAAGAATATCATCTAACTATTGTATAAATCAAGAACGTAACATTATAAACATAAGAAAACATTAACCTAGCCGGAAGTTAAAAATGGTCATATCAGAAAAACAAAAGTACTTGATAAACTATTGTAAACATATATAAAGACAATGATAATAACATCAAAAAGTAACATCAAAAATGGTCATATCAGAAAAACAAAAGTACTTGTTCGGTGTAGGTGACCGGACTGTTCCTACTGGTAGGCTTGTTGATTTCTTATACAAAGTAAGAAAATCATTAACAACATGAATTTTAAAAATCAAAAAATTTAATGCAAATTAAAAAGCACTATTGTTTGGATATAATTAATTAACTACCTTACTGAAAGAGAGATTTTCTTCAGGAATATAAATGTTATCATCCTCCTCTATGTCCTGGAAAACATCATTATGAAAACAAATAAAAGACGGGTAAAATGGATACAAAATGTAATAGTTAATAGATATGCACCTTCAAAAGCGTTCCCAAGTAATCAGCCTTAGAGATCTCCAACAAATCATCATCATCGGATTCAACCTTCTTGCTCAACCTTATTTCTATCTCGTCTCGAGACATCATGAAAAAACCTAACGTAAATGGTTCAGAAATCAAGAATTTCTATAATCGTACAGTTATTATAACTAACTTTAATGGTTCGGAATCTAACTGTTCTTATAACAGTATTTAACAAATTTTAACTGAATCATTCAATATCAAATCGTCACTGTCCGTTTTTTACTACATTAAGATCGGAAAATACACACATGTTGAACAGAGCATAAGAAAAATAAACTCAAAAGACTAAATCTTTAACCTTTAAACAGTCAATATTAGTAACACATTAGTATAACCGGATTATCTCTCAAATACATCAATGTAGTGTTAAATCAACGATTCGAAGTGATTAACTCAAAGATAATGTTAAAACTAAAGAAAGATTACTGTTATTACTTGAAAATAAGGATTTAAACATCAACGATTGAAACTGATTAAATCCAATTTCATGATAAAAGTAAAGAATGATGACTATCGCAAACCTGTTAATGACAATTCCGACAACAAAATCGGCGCCGATTGTTGTTCCGACGAAGGTTCCGGCGAAATTTTGGAGCCCTAGATATTGTCTTCAAAGAGTTAGAATGATGATTTGAGAGATGATATGATATAATAGCATGTATGTAATGATACAATCTATTGAATCAACCGTCATTTTAGAATTTTACATTTACACCTCCTTTAATTTCAAATGTGACAAAATTGAGAATAATCTAACCATCACTTACAACAACACCATTCTATTTACTAAATCTTTATATAATTTTAACCAAGTGTGAAATTATAAATACATATTTAAGAGAAGTTGTAAACTGTTAAATGTTTTTTAATTAACCAAAAGTTTTCTGTAACATCTCAACTGATTTCCAACTTATCAACCGTGAATACTTACGGGTTGTTAATGTATCTTTAATATAGAAAAAAAATATATACATATATATTTATAATCTAAGTTTGCATGATAGATAAGGAGGATTAGTAAACGATAAGTACGTGTGTATGAGTATAAAGTGATAAAATGTAATACTAAGAAAAAAGAAAGTTTTTTTTATTCTTTTTATATCATATGATAGAAAATGCTAAACAATTTAAGCAACATCTTATTCATTAACTTCTTCTTTAACCTCTACTTTAACACGTGCAAGACGTCCTTCAGGAATACGGACCAAATCTTCTGTGCCTCTAAAAACCATCATATACAATGTTGACTCCGAAATCATGTCAAATATAATATAGTGTTGGTCTTGAATTTCATGTTTTCTTTAATTTGATTCCATCCGGTAGTCATATAAAAATTTTGACCATGTTTCTCCATAAAAACCAACCATGTACAGTTAGGATAAGCAGTTATAGTAACATGGTTGGTAGGTATTATGTTCTTCAACTTATGATGGACAAAAACTCTATCGATAAGCTGCAAGTAAAAAAAATTATATTAAAAAAAGTTTTATAAACTTAGTAAAACACTATTATAGTACAAACATAAAACAAATGAATTACCAAATGATCTTTATGTTCAGATAACTGTGATGTTTGGCAATATAAGAAATCATTTTGAGCAAGTGCCAAATCTTGATAGAAGT
Organism: Helianthus tuberosus; assembly: GCA_030545235.1. NCBI lineage: Eukaryota > Viridiplantae > Streptophyta > Magnoliopsida > Asterales > Asteraceae > Helianthus > Helianthus tuberosus. The sequence goes on from CM060368.1 coordinate 25,299,468, forward strand.
ATATCAGGCGAAAACTAAGACGACCTTCGTACTGAAATAAAAGCAATGACTTATTTGGTAATAGAAGTGATTGTATAATGTTGAACCATCCGTCGTGAAAAAAATATGAAGAGCCTGCTTTCCTAACTCTGACACTAAAAACTCTTCGATCAGTGATAATGATTTTAACCATCCCATCAGGAGGTAACTTGTAATCAGCTACCCAATTGTGGTAATTCCTTGGTAAAATCTGTATATAAACTAAAAAATAAAAACAACATATTATTAAAAAAAATAAACTTGAAGATAACATGAACATACCCGAGACTTCATCTTGTTGTCTGATAGATAAACTAAAAAACAATTTAGCAAATCCATTGATATATGAAATTTGAAGAGGATGAAGATGATTATGTATTATGTATATTTATAAGACAAGGTTATTGAAGATTATAGTAATAGTCTGAATTATGGAAACATTATTTGTCTATTTTGTGCAAAAATATATTATGATTACATAAAAAAAAGATATAATAGTAAACTTTATTGCTTTCAAACTGTATATATATATATATATAGATTTATAAACATTCTTAGAAAATATGTGTAATAAAGTTTGATTATGTATTACATAATTCCCATAACAATAATTATAGTAAAACCGATTACATCTATAATTAAATTGAGTTTTTTAAATCAACTAAAAATTGTGTTTTAGTTACTAATTTTTATATGATTTTGAGTTTCCAAAGTTAGATTATGTCTTATACTTTTAGTAACGTTTTAAAATATAAATAAATTTAATGACAAAATTTAAAGACTGTATTTAAATTTAGTTTTAAAAAAACGGATTTTTTTTTTAAAATGAAAACGTTAAGAATTATTTAAAATTAGTATTTAATATTTGTTATATATTTATAAACAATCTTAGAAAATATATAAAATAAAGTTTATATATGTATTACATAATTTTCATAACAATAATAATTATAATAAACCGATTACATCTATAATTAAATTTTGTTTTTAAAATCAACTAAAAATTGTGTTTTAGTTACTAATTTTTATATGATTTTGAGTTTCCAAAGTTAGATTATGTCTTATACTTTTAGTAACGTTTTAAAATATAAAGAAATTCAATGACAAAAATTAAAGAGTATATTTAAATTTAGAAATAAAAAAACGGAATGTCTTTTTTTTGGAAACAAAAATTCAATAAACGAAACAAATTACCAACACAATTGTTATTCGAATAAAAAACCGAACCACAAAATCTAGATGTTCGGATAAAGCAACCACACACGTCAAAACAATTGTCAATAAAAAATAAATACACAAATATCCAAATAGGGAAAAAATTATTCGATGATATAATTGTCCAAATATGGAAAAAATTATTCGGAATTTGAAGCAATGTATCGACAGCATCAAACACCTCATGCCCAATATCGCCTTTAAGCATTTTTTACGACGACTGGAAAGAAACATAATCAACATCATAAACGACTGGTACCCACAATTGCGCTTCAAGACACCTTTGCACATTGTATCCGAATTAGTATCCTTCTGATCAAATGATGTTTTAAAGCAAATTTGAAAAACACTACATCAGGGGGTTACATCGCATCTCATTTTGGATATAGAAACCTAAAAAAAATTATTTATAAATATACATTTAACAAATCATGAATAAACGTTAAATCATATATTAACTAAATTGATAGTAAACCTTACTGGGAGATTAGACTTTACATTCGGAATCGGTTAGTTCAACATTGACGGCTTCCTCATCATAGTGACTATGCCGATACAGTTCTGGACACGTATGGCAAGCCTAATCCTGCATAATAGAGTGACAATACCAAAGAAGAAGTTATTCAAAGATTGTTAAATGCGTAAGTTAGGTAAATAACATTACCCTGTTAAAAGCAAGTTGGTAATCAACGGTAGCTCCGTACTTATCACCCTGAAATTGAACTCATTAAAACAGAAATACCTCATAATATTAAATTTCACAACACAAACGGATACCTTATAACTAATTGGATTGTGCAAGAGGTGTTTTCATAAGTGTGAAGAGTTTCCTAAGGCTATCGGAATTCCCTTCGCTTGTCGGAAATATGCTACAGTCAGGCTCAGAGTTTACACAAAAATGAAAGCGCCATGGCTGCAAGGGAGGTTGCAGATGAATATCTACCATCCTTCAACCCTGGGAAGCCAAGGTGCCATAATCAACAATATTTAATCAGAACTTCAAACTCATCATAGCCTTGACTAAAACTCTAAAATAGAAAAGGGGGAACAGAAAAAACAAAGAAGGAAGGACACAAGGAGGATCAAACCACAGTAATCGTGTCTGTATCATCTCTGTTCTAGGCCATACCCTTTTCTATTCATCATCTGTAGGTGAAAATCAAAATCATATAAACAAACAAAATGATATCAGCTTTTAAAACCCTAACAAAATGAAATCGTGTGTCAAAAAACAATAACAATCAGAGAATCTAAAATAGATATTCAACTAACATTCATTCATTCTTCTCAATACGGTTATTTTGTGAGAATGGAGAGAGAGAGAGATGAGAGTGCGTATGATTGAATCCAATTGAATCCCCATCTGAGAGATACGCCACTTGTCAAATTATTTGAAGTTTTCCCACCTTAATCGATTTAATTTCAGTCAGGCTCAGAGTTTACACAAAAATGAAAGCACCATGGCTGAAAGGGAGGTTGCAGATGAATATCTACCATCCTTCAACCCTGCCAAGCAATAGTGCCATAATAAAAAATATTTAATCATAACTTCAAACTCATCATAGCCTTGACGAAAACTCTAAAATAGAAAAGGGGGAATAGAAGATACAAAGAAGGAAGGACACAAGGGTAATCAAAACCCAGTAATCGTGTCCGTATCATCTCAGTTCCAGGTCATACCCTTTTCAATTAATCATCTGAAGGTAAAAATCAAAATCATATAAACAAACAACATGATATCAATAGGCTACCATAATCCAACCAACAGAGATTAAAACATAACATACATCAAAGTGCATCAAATAACACTTCAAACATACAAAACGGTTCAGATATAAACTCTTGGTAATATGAGGATTCCAACTAAAAAATCAGAATATACAACTGAAAATCCCTAACACACAAAACATATATACACAAACTTCAAAAACGCCAATTATAAACCCTAACAAAGAAACGGTAAACAAAAACCACTTGTCACACCCCGATTTCCACATGTCACCGGTGGGCCCGGTGGGGGAGTATCGTGACGTGGTTGGCAACATATTAGTCAAACAACACAATTATATAAATGCACAGCAGAAGCAATTTAAAAGATATAATACAACCGAATTTATTATTGTAATATCAAATGTCACAATATTCGGAAGTTTATCCACAGACGGATCGAAAAAAAAATAGAAGCAATAGTTCAACAGACTTTGACATCTAGAGCTTGCGAGACTTGAGTAATAATGCCTGGAGTAGCCAGCCTATTTCGTCTAGCACCTGCACTTAACCTTTTTGGAAAATACGTCAGTTTATACTGGTAAATACAACTCAACTGACTCATTTAGAAAAGAGTTTAAAAATTGATTTGAATGCACTTCAGCACAAATATCTTTATAACTTGGGACAATTATTTGTATATAATCTTGTATACAGATTTATTTATTTGCCGTCCATTAGCACCGGTTAGAAGAGCCGGTTTAAGTTAACTGACACGCCACAGGTATAGTGCCCACATGGTTGATTCCTTTAGTGGATTACCAGTTTTTACATAATACATCTATCAGGTGTACGCCTACACCCCGTGCTTAGGTCGTGGCCATTTCCTAAAATGATGCCAAGGATATCCGGGACATGGTCATTTAACCCCCAAGGTCCATACATCAAATAATACAGAATAAAGCGGGTTATGTAATTACATTAATCACAATCCGATTTAAATGACTACATACCCGACCAAGCGGTACTTTTATAGTACCGTACCCCAAGCCCGTATAGGGAAAATAAGTTAAGAGTATTTACCTGAGCAAAGTATCAATCAAATACAGCAAAATGCAAGTACTTTTATTGGGCTCCTAATCTGGAACGAAGGTTTATAATAACCTATTAGATTTCTAACGGGTCCTTAATTTAGCCTTAGCTTAGACCGGTTAGTTTCAATGATACGGTTCGTACGCACTATTGCGCGAAGACCGGATAGAATGTGATTTAGACCCAACAAGTTTGGAGACTTGTTTAATATGGGTATTTCATACACACTCTGGATTTTGAGATAAAACCGATAAGGTTTGGCTCGTTTAGGCTAATATGGGTATTTCATACACACTCTGGATTTTGAGATAAAACCGATAAGGTTTGGCCCGTTTAGGCTAGTTTATGTAAACTAGTTACATAAACCGAACCGAACGCGTAAAAAGCGTAACGGGTATTCATACGAGCCATTTACAGGTTTCCTAAGTTAATATGCTTCATATATGTTGTGACATCAGTAAGTTGTCTTTCATTATGCCCGTAACGAGTTTAAACACAAACTTTGCCCCTTAGGGGTAGTTTGGTCATTTAAAAGTTTATAAAAGAGTTTAAGTATTTATCTGAGTTACAGGTCTGATGTAATCAGCAAAAATACTTATTTTACCATGTTATAACAGTAGAGTAAGGTATATATGTGAAATTTATCCATTATAACCAAACTAGGCCCCGTAGGGTATTTTGGTAATTTCACATAAGCCGAAAAGCTCAAAACTGAAGTCTGAGTTTCACAACCTTTGCTTACTGTTAAAATATTATAATTTGCCTCAAATATCAGTAGGTATCACCCTTGGTATGTTTAAAATAATTTTAGTACATACTATGCGTTAAAAACGCTTAAAAAGGCGATTAGAAGTAGTTTCCGGGTTCGATACTTAAATCTGATATTTTTATATTTCCAGAAGGCTTAAAATGATTTATTTATCATATGTGATCAGTAGCAAAAGGTTTGGAGTCGTTTAGATATGTAAAACTCATTTTATAGCCCGTAAGGGCAAAACCGACAATTACCGGATTAAGCCTACGACTATAAGTTATGCTCATCCTAAAATTTATTAAAAATCTTTAAAAATCCCAAAATAATATTTTACATCAGTGGGTAAAAATTTGGTATCAAAAAGTAGGCTTAACTAGGCTATACGCTAATTACGCCTTTTTATTAACATAAAGCTTTCAATTTACGATAATGAGCATAACTCTCAATCTACACCTCAAACCGATATCAAAATTTGCATACAAGTTTATATATCAGTAATTAAAGTTTCTACTCTTTTACATTTTCAAAAATCACGTTTTAAGTTGAAAAGGGCATAATGGTCAACATATGAGCAATTAACGGAATCATGCGTATTAATCGGTTAACTAATGAACCATAGTGTATAATCACAGAGGGTTATACTAGCATGTAACCTGGTCCAAATAAGGCTCTTAGGTATTTCTAAATCATACCAAAACGGGTCAAAACTGAAAGTCAAAGTATAAGTCAAATTGTGCGACTTTCGGTTCCGAACAGGGTCTAAACAGGAAATTATCGGGTTGAACATGTTTGGACATGTTCTTACACTTATTACCAAGTTATAACAATGATCAAACAGGTTGTATATGATCTACATTGCTAATTATGCATAAATTGTAATTTAAGTATCCTGTTGACTTTTTCTTAGCAAGTTTGACCCGACTTTTGACCTGGTTAGATTGGTAATCAGGGGGAACCCTTTTGAGGGTTTATTACCCACATAATTACCAACTTATAACTACTTTTAATTCGAGATTTGACTGAGCCATTATTAATTAATCTCGAAGTCAAACCGTAATTACGATGGTTTGACTTTTAGCTAAATAACAAAGCTAAACATAATTAAGGAAGGATTAGCAACTTACAAAGGTCCTAAGCTTGATTGGTGAGCATAATTAACCGTTACAGAGCTTCGGGTTTGTCAAAAGGTCACTCAGAGGTATAACTTAAACATGTTGACACATTTAGCCCCTGTAGTTTGTAATCTCTCACTTTTAGCTTCGTATGATCCATGATTTATTCGTTTGAAGGTATGAGCACCAAGTAGGGTTAATGTATATTATATTTATTCACTGTTGACATTTAGAATACGTATATCCACATACTTTCCATGATTGTCAACTTTAGTCCTTCTATAATATTTCTTTCACACGTTTAAACATTTGACACGTGTCTACACATTATAGGACGTGAATTTTCGAGGTGTTACATCCTCACCCCCTTAAAATAAATCTCGACCCGAGATTTACTGAAATAAGTAAGGGTACTTTTCTTTCATCGTGGATTCAACTTCCCACGTGTATTCGGGACCTCTTCGGGCATCCCATTTGACCTTTACAATAGGTACGTGCTTCCTTCGAAGCTTCTTTACCAGTCGATCTTCAATCGACAAAGGTTTTTCCACAAACTTCAAGCTCTCATCTATATGCACATCTGTATGCGGTATTATCAGTGACTAGTCAGCGAAACACTTTTTCAGATTGCAGATGTGGAACACATTGTGAATTCCACTGAGCTCTTCCGGTAAGTTTAATTTATAGGAAACTGACCCGACACGTTCGATAACCTCGAAAGGTCCTATGCATCTCGGGCTTAGCTTGCCTTTCTTACCAAATCGCATCACCCCCATCCAGGGAGACACTTTAAGCAACACTTTGTCACCTACTTCGAAGTGAAAAGCTTTACGCTTTGGATCTGCGTAACTCTTCTGCCTATCGCGGGCAGCTTTGAGACGGTAACGAATCTGGAAAATCTTGTCCGTCGTTTCAAAGACTATCTCTGGTCCTGACAATTGGACATCTCCAACATCCGCCCAACAAATAGGCGATCTACACTTTCTACCGTATAATGCCTCAAAAGGCGCAGCCTTAATGCTGGTATGGTAGCTATTGTTGTAGGAGAATTCGACTAATGGTAGATGCTTATCCCAACTACCACCCAAATCGATCGCACATGCACGTAGCATGTCTTCCAACGTTTGAATAGTACGCTCACTCTGACCGTCTGTCTGAGGATGGTAAGCTGTACTGAAATTCAAACGCGTGCCCAAAGATTGTTGGAAACTCTTCCAAAAATGTGACGTGTATCTAGTATCTCTGTCAGAGATAATAGACACATGTATGCCATGTAAGGCTACAATCTTATCAACGTATAACTGGGCTAACATGTCGGAGCTATAAGTCTCCTTGATGGGTAAGAAATGTGCTGACTTAGTCAGTCTGTCAACTATAACCCATACCGTATCATTTCCTTTCCTGGTCTTAGGTAACTTGGTAATAAAATCCATAGTTACCATTTCCCACTTCCACGTAGGAAGTTCAGGCTGTTGTAGCAAACCTGACGGTTTTTTATGCTCGGCTTTGACTTGCGCACAAGTCAAGCATTTAGCTACATGGGTGGCTACAGACTTTTTCAAGCCTATCCACCAATAATTTGCCTTTAGCATCTGGTACATCTTATCAGCTCCAGGATGAACGGAGTATTTGGAACTATTGGCTTCCTGGAGGATGACATCTCGAAGACCTCCATAAATTGGAACCCATATTCGTCCATTCAATCGTAAAATTCCGTCCTTGCTAAGAGTTAACTGCTCCTCAGTTACTCCTAACTTTTCATTAGGATAGTTAGCTTCCAACACAGCTTCCTTCTGTGCAGCTAACAACCTTTCAATCAAACTGTTCTTTATCTCCATGCGCTTGGCATTGATTCGGATGGGTTTCACCCTCTCCTTTCGACTCAAGGCATCGGCGACTACATTCGCCTTGCCGGGATGATATCTGATTTCACAATCATAATCATTCAAGGTCTCCATCCAACGGCGTTGCCTCATGTTTAATTCCTTCTGATTAAACAGATGTTGGAGGCTCTTATGACCAGAATAAATCACACACTTGACACCATATAGATAGTGCCTCCAAAGCTTTAGTGCGAGTACAACGGCACCCAGCTCCAAGTCATGGGAGGTGTAATTCTTTTCATGCACTTTCAATTGTTGTGGAGCGTAGGCAATAACTTTGCCTTTCTGCATAAGCACACACCCCATGCCAGTGTGCGAAGCATCACAATAAACCACAAATTCTTCTATTCCATCTGGCAATGTCAGTACTGGGGCGTTGCTCAACTTTTGCTTCAGAATATCAAAGGACTCTTGCTGCTTAGGGCCCCAAATGAACTTTACTTTCTTCTTAGTCAAGGCAGTTAGGGGTGCAGCAATCCTTGAAAAATTTTCAATGAAACGCCTGTAATATCCTGCCAATCCCAGGAAGCTACGAATCTCTGTAGGCATCTTTAGCTCTTGCCAGTTCATAGCTGCTTCAACCTTAGCAGGATCCACCTGGATACCACGCTCACTGACCACATGTCCAAGAAATTGGACTTCTCGAAGCCAAAATTCACACTTAGAGAATATGGCATAAAGTTTCTCCTGATGTAGAAGTTTGAGAATACATCGAAGGTGTTTCTCATGGTCAGCTTGGCTCTTAGAATAAATAAGAATGTCGTAGATGAAAACGATGACGAATTTATCTAAGTACGGCTTGCAAACGCGATTCATGAGATCCATGAACGCGGCAGGTGCATTAGTGAGCCCAAAAGGCATCACTAGGAACTCGTAATGACCATAACGAGTCCTAAATGCTGTTTTATGCACGTCTTCATCTCTAACCTTCAGTTGATGGTAGCCTGACCTCAAGTCAATCTTCGAAAAATAACTTGCTCCTTGCAACTGATCGAATAAATCGTCGATCCTAGGCAAAGGATACTTATTCTTTATTGTGACCTTGTTAAGCTCACGATAATCGATGCACAGCCGCATCGATCCATCCTTCTTCTTGACAAACAGGACTGGCGCTCCCCATGGAGACGAACTAGGTTTAATGAAACCTTTAGCTAGCAGTTCGTCCAGTTGTGTCCTCAATTCCTTCATTTCTGTGGGCGCCAACCTATAAGGTGCTCTAGCAACTGGGGCTGCTCCGGGGATGATATCAATTCTGAATTCGACTTGTCTATCTGGTGGCAAACCAGGTAGATCTTCAGGGTATTCAGAAATGACAGGGATGTCTTCAATCTTCGGTTTCGGCTCATCAAAAATCACTTGTGCCATGTAGATGACACAACCCTTCTTTAAACACTTGGAAGCCTTGAGCATAGTCACTTACTCAGGCAGCCAATATTGGGTATCTCCCCGAATGGTAAGTGATTCACCAGACGGAGTCTTTATCACCACTTGCTTTTTGTTACAGACAATTTGGGCCTAGTTATGAGACAACCAGTCCATGCCCAAAACTATGTCAAAACCGGACAACTTAAAGGGAAGTAGAGATAGAGGAAAAGAGTGGTCCTTAATGGATATAACACATCCCTCTAACACAGTTGAGACGGTTTCTATGGTGCCATCTGCTAACTCCACCTCATAATCCACACTTAAGGTTTTGACAGGTAAATTCAGCAATTCACAAAACTTATTATCTACGAACGACTTATCAGCGCCTGAATCAAAAAGTACTCTTGCAAAGACATCGTTTACAAGGAAAGTACCTGTAATAACGTTGTCGTCTAGGACCGCTTCTTTGGCATCCAATCGAAAGACTCTAGCATTAGTCTTCTTAGCCTCTTCAGGCTTCTTGGCATACTTAGGGCAGTTGGTCTTTATGTGCCCTTTCTCATTGCAGTTGTAGCATGTGGCATCTTTTATCTTCTTGCACTCTATCGTCTTGTGCTCTTTAGATTTGCATATCCCACATGCAGGTGCTCCTGAATTAGAATTGGACTCAAGTCTGCACTTTCCAAAGTGGCGTTTCTGGCAAATCGTGCACTTTGGCTTTTCCTCTGTTCGCTGACTGTTCCTTCCAGACCCAGACTTCTTAGAGTCGGTGTTTCCCTTGTGCTTCTTCTCTGACCCTCGTGAGTTATCATCCTCACGCTTCCTCTTACTTTCTTCAGATTTCTTTAGCGATATCAACCTGACCGCATCTAGAGTAAGGGATAAAGATAGATCAGCTGCCGACCTAAACGTAGCAGGTCTTGAAGCCTTAACACTGGCCTTGATTTCTGGGGCTAAACCCCCAATGAAGCGAGCAATTCGCTTGGGCTCTGGTGTTACAAGGTAAGGAACCAGTCTGGACAGGGTATTGAAACTGTTGAGGTAAGCTTGAAAGTCTAAGTTTGTCATCACCAATGATAAGAAATCAGATTCAATTCCTTCGACCTCATGTTGAGGGCAGTAGTTTTCCATAATGAGGGTAACAAAATGCTCCCATGACATGTTGTAGAGTAGGATCTTCCCAGCAGCTTGAATGAGAGACCTCCACCAAGCTAGTGCCTCTCATTTGAATGATTGGGATACATACTTTACTACATCCCTTTCAGCACAACCGCTGATGTCCACCACCGTGTCCATTTCTTCCAACCAGATCATACAATCTACTGCTCCTTTCTCCCCAGTGAAATCTCGGGGTTTACAGGAAACAAAGTACTTATAGGTACAAGACTTGGTACGTGGTTCATTATCGAACGCTATCTTCTTGGATGGAACACTGTGTTCATTTGATGAATGTCGGTCATCATCCTTCTTTGGCCCTTCATTCTTAGAGGGCGGCTTGTTATGAGGCTCTGAATGAGTTTTAGGGACATACATAGAGTGGGGTATAGATGAGGCTCGACTATGCGTCCCACTATACTCCTTAAATTGTTCTTCTACAGCTTTAGATACAGCTGTGTCAATTAGTGAACGAAGGTCTCCTTTGGTTATATTAATCCGATCATTATCATCGCGGTTTTCCAAAGGATGACTGTTTATCTCGTAAGAGTTAGCCACGTAGTCTTAGTTGCTACAAAAGAAGATAAGGGCAAGGTTTATTTAGAAGCCCTTACAGTACTATCGTTCTTAAACGATTTATTAATCATGCTTTTAATACACATTTTAGTTAATTTGTTAAATATAAAAATTGTTCAGGATCTTTATCATAATCCTAAATTATAAGTTAATAATAGCACAAAAGGCCTAGTCACGTAGACAAGTTTAATTTATAAGCCATGATTTCAGAGAATCGAGGGATTAAGGTTTGAATCAAAGTTCATTACCTTTTCTTGACAGGGAGTTGTAGGCTACCACTGTCTTTAGTCTCAGAGGACGTTAATCATAGCCCGTGGGCACTTCATCCATGAGGGATGATTATATAAATAAGGGGATTTAGAATAACCCAATTAAAAATGACTTATGTGATTTTCATCGTATCACACTTTGTCGAGCATGTTAATATGCTTTCAGATGTTTAACAAAAATTTGAATCTCTTAAATAGGTTCTACCATCTTGGCCATGTCTATAATGACATTTAGGCTAGGTTTTACTCTTTAGATTCTTTCTAATAATTAACTCAGAACAATCCTTAATTGGAATGTTAACGAGGATCTGAATCTAATTGGGGAACTACCATCTTGGCCCTGCCTTAAAATGACACATGAGCTAGGTCTTGTCCTTTTTAGATTTTGCCATTTTATTATAACGGTAGATCTTATAATATAGGAATGATATTTTAAACATAATCATTCCTTTAAATTTAAACAAGTATATGGTTGCCCTAAACGAGACTTAAAAAAATGACTTGCCCATGCAAAGGCTAATCAGAAAGATAATCAAGGGAGTAATTAAAAGACAATGAAACAAATTGGAATTTGTCCTATGTTCTTGTCTAGACTCAAGAATGTGCAACTGTGTAGCTGAGATTAAACGCAAAAGGCTAGCGTTTAATTCACTCAGTGTTGGCTCTGATACCAACCTGTCACACCCCGATTTCCACGTGTCACCGGTGGGCCCGGTGGGGAAGTATCGTGACGTGGTTGGCAACATAATAGTCAAACAACACAATTATATAAATGCACAGCGGAAGCAATTTAAAAGATATAATAAAACCGAATTTATTATTGTAATATCAAATGTCACAATATTCGGAAGTTTATCCACAGACGGATCGAAAATAAAATAAAAGCAATAGTTCAACGGACTTTGACATCTAGAGCTTGCGAGACTTGAGTAATGATGCCTGGATTAGCCAGCCTATTTCGTTTAGCACCTGCACTTAACCTTTTTGGAAAATACGTCAGTTTACACTGGTAAATACAACTCAACTGACTCATTTAGAAAAGAGTTTAAAAATTGATTTGAATGCACTTCGGCAAAAATATCTTTATAACTTGGGACAATTATTTGTATATAATCTTGTATACAAATTTATTTATTTGCCTTCCATTAGCACCGGTTAGAAGAGCCGGTTTAAGTTAACTGACACGCCACAGGTATAGTGCCCACAAGGTTGATTCCTTTAGTGGATTACCAGTTTTTACATAATGCATCTGTCAGGTGTACGCCTACACCCCGTGCTTAGGTCGTGGCCATTTCGTAAAATGATGCCAAGGATATCCGGGACATGGTCATTTAACCCCCAAGGTCCATACATCAAATAATACAGAATAAAGCGGGTTATGTAAATACATTAATCACAATCCGATTTAAATGACTACATACCCGACCAAGCGGTACTTTTATAGTACCGTACCCCAAGCCCGTATAGGGAAAATAAGTTAACAGTATTTACCTGAGCAAAGTATCAATCAAATACAGCAAAATGCAAGTACTTTTACTGGGCTCCTAATCTGGAACGAAGGTTTATAATAACCTTTTAGATTTCTAACGGGTCCTTAATTTAGCCTTAGCTTAGACCGGTTAGTTTCAATGATACGGTTCGTACGCACTATTACGCGAAGACTAGATAGAATGTGATTTAGACCCAACAAGTTTGGAGACTTGTTTAATATGGGTATTTCATACACACTCTGGATTTTCTGATAAAACCGATAAGGTTTGGTCTGTTTAGGCTAGTTTATGTAAACTAGTTACATAAACCGAACCGAATGCGTAAAAAGCGTAACGGGTATTCATATGAGCCATTTACAGGTTTACTAAGTTAATATGCTTCATATATGTTGTGACATCAGTAAGTTGTCTTTCTTTATGCCCGTAACGAGTTTAAACACAAACTATGCCCCTTAGGGGTAGTTTGGTCATTTAAAAGTTTATAAAAGAGTTTAAGTATTTATCTGAGTTACAGGTCTGATGTAATCAGAAAAAATACTTATTTTACCATGTTATAACAGTAGAGTAAAGTATATATGTGAAATTTATCCATTATAACCAAACTAGGCCCCGTAGGGTATATTGGTAATTTCACATAAGCCGAAAAGCTCAAAACTGAAGTCTGAGTTTCACAACCTTTGCTTACTGTTAAAATATTATAATTTGCCTCAAATATCAGTAGGTATCACCCTTGGTATGTTTAAAATAATTTTAGTACATACTATGCGTTAAAAACGCTTAAAAAGGCGATTAGAAGTAGTTTCCGGGCTCGATACTTAAATCTGATATTTTTTTATATTTCCAGAAGGCTTAAAATGATTTATTTATCATATGTGATCAGTAGCAAAAGGTTTGGAGTCGTTTGGATATGTAAAACTCATTTTATAGCCCGTAAGGGCAAAACCGACAATTACCGGATTAAGCCTACGACTATAAGTTATGCTCATCCTAAAATTTATTAAAAATCTTTAAAAATCCCAAAATAATATTTTACATCAGTGGGTAAAATATTTGGTATCAAAAAGTAGGCTTAACTAGGCTATACGCTAATTACGCCGTTTTATTAACATAAAGCTTTCAATTTGCGCTAATGAGCATAACTCTCAATCTACACCTCAAACCGATATCAAACTTTGCATACAAGTTTATATATCAGTAATTAAAGTTTCTACTCTTTTACATTTTCAAAAATCACGTTTTAAGGTGAAAAGGGCATAATGGTCAACATATGAGCAATTAACGGAATCATGCGTATTAATCGGTTAACTAATGAACCATAGTGTATAATCACAGAGGGTTATACTAGCATGTAACCTGGTCCAAATAAGGCTCTTAGGTATTTCTAAATCATACCAAAACGGGTCAGAACTGAAAGTCAAAGTATAAGTCAAACTATGCGACTTTCGGTTCCGAACCGGGTCTAAACAGGAAATGGTCGGGTTGAACATGTTTGGACATGTTCTTACACTTATTACCAAGTTATAACAATGATCAAATAGGTTGTATATGATCTACATTGCTAATTATGCATAAATTGTAATTTAAGTATCCTGTTGACTTTTTCTTAGCAAGTTTGACCCGACTTTTGACCTGGTTAGAGTGGTAATCAGGGGGAACCCTTTTGAGGGTTTATTACCCACATAATTACCAACTTATAACTACTTTTAATTCGAGATTTGACTGAGCCATTATTAATTAATCTCGAAGTTAAACCGTAATTACGATGGTTTGACTTTTAGCTAAATAACTAAGCTAAACATAATTAAGGAAGGATTAGCAACTTACAAAGGTCCTAAGCTTGATCGGTGATCACTTGAGAGTTTCTTAGAGCTCCAGAATTGATCAGATTGCTTGAAGGAAGGTGTGAAGAATGAGTTGCAAGATCATGGCCTTTTATAGTGTTTAATCCACCGTAAGACGTTGACACTTGGGTCTACCACTCTCCACAACTGATCAACACATGTTCCTAGTGCTTAGGGGGTGTCTAGGGGTCAAGAGAAGTGTGGAAAATCGAATGAGATCGATCAGATTGCACTCAGCAGGCAAAAACCCAAATAATTCGAAGCTGGGCACCCCTAGCGTGACGCTAGGCCCCCCTCGCGTCGCGCTAGGCCCCTTCTGCACAAAATCCATATTTTAGATTTTTGCGATTTGATCCTTGTCTCTTCAAAATTCGATTAGGCACTTGTTTCTTGCATTAAGAACCCTCATATTTGACCTATACGGGCTTTAAAACATATACCCACTTTGTTAAGTCCCCGGTTAACTTTATTGTTACCCGAAAAGTCCTAACTTTCAACGTTTACGCTTTAACCCTTCGCACACGAATTCGATCATAACTTTCTCATACGTTAACAAAACTTTACGAAATTTAAACCGTGTATTCTAGTGAGCATAATTAACCGTTACAGAGCTTCGGGTTTGTCAAAAGGTCACTCAGAGGTATAACTTAAACATGTTGACACATTTAGCCCCTGTAGTTTGTAATCTCTCACTTTTAGCTTCGTATGATCCATGATTTATTCGTTTGAAGGTATGAGCACCAAGTAGGGTTAATGTATATTATATTTATTCACTGTTGACATTTAGAATACGTATATCCACATACTTTCCATGATTGTCAACTTTAGTCCTTCTATAATATTTCTTTCACACGTTTAAACATTTGACACGTGTCTACACATTATAGGACGTGAATTTTCGAGGTGTTACACCACATCAAATTGGAACAGTTCGAAAAAATACCGTCTGTGATGAATTTTGTGAATTCAATTCGCTCGTCGAAAAGATGCTACAGTCAGGCTCAGAGATTACAAAAAAATGAAAGCACCATGGCTGCAAGGGAGGTTGCAGATGAATGTCTACCATCCTTCAACCCTGCCAAGCCAAGGTTCCATATTCAACAATATTTAATCAGAACTTCAAACTCATCACAGCCTTGATGAAAACTCTAAAATAGAAAAGGGGGAACAGAAGAAACAAAGAAGGAATGACACAAGGGTAATCAAGCCACAGTAATCTTGTCCGTATCATCTGAGTTCTAGGCTATACCCTTTTCTATTCATCATCTTAAAGTGAAACTGAAAATCATATAAACAAACAACATGATATCAGCTTTTATATAAACAGAGATTCCAAAATCGATATTCAAACAACATTCATTCACTAAATCAATACATAACAAAACCATCGAGGATTTGATTTCCTGCAAAATTAGCTCTAATTCAGTTACTGCATCGAATAAAACTTCAAACATAAAAAATAAAACTTCAAACATAAAAAACAGTTACTAATTAACAGAATATAAACTCTTCATGATATGAGGAACAGAATTGAAAAACCAACATATTCAATTGAAAAACCCCAATAGACAAAACATATATACACCAACTGTTCAATCAATAAGATGATGAAGAAAATATCGGAATAATTACCGTTCAAAGAAACCCTTACAGACCAGCAAATCCGTATAAGAAATCGATCTTCAAATCATATAAACAAACAACATCATATCGGCTTTTAAAACCCTAAGAAAAAAGGAATAAGCTAATCGATCTTCAAATCATGTACAATAAATTCATACATCATCACATAACAGTCAATACATACCAAATCAAAGTAAAACAAACCATTCAAACAGATTCGATCAATAAGATGATGAAGAAGATATCGGAATCATTACCGTCGATGATGATGACTGTTGAATATTTGAAGATTGATTAAACCTCGTTGCACAGGATCGATTGAGAACGCAGGAATAAGAATCGCCTATTAGGGTTTCTTTGAACGATTTGAGATAATGAGAGAGAGAGATGAGAGTGCGTATGTGAGAAGCCAATTGAATCCCCATCAGAGAGCAATGCCACTTGTCACATTATTTGAGTTTTGCCATGTCATTGCTTATGTGGAATCTTAGGTGGCTTGCACCATTGGGTGACATGTGTCCCCCAATGGTTTGCTTTATTAGAGATATAGATTAAGGAAAAGGGGTGCATGGTTGCAATGGTTTAATCCATGCGAACCATATTGGTTCCCTAACGAGGGTGATGTAGCACATCATCCACCGTCCTAGATGGCAATCCATGACTCATCTCATACCCTCCATACCCCCTTTTTTTATAGGTGAACTTCACAACAGACGGCAAATTCACACCCACAAATTGCAGGCCCGCCACCCCACTCGTTACCAGGACTATGTTGTCTTAACCGGGCCCACGTCTGGCCGAGTGTGGCTTGGCTATCCCCGAGAAAATTTCCAGCCTCCTGCCACTTGACAGGAGTTGCACCCTCCACAAGATCCGACCCTCTGGAGTATACGCACTGTAATAGAAAACTCGGGTTGGGCTCGGGATCGAACCGGTGACCTCTCGGCCCCCTGCGCTCTATCCTTTATTGCCTCTACCACATTGCCTCTACCAGTGAGACAGTCTCAGTGGTAGAGACAATGAAGGATAGAGCGCAGGGGGCCGAGAGGTAATGTTTGTTACAACTAAAATTGACAAGCATATTATTTACATTTATAATTGTGAACATTACTTTCATTAAATTTATTGTTTACTTCTAATTTTTCATTTTTATTATTACCGAATATAAACATAGTTTCAAAAACAAAAATTAACTTAAGAATTAATAATTAGGGTGGAGATACAATAGAAAGTTTATTTGGCTAGGAAGGCTAGGATGTGATCTTGACCATCCATTTAATTAATCAAGGGCTAAGATTAAATGAATAAAATTGAAGCAAAAAAAAAAAAAAGAGGCGCGTGAGTTTGTTAGGGGCATTCTAGTCAATCCAGCACAATAGTTTCTCTCTCCTCCAATTCCCCCCCCCCCCCCATTTTTTAAACGTTAATAACTTTTTCATACGACATTATTTTTTTTATAAAAATTGCACCAAAAAAACCAGCGTTTTTTATCTTCAAAACGAGTATACTATTGCTATATTTTCGAAAAAAAAATTTGAAAACCCAGTTGCGTAAAACGCAATGGAGAAAACCCAGTTGCGTAAAACGGAATGAAAAAAAAATGTAAAAAATGACTTTTTCTAAAACGCAACGCACCAAAAACACAAATAAATGTCTTATTTCTAAAACGCAATAACCAGAAAACACAAGTAAATGTCTTATTTCTAAAACGCAATAGCCTAAAAACACAAAAGAAAGTGTACTTTATAAAACGCAATGGACTGAATGTGTTTTACCTAAAACGCAATGCACCCAAAACACTTAAAAATGTCTTATTTCTAAAACGCAATGCACCAAAAACACTTAAAAATGTCTTATTTCTAAAACGCAATGGCCAGTAAACACTTAAAAATGTCTTATTTCTAAAACGCAATGGCCAGAAAACACTTAAAATGTCTTATTTCTAAAACGCAATGCCTAGAAAACACATAAAAATGTCTTATTTCTAAAACGCAATGGCCTAAAAACACAAAAGAAACTGTTCTCTCTAAAACGCAATGAACTGAATACACATAAAAATGTGTTTACCTAAAACGCAATGAGTAAAAACACTTTAAAAATTGTTTTATTTCTAAAACGCAATGACCAGAAACTGTTGTTCACAGAACCAGAAACTGTTATTCACAAAACCAGAATCTAACTAAAACGCAATGACTAAATCAAAAACCCAGATCGTAAAAATGAAATTAAAGAATTTCTTACATGGATCTAAATGATTTCTTCAACAATTGACGAAGTTTGAATGATTGAAACACTTATCAGCGCTCGAATCGAACGAATCGAGTGATTATCTCCAAAATCACCCGAAAAAACGAGATTTTTTATGAAATTAAACTGGGTTTTCTTCAAAAAAAAAAAAGCTGAAGAACACGTTGATCGGGTGTTTGAATCATTGATTTGTGATGAAAATCGCACTATAATGTAGTGATTATTGAGATAGAAAGTGAAGAAATGGTTGAAGATGGTGGGTTTTGAAAATGGTGGGTTTTGAAGTTACTGGGTTTTGAAAAGGAAGAAGAAAGGGTGGATTGACTAAAATACCCTTTTTATTTATTTTAAAGGTTGCCACATGTCCTAATCCTATTGCTTCCTACACTTCCTAGCCAAAATAAACTTCCTATTTGATCTTTTCCCTTAATAATTATATTACATTTTATTGATAGCAGATCAACTACTTTTATTAAATTTAGGGTTATTAGATTTTAATTATCCTAAGTTTCACATGTTGGCCGATAATAATCGTAATTTTAAAAACTCCCTCCAACAATCCAAACTTATAAAAACTTACCCCCCCCCCCTAATCCATTTCTAACTGCAGGTAGGGCTGTTCAAACTGCTCGACAATCGAGGATCGCTCGGAAAATGCCCGAAAAATGTTCGTTCGATTCACGCTCAGTTTGTAAATGAGCCGCTCTGCTCGGTTCGATTTGAAAACGAGCCAAGCATGAGCAAAGGTCCGCTCGCTCGTCTATCGCTCGAATTATTTTTATAAATAATATATATATATATATATATATATATATATATATATATATATATATATATATATATATATAAAACTAATATAAGCATAAGTAGCCCATAAAAATACAATGCCAAATCATACTTAGCCCGTAAAAATACTTAGCCCATTCCTTACCCTAAATCTAATTCCTAATTCCCCTTCCCTGTTGTTCCAAGCCGCACACAGCACAGCCACACACTCACGCTCAGTTGTACACACTGTACACACTGCCCTAGCTCCGACGACTAACCTAGCTACGGCGACTGTCCTACCTCCAGCAACTCCCCTACATCTTCATCCCCAATTTGAATCTTCAAGTAAAGGCCAGTTTTCTTAGGGGAGTGGGGGTGGTATCACTTGCAAAAATTCCATCACTCACAAACATTCAATCAAGTTCCGCCATGTCATCAACCACTATTCTATCACTCACAAGCATTTTTTAGTGGCGGTGGTCATCACTAGCGATGGAATTCCATCATTCACAAATTTTTTTTTTAAATTAGAAATTAACAATAAAACACTAAAATTATAAATTTCAATAAAATTAAAACATACTAGTTCAATTTAACATACTAGAAATATTTTAGGCTACAATTTAAAAAAAAAATACTAAAAAAACTCTACTCCTCGTCCGACTCATGAAACTCCAAACCTAAAGAACCTACCCGTTCGATTAAATCGTATCTCAATCGAAAGTGAGTCTCTTCATCATGCAAGTCTTATTGGATATTTTTTGGAACTTGAACTTGTGTAGGAGGATCCGGCACCTAATCCAGAGATATTGCACATCCGTCTTCTTTGATTATCATATTGTGCAAAATGATACATGCATATACTATGCTATGTATTGATTTCTTGTTCATCGCACGAACTGGTCGGCGTAGTATACCCCATCTACCCTTTAAAACACCAAAAGCCCTCTCAACATCTTATCTTGCCGATTCTTGCAATTTTTTGAACACGGTTTCTTTAGCCTCGACAGGAAATGAAGGAGCTTTCACAAAAACAGACCATGATGGGTAGATACCATCCACAAGAGAAAAGCCTCGTCTGTAATATCGTCCGTTAACATAGAATGGACAGAAGGGTGCGGTACCATCTGTTACGGTTTGAAACAACGGGGATGTGTGCAACACATTGATGTCATTGTTTGAACCTGGAACACCGAAATATGAATGCCAAATCCATAAATCATTCGACGCCACCGCTTCTAGTATGATGGTTGGTCTTTTGATGTCACCCCTAACATACGCCCCTCGCAACTCTCTTGGATAATTTTTCCACTCGATATGTGTACAATCGATGCTACCGAGCATCCCTGGAAAATTCCATCTAGCCTCATGTGCGGCGTAAATACGTGAGAGGTCGTGTCTCATTGGTTTACGTAAAAACTCTTTACCATAAAACTTAATGACGGCGTTGCAAAAAAATTGCAGACATTCACGGGAAGTTCTGGACGCCATAGCTAGGTATTCATCAAATTGATCGGGAGGGTTACCTGTCGCTAGTTGGCGAATGGCGGACGTGCATTTTTGTGTCGCCGTGAAACTTGGGCTGCCCGTCGCATCGTAACCTTCTTGAAACCATTCCTCGCTTGCTTCGATGTCTCCAACAATCTTTAAAAATAATTCTTTTGGTAAACGAAACCGATCTCTAAACGTTTCGGCATTGTAGAGCGGATTTTACACAAAATACTCGTTCATTAACACTTCGTTGGCATGTATACGATCACGATCTACCATTTTCTTCTTTGGGCGGGACGAACTAGTATCAAGTTCGTTATACATTGACACAAAATATTTAAGCGTCTCATTGTCGGAAGAACTAGTATCGCTATCGTTGTCCATCGAAAACGTCGAATCCGTAGGAAACTCCATTTGAGAAAGATGTAGATTGTGTGAAATGTGTTTGTGTTTTGGTGTGGGTGAAATGGTTAAAAATGGAGATATATACATATATATATATATATATATATATGTAAAAGGTTTAAAGGTTTTTTTTATTAAGTTTACCGTTAAAAAACGGTCAAAAAACCAGCCCCAACGTTCAAATTGTGCAACATTACAACGCGTGAAGATTTCCACGCGTTTTATATTTCACGCGTGGAACTCAATGGTGGCGGCGGTGTTCCGATGCTCATCCCTCGTGATGGAGGTGCCATCACGGACCACCCCTGTAACACCCCGTGTTTTCACAAGTCAAGTCAAAGTCAAGGTTAAAGTCAACGACCGGTTTCGCGCGACTTGACTGGTAGAAATGTCTTTATTTTATTCGTATTATGTGGAGTAAGTGTCGTTCATTGCAAAAATCGATGAGTATTAATCATATTTCGATCAATCTATGACTGTGAACTATAGGCAGTAACAATGCGATAAAGTTAATCAAGTAATAATCAAGCTATGCTAATCGAATCGACACCAAATCGCAACTCGAACTGTGTATTTTACTTGTTGTTTATACGTGTGTGTGTGCCTTACGTGTTACTTGTGCATGTTTATTCATGTTATGTTATGTTGTGGTAATCAAGCTAACTCAAGCGAACTCGAAATCTAACTCGAATGCAATCGAACTCGAACTCGAATCACGATCGAACTAGGATAGATAGTGGAATATAGACTACGCAAAGTACGAAGTAGTTGGGACTGAAAGTAATTTGACTAGGAAACCCTATCAACTCAAACTGATCGCAACCTGAATCAAAACACCGAAACTCGTCGCCTCAACATCTTGAACCAAGCGCCATCCGTCCGGATTGCCATTCGACCGGATTACCATCCGAACGAATAGCAATCCGACCGGATAGCCACTTGAGGAAGGATGACAGGTGCAATCCGAACGGATTGCCATTCGACCGAACAACCCTTTCCTCTTTTGGCATCCTATAAATACCCCTGTCATTGTCATTCTTTCCACTTTTGGAAACCCCTGTTCGACCAGCACGCTTAACTCAACCTTTTCTCAGATTTCTCTCAATCCAGGTAAGATCTCGCCCGAAATCTTGTACTTTCTTGATCTACACGCACTCCTACACCTTTCTACCTTTTAAATCTTAATTTTTAACCGTGAAATCACTAGATTTCGGGTGTTCTAGGGTGACGTCATCATGTATTCTTCAAGAACTTCATGTTTGACCTCAATCCACTGAGAACAACTTAGATCTAACCGATTTCCACTAAGATCTTGTGTGGATCTCGACACAAGTGTGGTGAAAAAGGATCGAGAGATGGTTTTAACTTTCTTTCGACACTTTTTACACTTAAAACACTCACAACCAGTAGAATCAGATTCTGACCTAGCCTCCTACTCTCCCTTAGTGTTGTGCCGACTCAGATCTAGATTCCACTCACGAGACTACCGATTCCGGGCTAGTCAAGAACAACCGTCTCGATCTGGTAACCGGCAGGACTAGGGTGATTCCTGGTCAGGTTGGTCAACTGGGTCGAGCGAAGGGTTCTGTTGGCTAACACGTTGTCAAAGTGACTCGACATAACGACAAACCTTCAAAACGACCAAGTGTAGAACGAACAGGACAATCGGAACGGATTGCCATTCGACCGGATTGGCAACCCGAACGAATTGCCACTCGAACGGATTAGACTTAGGTCCCACTTTTAAAACAATCTTAATAAAAGTTTGGGTATTGAACGAATTGCAATCCGATCGAACGACTCTTTGAAAGGATTACTCTTCGGATCATGAGATACTAAGACTTTAAAAGACTTAACAATTTTTCAACATGTTCATGGCACGAATTGACATTCGATCGAATTGCTATTCGATCGAATTGCTATTCGATCGAATGACGCGTATGTAATGAACTTATTTTCAATGAGTGACCTCATCCTCAAGTTACCAATCGACCGGATGACCATTCGAACGAATTACCATTCGAACGAATTGCCATAAGCACGGTGGGTCATCCGATCGATCGACTTGAAAGATAGAGATACTTAATTGTTCTCAAAATGCTACAACGAAAACTTCAAAGGACAAGCCATCATACACAAACACACCCTTAGCATAGGAAGAAACAATCCACTCGAATCGTCATCCGAACGGATTGCCATCCGCACGAATGACCACCTGAATGGATTACCATCCGCACGGATTACTGTCCGATCAGATTACTATCCGATCGGACTACCATTCGACCCATCTTCACTTGTTTTCGTTTCCTTATCGTTATGCTATCGAATCTATTCAGGCTAACCGTACTCGCTAAGCGCTCCCTTCAATCCATAATCACTGTGAGTATACTCGATCCCTTTTTGCTTTAAGCACTTTTGGGTGTTACATACGTTACGAATATTCAAACTACAATTATCACACTACTCAAACTATTTGAATGCTAACCGTTAATGCATGTTATACGTGGCTCATGAATGCTTGTTTGTTATGTTTACACATGGAATGCTGTCTACCTGCCTTAGCAACGATAGTACTATAGTTTGGACTCAGCACCCGTTCACACGGGGGTTGTTAAGGATCTTTTACTTGCATGGATTACGGTGGTAATCATGTATTGCGAACTGCCTCGGGCAGTCAACCCGCAGTCATTGGTATCGATGGATCTATGTCGATAACTAACGTGCTTCATTTCACTATGTGTACGTGTTGGTTATGCATAAACGAATTCGAACTCTATATGATATTATCAAACTTGTATGCTCACCTTTACATTTTATGTATTGACTTTATTTCAACGTATGTGACAGGTGCTTAGATTGTTTCTGTGCTTAGCTTGCTGGTGATGAAATTGAGGCTAGGGAAGGAGTCCTAGAAACCCACAAATAAACTAGTTATGTTTAAATCTGAGTTGTCGGAACAGAATATTTGTCTTGATGTTTGCCTGTAATAATTGTTTAACTATTTGAGATACGGTGTGGGATGTATTATTTAAATTGAATGGTAATGATAGTTGTTATGGAAACTTCTGGACAATCTGTTTCGCTCAGTGCCATGCCCCGATGATTCCGCCATCGGTTGGGGTGTGACAACCCGGTATCAGAGCCATAACTATAGGGAATTAGGCAAGACTCGACCTAGTCCGGGTCAAAGTCTTAGAGACCTAGTCTATAGTTAAGAACCACCAGACTGACTTGTGCGTGTCCGTTAGGGAATACGCATAAACTCGCTACTATCACTCGCTCCTTTCGCTTATTCTACACTATCATTGCACTCGAATTTTTCAACTATGAATGGACAATAAGGTCGGGAATTGGGGTGAAAACCGCAAACTCTCGACTAAAGTTGCCTAATCAACCCGTATTTTAACTAAAACGAGGAGAATTATGCCAAACTAGGAGTGAAATCCATATTTTGATGAATAATCTCCTCTATTTTATCAAAAGAGGGACGAAGTTGTCAAGCCAGGGGTGAAACCCTAACCTTGACGACTTGTTCCATGAATTTTACAAAACTCTCACCAAAGTCTCAACAGACGATCTGTAGTCACAATAAAACTAACAAGATTCACGCCAAACGCCCAAGAATCGAGGCCAATGGACGATCCTAAAAGTTGAAAGTGCATAACAGATCCCCTGTGAATAATTGAACCACCTTGGATAGTCGAAGTCTACTAGCCGCAGACAATCTATACCTAGAATTTTGTGTGCTTTGATTCTGAGTTTACAACTATTGACTCTGATGACTCGTCGATTTTATGAGAATTGTGTATTTTATGATTATTTGTTAGCGTTTTGAGATGCTACTGGCTTCGATCTAATGCCTTATGCTCTCGCTACCCACACAACACACTACACATCGCTGACAAATCGCTGAAACTTAGACGACCTTAGGATCACTACACGCTTTTACTACACTACCCGATATGCTAAACGCGACTACTATAAGAGCAATCGCAGACCTTGAATGATAGGTTTCTGTTTTCTGAATGCCTCTAGTGATTAAGGGCGTATGTGTTTTCCTTGCTTCTGTAACCTGTACGTTTAGGAATTATGTGATTATGTGCTCTACGTGCTTATGTGATTGTGCTTTATGTGATAAGTAATTGTTGATGCACAAGAATGTCTGTTGACTTCGTCTGATGATGTTTTAGGTCAAGATTAGTCAACATAGGGTCATAATTGTAAAATTAGGGTTTTATAGTTGATTCCGCTTATGTGACCATAGGTTAGTAAGGGTTCCGCTTTTATGGTCATTAGGGGTGTCGCTTATATGGTCTAAGGGTGATTTCGCTTATGAGTCACATGGGGTTTCGCTCTTGTGTCACTGACACATAAGCGAAATCAGGTCATCTATAAATAGCTGAACATGTGATTCATTCAAGGACATTGGAGCGGAATCAGATCATTAGTATTGTAACCGAACTCTGTCAAATCGATCTCAGAAAGCTAATAAAGTAAAGGAATTGAATAGGAAAGCTGTTGTTACGTTGCGTATATTGATTCCGCCTTTATACGTGATGATGAACTTCCTTGACTGATCGTTTAGAGTCACGACACGGTCCAATAAGTGGTATCAGAGCTTCAGGACGAGGAGTTCATACTACTTCAGCTGATTCGACATTATTCTCTCATTTCTACTCAATTTCTCTTTTATTTTTTCGATTTAAACAAGTTCCTTCGGATAAAATGAGTTGAAGTTCAAGTATATTGAGCGAAACTGTCTTTTAAACAATCCGTAATAATATCAGACCTTAAAACAAAGTAAAACTCAATAAATTTTAAGTAAATTCGATCAGTTTTCGAACAGAAATTTCAGTATCAGATCTGGAACGAATTTGCGGTCAAAATTGAACTTTAATCATATCTTTGTGATCGGAATTAAGTGTAGTAAAACCCTTGGAAGTATCAGATTGATATTCAGCGTAAAAAATGAGTAAAATCTTGATTTCGCTTTTGTGAACATCGAGCTTTGAATGTCTGATTTCGCTCATACGGACATAGTGATTTCGCTCTTGTGGACTTAGTGATTTCGCTCATAAGGACAGGTTCCTGATTTCGCTTATTTGGTCATAAGTGATTTCGCTCCAAGGGACATAAAGTGATTTCGCTTTTGTGACAAAGATTGTGATTTCGCTTTTCTGTCACTCAATTGATTTCGCTTTTGTGACACAGATTGTGATTTCGCTTATCAGTCATTCATAACTAATTTCGCTCATTTGTCACGGTTTTCAAAAATTTTTAAAATTTGTCTAAGTGTTTGCTGATTGTTTGTTGCAGGTACATTCAAGATGGATGACATATTCTTGAACCCGTTCAGTGACATGTACGCGTTTGCTGGAAACTCGGGAGATGTTTCATCTACAAGCAATGTGAACGAAAATCCACCGAAAGAGAAGAAAAAGGAAGCTTGGGAATCGGAAAGTGCTTTTGGAACGTTCAATAAACCCCCAAAGCTAATGGCTATCGAGGAATACAGTCGATGGTCGAGAAAGTTTGAAGACTGGTTGATGGCATTCGCATTTCCCAGCTGGATGAGTTTGAAAAACGGTTATGAACATGGAAAGAAATATGGTGAAACTTTAAGAGCAGCTGAGGAGATTGAATCGTTTGTAGCTGAACAAAAGTGTGTGGCATTGTTATTTCAGTCAGTTCGGGAAGACATAATCTCACTGATCGATTATTCAAATGCAAAAGATCTTTGGGAAAAGTTAAAACAGAAATGTTTAGGTAGTACTGAAATCGTGAAAAACAAAAAGAAACTTCTTAGGAAAGAGTTTGATATGTTTGGTTGTCTTAAAAATCAGTCAGTGTGTAAAATGATAGAAAGGTTCGGTCATCTGAAGCTGGAATTATCAAGACATGATATCAATTATTCTGATGAAGAACTTGTTGACAAACTGTTCGATTCATTACCAGACGAGATGGATTGGAGATATTATGCACTGATGTTGAAGAATACTATTGCTCCTGAAATGCTGAAACCAGATTTGGTGATTGAGAGACTTGAAAGTCATGAACTGGAATTGAAGAAGACATACAAAGTTAATCATTCATCTTATCAAAAGAATTTGGATTTGTATTATCCAAAAAGCATGATGCCAAAAGCAACTTCTCCAAAGACTGTGTTTTCTGCTGAAAATGTGTTGACAGCTGGCAAAGAAAATCAAAGTGGTCAAAGCAGTGGAAGTCATAGTGGTTATCACAGTGGATCTTCATCTTCTGGAGGTTATTCTGATGCAAAGAATCGTTTTCAATGCAACATCGCAATAGACTTGAAGAATGCTCAGAATTTTGATGAAGAGTCGGCCAAGCAGCAAATGATCTTCCTAGCATCGGTGTTGGAATCATATGAAGGGTTGGTAGCTGGGAAGATAGGCAACACAAATCTGACGAAAGGAGATTATGATCAGATTGATCCGGAAGAAATGGAGCTGATTGATATTCGTTGGGCTATGGCAAGTGCTGTTCGTCGAGCACAACGTTTTATGGAAATTACCGGAAGGAAGACAATTGGTGGTGCATCTACCAAGCTGGGATTCGATAAATCGAAGGTGACTTGCTTCAAGTGTAAGCAGAAGGGTCACTTCAAACGAGAATGCAGAAATGCTTATGCTGATGAGTCGGAGAACCCTTTCAGAGATGATTACTACAAGAAGGCAATTTATCACCAGAATAAATACGAGCCGCCTAGATTGAAGCAGGTTGAAGACAACAAAGATAAATCTAGAGCTCTTGCAGTGATTTATGATGATGAGGGTTATGATTGGAGTCAAGAGGTTCTACCAGAAGAAGATGCGATTGGTTACGCATTCATGGCGAAAAATGACGATCCTATTCCGTGGAAAGACGAGCGAACTGAAGAGCAAAAGTACAGATACAGAAAAATGATAGCTGAAAACAAAATCATTAGAATATCTCGTATCTTTCTGGAAGCAAGGAGAGCCAATAGATGGGATCCAGATAGAGAGTGCTATCTTGATGAGTATGGAAATCTTGCAATTGATGGTAGTACACTTGATATTGAAGCCATAATCCAGCAATACAAAGAAGATGATGAGTATTGGCAACACAAATGGTGGGGAACTCCAACCGAGAAAATGAAAGAGGAAGCGAAGAAAGAAAAAGAAGAAAAAGAGATGAAAGAGAAAGAAGAGATTGAAAAAGCAAAGAAGATTGATACTGGAGTTATTGACACAACGCAGGAGTTGACTGCTGAAAATCTTGGAAGAATGGCTGACAAAGTGCTGGCTGCTAAGGCAATTGAGGTAGACTCTAATTCCGTGTCTGAGTCAAAAAGCCAGGTCAGTTCAGATGTGTCAACAAATGTGTCAGGTAAGAAAATAGATGGAAATGCTGATTGCAAAAATTGCAACAAAGAGTGCAAATTTTGTAGCACAGTCACGTATCTCAACGGGAAGAAAGTTGATGATCTGACAGCTAAGGTCAGAAGCGTTGAGAATCAGATTCTTGATCGTGACAAAAAAGTTAAAGCTTCAACTGAACGGATAAGAGAATTAACTAAACAAATTGAAAATGATAAAATTGATCATGATAAAGTTAAAAATGAAAATGAAAAGTTGATTCTTGAAAACCGTCAGATTTCTGAAAAATTTGAAAAACTCAAAAGCACAATGAAAGATTGTGATGATCGAAATGGTAAAAGTTTTAAAGAAAATGAACATTTAAAAGCAGTGCTTAGAGTCAAAGAAGAATCAATCAACCAACAACTGGATGAAATCGCTAAATTGAAACTTAAAGTTCAAGAGGCTGTAATCGAAAATGAGCGAATCCAGTTGAAGCTTAACAGTTACAACTCCGCAAGCTTTGTTTTGCAACACATTATTCCCAAACCCATTGGGAAAGACAAAGCGGGCGAAGATGTGTACTCTGATGGAACCGGGGTGGGTTTTCATCAAGTTCCACCACCTGTTCTTGATAACTACACGAAAAAGCAATCTGGGTTGGTTGAAATTGAGGAAGAAAAAGAAGTTAAACTTCCGGAGAACATTGATGTCACTTTTACATCATCTGATGATAATGTTCAGACAGAGATTGTTAAGAGCACAGCTGAAAGTGTTTTGTTATTTGATTCAGCTGAGGATGATGAGTGTTTCTTGGACAAGTACATTCAGAAATCAAAATCCAAAAACAATTTAAGTGATGAACCGGGTCTTGTGATGTACAAGATGGCTGGATCTGATAAGTTGTATTCGGATTCTGAGTTTCCGATTGAGAATGTTAATGTAAAAAAGTTGACAAAAGTTTTCAAGTTGGTTGAAGTTGAGTTGTCAGAAGTGAATAGTTTGAAACAAACAAAAAGGCAAATGAATTTTGAGAAAGATAAAGTTTACAACAAAAAGCTTGTTGTTCCACCACGTTTTTATAATAACAATCGAAACAACTGGTCGGGTGGTTATCAGGGTGGTAAGAGTTATCAGCAAAGAAGGTTTCAAAACAAAAGGTTTGTTGAAAAGAAGGTGTTTGTGAATAGTTCAAGTTCACTTTCGGATGAGGAAAATGAGATTTTTTCAAAATCGAATGAAGAGTTCTTTGAGAAAAGAGCTTCACAGTATCAGTCTGAAGGCACAAGTTGAGTTATTGATACTCGAACATGTTTCAGATGTAACCAAGTTGGTCACATTGCACGAAAGTGTACCAATGTGAAGCCTAAGACTGAAACTGTGAAGATTCAACAGAAGAAAGTTGATGAAAAGGGTAAAGCACCAATCGTTGTTGAGAAAAGGAATGTGAAAAATGACAATATTAAAGTGAAAAATGAACCCGTAAAGAAAGTGGTAACTAAAAATGACAAATTTTACAAGCGAGTTGCATTATCTCAACAAGTTTGGAAACCAAAAACTGAAATGAAAATTTCAACTTCTGAAGTGAAAAAGGCTGAAGAATCAATTTCGGTTGATTATGATGCAAATTTTCCACCTTTGAAGGCTGAAAATTTCAAAATTCAAATTGCTAGAGTCAAGGTTACACCTATGGCTGATGAGGCCTGGGTGGACACTATGTTCGAATAAGCAGTTTGAATTGTCGGAGCTTCCTTGTTCGCGAAGCATGAATCGGCATCTTTATTGTAGTTGGTTAAATTGAAGTTTGTTTTGTGCAGGATCTTCCACAACTTGTATCCAGATGGATTATGGATAGTGGCGCATCTCGACATATGACAGGAAAAACCGCGTTGCTGTATGATGTGAGAAATATTAATGGTGGTTATGTGGGATTTGCTGGTCATGAAGGTGGTCGAATTGTTGGTGAAGGAACGTTATCCAATGGGATTGTAACGTTTGAGAGAGTTAACTACATCACTGAGCTGGAGAACAATCTGCTTAGTATCTCGCAGATTTGTGATAATATGTATACTACTCACTTCACTGATAAAGAATGTTTGATCTTGAAACCAGGTTTTGTTATCCCTGAAGAATGGATTATCATGAGGGCACCTAGAGTGAATGATTTATATGTGTTAGATATGTCTGTAGCAACTACAACTACTGGTCAAGCACATTGTTTTGTGTCTAGAGCAACTGAGAAAGAATCAAGATTGTGGGACCGCAAGATGGGGCATATTCACCTAAGGAAAATGAATCACTTGGTGCACAATGATTTGGTATTGGGAGTTAATATCAAAGGTTTTCATCTGGAAGGGGAGTGCATTAGCTGCATCAATGGCAAGCAGAAGAAAAAGTCACACCCTACAAAGCAAGTCAATTCAGTTTCGAGACCGCTGGAAAGACTTCACATGGATTTGTTTGGTCCGGTGAATGTCAAAAGTATTACAGGAGATTACTATCGTTTGGTCGTTACTGATGATTAATCCAGATTTTCGTGGGTTTCTTTCTTGAAGACGAAAGATGAAACATTTGACAGTTTGATGGGGCTGTTCAGGAAGATTTAGAATTTGTACCAAAGGCGTATCAAGAGAATTCGAAGTGACAATGGTACTGAATTCAAGAACAGCAAGATGGAAGAATTTTGTGATGAAAGAGGTATTTTGCATGAGTTTAGTGCTCCGTACACTCCGCAGCAGAATGGAGTTGCCGAACGTAAAAACCAGACACTAATCGAGACGGCTAGAACTATGCTCGCAGATTCAAAGTTATCGATTAATTTTTGGGCTGAAGCTATTTCCGCCGCATGCTATACGCTCAACAGGGTTCTCACTGTCAAGAAGTTCAACAAAACATGCTTTGAGCTAATCAATAATCGCAAACCGAATTTGAAGTATCTAGAACCGTTCGGGTCACCCTGTACGGTTATAGAGCCTTTTGGAAAGTTTGGTCCGAAGTGCATTGAGGGAATATTTGTTGGATATGCAAATCCAATGCGACGTGTCTTCGTTCCAAGTGAGAAGCGGATTATTGAAGCTGCAAATGTTGAATGTCAAGGTTATACTATGCCGCCGCAGAATCCTGGTGATTCATGGCGTTATCATTATGAAAAACTTTGGGATTCGTTTGACATGAGAGAAGAATCAGAGGATGATGAAGATTTCTTTGATGAGTTGGATATTTTGCGAGAATATGAGTCGCAGTTAAGGTTCCCAACTGAGTATTCGAGGAGACCACGGGAAACTTCAAATGATGATGAAGCATGTCTAAGTAATGCTGGTGAACATGATGATGTCCAACAGAATGAAGTTGCTCAGGATAATCAGTCGGTTCAGAATGATAATCTAGAAGCTGAAAACATGCCAGTATTTGATCATGGTGATTCAGATTCTGAGGGGGAGCAAATTCAGATTTCAAGTCAAACAAATCAAGTTGGTGAACAAGATGCAGAGCAGAATGTTACTAATCTGGAGGGAAATGTAGATGTTCCAAGCGAAGTGATGCCGCGAACTTTTTCATATCATCCAGAGGAGTTGATCATAGGAGAATTGCAGACAGGCGTTCGCACTCGAAATCAGATTGATAAAGGGCTTACATGTTTTTATACAAAAGTTGCTCCTTTGCAAACTGAATTCTCATTAAGTTGTTTTATCTCGCAGATCGAACCAAGAACTTACAAAGAGGCGCTTACTGAAGACTCTTGGGTCAATGCAATGCAGGAGGAACTTAGTCAATTCGAGAAATTGGGAGTGTGGAAGTTAGTTGATTTACCGGATGGTCAGAGGAAAATTAACACTAAGTGGGTGTTCAAGTGTAAGAGGGACGATAGAGGAGTTGTTGTAAGGAACAAAGCTCGACTTGTTGTTCAGGGATTTAGTCAACAGGAGGGGATTGATTTTACCGAAGTCTATGCTCCTGCAGCACGACTAGAGGCTATCAGAATTTTCCTAGCATTTGCGTCTTGGAAGAACTTTAAAGTTTATCAGTTGGATGTTAAATCGGCGTTTCTTTATGGGAAGGTTAAAGAGGAGGTTTATGTCGGTCAGCCACCGGGCTTTACCGATCCAATCCACAAAAACAAGGTCTACTTATTGGACAAAGCGTTGTATGGTTTACACCAGGCCCCGAGAGCTTGGTACGAGACTTTGTCTCAACACCTACTAGCCAACAAGTTCATTCGTGGAAAAGTGGATGCCACTCTCTTCACTAAAGAGGTCGATGGTCATCTTCTGATAGTTCAGATTTATGTGGACGATATAATCTTTGGGTCGACAAATGAAAATCTATGCAAAGATTTTGAATCAGTGATGAAGCAGAAGTTTGAAATGTCATCAATGGGGGAGATGAAATTCTTTCTGGGTTTACAAGTTGAACAACTTCCTGAGGGAATTTTCATTCATCAGTCAAAGTACGTTCATGATATTCTAGAGAAATTTGGGATGTCAAGTTCTACTCCAGCTGCTACCCCACTTGCAACAAAACATTTTACCGTTCCATGATAGGTTCTTTGATGTACCTAACTGCTTCACGTCCTGATATCATGTACCCAACGTGCCTCGCAGCAAGATTTCAGTCTAACCCGAGAGCATCGCATATGATCATTGTGAAGAGGATATTGCGCTACCTGAAAGGAACTCCTTCATTGGGGTTGTGGTATCCTAGAAAAGGCGACTTTATGCTCGAAGGGTATTCCGATTCGGATTTCGGATGCTGCAAAGTCAATTCAAAATCAACAACTGCAGGATGCCAGTTTTTTGGTCCTAGATTGGTTACTTGGCAGTGTATGAAACAAACGTCTGTGGCGTTATCTACATGTGAAGCGGAGTACGTTTCTGCTAGCAGTTGCTGCTCTCAGATCTTGTGGAGACAGCAACAGATGCGCGACTACGGTTTGCAGTTTCTTAACACACCTCTTTTTGTTGATAATGAGGCCGCTATAAATATAACTAAGAATCCAGTACATCATGCTAAAACTAAACACATAGAAATTCGTCATCACTTTGTTCGTGATTGCTTTGAGAAAAAGTTGATACGAATTGAGAAAATCCACACTGACGAACAGAAAGCTGATTTACATACCAAAGCTTTTGATAAAAATCGGTTTAAATATTTGTTAAAACTGAACGGTATGAAGCTTCTGTCGGTGTCGGATGGCATAATTGGCGTTGATGAGAGTACTGTTGCGGATGAAGACGAGAAACAGTCTGCAATGGTTTGTCGAATTTTTACTTGTTTTGGTATTTAGGGGGAGTAGATATTTGTATATAGTTTATTTTCAGAAAATACAAAAACAGTAAAAATGATAAAATACAAAAACATGATAAAATGAAAAAGAGCTTGTGTATATAGGGAAAATGATAGTACATTGGCTAGACGATTACAGTATGCTAAAGATTTGTAAAGTATAAAAGAGTTAAACAGTCTCACTGATGATGTGTAGATAGGTTTTCACACATTTAGTAGATTTATTCGGGATATAAACCTAAAATTCAAACTTGTGAATTCGTGGGGAACACTACTTGGATATATAGGTAACCCCTGAAATCTCGTTTGAAAGGTCTCTTAATCTGATATACTAGGTCTTTATACTCAATGATGTCTGGTGTATTATTCCGGGACTTCTGCTGAACGGTGGTTCTGACCTAGTCCTTGGCTAATACTTGCTTCAATGCTTGAAACATAGCATTACACCCTCAGCATGCCGATGAAACAATAAAATTGATAGTCGCTGCTGTTGTAAGCAAAAAGATCCTCTAAAGGGGACATACCATAAAGTCGAAGCTGATATCTCTCTGCGTATACGGAAGTATCGACCTGAGATCCCTCGGCCCTCGCATACCTAATTTATATACAGATATCATTGTAGTATACTCACCTGTAAGACTGATTATTGGGATTCTGGATACGGGAGTATATTCAAGAGGTGGGACACATGAATGAGCTTGTTCATAATTCATCTAAATCGTATCCTGAGTAGATAGAAATTTGTGTGAGAATTTAAGATGGATCAGTATATCGACAATCGAGGTGAATTGTTTAAGTCTGAGTATGAAATGTAGCTTAACGGTACTTGTAATTTGTCTGAAAAGCTGATATGATTCCCTGACACGCTCACCAAAAATATGTTTGTAAATAGTTTACTTTGTTTACTTTCTTCAATTTAAGTTTTCTGTATTTCATTTCTTAGTTTAGAACACTTTGATAAAATCCAAAAAGATTTTATTTCTGCTTTATTTTCCGACAAACCAAAGTGGAGAGTTGATTGTTGGATTCTCAGATGTTGAAGCAGATGCAGGAGATTCTGGACTGAAGAATGAGGAGAGCTTACTTTGATGAAGTTTGAATTGTTTGAAAAGTCAAACACAAGTTCATTAATTTGATACTTGTTATTTTCAGAAATTGTTTGAAAAAATGTTTTCAAAATCAGTTTGATTCGTCAAATGATCAACCAGGGTCATTAATTTGGACTTGGTAGATTAATCAAGTGATCAGGGTCATTAACTTGGACCTGAATACTTGAGTGGATTGTTAAAGCTGATAGTTTGTGATTTAATGTTGAAAAGATAAGTTTGTAATGAATGATGTTTGAGTAACAGGTTTGAACTTCATTATTCCCAAAGGAAGCTATAATGTCAAAGCTTGAACCAGATATCTCAGATTCTAGCATATTGAGAGGGGGCGTCTGTGAAAGGGGGAGTCTGGATCAACAGTCAAAGGGAAGATGGAAGTTAGAGACAGACTGTGTTTCTGAAGTTTGTAAAGACAGAGAGTTAGAGAAAAGACTAAGACTGAAGATTCAGAAGTTGAAGACTACGTCAACATCCAAGGGGGAGTCTGTTGATGCACAAGAATGTCTGTTGACTTCGTCTGATGATGTTTTAGGTCAAGATTAGTCAACATAGGGTCATAATTGTAAAATTAGGGTTTTATAGTTGATTTCGCTTATGTGACCATAGGTTAGTAAGGGTTCCGCTTTTATGGTCATTAGGGGTGTCGCTTATATGGTCTAAGGGTGATTTCGCTTATGAGTCACATGGGGTTTCGCTCTTGTGTCACTGACACATAAGCGAAATCAGGTCATCTATAAATAGCTGAATATGTGATTCATTCAAGGACATTGGAGCGGAATCAGATCATTAGTATTGTAACCGAACTCTGTCAAATCGATCTCAAAAAGCTAATAAAGTAAACGAATTGAATAGGAAAGCTGTTGTTACGTTGCGTATATTGATTCCGCCTTTATACGTGATGATGAACTGCCTTGACTGATCGTTTAGAGTCACGACACGGTCCAACAGTAATTACGTAAATGTACGTGTTACTGAGCTTTAGTAGTAGTAGACGTGTGAGGTGAGATTCGAATACAATGTGTTGAGTTCCGTGGCGATGTCTCTTGCAGACAATGTCGTCTGGATCCCGTCATATGCTCTCTCGTCAGGAAATTAAAGAGGGACAAACGCCTTGCTTCCATCTTTGTGAAAAGTGTAGCAAAGGCCGTGAGTGATGTTTACGAGAATGCCAGCAAATCATCCGAGGAATCGAGAACCGACGCTCCCAAAGCTAACGCGAGACCCTTCACTTTCAAACAATTCAAATCGTGTGGGCCAAAAGAATTCACTGGCGAAGGAGGTCCCACTGCTCTATTCTACTGGTTTGACTCTATCGAGGTTACTCTGCGACAGAGTGGTTGCCCTGATGACCTTCGAACTCTGAATGTGTCACACCCCTATTTTCCACGTGTCACCGATGGGCCCGGTGGGGAGTATAGTGACGTAGTTGGTATCATCATAGACAAGCAACACAATATAATAATGCACAGCGGAAGCAAAAGATTGATACATTTCAACTTTAAATAGAAATTGTAATATTAATTTTCACAAGTAGTTGAAACGGATCCACAGGCGGATCGAAAATAAAATAGGATCATTGTTCAACAGTTTAATGTCGTCCAAGCTGCGTGACTTATTGTGGACGCTCTAGAAGCCTGCCAGCCTATTACGTGTAGTACCTGCACTTAATCTTTTTGGGAAAAATACGTCAGTTTACACTGGTAAATACAATTCGACTGACTCATTTTGAAAAGGTTGAAAATTGGTTTAAATGCACAAGGCACAAAACATTTTATTAACTTGGGTCAATTATTTAGCATAATAATCATGTGAACGAATTACATGTTACTTGCGTTCAGTGGCCCGGATCTAGTCCGGGCTAAAGATCAATGGACCCACCACATTAAAGAGTTATACACGGAAAGGTGTACGCCTACACCCCGTGCTCAGGTCGTGGCCATCTCGTAGGATGATGCCAAGGATATCCGGGACATGGTCAATTAACCCCCCAAAGGCCTTAAGTGAACAAGACTGTTTAAACGAGCCGATTAAATTATTCAACTATCCACGCAACGATGGAGGATTTAATGCTCGATCAAGCGGTATTCTATATACCGTAACCCAAGCCCGTATAGGGAAAATAAGCCAAAGAGTATTTACCTGAATAAGTATCAATCACAATCAAGAAAAATGCAAGTATCTTTTACTGGTGCTCCTAATCTGGAACAAAGGTTTATAATAACCTATTAGATTTCTAACGGGTCTTTATTTAAGCCTAAGCCTAGACCGGTTAGTTTTAAGGATGATACGGTTTACGCACGATTAAGCGAAGACCGGATGGAATGTGAATTTGACCCGGCAAGTTTGAAGACTTGTATAATATGGGTTTACTAAACACATTCTGGATTTTGAGACAAAAAGATAATGTTCGACCCGTTTCGGCCAATTTATGTAAACTAGTTACATAAACCGAACCGAACGCGAAAAGTGCGTTACGGGCGACCATGAGAGTCATATGCAAGTTCCCTGAGATAATATGCTCTAAATATGTTATAATATCAGTAAGTTATTTTTCTATTTTGCCCGGAACGGATTTAGAATCAATTTATGCCTCATAGGGGCATTTTGGTCATTTAAAAGATTATAAAAGAGTTTATTTGTAAATCTGAGTTATGGGTCTGATTTATACAGAAAATATACTTAACTTATTATGTTATAACAGTAGGGTATGACTCAAATACGAAACTTATCATTTAAAACCAAACTATACACCCTAGGGGCATTTTGGTAATTTCACAAGGGCTAAAAATGCCAAAACTGGAAATCTGAGTTTATAAAATTGTACTTACTGTTTTTATATGAAAATATGCTAATTACATCAGTAGGTATAAGTCTTATATGTTTGACATGGTTATAGTATATACTATGCGTTAAAAATGCCTAAAAAGGCGATTTAGAGCCGTTTCCGGGTTTGTAAAAGAAAGCTGAGATTTTTATACTTCCAGAAGGTTCAACATACTTTATTTAATAAATAAAATCAGTAGGAAGTGGTTTGGGGTCAATCGGATTTATAAAACTCGTTTTATGGCTTAAAAGGTCAAAACCGGCATTAACCGAATCAACTTAGCGACCTATGAAACGATCAGCCAAAAATTAAATAAAAATCATCAAAAATCCCAAAATATTATATAACATCAGTGGGTAAAAAGTTTTATACCAAAAAGTGGCCTTAAATAGGTTATACGCTAAAAGCGCCGTTTATGTACATAAAGATATAGTTTTACGATATCGGCCATAACTCAAAATCTGGACCACCAACTGATCTCAAATTTTTGGTGCAAGTTTATAAATTAGTAATAAAGATTTCTACTCTTTCACTTTTCCAAAAATCACGTTTTATATCAAAAAGGGCAAAATAGTCAACTTTAAGCATAACTCGGAAACATGCATACGAATCGGTTAAGCATAGACTCAAGTTATAAAAATTCCAGAGAGTCATACATAAATAAAAATGGTCAAAAATAAACTCTAATACAGATCTCAAATATGCATGCACGGATCCGAATCGAGAGTCAACGAAAAAGTCGTTTTATAAGACTTTCGGTTCCAATCCGGGTTTATACCAAAGATTGTCGAGTTGATCATGGTAAAACATATTCTTACATTCATTATAAAGCTATTTTTGATGATCAAACTGATTGCATGTCATCTACATTACCATTTATGCTATATTTCACAAAACAATTTCTGTTGACTTTTTAAGAACAACTTTGACTCGACAAATAGCATGCTTAGAGTGGGAATCAGAGAATACCCTTTTGAGGGTTTGTTTCCCACATAAATACCAACTTATAAGTGGTTTCAATTTGAGAAATGACAGAGCCAAATTCGTTTAATCGAAAAGTCAAACTATATGAACAACGGTTTGACTTTTAACTAATAATCTATGCTAGAACGGATTAGAGGATGATATGAATGCTTACAAAGGTCCTAATGAAGCCTAGAAAGCACTTGGAGGCTACCTTGTCGATCAGATTGCTCCTGGAGAAGCCTTGTGAAATTCTGATAGTTGCTATGTTCTTGTTTCTCTAATTCAAGTGCCCAAAATGTGAGCTTTGATCTGAATTATAAAGGAAATCAGATGTTGTGAGGAGTCTACGTGTGTCTATACTTGCATGTCCATCCATTGGTGCATAAGGGAGGTGATATTAGCTGTCAAACACTCAAAAATTCGGACTTAACAGCAGCTGATCGCGAATTCTGCACCTGGGGCTGCCAAACTTTGATTAAAAATGGCAGCTTTGGTCCCTGTCTTTGCACGCGAGGTTTCGGCTATTTATTTTGACTCGTAAACCCCCAAACTTGGTTTTTAAGAACCTTGGGACATTTACCAACATGGTAATGTCCTCGGATAACTTTGCGCTCACCCGAAAAGCCATGAAATTCACGATAACGCAATTAACCTTTCGTGTACGGTTTTAATCATAACTTTCTCATACGTTCACGAAACTTCACGAAATTTTTATCACATATCCTCGTGAGTATATTTTATCATTACAAAGCTTCGGGTTTGCCAAAAGATCACTCAGAGGTATAAATTCAATATGTTGACACGTTTAGCCCCTGTAGTTTGTAATTTCTCACTTTCTTTCATTTTTCGCTTCGTATGATCCATGATCTATCCGTTTAAGGTTATAAACACCATGTAGGGTTATTGTAGAGCCAATTTATCAATCGTTGACACTTTGAACCCTTGAATCACATAGTTTCATTGTTTTTCAACTTTAGTCCCTCTAGAGTGCTTTTTCACAAATTCAAAGCCTATGACACGTGTCAATACATCATTGGACGTAAATTTTCGAGGTGTTACATCCTCACCCCCTTAAAAGAAATCTCGATCTCGAGATTTGATAAAATGCTGGAAGTACTTTTTGTCGCATACTGGACTTAACCTCAATAGCATATCTGGAGCTTTTCCAAGCTCTCAAGTTGGCCTTTATAATGGGTACATTTATCCTTTTGGAGCTTCTTCACCTATCGATCCGTAATCGATATAGGTTGCTCATTATTTCATAATTTTTCATATCATTATGTGATAATGCTTCTCGACTTATTGATGAAACACATTCTTAAATCATTAGTGAAAATGTGTTGCGAGCTCCGTCCAACTCCTTAAATAGGTTTTAGCTCATAAGCTATTTGATCCTAATACATTCAATTCCTTCGAATGATTCAATATATTCGGAGCTCAACTAGCCTGATAATTAACAATTTGACACACCATTCCAGGGTGATATCTTTGTTGAACTTTATTCCTTCGCAAGAACTTAGAAGGGTTGCTACTTTCATAAACCCTTGGTTTTCTGCCGAATACTGGTAACTTTCAGACGCTTATGGATTTGTTTGATCTTATTTGTTGTTTCTAATGCAACTTTCAGACCCTGTAAATTGGACTTACCAACCTTTTGTCTTAATAGATGTTTAACATTCCATCTATACAAGGTCTCCAGAGGAGCAGCCTTGATGCTTATATGACAATTATTATAAAAAAAAAAAAAAAAAACTTATCTTAAGGTGAGATGGTTATTTCGACCACTGCTTAGGACTAATCTCAAGGAATAGTTAATCCTTGAGTTAATCGATCAAATCGACGGTCCTGGGCAGCTGGTGGAAAATTCTTAATTGTTGCCTAATTAGGGTTGCGGTAATTAATGCTTAAGCAAAATGAACCGTCTTTCTTAATTAACTAAAACGAATTCTCAGAATATCGAGTTAGGCTTTATGAATCCCTTATTCACTTAATCAGGGTTTCCATTCTTCCAATGATGGTATTAGCCGTCTAGGAGATTTCATAATATTACTACTCTAAATGGGATATAAATCTTAATGCTACTGGCCTCTCATAAGGTAAACAGGGTAATCTTAAGAGGAGATAATCAAGATACCAGGAAGTTACAGAGATTTTTGAAATCTCAGGCTCCAATTCATCTATCATTGTTTGTGTCAGATAGGTGACACATTTATGTTACGAATCCATGAATTCTTTAATCGAAGACATCCACCTGGACAATTCCATTCTGGATATCTTCTTTGAATACCATTAGTTGACTTTAGTACCATATGACCATCGGAATATCTTTGAGGTCCCATGCATTAAACCTCCATACTGATCAGGCATGGAAGCAATCTATGGGACTTATTAAGATACATCAATCCTCATGTGGCGCTTTTGTCATACCATTTGGTATTCGTAATCGATAGAGATCAAAGAGATATCAATTATATATGCTGACGCACTTCCTCTAAAGAGAGGATACTTCTAGAATTCCATAATTTAGAGATTTCTAATAGGAACAGAAGGAATGGTTCTTATGATTTCGCCTGTAAGTTTTACCTTACACTTAATATCTGGGTTCTTACGGGGAAGATTTCTAAAAATTGGCTAAGCTTAAAATCTTATGAGATACTTAGCAGTACCTGAATCCAAACGTAACTCTTAGCCAAAAGAAATCACAATAAGGGTTTATCTGGCGTCTTTACTAAGGTGAACTGCCTTTAATTATTCATCAGGAGGGTTAAACGCCTTCATTCTTAATCCATTTAAACTTGGCTGCAAAATCCTTGACAATGTTTGGGCAGTCTCAGCATGGACTAGTTATTTCTTAACCTATATAACGTGAGTAGCTGAGGTAAACCCATAATGGATTTATAATGAGCAGGTTTTGAAACCCTAATGTTCCCTTTCATAGCCGATGCTAAATCATCGATATATATAGTGCATTACGCTTAAGTTCTAGGTTAACCGAATAAGAGCACCATTTCAACCAATGAACCAGGGTTCGCAACCTACTACTGATAGTTTATAGCTCTTATGGGGGAGTCAAAAAAAATTCTTATTCCATCTTTTTCCATTTCGATGCGAACAATAGGTCCCTTTAATAAGGTCCTTAACGCTCGATCCATCCCATACTGTATAAGGGAATCGCTCTTATGGACCCCATAAATGTCCTCACTAATCAAGGATATTCCAATTGAATGATTGTGATGCATACCTTACCGTGCCCTTTCCAGCATAACTGCTGACATATCCAATGGCTTCTACTTCGTTTAACAATTTCCTGCAATCGATGGTCCCTTTTTACTGTTGAAGTCTCTTGACTTCCAAGAGACGAAGTACTTTTAAGTATATCCTAAAAAGAATGGGCTCCTTGCCACTTATGATTTTTTTATTTGGGTTATTCCTCGCATATGGACTATGAATAAAACTCCTATCATGAGTAGCGACATGTGTTTTAGAGCAAACAACATTTGGCTTCTTGAATCTTCTCATGTGTTTTCTCATAACCCTTCTAACGACTGCGTTAACTTCAGTTTTGGAGATTAATTCCATTAATATTGAGGTTCACACTTGATGCACCATTAATATTTGTCGCATTCCTAGCATCGCGACTGTTGTTTGTTTCATCTGAGTTTTGCATACTCACATCTTTTGGTATTAAGTACCAATTTAACAATTAATTGAGTGCATTTCACAGTTAGTCATCATCCTGACGACTTATCATACTTTGATCATGGTATTATTAAACCATATGAACATTCCTAAGGAGTGTTATTTGATTGTACAAGTGCTTATATTTAATCAAAATGGAGATTTCACAAACTAGGCACCTAGCTCGGTTGGCTAGGCGCGCGAAAGGGTGCGGCCTAGACCCAGGTTCGATTCCGGGGACGGCCAATTCCACCATTTTTTTTATATCGTTTAATATTAATTAAACGTACGGATACATGTGACTATGAGGGTTGTCTCGTAAGGAGTCTTGATAATTAATTGCTTCTTGTTACCCACAATATGGGCTTGATTCTTTCAAGACAACCAATCGGTTTTTAACGCCATATTGAGTCCTTATATTTTAACTGAACTAGGACATCGTAAAAAATTTCCTAATGGATAT
The DNA here is from genome assembly GCA_030545235.1 of Helianthus tuberosus. Classification (NCBI taxonomy): domain Eukaryota; kingdom Viridiplantae; phylum Streptophyta; class Magnoliopsida; order Asterales; family Asteraceae; genus Helianthus; species Helianthus tuberosus. The sequence goes on from CM060368.1 coordinate 25,342,139, forward strand.
AAAACATCCATCTAATATTGCTGAAATAGTCTCTGAGGTACTATCGACCAATTTACTTTATACTTAACGCTTAGAGTTTTAACAGGCAGATTTAATGATATACAAAATATGTCGTCTTATGAAAGACTTATCTGGACCTGAATAAAATAATACTCTAGCATGAGCGTTATTAATAAAGAAAGTACCTGTTGTGACATTTCCATCCTGAATAGCCTCTTGAGTATCCACTTGGAAGCTTTCATCTCTGGTCTTCTTAGACTCCTCAGGCTTCTTGGTTTTATTTGGGCAATTTGTCTTGATGTGCCCTATTTCATTGCAACCATAGCAGGTTGCATCCTTTATGCCTTGGCACTCCAAGGTCTTGTGCCCTTTCTTGTTACAAATCCCACAAGGTCTAGCTTGTGACTCCAGAGTGCATTTCCCTTTAGTTGCCTTCTTTGGACAGCGGGTATTTATGTGCCCCTTCTCGCCACAACCATAGCATGTGGCGTCCTTCAAGTCCTTGCACTCGTGGGTCTTGTGATCCATCTCCTCGCAGATGGCACATCCCCCGGTCTGCTCATAGAAACATTTTCCGAAGTGCTTCCTCTTGCAGGTTTTACATTTGGGTTTTGCCTCTTTTGGCTTGGACTGGTTATAGTTTGAACCGGTCTTACCCTTTTTGCAACCCTTATTCGGGGTATCATCGCACTTTCGCTTATGATCCTTCAGCGCACGGTCCACAGCGTTGTTTACGGCTGTATCTATCATAGCCTGTAACTCGGTGCTTGTTAAGTTTAGTCTTGTATCATCATTCTAATCAACTAGGCGATTGTAAGCTTCAGAGGAGTCCGCCATGGTGAAGCTTTGAAGGCTACAAACCAAGTAGTAACAAATTGGTTTAATTATATAGCGAATTGTCGAACTTGATAATTTAGTAGCCATGGTGCGAATAAACCATATGGGCCAACAGATAGTATTTAATTTATTTGATTATGTTTTGCCTAAGTTTATAAATAACCATCTTTGGCGTTTAAACGGAATATAATCCTTCATATTTACTAGACAGGGGATATAAGTCACGACTGTCAATGTCATACTGACATCTTATATAGCACGACGGCTTGTTCCCAAGGACTTTTCGATGGCACAGATACCTTGTCACTAGGGAAATTTTAAAAACAAAATCAATGATTCCTTTGGATCGGAAAAATTTCATAATTCATTATTCTGACAAGAAGTTATGAAATAAAACTATCTTTTTATGTATGCATCTTTGCCCGTAGGTATACATCCCACGTGGATGTTTAGATGTGTACATCATGTTCGACGTTTATTAGCCTTGATTCCTATTGATCATTTAGACTAAATAAGGGTTTGGAAAATTCTTCCTAATATAAAGATGACAAGCGTGATTTTATCGCATCACTGTTGTCGGGAGTGTTAACATATTTACAATGTCACAAGGATTTGAATCCTTTGAATAGGTTCTACCATCTTGGCCTCGTCTGGAGTGACATATAGGCTAGGTTGTACCTTTAATACTGGTAGGAAAGAATGATATTTATTTATTTTCAGGGTTTTATCATAAACCCAAATTTACAATTTAATAATAGCACGAATGGCCTAGTTGCGTAGACAAGTTTATAAGCCATGATTTCAGAGAATTGAGGCATTTAGGGTTGAATCAAAATTCATTACCCTTCTTCGGACAGGGAGTCATTGCTACCACTGTCGTTGTTATACTTGACGATACAATATGGCCCGTAGGCAAATCAATTACAAAACGATGTTTTAAGAAAATAATAATCATTACACTGATGATAGTAGTCATGATAGTATTAATCATATTGACTATGAGGCTTGGGCATAGCCCACCACCTTAAGCAGGAACCATAATGGTTACAACTGTCATTGTCGTATTGACAACATTATAAAGTGTAGCCCGTAGGCAAAACATCACTAGGATGTTATATTATATTAGTCATGATCGCATTGATCATATAGACTATTAGGCTTGAGCATAGCTCACCACCTTAGACAAGGAATCATAAAGATTACAATGTCAGTGTCTGTTGGCTCATGCAAAAAAATGAGCAAGGCCCGTAGGCATTAAATTACCAACGTATGGTCAAAATATGAACATCTTAATTGATGATCTAAGCCCATGATTCAGAGATCATTAAGTTGGGTTAGGGATCTTTTAAAGAATCCATATATAAGAATGACGTGAGTGATTTTTAATGAATCACGTCTGCCATGAATGTTAACATGTTTCCAGATGTTAACAGGGATTCGAATCTTTTAAACAGGTCTTACCATCATGGCCCGGCCTTATAATGACCCGAAGGCTAGGTTTTACTCTTAAGATTCTTATTTAATATTTATCGCAGATCAATTTAATAAGAGATGTTATTAAGGATCTGAATCTAAATTGAGGAACTGCCATCTTGGCCGGTCTTTAATAATGACACTAGGCTAGGTCTTGTCCTTTCTTAGATTTTGCCATTTTATCAATATGGTAGATCTTATAAAAGGAATGTTATTTTAATTTATTTCATATATTATATTCATATATATTGAATAATTGAAATTTTGATAAAGCATTCCAATGGTATATAAAAAAAACAGAATTGCCCTAAAAGGGACTTAAAAGAAATAATGTTGTCCATGAAGGGACTGAAAGATAAGTATGCCCTTATAAGGACTTACTAAGGAAACGAACTTCAGTAAAAGGAGTTTCTTCTTCATTGTACTTTCCGAATGCTTTCTCCTTGGTTGTACGTTTCATCCTGGTCGCGGTACGAAGCTCAGCATTTCAAGGCTCCAGATGTGGAGAATTCTTATTACAGCTTCTTACTTGGCGACATATTAGAAATATATAATTGAAAGTAATAATCCTTCGAAGAGACGAGAGTATTCCTATGTTAAGTCTAGACTCAGAAGGTCAAAGAATGTGCTACTGTGTCATTGAGATTAAACACAGAAGATTAGTGTTTAATTCACTCAATGTTGGCTCTGATACCAACCTGTCACACCCCTATTTTCCACGTGTCACCGATGGGCCCGGTGGGGAGTATAGTGACGTAGTTGGTATCATCATAGACAAGCAACACAATATAATAATGCACAGCGGAAGCAAAAGATTGATACATTTCAACTTTAAATAAAAATTGTAATATTAATTTTCACAAGTAGTTGAAACGGATCCACAGGCGGATCGAAAATAAAATAGGATCATTGTTCAACAGTTTAATGTCGTCCAAGCTGCGTATTGTGGACGCTCTAGAAGCCTGCCAGCCTATTACGTGTAGTACCTGCACTTAATCTTTTTGGGAAAAATACGTCAGTTTACACTGGTAAATACAATTCGACTGACTCATTTTGAAAAGGTTGAAAATTGGTTTAAATGCACAAGGCACAAAACATTTTATTAACTTAGGTCAATTATTTAGCATAATAATCATGTGAACAAATTACATGTTACTTGCGTTCAGTGGCCCGGATCTAGTCCGGGCTAAAGATCAATGGACCCACCACATTAAAGAGTTATACACGGAAAGGTGTACGCCTACACCCCGTGCTCAGGTCATGGCCATCTCGTAGGATGATGCCAAGGATATCCGGGACATGGTCAATTAACCCCCCAAAGGCCTTAAGTGAACAAGACTGTTTAAACGAGCCGATTAAATTATTCAACTATCCACGCAACGGTGGAGGATTTAATGCTCGATCAAGCGGTATTCTATATACCGTAACCCAAGCCCGTATAGGGAAAATAAGCCAAAGAGTATTTACCTGAATAAGTATCAATCACAATCAAGAAAAATGCAAGTATCTTTTACTGGTGCTCCTAATCTGGAACAAAGGTTTATAATAACCTATTAGATTTCTAACGGGTCTTTATTTAAGCCTAAGCCTAGACCGGTTAGTTTTAAGGATGATACGGTTTACGCACGATTAAGCGAAGACCGGATGGAATGTGAATTTGACCCGACAAGTTTAAAGACTTGTATAATATGGGTTTACTAAACACATTCTGGATTTTGAGACAAAAAGATAATGTTTGACCCGTTTCGGCCAATTTATGTAAACTAGTTACATAAACCGAACCGAACGCGAAAAGTGCGTTTCGGGCGACCATGAGAGTCATATGCAAGTTCCCTGAGATAATATGCTCTAAATATGTTATAATATCAGTAAGTTATTTTTCTATTTTGCCCGGAACGGATTTAGAATCAATTTATGCCTCATAGGGGCATTTTGGTCATTTAAAAGATTATAAAAGAGTTTATTTGTAAATCTGAGTTATGGGTCTGATTTATACAGAAAATATACTTAACTTATTATGTTATAACAGTAGGGTATGACTCAAATACGAAACTTATCATTTAAAACCAAACTATACACCCTAGGGGCATTTTGGTAATTTCACAAGGGCTAAAAATGCCAAAACTGGAAATCTGAGTTTATAAAATTGTACTTACTGTTTTTATATGAAAATATGCTAATTACATCAGTAGGTATAAGTCTTATATGTTTGACATGGTTATAGTATATACTATGCGTTAAAAATGCCTAAAAAGGCGATTTAGAGCCGTTTCCGGGTTTGTAAAAGAAAGCTGAGATTTTTATACTTCCAGAAGGTTCAACATACTTTATTTAATAAATAAAATCAGTAGGAAGTGGTTTGGGGTCAATCGGATTTATAAAACTCGTTTTATGGCTTAAAAGGTCAAAACCGGCATTAACCGAATCAACTTAGCGACCTATGAAACGATCAGCCAAAAATTAAATAAAAATCATCAAAAATCCCAAAATATTATATAACATCAGTGGGTAAAAAGTTTTATACCAAAAAGTGGCCTTAAATAGGTTATACGCTAAAAGCGCCGTTTATGTACATAAAGATATAGTTTTACGATATCGGCCATAACTCAAAATCTGGACCACCAACTGATCTCAAATTTTTTGTGCAAGTTTATAAATTAGTAATAAAGATTTCTACTCTTTCACTTTTCCAAAAATCACGTTTTATATCAAAAAGGGCAAAATAGTCAACTTTAAGCATAACTCGGAAACATGCATACGAATCGGTTAAGCATAGACTCAAGTTATAAAAATTCCAGAGAGTCATACATAAATAAAAATGGTCAAAAATAAACTCTAATACAGATCTCAAATATGCATGCACGGATCCGAATCGAGAGTCAACGAAAAAGTCGTTTTATAGGACTTTCGGTTCCAATCCGGGTTTATACCAAAGATTGTCGAGTTGATCATGGTAAAACATATTCTTACATTCATTATAAAGCTATTTTTGATGATCAAACTGATTACATGTCATCTACATTACCATTTATGCTATATTTCACAAAACAATTTCTGTTGACTTTTTAAGAACAACTTTGACTCGACAAATAGCATGCTTAGAGTGGGAATCAGAGAATACCCTTTTGAGGGTTTGTTTCCCACATAAATACCAACTTATAAGTGGTTTCAATTTGAGAAATGACAGAGCCAAATTCGTTTAATCGAAAAGTCAAACTATATGAACAACGGTTTGACTTTTAACTAATAATCTATGCTAGAACGGATTAGAGGAGGATATGAATGCTTACAAAGGTCCTAATGAAGCCTAGAAAGCACTTGGAGGCTGCCTTGTCGATCAGATTGCTCAAGGAAGTTATGCTAGAGGAATTCTGCCCTCCTCACGAACGTCAAAAGCTGGAAGATGAATTTTGGCACATACAGCAGAAGGATGGTGACAATACTGGTCTCACTGCTCGTTTCAAACAGCTCAGCATTATCTGTCTCGATCAAGTCAAGTCCCCTGAGATCACCATCAAGAAGTAGATCCGAGCTTTGCCCGACTGCGTTGCTGATTTCGTGCAAGCGGCTAAGACTACCACGATCGAGGAAACCTATCTGTTGGCCGCTGAGATCAACGACAAAAGGGTTAAAGCTTGTGTATGGGATAAGACTTCCAAGCATCTGCATCAGGCTACTGCTACCGCACCAACTGCTGAACCCACCTCATCAAGCAACAAGAGGAAGAATAAGAGAAAGAACAGCTCCACCAAGAACTGTGCGATTACTGCTGCACCGATTCAAGTTGAACCTGCCCAACAGCGTCAAGTAGCGACGCCTGTGGCCAATGCACCGCCTGCAAAGCGTGCATACACTGGGCCACACCCGCTCTGCCCTACTTGCACCTACCACCACCCGACTGCTATTCAATGCCGCTTCTGTACTCATTGCAATGTATACGGCCACTTTACTGCCAATTGCCGTATTCTACAAGCTCCTGCCAATCAATCTCTACTCACCGCCCCACAGGGTCAACAAGCTCCTCCGGCACCCGGAGTCAAAGCCAGAGCCTGCTTCGCGTGTGGCGACCCGACCCATTTCGCCAACGTGTGCCCAAACAGGGTTGTGAAACAAGAGCCTCAGCCACAACAGCAAAACAGCAACAACAACATGCCGCACGCGCCAGAACTTTCAACCTCAATGTGCGTCAAGCCCAGGCCGACAACAACGTGGTCAATGGTACGCTCCTTGTGAATGGTATTTATGCTTCATGTTTGTTTGATACTGGAGCCGATAATTTCTTTGTGTCGCTCGAATTTGAGAAACTCCTTAGTCGTAAACGTTCCCAACTCTCCTCGAAGTTCGATGTAGAAGTCGCTACCGGAAGAACCGTCGCTGTAAATTCTATTATCCGTGATTGTACTCTTGAGCTCAACAATCACATCTTCCCAATCGACCTTATTCCAATGCCACTCGGAAGCTTTGACGTCATAGTAGGCATGGACTTTCTTCGAGAAAACCATGCTGAAGTTGTGTGCTTCGATAAGATGATTCGTTTTTCGCTCGCGAATGGTGATTTATTGTGGTTTATGGTGATACTACTTCGAAAGGTCTCAAGCTTATGTCATGCCTCCAAGCTAGCAAGTATCTCCGCAAGGAATACAGAGCTTTCTTGGCTAACGTTGTGGCAGCGGAGAAGGAAAAGAAAGAGAAGAAGGAAGTGAAAGACGTTCCTGTGGTTCGAGAATTCCCTCAAGTTTTTCCAGAGGACCTTCCCAGACTACCGCCAAGTCGTGATATCGACTTTCGTATTGACCTCATTCCTGGAGCTAATCCTATTGCCAAAGCTCCTTATCGACTCGCGCCGTCCGAAATGCGTGAACTCTCCACCCAACTCCAGGAATTACTTGAAAAAGGCTTCATTCGCCCGAGCACCTCTCCGTGGGGGGGGGGGCAGTCCTTTTCGTCAAAAAGAAGGATGGGTCGTTCCGGATGTGCATCGACTATCGGGAATTGAATAAGTTAACTATCAAAAACCGCTACCCTCTGCCTCGTATCGACAATTTGTTTGATTAACTACAAGGCGCTACGTGTTTCTCGAAGATCGATCTACGTTCAGGTTACCATCAGCTACGCATTCAAGAAGAGGATATACCCAAAACCGCGTTTTGCACTAGATACGGCCATTACGAATTCGTTGTCATGCCTTTTGGCCTAACCAACGCACCAGCGTTTTCATGGATTTGATGAATCGTGTGTGTAAACCATACCTCGACCGTTTCGTCATCGTATTCATCGACGATGTTTTGATCTATTCCAAATCGAAAGCCGAACACGCGCAACATCTACGTTTGGTTCTCGAGTTACTCCAGGGGAACCAACTCTATGCCAAGTTCTCCAAGTGCGAATTTTGGTTATGGGAAGTTCAATTTCTGGGTCACATTGTTAATAATCAAGGTATCCACGTCGATCCAGCGAAGATTGAGGCTGTCAAGAGCTGGGTTACACCTAAGAACCCGTCTGAAGTCCGCTCCTTTCTCGGACTGGCAGGCTATTATCGATGATTTATTGAAGGATTCTCAAAGATTGTTGTACCACTTACCTCCCTTACGCATAAGGATCAGCCTTTCGTCTGGGGAACCAAACAAGAGTCTGCCTTTCAAACCCTCAAACACATGCTTTGCAACGCTCTTGTTCTCACGTTGCCAGACGGAAACGATGATTTCATTGTCTACTGTGATGCTTCCAACCTTGGTCTTGGTTGTGTTCCCATGCAACGGGACAAGGTCATAGCTTACACTTCTCGTCAGCTCAAAATCCACGAGAAGAATTATACAACCCACGATCTCGAGCTAGGCGTGGTTGTTTTTGCATTAAAGATTTGGCGACACTACCTGTACGGTACCAAGTGTACGATCTTCACCGATCATAGGAGCCTACAACACATCTTTAATCAGAAGGAACTTAATATGCGTCAACGCCGATGGGTAGAACTTCTCAACAATTACGACTGTGAGATTCGTGATCACCTAGGCCAGGCAAATGTTGTTGCCGACGCACTTAGCAGACGGAGCTACCTGCTTAGCACTCGTAATGTTCAGGCCCAGCACAACCTCGAAACTCTCATCCACGACGCTCAGCATGCATGTTTCAACGAACGCACTTTGAAGAAAGAAAGAATCTACCACGATGGAGCCCAGCTTGTGAGCAAATCAAATGGGATATTCCACTTTTTAGACCGAATTTGGATTCCCAAGCGAACCAATTTGCGACAGATTATCATGGACGAAGCCCATAAATCCCGCTACTCAGTTCACCCCGGTGCTGACAAAATGTACCAGGATCTTCGTTACAAGTACTGGTGGCCGGGTATGAAAAGGGATATCGCTCACTACGTTGGAAGATGCCTAACTTGTTCTAGAATCAAGGCCGAACATCAAAGACCCTCTGGCTTGCTCGAACAACCACCGATTCCCATGTGGAAGTGGGAGAGCATAGCTATGGACTTCGTAACCAAGCTTCCACCCACGTCATCAGGTCACGACAGCATATGGGTTGTGGTCGACCGATTGACTAAGTCAGCTCACTTTCTGCCTATACGAGAAGACTACAAGGTGGAACGATTAGCCCGAATCTACACCGACGAGATCATTTGTAATCATGGGACGCCTCGTGACATCATCTCTGACCGTGACGCTCGGTTTACTTCACGATTGTGGGAAACGTTTCAAACGGCACTCGGTACAACGCTTAATCTAAGTACTGCTTTCCACCCTCAAACCAACAGCCAGACTGAAAGAACGATCCGTACTCTTGAAGACATGCTCCGTGCGTGTGTCCTAGACTTCGGTGGTAATTGGGATAAACACCTGCCGTTAGTCGAATTCTCGTATAACAACAGCTATCATTCTAGCATCGAGATGGCACCTTTCGAGGCATTATACGGAAGAAGATGTCGGTCGCCTATTGTGTGGCACGAGATCGGTCACTCGCAACTAACCGGTCCTGAGCTATTACAAGAAACGACAGACAAAATTTTCCAAATCAGAAACAACCTAGTGAAAGCTCGAGATCGACAGAAGGTTTACGCCGATAAAAAGCGCAAGCCCCGTGAATTTGGCGTTGGTGACTACGTACTCCTAAAGGTATCACCTTTGAAGGGTGTAATCCGATTCGGCAAGAAAGGGAAACTCGCGCCTCGATATGTTGGACCTTTTAAGATTCTGGAAAGAATCGGAAAAGTCGCCTACAGACTCGAATTACCGGAGGAACTTAGCAACGTCCACCCGACTTTCCACGTGTCAAATCTCTGAAAGTGCATCGCCGACCACGATTTACATGTCTCTCTGGACGATCTACAAGTGAACGAAACATTACACTTCGTGGAAAAGCCTGTCGAAATCATGGATCGCCAAACCAAGCAGCTCAGGCGCTCGCGCATTCCTATTGTGAAGGTCCGATGGGAAGGCAAACGAGGCGCAGAGTTCACTTGGGAACTTGAAAGATATATAAAGGCTAAGTACCCGCAGTTGTTTGAAGGGTGAAGTTAGAGAGAGAAAGTAGTATTGTGACTTTAGTGTTTTGTACGATTTCATATTAATCTATAGAACCACCAATTATAGTACGAATCTGTGCGTTTGACCTTCGCAACCGAGAACCTGCTCAGATATCACTTGTAGGACCCGGTTTTCAACTCCGTCACGATTGCGTACGACACGTTACACGATCCGTTCCCAATCGTTTCAGAGTCAAAATCGGTCCAAACAAAGAGTTCTCAAACGTGATTCACGGCCTTGTTACGGCTTTCAACTTAATTTCGGGACGAAATTCCCTAAACAAGGGGAGGCTGTAACACCCCGTGTTTTCACAAGTCCAGTCAAAGTCAAGGTTAAAGTCAACGACCGGTTTCGCGCGACTTGACTCGTAGAAATGTTTTTATTTTATTCGTATTATGTGGAGTAAGTGTCGTTCATTGCAATAATCGATGAGTATTAATCATATTTCGATCGATCTACGACTGTGAACTATAGGCAGTAACAATGCGATAAAGTTAATCAAGTAATAATCAAGCTATGCTAATCGAATCGACACCAAATCGCAACTTGAACTGTGTATTTTACTTGTTGTTTATACGTGTGTGTGTGCCTTACGTGTTACCTATGCATGTTTATTCATGTTATGTTATGTTGTGGTAATCAAGCGAACTCGAAATCTAACTCGAATGCAATCGAACTAGAACTTGAATCACGATCGAACTAGGATAGATAGTGGAATATAGACTACGCAAAGTACGAAGTAGTTGGGATTGAAAGTAATTTGACTAGGAAACCCTATCAACTCAAACCGCTCGCAACCTGAATCGAAACACCGAAACTCGTCGCCTCAACATCTTGAACCAAGCGCCATCAGTCCGGATTGCCATTCGACCGGATTACCATCCGAACGAATAGCAATCCGACCGTATAGCCACTTGAGGAAGGATGACAGGTGCAATCCGAATGGATTGCCATTCGACCGAACATCCCTTTCCTCTTTTGGCATCCTATAAATACCCCTGTCATTGTCATTCTTTCCACTTTTGGAAACCCCTGTTCGACCAGCATGCTTAACTCAACCTTTTCTCAGATTTCTCTCAATCCAAGTAAGATCTCGCCCTAAATCTTGTACTTTCTTGATCTACACGCACTCCTACACCTTTCTACCTTTTAAATCTTAATTTTTAACCGTGAAATCACTAGATTTCAGGTGTTCTAGGGTGACATCATCATGTATTCTTCAAGAACTTCATGTTTGACCTCAATCCACTGAGAACAACTTAGATCTAACCGATTTCCACTAAGATCTTGTAAGGATCTCGAAACAAGTGTGGTGAAAAAGGATCGAGAGATGGTTTTAACTTTCTTTCGACACTTTTTACACTTAAAACACTCACAACCGGTAGAATCAGATTCTGACCTAGCGTCCTACTCTCCCTTAGTGTTGTGCCGACTCAGATCTAGATTCCACTCACGAGACTACCGATTCCGGGCTAGTCAAGAACAACCGTCTCGAGCTGGTAACCGGCAGGACTAGGGTGATTCTTGGTCAGGTTGGTCAACTGGGTCGAGCGAAGGGTTCTGTTGGCTAACACGTTGTCAAAGTGACTCGACATAACGGCAAATCTTCAAAACGACCAAGTGTAGAACGAACAGGACAATCGGAACGGATTGCCATTCGACCGGATTACCATTCGACCGGATTGGCAACCCGAATGAATTGCCACTCGAACGGATTACACTTGGGTCCCACTTTTAAAACAATCTTAATAAAAGTTTGGGTATTGAACGAATTGCAATCCGATCGAACGACCCTTTGAAAGGATTACTCTTCGGATCATGAGATACTAAGACTTTAAAAGACTTAACAATTTTTCAACATGTTCATGGCACGAATTGACATTCGATCGAATTGCTATTCGATCGAATGACACGTATGTAATGAACTTGTTTTCAATGAGTGACCTCATCCTCAAGTTACCAATCGACCGGATGACCATTCGAACGAATTACCATTCGAACAAATTGCCATAAGCACGGTTGGTCATCCGATCGATCGACTTGAAAGATAGAGATACTTAATTGTTCTCAAAATGCTACAACGAAAACTTCAAAGGACAAGCCAGCATACACAAACACACCCTTAGCATAGGAAGAAACAATCCACTCGAATCGTCATCCGAACGGATTGCCATCCGCACGAATGACCACCTGAACGGATTACCATCCGCACGGATTACCATCCGCACGGATTACCATCCGCACGGATTACTGTCCGTTCGGATTACCATTCGATCGAACTACCATTCGACCCATCTTCACTTGTTTTCGTTTCCTTATCGTTATGCTATCGAATCTATTCAGGCTAACCGTACTCGCTAAGCGCTCCCTTCAATCCATAATCACTGTGAGTATACTCGATCCCTTTTTGCTTTAAGCACTTTTGGGTGTTACATACGTTACGAATATTCAAACTAAAATTATCACACTACTCAAACTATTTGAACGCTAACCGTTAATGCATGTTATACGTGGCTCATGAATGCTTGTTTGTTATGTTTACACATGGAATGCTGTCTACCTGCCTTAGCAACGATAGTACTATAGTTTGGACTCAGCATCCGTTCACACGGGGGTTGTTAAGAATCTTTTACTTGCATGGATTACGGTGGTAATCATGTATTGCGAACTGCCTCGGGCAGTCAACCCGTAGTCATTGGTATCGATGGATCTATGTCGATAACTAACGTGCTTCATTTCACTATGTGTACGTGCTGGTTATGCGTAAACGAATTCGAACTCTATATGATATTATCAAACTTGTATGCTCACCTTTACATTTTATGTATTGACTTTATTGCAACGTATGTGACAGGTGCTTAGATTGTTTCTGTGCTTAGCTTGCTGGTGATGAAATTGAGGCTAGGGAAGGAGTCCTAGAAACCCACAAATAAACTAGTTATGTTTAAATCTGAGTTGTCGGAACAGAATATTTGTCTTGATGTTTGCCTGTAATAATTGTTTAACTATTTGAGATACGGTATGGGACGTATTATTTAAATTGAATGGTAATGATAGTTGTTATGGAAACTTCTGGACAATCTGTTTCGCTCAGTGCCATGCCCCGATGATTCCGCCATCGGTTGGGGTGTGACAACCCCCAGTCCCCTAATTTATATGGATCGAATTTATGTTTTGAAATAAAGAGTTTTTGCTTCACATACTTTCCAATCTAGTATATGATTCTGAATAATCTTGAAGGAAATTATAATTATATGGGTCGATTTTGTTTTATAACCTATGTACAAGTTATACAGTGTGTACAGTTAAATCATTTAATTGAACCCGAAATCATCTGTGTACAGTGTACACATGTTATACATGTTTTAATGAAGACTGTTATTTTGATGACTCTCGTTAAAAGGTGGCTTTTTTTTACATTTTTTATACAGTGTACTCTGAATTGGTGACAAAAATTTAAGAATGTTTTTTTTTGTAGATAGTCTTCTTATAAAACCGAGCGAAAACGATCCGCTCGATTCAAATTCAATCTGAGCACGAGCATCACTTTTGTGCTCGGTTTTGCAAATTCGATCCGATCAGATCGGTTGTAATTCAATCCGAGCACGAGCATACCCTCGCTCGGATTGGATCGGCTCATGGACACGCCTAACTGCAGGCGAATTTGAATATATTATGGAGGCTGCTTGTGCACTTGAGTCTATTGAGGAGGCCAAATTCTTATATGTTAGAAAAAAGATCGATGGGAGCCAAATTCTTACAAGTCGAGACCGTTGGAGTGAATTTTTAAAGTTGAGATTATTATATGCTAACATGTGAAACTTAAATTATTAAAATCCAATAACCCTTAAATTTATTGTTTCTTTTTCATTGTTCTTTATTATTATTATTATTGAAAATAAACATAATTGAAAAATCAATTATTACCTAAAAAGGTGGGAATCAATTTAACATGAAAATTACTTTTTCTTAAAATAACACATTAAAAAAGAGTGAATTGCAAGAATTGTTCTTTATCTTTATGCCTATTTACGGGCTGTGTCCTTTATGTTTAAAATTGACAAGTTTTGTCCTTTATATTTAAAAATCAAGCATGTTTTACCCTTGGCAAATTGGAAAATAATAATCCCACCATTGTGAAATTGACCAATAATAATCCCAAGTCAGGAATTAGCCAATAATAATCCCACCTCGTCCATTTTTGGAAAATAATACTCCAAATGCTGACGTGGCACTTTTGTCGTTTAGTGACTGTGGATTATTATTTTCCAAAAATGGACGAGGTGGGATTATTATTGGCTAATTCCTGACTTGGGATTATTATTGGCCAATTTCACAATGGTGGGATTATTATTTTCCAATTTGCCTTTACCCTTTGGGTCTAACCACACGTTTGAAAATTCTAGATATTAAATTTAAAACACACTTATTAACTTTCTTTGGATGGTGTTTTATATTTCATGCCTACAATACATATCATTGTGTTTTCAATTTTAGGTATGGTGTTTTTTTATATTATACCATGCCAAAGGAATCTAAAACACCATACCTACATTTGAAAACACAATGCCTACATAGAGTTCTTACACTTTGTAGGAAAAATGTCCTTTGTAGAGAAACCCTTGTATATATATATATATATATATATATATATATATAGGTAGACGATCCTGTAAAAAGTCCAACTTTTGTGAGAAGTGTGAGAAATAATTTGGGAATGACAAGTGTCCCTTATCTTAATTAATTCAAAGGGGTATATTAGTAATTGTCCATTCTTATCAATTAATTGATTTCCAAAGATAACTGCCAAAAATATCAGGCGATATATTAGGGATGTGATTCGAATTCGATTTGTTCTATACATTTAATTGTTCACGGTAAGTTCTTGTTGTAGTGTTATATTCCCCAGTCAATAGTGTTATATAATGTACAGGTATCTTTAATCTCCTTTTCATAGTGTTTTATCCCCATCAATAGTGTTTATTCTGTATAGTGTCTTACAGTAAACAAATAGTGTTATATCTTTCTATAGTGTTTTATCATGTAATATACTGTTCCTTTCATAGTGTTTTATCCTCATCAATAGTGTTTTATTCTGTATAGTATCTTACAGTAAACAGGTAGTGTTATATCTTCCTATAGTATTTTATCATGTAATATACTGTTCCTTTTCATAGTGTTTTATCCCCCATCAACAGTGTTTTATTTATGTATAGTGTCTTACAGTAAACAGATAGTGTTATATCTTCCTATAGTGTTTTATCATGTAATATACTGTTCTTTATAGTGTTCTAAAAAGTTGTTGTGAAGGAAATCGAAGAATTTATTTTAGTACGAGAAATTCGCTGATTTTTTAGGAGATTGATGGGGGTTTTGAAACAGTTACCATAAATTCGCTGATTTATAGGAGATTGATGGGGGTTTTGAAGCGGTTCCCATATTTGAAACGTTGGAAAAGTCACTATTGCCCTTTAATTTTACATAAGGTCCTTCTAATTAAAACACAATTTACCTTTTATACCCTATTGATCTCAACCATTAGATCAAATATCCAATAGTTTAAAACACTTCTTACCCTTCTCACATTTTAGACACTTTTTACCATATCCATACCCAATATATATATATACATATATATATATAGGATTAGATTCAAGAGTGAACACTAGTGTAGCTTACGAACTGAGTGACCTAATCCTGGCCATACATGTGTGTAGATCAATGGCCAGGATTTGATGTTGAAATGCACTAGCGTATTTTACGATTTGATGATGAGATCCTAACCAAACACGTGTGAAGATCAACGTCCAGGATTTGTTCACTCAGTTCGCAAATACATTAGTGTTCACTCTAGAACCCCACCCTATATATATATATATATATAGAAACATGATCAGGAGAAAACGACTAAAAGTGTGAGAACGGATCCTAGTCGAACATGTGGCGCGCGATATAATCAGGGCGGAGGGGCTTTTTTATCTTCTTTTTTTCCAATGCGTGTGTCACAATACTGCTTCATTTTTGGCGTTTAAGATTTTTTTGGCGTTTAGTTAGATAATATTTTGGCATTTGTGGCGTTCCCAAATTCATTAATAATTCTAACATCTTGGCGTCCATAGTGTTACCAAATTCATTATATATCCTTAATAATTCAAACTTTACAATTTTTTGGTTTTTTTTGTAGATTTTACCAGTTGAATTAATCCAGTATATGTTATAAACGTAAATTTTTTGGCGTTCAGCTTCATCTGTTTAGGCAGTAACACGTCCCATCTTTTAGATTTTGGCGTTTTGTATTTTTAATGGCATTTAGATAAAGATGGCACATTGTTCTATTCTCTTGCACATTGTTTTATACATTTTTTTAGTTTTTAATAATTCTTGTCTAAAGTAATTTAATTATAGTTTTTGGAGTTTGGCGTTTGTGACATCTTGGCGTTTTACAAGCATTTTTTTAGAGGAATAATGTATTTTTTTAGCGGAAGATTAGATAACAAACCACAGAAAAAAATATAAGCGAATAAAATAAATAAAAAATCTGAATCCAATCTCTCTCCCAAATCTTCATTGTCATCAGCCTATTTCTTCTTTTGAAACTACAAGAACTGGTCACAATTATATGGTGTTTTGGTTTTGGCGTGATTTTATTGTTGTTCGTTTGTTGAAGTGGATTTGTGGATGTTGGAGACATAGATTGACGCCGTGTGGGTGGATGCTATTTGCTCATAATCTTCATTATCATCATGCAGTCCAAATAACATTACACTGGAATCGGTCTCTTCTTCTCATCCAAACCTTCTTCAAGAACAAAGAACACAAAATGATATATGACTGTTATCAGTCTCTTTTTCTTGAAGATTTGTCCATCTCATGCAGCAAAATGTTATTGAGTAACCCCCCCCCCCCCCCAACCTAACAATACTGAACAATACTGAATATCCAATAAACGATGTTTGCCATCTTTGATTTTTTTAACTTTTTTTGGCATTTTACAGTGACTGTTATTTAGGAAACATGGCGTTTGTTTTTTGATGTGATCAATGGAAGGTCCTGAGACGTTTCTATTTATAGAATGTCTTTGGCACGTAGTTTAGGCGGGATATTATTATAATAAATGCAATTAATAAAGTATTCATCGTTTCAGTTACTGTTTGTATTTACTGTTTTGTTCAGCTTTATCTGTTAAGTCTGTAACACGTCCCATATTTCAAGTTTGATGTTTTATATTTAGTGGCGTTTTTGTAGGCCAAGATGATAAAAAACACTAACTAAAACACAGAAAAAACTACGCATGAATTTTTTTTATTATTTTGGAGTTTTGTATTTAATTAGTTGACATTTTATATTTAATGGTGTTTTATGTAAGAAACGATGTTTACCCTTTTACCTTTAATGAAGTATAACACCACGTAAAAACATGTCCAATTATGTTTAGACACGTGTCCTAAACTCCAAACAT
The DNA here is from genome assembly GCA_030545235.1 of Helianthus tuberosus. NCBI lineage: Eukaryota > Viridiplantae > Streptophyta > Magnoliopsida > Asterales > Asteraceae > Helianthus > Helianthus tuberosus. Next base: position 25,359,443 of record CM060368.1, read on the forward strand.
GAGAAAGATTGAGTTTGAAGGACCAAAGTTATCGAACAGTGAAACTATGTAACCACAAGGACTAAAAGTGTCAACCTACCAAACTTGTGCTTCTGAATGACCTTACACGATGAATATATTCTTAAACGAGTGATTTATTGGATATAAGAAGCTGTGTGTGAAAATAATCGGAAGATTATTAAATTACAAGGGTTAAACGTGTCAACATGTCATTTCCGACCTCTGAGTGACCTTTTAACGAAACCGAGGCTTCGAAACATTCAAATATACTCTTAAGAATAAGTGGTATGAATTTTACGAGGTTTCGATATCGTTAAGCATGTTTTCAAGACTTTGGGCCAAAAGCGTCAACTTGACGAAACTTGCTTTTATAGTGATATTTAACGAACCCGAGCCTAACGAGGTTTGTTTGCACATCCTTGGGCTCCAAGATATTAACTACAAGGGCCTTGGTTGTCAAAAATTAAAGTTACAAGGCTTAAAAAGGTGCAAGGGCTGAATGTGTAAACATTAAAACTTGTTGAGCTGGTAACATGGGTGGTCGCGTAGCGCGACCATTGGACCATTAGCCGTCGCGCTACGCGACGGTCTTCAGTTAACAGCAAGTGATTGCCAGGTGCGGGTCAGCCTCTCCAAACCGCCTTAGTCTAGTTTGTATCGACCTAGGGAGCTGTAAGTCGGTTTAATTCAGTAGCCTGGACACCTGGGTCGATCTTAGAGCCTCCAATTACACCTGGAAGTGATCTAGCTTCAAGGAATTTGCTATATAAGAGAGCTAGTTCATGTGTTCTTGACACACATTTGCAACAATTGATACACAACAACATCTGGAGCTTGCTAAGGACAAGGAGAAGATTTTGAAGTGTAGAAAAGTTTTCTAGGACCTTAAGTAAGCCCCTAATTATTTGTTTAGTTGTTTAATTTAGCTTAATTACTCTAAAGTCAAACTTATCGTAAAATTAGTTTGACTTTCGTTTTAATTACATGTGGCTTAACCACTGATCAAATTGAAAGTGGTTATAGAACCACATTAGTGTAGGTGATTAACCCTTAAGAGGGCACCTCCTAATTATCTCGTTTGACTGGTCAATTGTCGGGTCAAAGTAGTTTGACAAAAAGTCAAACTGGACAGAAATTACAAAAATGTTTCTAATTAATAAACCAGAGGTTCTAAATTATATTCTAACAATCTAATGACTTGGTAATCAATATTAAAACATGTTTTATCAGTCCTAACCCGACAATTAATAGTCTAAGGTCAATTTATAAACGAAAGTCGCAAAAGCTTGACTTTTGCTTTGACTTTCAGTTCTGACCCGTTTAAGCTTAATTCTCCCATGTTTTAAGCTTCCATTTAAACCACATTACTTAGTAGTATAACCCCCTGGAGTTATATTGCATGGTGACTAGTGGTTTGAATTATATGCACTTAATCGTAATTATGCTTAATAATGCCATAAACGCCCTTTTGACATACAACTGAGATTTTTAGCAATGTGAATGGACTAATATCTTTGCTACTGATATTTAGACATGTCCTAAAAGTTTAACATCAATTGGGGGTCTATAATGGGAGTTATGCTCAATAGCGTAATTAAGAAACTTTTTAGTAATTAAATAGCTTAATTAGCATGAAGCCTATCTAAACCTGATTTTTTACACCAAAGCTTTTATCTACTGATGTAAAATAATATTTTGGGATTTTTAAAGATTTTTAATTATTTTTAGGCTGAGCATAACATAGGATTATAGCTTGATTTCGGTAATTGTCGGTTTTACCCTTTTCATGCATAAAATGAGTTTTACATAACTTTTTAGTGTCAAACCTTTTGCTACTGATTCCTTATGATAAATAAAGTATTTTGAACTTTATAAACTAATCAAAAACTCAGATGTCCTATTTTAACCCGAATACCCCCTTTAAATCGACTTTTAAGCATTTTAAGCACCTAGTATGGGTTAAAACTATATTTGACATATAAAACTTATTACCCACTGATGTTTTAAGTTAATTTATATAATTAAACAGTAAGTCAAAGTTTTTAAACTCGGAAGTCTATTATGACCTTTAAAGCCTATGTAAAATTACCAAAATGTACGGGACATAGTTTGGCTATAGAAGATAAATTTCATATATATAAAGTATCCTACTGTTATAACTTATAAAAATACATATTTTTACTAATTTAATCAGACCTGAAACTCAGTTGCACAATTAAACTCTTTTATGGGCATTAAAATTACCAAAATGCCCTTATGGGACTTATTTTGGTTTAAATTACTTTTTGGGCATATATGTTAACATCTTACTGATATATTAACATATTTTAAGCATAATAATGATTAAGACCTGTATATAATTTATTTGGTTACCCGTTACGCGTTTACGAGTTCGGATCGACTTATGTGACTAGTTTACATAAAATAGTCGAAACGGGTCAAACCTTATCATTAAGTTCTCAATTTCCAGAACGTGTTTAGTTTACCCATATTATACAAGTATCCAAGTTTGTAGGGTCTAAACCACATTCTATTCCAGTCTCCGCTTAATCGAGCGTTTAGAACCGTAAGGTTTCTTTCTAGCTAGCCGGTCTAAGTCCTTGACTTAATTAAAGACCCGTTAGCATCCTAATAGGTTAATAAACCTTCTATACAGATTAAATAGCTTCCGGTAGAAGGTGCCTTCAAAAAGCTTTAAGATTTTTACTGCTAGCATCAGGTAAATACTTTTAACTTATTTTCCCTTATACGGGCTTGGGATATGGTTTTATAATAATACCACTTGGTCGGGTATGAAATCATTTAATCGGATTGTGAATAATAAATTTGCATAACCTGTTTTAATATGTCTTGTTTGATAACATAAATATTGGGGGTTAATCTGACCGTGTCCTGGATATCCTCGGCTCATTTAATGTAAAATGGCCACGACCTATGCACGGGGTGTAGGCATACACCTGACAGATGCAAATGCTAAAGTATATACATAAACCCACATGTTGGGGATAACTCCTTTGTGGGTTCTATAAGTGGTGAGTCGGTTAATCACGACCGGCTTCCAACCGGCCCCAATTATAAGACAAACATGTGAATCTGTATACAAGATAATACTTAAATAATTGTCCCAAGTTATAAAAGATTTATGCCATGTGCACCTAAATCAATTTTCTTAAATATTTTCAAAAGAGTCAGTTAATTGTGTTTACCAGTGTAAACTGACGTATCTTCTTAAAGACTGATTGACAGGTACCTCTCGTAAATAGGCTGGAGCTATAGGGTATCATTAGAGGATCTTGCAAATCCATGAGATACCTGAAGTCTGTTGTTATTATTTTGTTTGTACATTTATGATCCGCCTGTGGATCTTATTACATTCCAGTCTGTATATTCATAAACTCGAACACTCAGACAATATGGTTTGTAATAGTTTATTCCCCAAGACTTCCGCTGTGCTATTATATTGTGTGTATTGACTATGATGATATAAACTACGTCACGATACTCTCCGCCGGGCCCACCGGTCATATGTGGAAATATCGGGGTGTGACAGGTTGGTATCAGAGCCAATATTGAGTGAATTAAACACTAACCTTTTGTGTTTAATCTCAATTACACAATAAGCACATTCCTTAGACTCCCGAGTCTAGGCAAATGACCTAGGATTTTACTCTTAACCTTCCTTTTATTGTTTTATTATATTTGCTTGTTTTGACAGGAAAATGCCACCAAGACTAAGAGGACGAGGCAAGGGACCCATGCGTGGAGGACCCTCTAGTAGCTCCGGACCTCCCACAGGCGTACACCAGCTGACTCGCTTTCTGGCTCCGACTCCAAGGATTTGAGTCATAGCTTTCAACCAGCAAGACATTCTGTCTCGCTGGGGTCCTCACCATCAGACCCTCCTTGTTTTGGGATGCCCATTCCGATCGAACCCCATCATTCTCCTCTTTCGTTGGGAACTCATCAATCCAACCAATCATACCATTCTTACCAATCTCATCCTTTTCACCAATCAGATTCCACTTACTCACCTTCACAATTCAATCCCAACGCTTATGTTAATGACTTTTTGGGCTACAACCCTTTGGGACCTAAGGATCACTTTTCTCAGAAAATGGAGATGGATGACGACCCAGACCCGGATTTGCAAACAGGAACACCAGGGCACCCGATAAGTATCTCTAGCGGTTCCCCATTTCTGGGATCACCGTACAATGGGCCCGACTCATTCCAGGAGAGGATGGGCCAGTGTGACTGGTTTTTCACACCTTCATACCATAGCTCACCTGTCCAACCTCCCTTGGATGAACCACAGCTTCGAGCGGTTACCCCACCACCCTTGCCAGTTGAGGATCCACCTCAACAGCCTCCTGAGCCTCCAAGGCGAAAAAGGAATGCTAGAATATCCGTACGTGGGGGACCACAGTTTGCATCTCCTCGTGGCTCGAGTTCGTATCCTCCTATCCCAGAAGACCCTCAGTTGGGTGAGTCATCGCGCACGGTGACGGAAGGTAACCTTCCACCGGTTTCACACGCACCATTTCAGCCACCGTTAGGTTTCGACAACCCTATCCCGACATACCCAGGATCATCTGGGTATAATCCGTCTGGATACCCATCCGACTATGGGACTCAGGATCCGTATCTTACAGTTGCCCAATACTATCATCATTACCCTTCTTCTTACCCTCCACTCTATCCCACTGGATACCCGGCGCAGGATTCTCAATACCCGCCATACCAACAACCTCCTCCATATCAGCAGCACCAAACTCAAGAGATTCTAGAGAGGTTAGAGAGGGTTGAACATAAGGCTCATGAAAATAAGAAAAAGCATAATGGTTTTGTTAAAGGCCTTATGAAACTTTTCAAGGGCAAGAAGAAATAGGGTGATGTTGGGTTGTTTTGTTTGTTGTGTAATAAAGTCCTTGCAAGGACATTTATTTGTTTTTATGTATCAAGTCCCTGCGCGGACTTATTTCTGTTTCGGTATGCCCCTGCGTGGGCAGTGTTTTTCAGTATGCCCCTGCGTGGGCAGTGTTTTTCAATAGCCCCTGTGTGGGTAATTTGTGATGTTTTTCTGAAGTCCCTTTTCGGGCAACGTTGTAATCGTATCGTGATTTTAATGCAGTTATTTTGGTTTTAAATATGTAATTTATTAAATCATGCTACTTCATTTCAAATTTTATTTAATCCGCCTAAGAAACTCTTAGAGGTGTAACCTAGCCAGAATACTAAATGGCTATGATGGTATAACCTTTTTAAGATATGACTCCCTGTTAACATCTGAAAACATGTTAACAATCCTGCATTGTGCGGTACGAGAAATCACACAACCTTCCTAAAATATTTGGATTTTTCCAAGCCACTACTTTTAGCCTACATGATCATCATGAATCATGGCTTATAAACATCAATATGATGTATACACCACACATCCATTAGAGATATATGCATATAAGCAAAGGTGTAATAAAGACGATGAAAGTTCTATTTATAAACTTCTTGTCAAAAAGGCGATGAACTTGGTTCGACCCTTAAATGATCACTGATCCTGAGGATCATTGGTTATATTTTAATCGTCCATGTGACAAGCTTTCTAAGCTATTTAAAATGTCCTTAGAGACGAGCTTTGTATAATATGAATATCTCTTTTATTATTTTTATATGGTCTATATGGTTTAATAATACCATGACCATCTATTCAACAATACGATGATCTAAAATGTAAATTAAATATATCATCTATGTTTGATATAGTATTCAGAAATGGCTGGCTCGGATGAAGCAAGCAGTCATCCTACAGAAGGCAACAACACCAGGATTAATATCACTGGTGCCGAACTGCAGGCAATGATCACCGCAGCAGTTTCTCAAGCGGTAGATGCTAAGTTTAAAGAGCCTAGTATTGTTAGGTCTCAAACTCATTCAAAATCCCAATCTCAACCCCACACTAATAAGAAAAGTGAGTCTCACCACTCATCTAACCAGGGTAATGAACCCAAGAAGCAGTTAGTCCTCAAGCCAACTCCTAGGTACGCCAAAGGTTGTACCTACAAGTATTTTGTCTCCTGTAAGCCTAGGGATTTTACTAGAGAAAAGGGGGCGATTGATTGTATGAAATGGTTAGATGAGATGGAAACTGTAATAGATATTAGCGGATGTGCTAAGGAGGATGTAGTTATGTTTGTATCACAATCCTTCAAGGGTGATGCCCTCACATGGTGGAAAGCCCTAGTGCAGTCTACTGGGAAGGTTCACTTGTATAATCTTTCTTGGGAGAAGTTTGTAGATCTTGTAAAGGACACTTACTGCCCTCAGCACGAGGTTGAGAGGATTGAATCTGATTTCCTCACCTTAGTGATGAAGGATCTAGATTGTAGATCCTATGTGACTAGTTTCAACTCAATGTCAAGGTTGGTACCATATTTAGTCACTCCTGAACCCAAACGCATTGCGCGTTTCATTGGTGGCTTGGCCCCTAAAGTAAAGGTAAATGTTAAGGCCTCAAAGCCAGCCACTTATAGATCCGCTGTGGATCTATCCTTATCCCTCACTTTGGATGTTGTGAGGAGTAGGGCGAAGAAGGCGACCGATGAAGGGAAGAGGAAACGAGAGGACGACAAGTCTCCTCAGTCGAACAAAAAGGGCAAAGGGAACTCTGGTTCCAAAAAGGGGCAGTCAAGTGACAAGCCCAGGTGTAAGACTTGTAATAAAAGGCATTTCGGGAAATGCAACCAGGACCCACAAGCCAAACCATGTGGGATCTGTAAAAAGAAAGGGCACAAGTCTGTTGAGTGCCGAAATATAAAGGACGCAACCTGCTATGGTTGCAATGAAAAGGGGCACATCAAAACCAATTGCCCCAAGAATGCAAAGAAGCCCGAGGAGGCAAAGAAAAACAATGCAAGAGTTTTCCAGATGCAAGCAAAGGAAGCAGTGAATGACGAGAATGTCATAACAGGTACCTTCCTCTTCAATAATAATTATGCTAGAGTCTTATTTGATTCCGGTGCTGATAAGTCGTTTGTAGACCATAAGTTCTGTAAGTTATTGAATCTGCCTATTAAGACTCTAGACATAAAATACGAGGTAGAACTTGCTGATGGTACCTTAGAAACAGCTTCCACACTTCTTGATGGATGTTCTATATCCATTAAGAAACATTCTATTCCGCTATCTCTCTTGCCAATGAAATTGGCTGGGTTTGATATAGTTTTAGGCATGGATTGGTTGTCGCATAACCAAGCCCAAATTGCCTGTGATAAAAAGCTAGTCATCATCAAAACCCTTTCTGGCGAATCAGTCACCATTCAAGGAGATACGCAATATGGGTTGCCTAGCAATGTGTCTATTCTCAAGTTAGCGCAGTGTATGAAAAGTGGATGTGTCATCTACATGGCACAAGTGACTGTGAATGATCCTAAGCCTAAAATTGAAGATATTCCAATTATTTCTGAGTATCCAGATGTCTTTCCTGATGAATTACCTGGATTACCTCCTGAGAGGCAAGTAGAGTTTAGGATAGACATTCTCCCAGGATCAGCACCTGTAGCACGAGCTCCTTATCGCCTAGCACCTACTGAAATGAAAGAGCTTAGGACCCAATTGGATGAACTATTGGAGAAAGGTTTCATACGACCTAGTTCTTCACCTTGGGGAGTTCCAATATTATTTGTGAAAAAGAAGGACGGATCAATGCGCCTATACATTGATTATCGTGAGTTAAACAAAGTAACGATTAAAAATCGTTATCCCTTACCCAGGATCGACAACTTATTTGATCAGCTCCAAGGAGCGAACTTCTTTTCGAAGATTGATTTGAGATCTGGGTATCATCAACTTAAGGTTAGAACTAAAGATGTGCCTAAGACAGCATTCAGGACGAGGTATGGACACTTCAAATTCTTAGTGATGCCATTTGGACTCACTAATGCTCCAGCAGCATTCATGGACCTCATGAATAGAGTCTACAAACCATACTTAGACAAGTTTGTCATCGTCTTCATAGATGATATACTTATCTATTCTCGTAATCAGGATGATCATGAGACGCACCTTCGGTGCATTTTAGGATTGCTTCGACAGGAGAAATTGTATGCAAAATTCTCCAAGTGCAAGTTTTGGCTTCGCGAAGTCCAATTCCTTGGACATGTTTTCAGTGAGCGAGGTATCCAAGTAGATCCCGCTAAGGTAGAAGCCGTAATGAATTGGGAAGCACCCAAGACTCCAACCGAAATGCGTAGCTTTTTGGGTTTAGCTGGATATTATAGAAGGTTCATTGAGAACTTCTCAAGAATAGCTGCACCATTAACTTCTTTGACCCGTAAGAACGTTAAGTTTGATTGGGATCCGAAACAACAGGAATCCTTCGAGGTTCTTAAGCAAAGGTTGAGCAATGCTCCAGTATTAACCTTACCTGATGGAATTGAAGAGTTTGTTGTTTACTGTGATGCTTCACACACCGGTATGGGTTGTGTACTCATGCAAAAAGGCAAAGTGATTGCATATGCATCACGACAACTAAAGGTGCATGAAAAGAATTACACCACCCACGATTTAGAATTGGGTGTTGTGGTATTCGCACTAAATTTATGGAGACATTATTTATATGGAACTAAATGTGTGATCTTTTCTGATCACAAGAGTCTCCAACATTTGCTCAATCAAAAAGAGCTCAATATGAGACAGCGCCGTTGGATGGAAACCTTAAACGACTATGATTGCGAAATTCGCTACCATCCTGGTAAAGCGAATATGGTCGCAGATGCGCTAAGTCGAAAGGAAAGAGTCAAGCCAATTAGGATCAATGCTAAGAGCATTGAGTTGAGGAATAGTCTGAATGAAAGACTATTAGCTGCACAGAAGGATGCCGTTTTGGAAGATAACTTTCCAAATGAAAAGTTAGGAATAACCGTTGAACAGTTAGCACCTGGGAAGGATGGAATTCTCAGAATGAACGGAAGGATTTGGGTTCCTATTCAAGGAGGACTTCGAGATATAATCCTCCAGGAAGCCCACAACTCCAAGTACTCAGTTCACCCGGGAGGTGACAAAATGTATCATGATTTGAAAGCTAACTATTGGTGGATAGGTATGAAGAAATCTATTGCCACCTATGTAGCTAAGTGTTTGACCTGTGCTCAGATTAAAGCCGAACATCAAAAACCATCGGGTCTGCTTCAACAACCAGAACTCCCCACATGGAAGTGGGAGATGGTGACCATGGATTTCATAACCAAGTTACCTAAAACCAGGCACGGAAATGACACTATATGGGTTATTGTTGATAGACTGACTAAGTCAGCACACTTCTTACCCATCAAGGAGACTCATAGCTCCGATAAGTTAGCCCAGTTGTATGTAGATAAGATTGTGGCTCTACATGGCGTACCGGTGGCTATTATCTCGGATAGAGATACTAGATACACCTCACATTTTTGGAAAAGTTTCCAACAATCTTTGGGCACGCGTTTGAATTTTAGTACTGCTTATCATCCACAGACGGATGGACAGAGTGAGCGTACAATTCAAACATTGGAAGACATGTTGCGAGCATGTGTCATTGATTTAGGAGGTAGTTGGGATGATCATCTACCCTTAATCGAGTTCTCCTATAATAATAGCTACCATACAAGCATTCAGGTTGCGCCTTTTGAGGCATTATATGGTAGGAAATGCAGAACGCCTGTCTGTTGGGCAGAAGTAGGAGAAGCTCAGTTGTCAGGACCTGAGATAGTCCTTGAAACAATGGACAAGATTGTCCAGATTCATGATCGCTTGAAAGCTGCCAGGGATAGGCAGAAAAGCTATGCTAATGGGAAGCGAAGGTCTCTAAAGTTTGAAATAGGTGATAAAGTTCTATTAAAAGTGTCACCCTAGAAAGGTGTGATGCGTTTTGGTAAAAAGGGCAAGTTAAGCCCTAGGTATATTGGACCGTTCGAAATTATCGAATGTGTCGGCAATGTAGCTTATAAACTAAACCTGCCTGAGGAGCTAAGTGGAATTCATAATGTTTTTCACATTTGCAATCTCAAGAAATGCCTAGCAGATGAATCTCTAATAATGTCTCATAAGGACGTGCAAATTGATGAAAGTTTGAGGTTTGTTGAAAGACCTATATCGATCGCGGATCGACAGGTTAAAAAGCTCCGAAGAAAGCATGTACCTATAGTAAAGGTCAAATGGGAAGCCCGTAGAGGTCCCGAGTATACGTGGGAGGTCGAGTCCACTATGAAACAGAAATACCCTCACTTATTTCAGTAAATCTCGGGGTCGAGATTTCTTTTAAGGGGGTGCGGATGTAACACTACGTAAAAACATGTCCAATTATGTTTAGACACGTGTCCTAAACTCCAAACATGAGAAAGATTGAGTTTGAATGACCAAAGTTATCGAACAGTGAAACTATGTAACCACAAGGACTAAAAGTGTCAACATGCCAAACTTGTGCCTCTGAATGACCTTACATGATGAATATATTCTTAAACGAGTGATTTATTGGATATAAGAAGCTGTGTATGAAAATAATCGGAAGATTATTAAATTACAAGGGTTAAATGTGTCAACATGTCATTTCCGACCTCTGAGTGACCTTTTAACGAAACCGAGGCTTCGAAACATTCAAATATACTCTTAAGAATAAGTGGTATGAATTTCATGAGGTTTCGATATCGTTAAGCATGTTTTCAAGACTTTGGGCCAATAGCGTCAACTTGACGAAACTTGCTTTTATAGTGATATTTAACGAACCCGAGCCTAACGAGGTTTGTTTGCACATCCTTGGGCTCCAAGAAATTAACTACAAGGGCCTTGGTTGCTAACAATTAAAGTTACAAGGCTTAAAAAGGTGCAAGGGCTGAATGTGTAAACATTAAATCTTGTTGAGCTGGTAACATGGGTGGTCGCGTAGCGCGACCATTGGACCATTAGCCGTCGCGCTACGCGACGGTCTTCAGTTAACAGCAAGTGATTGCCAGGTGCGGGTCAGCCTCTCCAAACCGCCTTAGTCTAGTTTGTATCGACCTAGGGAGCTGTAAGTCGGTTTAATTCAGTAGCCTGGACACCTGGGTCGATCTTAGAGCCTCCAATTACACCTGGAAGTGATCTAGCTTCAAGGAATTTGCTATATAAGAGAGCTAGTTCATGTGTTCTTGACACACATTTGCAACAATTGCTACACAACAACATCTGGAGCTTGCTAAGGACAAGGAGAAGATTTTGAAGTGTAGAAAAGTTTGCTAGAACCTTAAGTAAGCCCCTAATTATTTGTTTAGTTGTTTAATTTAGCTTAATTACTCTAAAGTCAAACTTATCGTAAAATTAGTTTGACTTTTGTTTTAATTACATGTGGCTTAAACACTGATCAAATTGAAAGTGGTTATAGAACCACATTAGTGTAGGTGATTAACCCTTAAGAGGGCACCTCCTAATTATCTCGTTTGACTGGTCAATTGTCGGGTCAAAGTAGTTTGACAAAAAGTCAAACTGGACAGAAATTACAAAAATGTTTCTAATTAATAAACCAGAGGTTCTAAATTATATTCTAACAATCTAATGACTTGGTAATCAATATTAAAACATGTTTTATCAGTCCTAACCCGACAATTAATAGTCTAAGGTCAATTTATAAACGAAAGTCGCAAAAGCTTGACTTTTGCTTTGACTTTCAGTTCTGACCCGTTTAAGCTTAATTCTCCCATGTTTTAAGCTTCCATTTAAACCACATTACTTAGTAGTATAACCCCCTGGAGTTATATTGCATGGTGACTAGTGGTTTGAATTATATGCACTTAATCGTAATTATGCTTAATAATGCCATAAACGCCCTTTTGACATACAACTGAGATTTTTAGCAATGTGAATGGACTAAGATCTTTGCTACTGATATTTAGACATGTCCTAAAAGTTTAACATCAATTGGGGGTCTAGAATGGGAGTTATGCTCAATAGCGTATTTAATAAACTTTTTAGTAATTAAATAGCTTAATTAGCATGAAGCGTATCTAAACCTGATTTTTGACACCAAACCTTTTATCTACTGATGTAAAATAATATTTTGGGATTTTTAAAGATTTTTAATTATTTTTAGGCTGAGCATAACATAGGATTATAGCTTGATTTCGGTAAATGTCGGTTTTACCCTTTTCATGCATAAAATGAGTTTTACATAACTTTTTAGTGTCAAACCTTTTGCTACTGATTCCTTATGATAAATAAAGTATTTTGAACTTTATAAACTAATCAAAAACTCATATTTCCTATTTTAACCCGAATACCCCCCTTTAAATCGACTTTTAAGCATTTTAAGCACCTAGTATGGGTTAAAACTATATTTGACATATAAAACTTATTACCCACTGATGTTTTAAGTTAATTTATATAATTAAACAGTAAGTCAAAGTTTTTAAACTCGGAAATCTATTTTGACCTTTAAAGCCTATGTAAAATTACCAAAATGCCCCTACGGGACATAGTTTGGCTATAGAAGATAAATTTCATATATATAAAGTATCCTACTGTTATAACTTATAAAAATACATATTTTTACTAATTTAATCAGACCTGAAACTCAGTTGCACAATTAAACTCTTTTATGGGCATTAAAATTACCAAAATGCCCTTATGGGACTTATTTTGGTTTAAATTACTTTTTGGGCATATATGTTAACATCTTACTGATATATTAACATATTTTAAGCATAATAATGATTAAGACCTGTATATAATTTATTTGGTTACCCGTTACGCGTTTACGAGTTCGGATCGACTTATGTGACTAGTTTACATAAAATAGTCGAAACGGGTCAAACCTTATCATTAAGTTCTCAATTTCCAGAACGTGTTTAGTTTACCCATATTATACAAGTATCCAAGTTTGTAGGGTCTAAACCACATTCTATTCCAGTCTCCGCTTAATCGAGCGTTTAGAACCGTAAGGTTTCTTTCTAGCTAGCCGGTCTAAGTCCTTGACTTAATTAAAGACCCGTTAGCATCCTAATAGGTTAATAAACCTTCTATACAGATTAAATAGCTTCCGGTAGAAGGTGCCTTCAAAAAGCTTTAAGATTTTTACTGCTAGCATCAGGTAAATACTTTTAACTTATTTTCCCTTATACGGGCTTGGGATATGGTATTATAATAATACCACTTGGTCGGGTATGAAATCATTTAATCGAATTGTGATTAATAAATTTGCATAACCCGTTTTAATATGTCTTGTTTGATAACATAAACATTGGGGGTTAATCTGACCGTGTCCTGGATATCCTCAGCTCATTTAATGTAAAATGGCCACGACCTATGCACGGGGTGTAGGCATACACCTAACAGATGCAAATGCTAAAGTATATATATAAACCCACATGTTGGGGATAACTCCTTTGTGGGTTCTATAAGTGGTGAGTCGGTTAATCACGACCGGCTTCCAACCGGCCCCAATTGTAAGACAAACATGTAAATCTGTATACAAGATTATACTTAAATAATTGTCCCAAGTTATAAAAGATTTATGCCATGTGCACCTAAATCAATTTTCTTAAATATTTTCAAAAGAGTTAGTTAATTGTATTTACCAGTGTAAACTGACGTATCTTCTTAAAGACTGATTGACAGGTACCTCTCGTAAATAGGCTGGAGCTATAGGGTATCATTAGAGGATCTTGCAAATCCATGAGATACCTGAAGTCTGTTGTTTTTGTTTCTTTGTACATTTATGATCCGCCTGTGGATCTTATTACATTCCAGTCTGTATATTTATAAACTCGAACACTCAGACAATATGGTTTATAATAGTTTATTCCCCAAGACTTCCGTTGTGCTATTATATTGTGTGTATTGACTATGATGATATCAACTACGTCACGATACTCCCCGCCGGGCCCACCGGTCATATGTGGAAATATCGGGGTGTGACATGAAGCACGTTCTAAGTAATAAAATTGATGTTATTTACGAAAACGCCACCGCGCCAATCTAGTCCATAGATTGTTTTGATCTGACGATCCATAAGCGTTCTCACCGTTCTCACATTTTTCACCGTTTTCCCTAAATCCTGATCCTATATATACATACATACATATATATATATATATAGAGAGAGAGAGAAAGTGTGTTGTACAAAATGGCTTAACGTACGCTACGTACGCGATGTGAAATCGCATGTTATAAAATAGCATGGATGAAATCGCATGTGATAATTTTGATGAAATCGCATGTTGGTTTTTTGTAACAATTTCGCATGTGATAATTTTGATGAAATCGCATGTTGGTTTTTTGTAACAATTTCGCATGGGTAATTTTGATAAAATCGCATGTTAAAAAACCAACATGCGAAATTGTTACAAAAACCAAAATGCGATTTCAATATGGGATGAAGATCTGACGGCTGAGATGATCGCATACGTAATGTAGGATAAGGGCTCTTGTACGTTAACCTAACTCTCTCTCTCTCTATATATATATATATACACACTCATATATGGGTGGGTTCGGCTACAAAGTCTAAATTTCTTAAAAAGTGTAAGAAGTCATAAAACACTATAATATATATATATATACACACACACACACACACATACTCATATATGGGTGGGTTCGGCTACGAAGTCCAAATTTCTTAAAAAGTGTAAGAAGTCATAAAACACTATAATTTCAGCCATAAAACTCACCTAAAACTCACAAATAACAGTGTGAAGATTATTAAAACATTATATTCAAACCCTAATACTCAATAAAAACTTCAAACACACCATCATAGAAATAGAACTATGAATACAAAACACAACATGCTAATTAACATAAAACACAATAATGTTTGTCATTCCATAATCAGAGTTTTATAATCCAAAACACAAAACCCACATATATGTTGTTTTAGTAATCTTCATTAAGTTATTTGTGGCTTTTTTGTGTGTTTTATGACTTTTTACACTTTTTAGGAAATTTGGACTTTGTAACGAACTCCTAGCATAGGGGAAAGGATAAATTGAAAACTCAACTTACATAAAGAAACCCAGAAAACTTTATCTCCACCATCCATCTCATTTGATCAATGGCGTATATTAAAAAGGTACAAAAAAGTTACTTTTGCAGACTTTTTCTGAAAAATGTTACAGTCTGACAAAATGTGTAAAGTGTTACACTTTTCTCTCTCATCTGACACAAAAAAATGTGACACCTGCATTGTTACGGAAAAAAAATCTTGTTGTAAAAAATGTAACATGTTTTTACGCACATTACAAAATAAAAACTTTTTAAATTATAAGTTCTAAAAACCATACACTTTATATAATCTAAAAAACTGCTGTCAAAACACAATAAAAATGTGTTATAGATGAGTTACAAAAAAATGTAACATATTCTCTATTCTGTCTCCACTGTTTGTGAAAGATTGCCGATATAGAAAAAGCAAGGGTTTTTGAGAAAAAAAAATAGGAATCTGATATGACGTTGAGATGATATTTTTAGAAGGTTTGTGAAAGTTTGCCGTAGTAGGTGCTCTTAGAAGCACAAGCCTAAAATAACTATGAGAATCCATTTGAAGTGGAAACAGAGACTATAGAGAGGCTGGTGCGCCTTAAATACGGATTGTATTTTAGCAAAAATTTGTAACACAAGGCATTGTGAACACTAGGTTTAGGTTGTTATTTGGAATCTCGATCCCTGTACTTTATTTCAACGGGTGGTATAGTTCTAAGATCATCGTCTACGCTACAACATATGTAAAAATGAATTACAGGACCGAGGACCCATAAAAACGTTTAAAACTAGTGTTATCTATGTTGATTTGAAGCCTTATATTGCAAGTTTTAGTTAGGGATTCATAGCATTATAACTTTCAAATTATGATATATATTAAGTACCTAAGGTTGACGTTAGGTGGTTCTAATGAGAATTGAGGTTACATAGTAGTATTGTTATTGCGAATTATGTTAGCATTCGTTTTCCTTACTAAGGTCTTTTTAAGCTAAGATATGTTTAAAAATAATTAAAAAAAAGCCAGTTTGTTAAAAAAGATGCAAATAAGTAATTAAAATGTCGTTTTATATCACTTTCTTTCTTAGCCGGCCTTTTTTTTTCTCTCAAAAGACTTTTAGCTCATTATTTTGAGAAAATCATGGAAAGTTGTCTATTTTTGTTTGTGATTTAACTCTTTAGTCATGTTAGATAATAATTACGTTAGAATTATCTTAACCTTTTGATTAATTGATCAAATTTTAAATACTCAAAAGTTTTAATATTTTTTTCTTGAAAAAGAGTACATAGTCAAAAAGTTCACACCCAGACAAAATGAGTATAAATCAAATTTTGTTACCTTCATATTTTCAGCCAAAAAGCATTGTTAATATAATTCAGCCCTTTGGCTATTCGCTATGGGGTCCGGCCTAGGTCCGCGAGGGCCGGTGACGGGCCTGAACACCGCCCCCCTAGGACTGGCCTTGTCTTCACCGTCCTCCCCAAGCCGTTGATGTCGAGCCTCCACCTTTCAAACATTTGCCATTTAACGGCAATTTTTTTATAAAAAAAATTCGAATTAAATGCCTCAAACGGCTATAATTTAAAAAAAAATTAAGAGTGAATTACAAGTTTTGTCCTTTATGTTTATACCAAATTGCAGGCGGTGTCCTTTGTCTTTAAAATTGATCGGTTTTGTACTTTAGGTTTCCAAAATTATAAATGTTATGTCCTTTAGCCCTAACCTAGTTAATTTTTTAGGTTAAATCAGATCACATAAGGGTGCTTTGGTCTTTTTACTTATTTATATAAAAATGTTTTAATAAATAAAACAAAAATAAATTTAAAGAATTAATATAAAATATATATAATATGTTTGCCCCCCGTTCTCTCCACATCTCTCTACCACCACCAACAACCACCACTATTCTCCACCAACCACCGCCACTGTTCCCCACCAGCCGCTGCCCACCTGACACCACTGCCGGAACACCACTGCTCTCGATCAACTGCTTAGATGGTGGAGGTCTTTGTCTGGCCACCACTTTCGATGGGGAAGGTTGGAGGAGAATGGTATCAATATAGAGATTTGACTTAACAAAAAGATGAAACCAGACCAAAATGGTATTTTTGATATCCTTACAAAAGTTGGAAATGTGTAGCATATGCATATAGGGTTGCATCTGTGTTGTTTTTGTGACCTTCATTTTGTGTTGTAAATTGAATTACCAAACTATTTGGTATTTAATTATAGATCTGTGGATGACATCGTCCCTCCAATTTTTACATGCTAGTCTCCTCGCTGGCCAGGGGCGGTTCTTAGAAGAGCCGTGGCAGGGCCACGGACCGGGCAAGTTTTTCGGGCGTAGTGCTAATTTTCCGCATTTCGATCGAATTTTTTTATATATACTATGTTTGGCCCGGGCTTGTCCGGGTTTTTTTTAGTGCCCGTGTCTTTCGGCCCTGACATGTTCAACGGGCAAGATCCGCCACTGTCGCTGGCGGATTTTAGGTGTGGTGTAACAGTCAATCGCCGGAAAGTTTAGGATTTTAGGTGGGGTGGTAGGAGACAATAAACGGAAAGTTTAGGATTATAGATCTGTGGCCCACCGCCGCCTGTGACAACCACCACCGACAATCGAAGGATTGTTTAGAATTATAGATCTGGCCCCCCGCCGCCGCCTGTGACAACCACCACCGCCGTGATAACTATAAATCCGGGCCGCTATCTCTGTCGCCTGAAATGACATCCCTCAAAACAAAAACAAAAACAAAAACAAAAACAAAAAAAAAAGAAACCCAGGTTCATGTTGCTCTGGTTGGAGAAGATTGAAACCCAAAAACTCAGATCTTAACCACAAATGAAGATCGGACCCCACATATGAAGATGGTGATTTTCTAGATGTGTAGAGACTAAAGAGATAGTGGAGCTTGGAGGTCATTAGATTTGAGCAACCAGGAGGTGGTGGAGCGAACTGGTGCATAGAGAGAGAAAGAGGGTTTTTAGAGAGAGATAGAGTTAATATATAATATATTTTTTTCTTTTAACATATAATAGTTTTAAATAATAGGGTAAAAAGACAATTATATCCTCATGTGCCTTGCACATGAACTGATTTAACAGAAAAATTTAACTAGGTTGTGGCTAAAGGACGTAATGTGCAAGATTTTGTAACTTAAAGTATAAAACCGATCAATTTTAAAGGTAAAGGACACCGCCTGTAATTTGGTATAAACATAAAGGACAAAACTTGTGATTCACTCAAAAATTAATTAATTATTTCATCTTTAATACACATCTTTCACCCCATTTTTTATAGGTTGTGGCTAAAGGACGTAACGTGCAAGATTTTGTAACATAAAGTATAAAATCGATCAATTTTAAAGGTAAATGACACCGCCTGCAATTTGTATAAACATAAAGGACAAAACTTGTGATTCACTCAAAAATTAATTAATTATTTCATCTTTAATACACATCTTTCACCCCATTTTTTAACTATTTATAAAACTTCTTTTGCGAACAAATAAGAAGTGGACGCCGGTTTCAAACGAGTTTGCAAGCGCTAAACGAACAAAAACCTCGGAGACCTGAAGTTATAGTGCTGGGGTGTCGCAACCCCCGATCCCTGATTCCCGGGAACGGGTGGACGCGATCTCAAAGTTTGGTGGTATCAGTTGTTTAAATCTTGCAGCGGAAATTACACAGGACCGTAGTTAGGAAATGTTTATCAGAGTAAAACCACCTCATTTAATATTAATAATCATATGGGTAAAACCCAAGTTTCTTATTACAATACATTTATAGGGACAAACCCTATTTTATTGAATTTAAAACATCGTTTATTAGGTAACTTTTATAGCCACATTTCTCCCAAGCCTTCAGTGCTCTCCAGCTGGCTTTTCATTAATTGGCTGTTCACATTGTGTTACCTGTAACGCGTTTTAAAAATATTTGTCAGTCGGAAATACTGGTGAGTGAATCCCAGTTTAATCAAGAAACATTTTATCAATTAAGACAGTATTGAAAGTGATCACATTGTTTATTTCTACACAATTACTCATTCAGTATTTGCCACTCGACCGGATCTATGGCTATGGTCAAATTACCCATTGGCTAACTCGTCGTCCAATGGTAATGCACTGTCATTCAGACTTACTACTACTACTCGTAGTAATAGATTTTGTATACAAAACCCAATAATACCGGCAGTAATTGAATAACTACAAAGACTCAATCACCGCTTAATCACATTGTAAACAATTAAGGTTTTGTAAAACATTAACAAAAAGAGGATAAACTCACATTGCTATCTTAGACTTCTTGTGAGGGTTTCCTGGATATAATCTATAATTTATACAAATGTACATTGGTTAGTACCATAACCCTTTGAAAATATTAATGATACCCTTCCCGATACGACATTCCAACAACTACGTCGGGCAGAACCACGACAGTTGTTACGGAATCCTAAATCAATCGGGCAGCGTAACTGTTGCAAAACTAGGGTTATAATAATTACAATGGAGCAGAACCTCGCTAATTAGGGGGATATAATACCCGCGTATTATAACACTACTACAGAAATTGTGATTTGAGATTTGAGAATGAGCGACGGAAAATGAAAACCCGTTGCCTTCTTATATAGGGCTGATATTGGACTCTCACGCGGCCCGCGTAAGATAAGCACAAGGCTTACGCGGCCCGCGTCAACCTTGGTCAACGCTGTAGCTTATCCCGGTCACCAAGTAGACCCGCCACGATGTCGACACGTGTCAGCTCAGGGTGTCTCCGCATCGTTGATCTCTCGCGGCCCGCGTCAACTAACAAAGACTATTACGCGGCCCGTATCAACTTAAGAAATCAGCGGAGACTGGTTCTAGCCCTCATACCGCCCGCGTAAGCTTGAGGTGACGTCCTACGCGGCCCGCCTCAGCTTAATATTTCTTATTTTTATTTTATATTATATGTTATAACATATTTCGGGCTCGGTTTTCACATACGGGGTGTAATATAAGACATATTGAGACATTCTAAAATATATGAGAGTGTCAGACATATTATGAAAGTGTCGGTTTTACCGAGGGTTGTTACATTCTCCCCACCTTGTTTTAGAGCTCGTCCTCGAGTTCTACTGGAATAAATACGGATATTTCTTTTTCATTTCTGCTTCAAGCTCCCATGTGTACTCAGGTCCTCTTTTCGAGTCCCACTTCACTTTGACCAGAACTAATCTTTTATGTTTGAGATTCTTGACTTTCATGTCTTCAATTTGTAGAGGTCTTTCTACAAATTTGAGTTGTTCATTTACCTCTATATCCTTAAGAGGTACTATCAGTGATTCATCAGCTAAACATTTTTTGAGATTTGATACATGAAATACATCATGTATTCCTGCCATTTCCTCAGGCAGTTGTAGCTGATAGGCTACAGGTCCTATTTTTCTAATAATCTTAAAAGGTCCAACAAACCTGGGACTTAGCTTTCCTCGTTTGATGAATCTTACCACTCCTTTCCAAGGAGAGACTTTTAATAATACTTTATCTCCTACTTGAAATTCCAACGGTTTACGTCGGTTATTGGCATAACTCTTCTGTCGATCACGTGCTGTTTTTAGTCGTTCCTTGACTTGAATAATTTTGTCGGTTGTTTCTTGTACTATCTCAGGTCCAGATAGTTGCTTTTCCCCAATTTCTGCCCAACAGACTGGGGTTTGGCACTTTCGTCCATAAAGTTCTTCGAATGGTGCATCATTGATACTTGTGTGATAACTATTATTGTAAGAGAATTCTATTAAAGGTAAGTGATCGTCCCAATTACCTCCAAAATCAATTACACAAGCTCTAAGGATGTCCTCCATTGTCTGAATTGTCCTTTCACTTTGTCCATCAGTTTGTGGATGATAAGCCGTGCTCAACTTTAATTTGGTTCCCATTGCCTTTTGGAAACTTGACCAAAAATGAGATGTAAATCGACTATCCCTATCAGAAACAATTGATAAAAGAATGCCATGTAAAGAAACAATTTCATTTACATACAATTTAGATAATTGTTCCATACTAATTGTTTCCTTCATTGGTTGGAAATGAGCTGACTTGGTTAGCCTATCTACAATCACCCAGATTGTATCGTTACCTTTTTTTGGGGTAATTTAGTAACAAAATCCATTGTTATAAATTCCCATTTCCAAACTGGCATTTCTAATTGTTGTAACAAACCTGAGGGTTTCTGGTGTTCAGCTTTAACTTGTGAACAAGTTAAACATTTAGAAACATAGGCTGCTATGTCCTTTTTCATTCCTATCCACCAGAAATTTTTCCTTAAATCCTGGTACATTTTATTACTTCCTGGATGCGTCGTATATTTAGATTTATGGGCCTCTTCTAGTATATGATGACGTAGATTTCCTAATTTAGGTATCCACATTCTCTTTTTATGGAATCTCCAAATTCCATCTGTTCCTTGTTCCAATTCTTTTAGCATACCTTTTAGCTTTTCAGTATCTTCCTTGATTACTGATTCTTGTGCTTCTCTTATCTGATCATTTAAATCTACTTTTAGATTTAATTTATGAGAACGTACCCTTTTTGGCTTTTCGTGATATTTTCGGCTTACAGCATCTGCCACTACGTTTGCTTTTCCTTCATGATACTGGATATCACAATCATAATCACTAAGAAATTCCATCCAACGCCTTTGTCTCATATTCAACTCTTTCTGCCCAAAAACATACCTTAAACTTTTGTGATCAGTAAATATGGTAAACTTACTACCATAAAGGTAATGTCTCCAAATCTTAAGAGCAAAAATTATAGCTCCTAATTCTAAATCATGGGTTGAATAATTCTCTTCATGATTCTTAAGTTGTCTAGATGCGTAAGCTATAACCTTCTGGCGTTGCATTAACACACATCTATAACCTAATTTAGAAGCATCACAATAGACTATGAAGTCTTCAGTTCCTTCGGGTAATGCTAGTATGGGTGTATGGGTTAATCTTTGCTTAAGAATTCTAAATGCTTCTTCTTGTTTTAATCCCCATTCAAACTTAACAGATTTACAAGTTAGATTAGTTAAGGGAATGGCTATTCTAGAGAAATCTTTAATAAATCTTCTATAATAACCGGCCAATCCTAAGAAACTTCTAACCTCGGTTGGTGGCTCAAGGGTTTTCCATTTAGTAATTGCATCAATCTTTGTTGGATCTACATGAATTCCTTTATGATTAACTATATGTCCAAGGAATTGTACCTGTTCTAACCAAAATTCGCACTTAGAGAATTTAGC
This sequence comes from Helianthus tuberosus, assembly GCA_030545235.1. Taxonomy (NCBI): domain Eukaryota; kingdom Viridiplantae; phylum Streptophyta; class Magnoliopsida; order Asterales; family Asteraceae; genus Helianthus; species Helianthus tuberosus. The sequence goes on from CM060368.1 coordinate 25,381,686, forward strand.
ATAAAGCTTTTCCTTTCTTAACAAACTTAAAAGTGCGTGCAAATGCTTTGCATGATCCTCTTTACTCTTAGAGTAAATTAGAATATCATCTATGAAAACAATTATGAATTTATCCAAATATGGCTTACATATTCGGTTCATCATGTCCATAAATGCAGCTGGGGCATTGGTTAAACCAAATGGCATGACAGTAAATTCATAATGGCCATACCTCGTTCTAAATGCGGTCTTAGGAATGTCCTCTTCCTGTACCTATAATTGATGATATCCTGACCTTAAATCGATTTTAGAGAAAAATCGAGCTCCTTGTAGCTGATCAAACAGATCATCGATTCTCGGTAATGGGTACCGATTCTTAATCGTGACTTTATTCAGTTCACGGTAGTCAATGCACATACGCATTGATCCATCCTTCTTTTTAACAAACAATATCGGCGCTCCACATGGCGACGAACTCGGTTGTATGAATCCTTTTTCTAGCAATTCGTCCAATTGTTTCTTTAATTCTTGCATTTCTGCAGGTGCCAAACGGTAGGGTGCTTTGGCAATTGGTGCTGTTCCTGGTATCAAATGGATTCTGAATTCAACTTCTCTGTCTGGAGGTAGTCCTGGTAATTCTTCTGGAAAGACGTCTGAAAACTGAGATACTACTGGAATATCTTTTAGTTCTTTTTCTTTAGTGTTAGTGATTATGGAAATCAAATACACTATAGAACCTTTTCTTATAGAACTTGCAGTTTTCATCACAGAGATAAACTTAGTGGACTTAGAGATTTTATCTCCTTTAATTGTGATCGTTTTACCTTTTGGTGAATTTACTTGAATTATCTTTTGATCACATAAAATACTGGATTTATTGGCTATTAACCAATCCATTCCTAAAACAACATCGAATCCTATCAGATTCATGGGATATAGGTTTGCTATAAATTTCTGATTAAAAATTTCTATTCTTGCTCCCTGCAAGATTTCAGAAATCCTAATAGTTTCTCCATTAGCGGTCTCTACTAGACATTCTTGTGGTAGTTTAGTTAATGACTGATTTAGAATTTTGCAAAACGAAGTATTGATAAAACTTTGGTTTGCACCAGAGTCAAATAATACTTTAGCAAATATATCATTAACTAAAGGGTTAATGGATTTAAACACCCCCAACTATGGACATTTGGCCGATGGCACTCTCAACTTTGACTTTGGCTCACACCACTCCCAACTTAACACATGGGTTGTCATGGCACCCCCTCGTTAAATATTCACTAACCAGGTTAGTAAATTTAGCCTATGTGGCAATTTTATCTGATGTGGCATGTATGATGTGTCATTTAAATCTGATGTGGCAAATTATTTTTTTAAAGAAATCTATATAATATTTATTATATTTAATAATAATATATACTAAGGATTTTCATTTGTGTGTTTTCTTTCTCTCTCTAACTTCTCTCTCTTGAACGTTCTCTCTGCAGCCGAATGCTCCTTCCTTTTTCTCAATCTGCTTAATCCGTCCAAATTCAGTGTTGTTCTGGTAGATAATGAGTCCTTCAACCAGTGGGAGTTCCCCACCGGAACCAATTTCATCCCCAGTTTCTCCTACTGGTCTCTTTGGGGGCGGTGATTCTCTATCACGCCGCATATCAACAAGGTCTAGTTCTCTGAAGAATAACGAGTCTGTGGATGGCAAAAAAGGAAAATCTTCGTCTGGCTCCTCAATTCCAGTCGCTAAAGGTAATCTTAAACCGTCAAAAGCTGATAAAAATCGTCAGCCGCTTGCAAATTTGAACGTACAAGACTATGTGCAAGCTGCGTCGCCTCCAAATCCCCTGCTATCCGTTACCCTTGACCCCTCGCCGTTAAATCCTCCTTCCTTAGAAGATGGTGCTGCTATGGAGGTGGAACAGGTTAATGGGACGACTGTGAAAATCCCTGATGTTGCGTTGACCTCCGATGCTGCTGTTATGGCCCTCAATCAGCCGATTTCGAGTCCTCAAGAGCAGGTTACACCTTCAAAATCCCCGTGTACTTTGAATGCAGCCTTGGTAAGTGTTCCGACTCCCACCAGGTGTATTGATTTTGACATGGTTGATAGCAATTTGGAGGTCAACGCTCAGACTGTTGTTACCGCAGTTGAAGGAAATAGTGGGGTTAGGGCTGATGGTGAAGGTGGGTGGGTGTGGTGGTGAAGGTGGAGCTTGTTTTGAGTGTTTTTCCTGATTTGGGGTTCAATTTAATGATTTGGGGATTGATTTAGGTTTTATAGGTGGGTGGGTGTGGTGGTGAAGGTGGAGCTGTGGTGGTGACGGTGGGTGCAACGGTTGTGGTGATGAAGGTGGTGACGGTGGGTTCAAATTTGAAGTTGAAGTTGAAGGTGGAGCCTGATTTCTTTAAAACCTGGTGGAGCCTGATTTCGTTAAATATATATTCAATTTTTGGATCAGATTTGAAGTTGAAGGTGGAGCCTGATTTGGGGTTCAAATTATGGATCAGATTAAAAATAAATCATACACATCATGTTATCTCATAAAAACAGGCCATGTCAGCATGCCACATCAGATAAAATTGCCACATAGGCTAAATTTACTAACCTGGTTAGTGAATATTTAACGAGGGGTGCCATGACAACCCATGTGTTAAGTTGGGAGTGGTGTGAGCCAAAGTCAAAGTTGAGAGTGCCATCGGCCAAATGGCCATAGTTGGGGGTGTTTAAATCCATTAACCCTTAACTAAAAATGTACCAGCTATAACGTCTGGGAGCATTTTGGCTTCATCTGCAGTCAGAACGAATGCTCTAGCATTTTTAGTATTCTTGTTGTCTGGAGCTGGAGCTAATTTTGGACAATTTAGCTTGATATGACCTTGTTCTCCGCAATTGTAACATACCCTGCTGTTAGCTTTCTTCCTGCAGTTTTCTTCCTTGTGTCCCGACATTTTGCAAAAGTTACAGTATGTGGAGCATCTTCCGGAATGCTTTCTTTTGCAATACCTACAGTAGGGTGCAGAGGTAGAACCTATATTTTTCCCACGATTGGAATTTCCAGAACGAAATTCTTGAGTCAACTTCTGGGTTAGGTTCCTCCTTTGATCCTCTTCTCGGGTACGGAGTAACTCATCAGTCAAGGTATTGGCTAGTTCTACAGCTTCTTCTATGGTTTGAGGTCTAGCTGCCTTGACTACATGTCTTATCTCCCCAATTAATCCCCAAATATAACGAGAGATTAACACTGGTTCTGGTGAAGCAAGATTTGGCACTATCCTAGCATATTCGAAGAATAACTTAGTGTACCCCTTGCTATCCACACCAGTCATCCTAAGGTTTAGGAATTTATTTGCTATCTGTTCTTTTTCATTAGGTGGACAGAATTTCCTTTCTACCTTGTTCTTAAATTCTTCCCATTCCATATTATAGGTTCTATCACTTCCTTTTGTTTGGAGGATAGTGTTCCACCATTCTATTGCTGCATTCTTAAACAAATTAGAAGCAAATAGTATCTTATCTTCTTCAGCACACTTGCTTATCCTTAAGACTGCCTCGGTCTTTTCTATCCAACGTAGGCCCCTTCGTTGCCCGAGAATTCCATTGGTTTACATGACCAGAATTCCTTATAAGAACAACCATAAGGCATGGTTCTTCTTCTTTTGGGAATGGGCATTTGAAGTACAAGTCCATTGTTCACGCTGTTTTCTGGTTCACTTGGTCGATTACTGCTATGCTTACTTTTATTATCAGCATCTTTAACAGTTTGAAGAATAAATGACATTGCATCTATAATTCCCTGTGCTACTATGTGTTGGATAGCACTATTATCCACTTGATTGTTATTGTTATTGATGCTTGGATTCTCATTAACCACGTTATTGTTACTCTGATTATCATTATTCAGATTTCCTTGATTTCCTTCGCCGGCCATCTGAATTTTAAACATTTACTAGTTATTAATAAAATAATTAAATAATCTAAGTAACAACCACATAATACACATATTGGTCAAAAACGTCGTGCATTGCGACTTTACTCTTTTTCTATATAGTATGCGTCAAATACATACTAAAACAGAAATTAAAAATTACAATACTACTATGCCTCGTTAACCACAGAGTGGTCTATACTACGATAGATTTATTATTACACATATTTTATTTATTATTATTACCAACTTTATCACTTCCTTCAGGGATATGGATTTCCCCTGAAATCCATCTGGCGCTCATCGTATTTCCATACGAGTTGCTCTCCTACATACCTCATCCTCTCGCTATTTTCTATAATTTCTTCTCCAAAATTTCAGAGTTCTTGCAAATTATCTGCACTTATTGGGGGTGCAGGTACTAGTATTGGCTCTGGGTATTGAGGTACTGGATTCTCCTGAGGGTATGGATTCTCCAAAATCTCCCTAATGTATTCATCGTTGTCAAAATAGGGATCTAGTGGGTCCAGACCTAGATACGTTGCTAAGTTCGGCAAGGTTTCTTCGTTTAAGTAATAACGTGGCACATAATCTCTAAGATCATCAAACCATGGATCATAATTTGGATCTATTGGATTAGGGGCTGGTATCCTAGGTATCTCCTCAGGGTTAAATTCATGCATTTCTACCTCCATCGGTTGAGTCAAAGGTAAGGGTTGTGGGGCTACTAGTTGTTCCAGACTTGGGTCAGCAGCAGTTGTAGCTAGGATATGGAAATTAGCTAGGCTTCTATTAAGCATATCCTGTGTATGGGCATCGGTTTTACGCTTAGCAGCTGCTAGAACTCTTTGCTGTTGCAACTTTCGCATTCTCTTCCTACGAGCAAAAGCTTCCTTACTGAACCATCCTCGTTTCTTATGAGGGAATGGCTCTTCTGACTGAGTTTTGAAAGCAAACCCTCCTTCTTCCTGATCAGCAGTATACCCAGAAAGGGTAGGCTGTGAAGAAGTACCTTCACTCCTAGGTGATTCAGACAACTGAAGATTTATGTCTGAGGGTCCTTGATGTGTGTAAAATGCAACATATAAATTACATCAAATGAGGCATAAAACTAACCCTTTTTTAGTACTAATATTGGAAAAAGAGTGTTTTTGTCTTCCTTTTGTATTTTCAGGATTAAATGAGCTCAAAAACGCAAAAGAAGCAAAAAGACAGCTAAATCCAACATAAATACAAGAAAAGGAACATTAGTGGACTGCCCGAACCCTCAACGGCACCTTCCAAAGCAAAATAGAGAAAACAGAAGGCTGAACACGCCCCGTGCTCAGCCAGCACGGGGCCATGCCCAAGAAGCAGCAGAAAAGACAAACCTATAGAAGCTTCTATTGCCCATCACGGGGCCGTGCTCAGCGGACACGGGGGCGTGTCGAAAGTACAGCAGGCGCATTTATTGTAATTGCGAATTACAATTAATGAGGAGAGAGAGTGTCAGACGGGCACGGGGCCGTGTCCAGCGGACACGGGGCCGTGTCCAGCTCTCTGTTCAGCCTATAAATAGGAGTGCTTGGATTCATTTCATCTCATCCCTTGGCACACCACCTCTCTCACACTTCATCCACCACCCACCACCATCACAACACCATCATCCACCACCATCATCCATTGTCCATCATAGAGTGTGTGAGTCGTCTCGGGATCCAAGATTGATCGTAAGAGTTCTTGACAATCAAGGCCATGTTTGCCTAAGTCTCTTACATCACTTGGTGAAGACAAAGTGTCTAGTATAATACTTTTTATTTCTAATCTTTTGCACTTTTTATTTGGTTTTGTATTAATGACTTTAATAACTAGTTACTTATGTTGAAGGTGATCTTTCCTTATCGTTTGTCCATGGTGTCTTGGCATTATTTTACTGTCTATATAAAATAAAGGATTTTCACCATTCATATCTCCACGGTCTATATGGAGGTATGTTGGCTACCTGGTAGGGGGTTAAGGGAACGGTTTGGTAAAGGTCTTGCCATTGTTCAGCGTTTAGAGGTCCTGCAATGGACCTGGGTCAAATTTAGTAGGACCTCCTTCAATACTTCACGGTATTGGATGGCGGGGGTCCAAACTCTTTGATCCCCTCATAAGCTAACTACTATTAATACTATAACCCGGCTACTTAGGACTGTATCCCTGCTGACTCAGACTACTTAGCCGAGGGTAACGTCACCGCCAAAAGCGGGGCCTACCACAATACTGCATTAATAACTTAATTCATTATCTTCCAATAATCCACCCCTTTAGGATTGTATCCCTGCTGACTCAAACTACTGGGGTGAGGGTAACGTCACCTTCAAAAGAGGGGCCTACTACAATAACTAAGATAATCTCTTAATTATGTGCAAAAGTGCGGAAATAATCAAAGGTTATACTAGATACGAGTCGGAACCAAGTGATTCATCTTGTCTATCTGTTTTTATTTTATTTTTATTTTCAGCATTTTAGTTAGTTTTATTTTTCTTAGTTTAAAACATTTTTCTAAACTTTTGTTTTGGTTAGACGTTGAGGATAAACCGGTACTAAAAGCTCTTGTGTCCTTGGACGACCTCGGTATCTTACCAACGCTATACTACACTCAACGATGGGTGCACTTGCCCATATGTGTGTTTAGTGTTAGTAAAATATCGTGTTTTATAAATTTAAAACTTGGCTAAAATAAGTGTTAAAAAGGGCTTAAAATATACACCTAAAATATACGACACTTCGCACGCATCAAGTTTTTGGCGCCGTTGCCGGGGACACAAGGATTTTAAGAAAGTTAGGAATCAACGGCCTAATCGTCTTTTATTTTTCTTTTTAATTTTTTTAGGATTTTCTTAGTTTTTCAGCTTCTGCAGAGCTCAGCACGGGCCGTGCCCGCTGAACACGCCCCCGTGCTCAATCATTGGAACTGGCAATCCTGTTTTACATCAGACAGTAAGCTGAACACGGGGCCGTGTCCACTCAACACGCCCCCGTGCCCAAGTTTCAGTTACTGAAAACAGAACCGTTAGATCCCGACGGTTGGTAATTTCTGACATAAACATGAGTGATAGTAATTATTTTTACTTTCGGCACTCTTATGGTAAGTGGTGTCAATTATGTGGTGGCGAACATGAAGAAGTAAAATGCTACTTCCTAAATTATAGGCCCCACTACATGGACCCACCATCTTCTCACAACCTTAAGAGGGGCGAAAGTAAAAATAAGCACTATTTCTCCCTCGAATGCGCCCAGCCAGATATTCTAGGGGAAATGCTCCTTAGCGAGTTATTTCAACTAGAAGAGCTAATTCTGAAATGGATAGAAGAGCTTGGGAAGGATTTTATTGATCCGCCCCAAGACGATACCCATGAAGAAATGTTGGAACCGCATTCCAACAACCTCGTTGCTCCCGAAAATGCCTTCGTACCTAGCAAAGACTTGGACGATAGTCGTCCCTGTGTCGATTGTGCCGTGAAGGACTCTCCATCGACTTCGTTCGGTGCATACATAGACCTGAGCGATTCGGCATATACCTTCTTTAACAAGAGCCCGGAAAAGTGTTGGACTTGTCCACCTAGAATGAAAATAGGAATTACCCTCACCGACAACCTCTTGCGTTCTCGTCTTAGTCTAGGACAATTAAGGTATATTAGGCACTTTGGGGTTGTTCCAACCAGTCAGGAGCCACCCGACACTAACAAGTTCCTTAAAAAACTAGACAACTTCATAAAACAGTCCTTAGACACGGGGCCGTGCCCAGCCAACACGCCCCCGTGTCTATCGAAAGATTCCATTCTGATCAGTACGTCAGAATACGGACAAACTGTGTCAGAACTCCACCTGCACACGGGGCCGTGTCCACTGAACACGGGGCCGTGTCCAGGTTGCTGTCGTTTTCTATAAATGCAGCCAAGAATTCTGCACATTTGGACCAACTTGGGGGCAGAGATTTGCAGGAATCTTCTCTCAAACTATCCTAGGTAAGTCTAAAAGAAGGTTCCAACAACCCATCTTGTCCCTTCCTCTTTTAGTAATTTCCTTCTTCTTCATCTTTCTCCAAGAGCTACCATTGAAAGTTTGGAATTCATCCAACTCTATGGTAGGGATAAGTGAGTTTTGTTCAAAGAATCTTGGTAAAAACATGTTATGAAACATTGTTTTAAGTTATTAGTAGCCAAAAAGGTCCCACAACATTCAGAAAATAACTTAAAAATCCAAGTTTCCTTGTTCCAAAACTCTGCAGAAAGATGAACACGGGGCCGTGCTCAGTGAGCACGGGGCCGTGTCCGGTTACTGTTTCATTAAATAAGCTATTTTTAGTTTATTTTTCGTAGGATGTCGAGTGAAAACAGCGATACATCTTCTGTGCATTCGTCAAACAGCCGAAGAGGAAGAAGACCCTCCATTGAAGCTACACTTGTGCACTATGTGATAGCATTAAGGGAGGCTCTCGACGAAATGACTTCAGTAGAGGAGGTCCTTATCGACCGTATTAACGATCTTACGATGGGACTTGAAAGCAGCTTCCAAGAAATTAACCTCTTGCACCAGAGGTTAAATATTCTTGTAGCACCTCCAATGGAACCAGTCCTTCCACAACAGGATTGGAACCTGGCTCTCGGAATCGACAACCCTACCGGGTGGGAAGACTTTCCGGCGGAACCTCCCATGGAACACCAACAAGAGATCCCGGTGGAAGTTGAAACTCCTCAAACTAATGCCAATGAGCCTTCTTTTCTCCTTCCAAGGGAGATAGAAGAATGGCTCGCCGACATTTGAGGAGAACCGCACTCGGAAGAAGGAGTTCACTAAGGCCTTGTTTAACCAAGATTGATTATTTCTTGGAAATTTTGCTAAATTAAAATAAAGTAAAGGCTAGGACTCCATGGTTTGTTATTTCTTTGTTTTATCTAGTTTAATTTAGGATTATGTAACTTCTCTCTATGATGAAATGAAATGATGGTTTTAAGGTTTGGATGGTTTAAAAAGAATAAAACACACTCATGGCGGTAAAGGATGAAAAGGGGAACGAGAAAAATGATCCCATGCACAAGAACGAGGCAACCCGACAATTTTCTCCATTTCAGAAGGTTCAACACGGGCCGTGCCCAACCAACACGGCCCCGTGTCGAACCACCTGCAGAAAACGCCCAGTACAGGTAACTGGACACGGGCCGTGTTCACCCAACACGCCCCCGTGTCTAGACTTCTGTTTCTCTTATTTCAATTTTGTTACTGGCACTTGAACACGGGGCCGTGCCCGGATAACACGGGGCCGTGTTCAGTGCCCAGTAACACAAATTTTTGCTTTTTAAACACTATTTTACACATCTAATCAACCTAAAAATTTATTTTTGGGACACATTGAGGACAATGTGTAATTTAAGTGTGGGGGGGATGCTAAAACCTTGAATTTTGCAAGTCCTAAATACAAGCCTTACACAAAACTCTATTGGAACCGCTAATCACCCCAAATTTTTTCAAAAATTTCATTTTTTTTTACTTGTCTAGGTTTAACTCGGGAAATTCAAGTTCTCAAAAAGGTTATATTTTTACAAATTTACAACCGATAGCGTAGTGATAAAAAGAACCAACATAAGAAAATTATGAAAAGGCATGACAAACTTATTTAAAAATTTGATTATATATACTTGATCACATAAAAACTCATTCCCACAAAAGTGAGTTTTGAGCCTTTATTGAGCACACAATTTCATATCATTTGACTAAATGCTCATTTTTCGTTTCTTGTGTGAATAGCCGCTTGGTTCTTACGACTCTAGAACTTGCCATGACAATACATTCCTGGTCCTTATCAACTTAAACCCGAGTAAGTAAATGATGGAGGCATTAGGACTAACCTTCTTCATTTCTACACCATTATTTTTCTTTTACCACCTACCCAAAAATCCCCCTAGTTAGCCCCTTTGAGCCTAAACCTTTTCGTTTCATCACCCAAACAAAAAAACCTTTTCACCCACCAAAACCTTTTTCAATTTTTTTACCCTTTATTTTAGTAACAAGTTCGGTTTTTCGTGAAAAAAATATATATATATATATATTTTTGTGATGATGATGAAGCAAAAATAAAATAAACAAACAAAGTAATCAAAAATAACTTTGTTTGAATAAAAGCTTCATCAAAATAAAAAGTTGCAAAAAAATGCGAAAACCGACACTTGTTACGCTTTTAGCCCTTTTTCTACTAACCACTAACCCAACCACCTACCTTTAACCTTAGCCAACCCTTAACCCACAAAGTCCTCTTGATATCTACAAAGGTATAAAAGTTAAAAAGAAGGAGGATTGATTTCTTGGCAAGCCTATGGTAGGAATAAGTTCCATGCCGCTCTCGAGTGATTCACTAAAAATACACTTTCGGCCGAGTGTGAGTGATTTCCCCGCGAGGTATGTGAACTTGTATATAAATAGAATTTTAAAAAGGCATGTTATGCCCAAATAAGTAATTTCTTTTATGAACAGTTCTAAATAAATCATTACGAATAGGAGTGTAAATAAATAAAAATAAAACCCAAAAAGATCTTGGAAATCCCGACACTCTATGACAAGCCCAAAACCTTCTCTTCTACCTATTCCATTTGGGAGTGTAAGCCACATATTAAAGAGTTTTGCTTGAGGACAAGCAAAAGTTCAAGTGTGGGGGTATTTGATGTGTGTAAAATGCAACATATAAATTACATCAAATGAGGCATAAAACTAACCCTTTTTTAGTACTAATATTGGAAAAAGAGTGTTTTTGTCTTCCTTTTGTATTTTCAGGATTAAATGAGCTCAAAAACGCAAAAGAAGCAAAAAGACAGCTAAATCCAACATAAATACAAGAAAAGGAACATTAGTGGACTGCCCGAACCCTCAACGGCACCTTCCAAAGCAAAATAGAGAAAACAGAAGGCTGAACACGCCCTGTGCTCAGCCAGCACGGGGCCGTGCCCAAGAAGCAGCAGAAAAGACAAACCTATAGAAGCTTCTATTGCCCATCACGGGGCCGTGCTCAGCGGACACGGGGGCGTGTCGAAAGTACAGCAGGCGCATTTATTGTAATTGCGAATTACAATTAATGAGGAGAGAGAGTGTCAGACGGGCATGGGGCCGTGTCCAGCGGACACGGGGCCGTGTCCAGCTCTCTGTTCAGCCTATAAATAGGAGTGCTTGGATTCATTTCATCTCATCCCTTGGCACACCACCTCTCTCACACTTCATCCACCACCCACCACCATCACAACACCATCATCCACCACCATCATCCATTGTCCATCATAGAGTGTGTGAGTCGTCTCGGGATCCAAGATTGATCGTAAGAGTTCTTGACAATCAAGGCCATGTTTGCCTAAGTCTCTTACATCACTTGGTGAAGACAAAGTGTCTAGTATAATACTTTTTATTTCTAATCTTTTGCACTTTTTATTTGGTTTTGTATTAATGACTTTAATAACTAGTTACTTATGTTGAAGGTGATCTTTCCTTATCGTTTGTCCGTGGTGTCTTGGCATTATTTTACTGTCTATATAAAATAAAGGATTTTCACCATTCATATCTCCACGGTCTATATGGAGGTATGTTGGCTACCTGGTAGGGGGTTAAGGGAACGGTTTGGTAAAGGTCTTGCCATTGTTCAGCGTTTAGAGGTCCTGCAATGGACCTGGGTCAAATTTAGTAGGACCTCCTTCAATACTTCACGATATTGGATGGCGGGGGTCCAAACTCTTTGATCCCCTCATAAGCTAACTACTATTAATACTATAACCCGGCTACTTAGGACTGTATCCCTGCTGACTCAGACTACTTAGCCGAGGGTAACGTCACCGCCAAAAGCGGGGCCTACCACAATACTGCATTAATAACTTAATTCATTATCTTCCAATAATCCACCCCTTTAGGATTGTATCCCTGCTGACTCAAACTACTGGGGTGAGGGTAACGTCACCTTCAAAAGAGGGGCCTACTACAATAACTAAGATAATCTCTTAATTATGTGCAAAAGTGCGGAAATAATCAAAGGTTATACTAGATACGAGTCGGAACCAAGTGATTCATCTTGTCTATCTGTTTTTATTTTATTTTTATTTTCAGCATTTTAGTTAGTTTTATTTTTCTTAGTTTAAAACATTTTTCTAAACTTTTGTTTTGGTTAGACGTTGAGGATAAACCGGTACTAAAAGCTCTTGTGTCCTTGGACGACCTCGGTATCTTACCAACGCTATACTACACTCAACGATGGGTGCACTTGCCCATATGTGTGTTTAGTGTTAGTAAAATATCGTGTTTTATAAATTTAAAACTTGGCTAAAATAAGTGTTAAAAAGGGCTTAAAATATACACCTAAAATATACGACACTTCGCACGCATCAGTCCTTGATCACTCATACTGTAAACTAACAAATTGTCAAATAACACATAACAAATAAATACAGTTATGCACGTATTTCCATAATTTATTTCCTAACACAAAATTTAGAATTTAAGTGTCAGCAGAACACTTCTTTGGCTCAGACCAGTGGCTAGGCTCTGATACCACCTTCTGTCGCAACCCCCGATCCCTGATTCCCGGGAACGGGCGGACGCGATCTCAGAGTTTGGTGGTATCAGTTGTTTTAATCTTGCAGCGGAAATTACATCAGGACCGTAGTTAGGAAATGTTTATCAGAGTAAAACCACCTCATTTAATATTAATAATCATATGGGTAAAACCCAAGTTTCTTATTACAATACATTTATAGGGACAAACCCTATTTTATTGAATTTAAAACATCGTTTATTAGGTAACTTTTATAGCCACATTTCTCCCAAGCCTTCAGTGCTCTCCAGCTGGCTTTTCATTAATTGGTTGTTCACTTTGTGTTACCTGTAACGCGTTTTAAAAACATTTGTCAGTCGGAAATACTGGTGAGTGAATCCCAGTTTAATCAAGAAACATTTTATCAATTAAGACAGTATTGAGAGTGATCACATTGTTTATTTCTACACAATTACTCATTCAGTATTTGCCACTCGACCAGATCTATGGCTATGGTCAAATTACCCATTGGCTAACTCGTCGTCCAATGGTAATGCATTGTCATTCAGACTTACTACTACTACTCGTAGTAATAAATTTTTTATACAAAACCCCATAATACCGGCAGTAGTTGAAGAACTACAAAGACTCAATCACCGCTTAATCACATGGTAAACAATTAAGGTTTTGTAAAATATTCCAAAAACATTAACAAAAAGAGGATAAACTCACATTGCTATCTTAGACTTCTTGTGAGGGTTTCCTGGATATAATCTATAATTTATACAAATGTACATTGGTTAGTACCATAACCCTTTGAAAATATTAATGATACCCTTCCCGAGACGACATTCCAACAACTACGTCGGGCAGAACCACGACAGTTGTTACGGAATCCTAAATCAATCGGGCAGCGTAACTGTTGCAAAACTAGGGTTATAATACTTACAACGGAGCAAAACCTCGCTAATTAGGGGGATATAATACCCGCGTATTATAACACTACTACAGAAATTGTGATTTGAGATTTGAGAATGAGCGACGGAAAACGAAAACCCGTTGCCTTCTTATATAGGGCTGATATTGGACTCTCACGCGGCCCGCGTAAGATAAGCACAAGGCTTACGCGGCCCGCGTCAACCTTGGTCAACGCTGTAGCTTATCCCGGTCACCAAGTAGACCCGCCACGATGTCGACACGTGTCAGCTCAGGGTGTCTCCGCATCGTTGATCTCTCGCGGCCCGCGTCAACTAACAAAGACTCTTACGCGGCCCGTATCAACTTAAGAAATCAGCGGAGTCTGGTTCTAGCCCTCATACCGCCCGCGTAAGCTTGAGGTGAGGTCCTACGCGGCCCGCCTCAGCTTAATATTTCTTATTTTTATTTTATATTATATGTTATAACATATTTCGGGCTCGGTTTTCACATACGGGGTGTAATATAAGACATGTTGAGACATTCTAAAATATATGAGAGTGTCAGACCTATTATGAAAGTGTCGGTTTTACCGAGGGTTGTTACATGGGGGCTCGGACGCACGATGTCAGATAAATATAAACAATGAGCCGGAATTTAACGACGAAGAGCACATAGTTCGAGAGGAGGCACGCCCGCTAGGAAGGGACAAATCCAAAAAGGCAGTGGCTGCAAAATACAAGCCTTATCGGAGGACGGTTCGAAAATGAACGACATGATGGACCAGTTCAAACCATATACACCGAGGTCACAACCCAAAAAGCACAAGCGAAGCAACGTGAAGTGGACGAACGGGTTCGGTTGAAGCAAGAGGCGGTAGAACTAAAGGAATGAGAGATAATGACAACCGATATCAACTCGTGTCCGGAAGAAGACCGTCCAGTTTTGCATAAAATGAAAGAAAAGATCGCTAAAAATGGAATTCTTAGGATTTTTAAATTTTACCAATCTAGTATTTTTTTAAGTTATGCAATGTTAGTTTTTTTAATATTAATGATTTTATTTTATAACTTATTAAATGTTAAAACAAATGTTGAATTTAAATAATAATAATAATAATAATAATAATAATAATAATAATAATAATAATGGGGGAGGCGCATCCTCTATCCCCCTTGGTCCATCCTTGGATGGGCATCCTCCTTGGATGTTGACGTGGTGATGACGTGGAGGGGCATCCTACAAGGACTTTGTAGGTCCCTATCCGAGGATGAGATCGAAACCTTATCCTTGTTATATCAAACACACTAGCGAGTGCGGAATCCAAGCTAGCATGCAACCGAGAATTTAGACGAGAACAAGCACAAACACAGCACACAACATTCAACGATTAACACCACTTGTATTAATGCGTATGAAAGGTCCGGTTACAAGCTCAATGTTTACAGATATGTTCTATAAACTCTCAAAGTGTGTGTGTGCTCTCAACAGAATGCTCTCTCTGTTTCTCTCGTGTCAACTCTCCCTTGTGTCTAACCTCTGCTGAACACAACACACTACATGGGTATTTATACCCGACACAGCAGGTCTGGTCGAAGGATCAGACAGATTGATCGACAGATCATCTGTCGACCAGAAGGCCATCGAAAGATCATCTGTCGACCACGAAGGATGATATCCTTCGTGGTCTATCCTTCGAGGTTATCTTTCGAGCTCATCATCATCGAAGGATGTAAGTAATCCTTCGATGACCATCCTTCGACACAGCCATCTTTCAACCAATGTGCTAACTGTTTGGCCAAGTCAAACCAGGAGGATGGTTGACTTGGTCAAACTTACATCGAACGCACATTGTAACAAACTAAGACGTAGCCCAGACTAACATAAGACATCGTTTTGTATCATGACGAAATACAGACAAAGTACAGACACAAGTGCACCAACAAACTCCCCCTTGGCTGTAGCTTTGTCTCGATCTTCGTGTCTTCAAGTCTTCAAGGCCGAGTCGAACCGAGCCGAGTCGCGTCCACACAAAGTGCATCAACAAACTCCCCCTTGGACGCTACTCGTGATGGTTCGTCTTCTATGTCTTTCATGTCGGAGGATCTTCAAAGTCTTCACATCTTGAAAGCAGAAAGTGTATCAACAAACTCCCCATTTAACTTAGGTAGTGTGTCAATAAACTCCCCCTTAGATTGAACTCTCCATTGAGTCATGCTCGTGAATCTTTTGACTTGACAATTCTTCAGATCCTTGTGGTGTTGATGAAGGGACAGCGGCAACTCGATCATTTTGTCCTTTGAGTGCCTCCACTTCGTGTCTTCATTCCAAAGCTTTTCATTGAACATGTTCTCCTCGCCTTTAGCATCTGCACATGCAAGAAAGCTAAACGCATAATGAGAACAACCGCTTGGAATATAGTTAACATTTAAACTAATGACACATATGAGATCAAATCTCAATCAAACACCAACCGACAGTAGTTTGAAAGTTTAGAAAAATATTCATTTTAATCCTTTAACTTTCAAAACTCGTTAACTTCGACTGTTTATGAAGATGCAATTGTTTTCCAGCTTACGATCAGGATTTTGGGTAGGATAGACTCGAGTTCCAACATCGGTCGATCAAAAATAAACTAGAAGAAAAATCTTTTTGGATTTTATAAAGTTTATATTAAAACACACCTAAAATCTTTTTGAAATTTTCATTTTTCAATGTAAAGACGGAAAACAGTAAATAAATATATACAAAGAGCATAAACAGGAAACATTAAATAAATATTTACAGACATACTTTTTGCGAGTTTCGAGGGTAAGAGAATCATATCAGTGTACGGTCATGCCAAAACGCTCTTGTTGTTCTATTAGATAACATTAAGATAAGCATCCTATAACAATTATCGGTATTGTTGTCCACATAGGCTCAACTTATCATTTGTAATCATGGCGAGGGGATACGTTAAGGTATAATTTATACTTACGGACCGGTGTTCATCCACATCTTGACACATTCCCGTATCAAGGTATGCACGAGGGTTCATCTTACCGGTGAGTATACCGATTATCATCTGTTTGACCGTATATGATGTGAGATTCTCACTTATTTTGATTTGAAAACAAGCCCTATGTGATATGATCACTTATTGATGAGGAACTTGATTTTCGATGCATGAGGGCACAGGAGCAAGTCCGTGAACAGGTCAGTACTTTCGTACAGCAGAGAGACGAACTTGACTCCCGGAAAGAATGTGATATATTATCACTTATTTGTTTGGACATGTGATTGTTGATCACTTATTGAGGTCGTATGCAATATGTACACGTATGTATAGTATCATGGAAGATCTAGACTTGCGTCCCCGTTATTTTTCGGTAAAAGATACAACCATGATACCCAGATGATAAGCAGCATAAAGACCGAATATCTCAGAACCTCGGCAATCTCTCAAACGAAATTTCGGTACTAAGACCATATGCCAATGAATGGTTCCCACCCAGTCTTCAGTCGATTAAAGTTTATATCACCCTGCACACTTTAAAATGATTGTGAGCCTACCGATACATCTTATATAGAGCTGCTTATCGTTTTTCATTTTAGGTTTAAAGAGATTTAGACAGACCACTGATGTACTATCATTTTCTCTTTTTTCTCGCCAGGAAACTCATTTTTACTTTTCTATTGTTTTTGTGTTTTTGAAATTTTTCGATGTTTTTGGATTTTTCAAATTTTGGATTTACTCCCCCTAAAATCAATAAAACTAAGACAAATTTAAAAGACACAAAGGTATTTACAAAAATGATTTTCCGATGTTGGTTAACTCATGTTTTACCTCAATGCCGTTTACCAAAAATAAGTTTTAATCAGAAATGATTTAGCGAATTTTGGAAAAATCAGTTGGCATGTCGGTAAGCGGTGCGGACCATGACAACATTGTCTGGCCAAAGAGTGCTGTGCGAGATAGTAATTCACAAAGCAGCTTAATAATCGACAAGTAAAAGAGAGATTAGAAATTTAAAACCGTATCCTTCAACTGCTTCATGCATTGACAGGAAACTGAGTGCTCTCCCAAACTGGATATCCACCCGGTGTGGATTTCAAAGTCGATTCTTTGCAGCTACTTAAAAATCTCTTGACAGCAACAAGATCAGAAACCTTTGGGTCCAGCTGGTCTTCCACATTGCACCAGCGAAGGTCTTTGTCTTTCTCTTTCAGAAGTAGTGTGCGGTTGTTCAACCCATGCCAAGGCGTCCGCACACCTGGTTGGTTTGTTCAACAAACACATTTTCTTCAATCACACCACTAAGAAATGTACACTGCACGTTCATCTTGTAGATTGTTGAACTTCAGACGTGCTGCAGGTGCGTACATTTTGATTTGAATCTATCCCTGGGACCCGATCAAAACCTTGAACAATCAAATGTTGGTATGATTTTCATTTTGTCGAAGCTTTTCAATCTCTTTCAACAGACATTTCTGTTTCCTTTTTCTCTTCCTCTCCATCAAAGGCAACAATTTCTTCTGTCGCCTAACTTGTGCAAGGATGCTCCACTATCAACAATCTTACGACTATCGAAAGTTCCTCCTGGAATATCCTACACACTCACTCAAAAATTAGTTGGAGAGAGGGACCCAAGCCTTCGTGGACTTGGGTCGTCCTTGATCATCAAGGTAAGTGATTTCAATCACTCGATGATTAGGAAAAAGGACCTGTGGTGCTCCCCCTGACTGAATTACCTGTTTTTGTTTCCAAGCTGTTTGTTCTTTACCAGTATTTGCATTAAGTGTTTTAGCATTTACTGGTTTTACAGTTTTAGGTTTTGCTTGAACAGGTTTTTCTTCTTTGACCTCTGATTTTAAGGCCTTTTCAATTACCTTTTGATTCTTTTGTTTTAACTTCTTTTCCCTTTCTTTCAAGACACGTGGGTCTTGTTTCGGGGAAAATGAACGTTTTTGGTAATTGGCTTCTTGGGGAGCACTTGTTTTTGGCTTCAACTTTTGCAGGTATGGGCAGTATCTTACAATATGCCCAATGGTGCCACACTCAAAACACATTCTCCGCTCTACAAACCTCGGAGAAACATGTTGATTACCAGACGAAGAACCAGACCATGAACTTTGTGATCTAGACGTGCTTGGACCTAAATCACATCCGTTGGTGTGTTGGGTGTAATTATTCTGTTCATTTCGTTTCAAAATTCTAACTTGTTTTATAAAATCAAGGTTAGATTTATCCTGAAATGTTTCAAGTTTGTCTGAACCCGTGGATCCAACAAAGTTCACTTTCGGTTCTCTTTTCTTAACAGGAGCTCTTTTGTTTTGCACCCATTGTTGTTGAACCTTAGGTGCTTGAACATTCTTGTTCTGAGCCTTCTTTCCCTGTCCCTTACCCTTTCCGGAGTTGACTTGTTGTTTTCGCTCAACTGTTGGTTTTTGGTTTCCGTATTGTTTTCTAATTTGTTCACACGGAATTGGATCACATTGAGTGACGGTAACTTTGCCACTTTTGTTTCCCAAAAACTTGTCAGTACATCCTTCAAAAATTTGCTCAATTAAATCTTGATTTACATTTTTAATTGGAAAATCTTTGTTAGAGTAAATTTTGTCATCTCCTTTGAGCGTGTACAACAAGTTACTCCCTTCAACACTTGATACACTCGACTCCATTTCTTTTGACATTTCAGTCTCACTCGGTTTCACTGGTGGATCACACAGGATGTGATTCTCGATTGGAATATCTGGTGTAACCGAGTTAGACTGTTGGTTCACAATTACATCAGATTCATCATCCGAAGAATCAGCATCCTCAACAGTGGGAGGACCCTGTTCCTTAACACATGATGATTCTGTCACATTCTCAGATTCAGATTCAGATTGGCCTGAGGATGATGTACCAGTTGTGAACCCGAGGCCTGCTGCAAAGTCATCTAGACCGAGTGGCACAGTAGGTTCAAAACGGGGCATATCCTCGTCATCAGGCAATTTGGAGTAATTGTGATTCATTGGGGGAGGACATGATTTGAATCCCATACACTTCTTATCCCCCTTTTTCTTTTGAACATCAATAATGTGATCCAATACATAGCGGGAATTGGAATAACTTTCCAATTTCTGCTTGATTGTTTCACATTCACATCGAGCGGTGGCCAATTCTACCATCTGCTTTTCAATTGTGTCTATAAGATCATTGTTAGCATGTTGTTTTCGCAAAACAGCTTTTTGTAATTCTGTAACATCATGTCTTAATGACGCAATTGTGGTTTTAAATTCCTTTTCATTTCTGGTTAAAAACACGTTAGCTTCAGCTGCTTTAGAAAGGTTTACAATCAATTCTTGATTGTGTTTGGATAGGATTTCAATCTGACCTTCCTGTTCAGCATATTTAACATTTAAACTATCACAATTTTCACAGCTAACTACAGTGGGTTCATCGACACATACCTGACCTGATGAACTGTCGACATTAGCCATAAAGGCTGAATGGAGAGAAGACGAAGAGTAAGCAGCTTGATCCGTCAAATTAGATCTTCTTTCAGCTCCTGCTGCAGCTTCTTTCAAAAGCTCATCAATATCTGCATCGACTGACACTCCTGATGTCTCACCCACATGATCATTTCCTGAAGTGGAGGATTCTTCATCTGAGCTTCCACTATAACCAGAACTGTCTTCATCTCCAGAAGATGCAACACCATTGGTGGAAGATTCTCCACCACTGGCGTGCTTTAAATCCTTTACTACTTCAGCAAAACATGCTGTTCCACCATTTCCTCCTTCTCCAAGCTGAAGCGACCAATCACAACCCTCATCTATTTGAACCACCAGCCCCCGGTTTGCATTTGATGGTCCTGCTTGAGTTCGGTTGTTGACAGGTATCAACATACGCTCATTGTTCCTGTTCTGGTTCTGCTGGTTGCCTTGATTTCTGAAGGGGTTTTGGTTTCCATGCTGAGCTGGTCTTGTGCATTCCCTTTTGAAATGACCCCGTTCACCACAGTTAAAGCATGTTACAGCTTGCTTGTCGAACCCATACTTGGTATCTTTCTTGCTTTCCAAGTTGGTTCTCCCCGTCCTTTTCATAAACTCCTTAGCTCTTCGAATTGCGCTAGCAAGAGCCCATTTGATATCCATCATTTCAAACTCTTCTTTATCCACTTGCTGATAATCTTCATTGGTTAGATTGATATTCCCAATCTGACCTGCAACTAATCCACTATATGCACTAACCAAGGTATTTAACATCTCCATATGCTCCTTGGCTACTTCGACACTGACTTTGGAAAAGTTGGAAGTATCTAATCTGACAGTGTTCGGATTGGAAGTGGCTTGAAAGTTTGACGAGCTTCCATAAAACCCTTGCTGTTGCGGTTTTTGCTGCTGAGCTGTCGGCTGCACATTCGGTCTTGAAGACATCATGTAAGCTGAAGGATCAAACTGATCTGTTGTTGAAGGTCCGGTGTTAGAGACAAAGGCTGTTTGAAGCTTCGCATGTTGAGAAGCTGGTCTTTCTCCACTGATACCTCCTGCAATCCCAAAGTACATTTCTGGATTTTGAGGAGTTTGTGTTCTTTTTGCCTTCAGTTTTTCTTCTACATCCTTGTTCTCCAGTTTTTGAATCAACTCATAAACGTTGATTGTGTCTAGAACACCATTTTCTTTAAGGATTTCAAGATAACTGCTCCACTTTGCTGGTAAGCTATCAGCGAATCTCTTCACCATTTCTTGTGGAGTCGCAGTGACTCTAAAACCAAACATCTCGCTCAACAAGTGATGGAATCTTGTAGATAACTCTGCCAAAGTCTCATTTTCCATGCACGTGAAACCTTCAAATTCTTTCTTCAGTAATTCTTGCTTGATCTTTCTAGATTGAGCATTTCCTTCACACCGTAACGTAAGCATATCCCACAAGCTTTTAGTAGTCGTGCAGTAAACAAACTGGTGGTAAATGTCTTTATGAAGAGCTTGTGTGAGGATCATGAATGCCTTCTTTTCTAACTCAAATTTCTTCTTATCATCATCAGACATAGTGCTGTAAGTTTCTGGATTAGATCCTGCAACTTCCAAATCACTATCAAATGCGGTGAAGAAGCACATCCATAGATCTTGACCTTGCCCCTGAACATAAGTTCTCAGCCTTTCTTTCCACCATCCCCAATCATTGATATGATTTAGCTTTGGCGGTTTCGTGCTTGTACCAGTTTCACTGTCGTTCTGCATCATAGATTGAATGCTGTTGCTTTGATTTGTGACCAATGCCCATTGATTTGCAGTTATCATTGCTGCTTGAGGTGGGACAATAGCCTGCATCCATGCTTTGTTGAAATCTGACGCAGATTGTGTAGCTGATGATTGCGTAGCTGCTGATTGTGGAGTTAGAGTCCACGCGCTTGGATCCCACTGACCGTTTGTTCCCATTTTATGAAAATTAATATATTAAGTGAAAATAGATTTAAAATTTGAACACAAGTTCTCTTTAAAAATTTAATTTTCACAAACTATGTTAAAATTTCGAAGGGTAACAACCAGCCGAAAGATCAAGAATCGAAAGACCTGAAAAGCACAAACTGTTAAACTTAAACAAGCAAGGATCGAAAGATCACACCTGTTCGAAGGATCAACAGGGTTCGAAAGATCACTGTTGAGTTTCGAACAATGTTTTCGAAAGATTCTCCCAAACGAAAGATCCTTATCTTTCGAAAAAGGACTGTAGACCGAAAGATGAACACGAAAGATGATTTCGAAAGACTCCCCAGTCGAAGGATCCTAGTCTTTCGAAAAAGAACAGAAGACCGAAAGATGTATGTTTCGAAAAGATTCCTTGGTTCGAAAGATGATTATCTATCGAACCTCCCTTGATCGAAAGATGAACTTTCGACTTCGAAGGATATCTATCGATCTTGTCTGACACAGTTGACAAAGTGAGACGGGTTGGTGAAAAAGGTGATGGGTTGGTGAAATCTTTCGGCAGAAGGTATGTTCAGACCATACTTTTCTGCCAAAGCAGATTTGAACCAATAAAATAATGCCCAAAAACAGAAACTTCTTATCCAGAAACCGGTCACCGGATAAGCCGGAAATCTTGGCCGGAAAACACCAAAATACTTAAAAACAAGTTTCTAAGTTACCCAACCCGATCAAAAACACACCCGGTAAGTTTATAACACGTTTCAATCAACAAGAACAGCGAGAAAATCAGTAAAAACGTATGCAAGACCAAGTGAGTTTTTGTCCAAAACACTCCAACATCTCGGTTTTTAACAAGGAAAAGAGCCAAAGCTCTGATACCACTTGTAGGTCCCTATCCGAGGATGAGATCGAAACCTTATCCTTGTTATATCAAACACACTAGCGAGTGAGGAATCCAAGCTAGCATGCAACCGAGAATTTAGACGAGAACAAGCACAAACACAGCACACAACATTCAACGATTAACACCACTTGTATTAATGCGTATGAAAGGTCCGGTTACAAGCTCAATGTTTACAGATATGTTCTATAAACTCTCAAAGTGTGTGTGTGCTCTCAACAGAATGCTCTCTCTGTTTCTCTCGTGTCAACTCTCCCTTGTGTCTAACCTCTGCTGAACACAACACACTACATGGGTATTTATACCCGACACAGCAGGTCTGGTCGAAGGATCAGACAGATTGATCGACAGATCATCTGTCGACCAAAAGGCCATCGAAAGATCATCTGTCGACCACGAAGGATGATATCCTTCGTGGTCTATCCTTCGAGGTTATCTTTCGAGCTCATCATCATCGAAGGATGTAAGTAATCCTTCGATGACCATCCTTCGACACAGCCATCTTTCAACCAATGTGCTAACTGTTTGGCCAAGTCAAACCAGGAGGATGGTTGACTTGGTCAAACTTACATCGAACGCACATTGTAACAAACTAAGACGTAGCCCAGACTAACATAAGACATCGTTTTGTATCATGACGAAATACAGACAAAGTACAGACACAAGTGCACCAACAGACTTGCCTCCTCCACACCCCATAGTCTTACTTTGAAATATGGAAAACCTGGCATACGCATTGTTTCTGTTTCTGTTGTATGTGTGTATATAGAAATAGAAGACTAATCAACAGGACCGACTCAAAGAATTAAAATTTCAGGTACCATATTCAAGCTTGAAAAATATGTCCCCTAGGCCTTATCAAAATATAACGTCAAACAACACGCGAAATAACACCTAACTATTCGACAATCATACGCCAAATGACACTTAACCAATCACACATGGTTAGTGCGGTGGAGCCTTGCGAGTTGCAAGTCGTTGAGTCGGAGTTGCGTGGCAGTGGTCGAACCAGACTTTTATGACCGGGGGGTCTGCATGCAATGTAAAACTTTATACATGTGTTTTTATGTTTGGTGATTGATGTACTAGGATCATTATAACGACTTTAAATTGCAGCTAGGCACTTTACCAATTAGTATTTGTTTTGATTTATGTAAGTTTATTGTAAGATATAGATATATAAATTAAATTAAATAACGTATTAATTAGAAATGACAATAAAGTAATTAAATAAAAACAATAACGAAACAAAAAAATATTTTTAATACTAAATTATAAAGAAAGTAGTTAGTAAATATATAAAAATTAATTTTTTTCTTCATATAAATATGTTATTTTGGGTGTTTTAACCCTACAGGTTTTTATAAATTTTGAACTGGGCCACAAAATTAACATTTAAAAAGCCCAATACTAAATAGTCATATAGGACGTACGCTATATCTTCGTTCATCTTCAACATTCAACGGATTAAAAAGTTATGATCACATTACCTTCTTTTCTTCTATTTTCTTTCATATATGATGATAATTAAATGGTCAAAGTATCATAAACGTCATCATTGGATCTTGGTTCAGCGAAAAATTTACTTCCATGGACCCCACCCCCCTCAATTTAAAAAAAAAATATATGCCTTTGGAAAACACGAGCCCTGGCCAGTGGTCCTCCCCGCCCACCTAATGGCGCCCCTGCTAATCAAAATATAACCTGTTATATTTACTGTTTAGTAATATCATGTGACCTAAAAATAAAATTAAGAGGAAAATTAAAAAGATATCATGTGCAAATGTGCAATGATAAAATTGGATATTGTGTATTTAATTAATTTACATTATAATGATACTTCAAATGAGGTTTATAGGCTTCCTATTTCTTTTGTAGATGGGGAAAGCACAAATTCTTCACTATACACATGCTTTTCCTTTTTTCCCTTTCTTTTTAAGATAATCTAAAGATGATCTGAGTTTAAGTCTATTAAAACAATATTTAGAAAGTTTATTTTTTATATGCTTTTTTTTCGAAAGTTCAATTTCATTCACAAACACCAACTAGTCAACATGTCTAGGCTGCAGAAAACCTCCCAAAACTTTACAAGAAATCCAATTTACACCAATTTGTCCATGAGATGATGCTTAGTGATGTGACTTAATATACAAATTTCAAAATATTATTATTGCTATTAAAGTATGGTATAAGTCCCTCCCTAGTGGGGCGTTTTTTTTAAAAAAAATTGAAAAAAAACGCCCGGAAACGCCTCCCCCACCATTACATGGGGCGTTTTTTTATAAAAAAATTTCAAAAATTTGAGTTTGGCGTGTTTATGATAACGCTGAAAGGTAATGCATGGGACTGTTTGCTTTTTGACTACCAAATGAGATTTTTGCAAGTGGCAATGGACTGATTGCTTTTTTGACCACCCAATCAGCAGCAATTTTTGCTTTTTTAATTTTTAATTTTTTTTTGTTTAATGATTGGAAGGGGCATTATTGGAATAATGCCCCACTACACCACTTTTTGCTATAATGCCCCATGCTGACTGGGATGACACGTGTCGGATAATGCCCTATGGTGGGGGCATTATAAGTTGTTACCACTACACATGGTCTAAATGTTGTTTATTTTGTTTATTATGTTAACTTCGATGCATATCTTTAGTGACACCACCAATGACTTAACTACTATTTTTGTCTTTTTTTTATATAAATTGATATTATTTTCTTAATCACAAATCACAATTAAAGCCATGTGTGATATGCAGGGTAGACCCCCATGGTCTGGGTCGGGGTCTACGGACCCCAATCTTTTTTTTAGAAAATAGTAGAATCGGTATATTAAATTTTTCAAGGACTCCATAAAATAAATTAATTTGATGCCATAATATTAAAAGCAAAGATGGTGTGGTGGTAAATACCCTTGTCTTCCAACATATAGATTCTAAGTTCAAGTCTTACATGTCTTTTTTTTAGTTTATTTTTTTCCATCAAAATTAAACTAGTGTTTTAAAACATCACAACCACCCATTGACCCTTAAGTTATATCATTTGTTAAAACCTTTTTACTAAACAACTATTAAATTGCATAGGAAATAAATCTCTAGACATAACCCATTTACCTAGTGCATAGTAAAAAAAGATATAAGAATATATTTGTGGAAAAAACAATGTCAAGAACTATGTGCCAAAACATTTCTTACTTCGCTAACATAAATATTGGCAACAATAACAAATATTAACATAAATAAGGTAACAACACTATCAACTAATGAGAACAAATTAAATTTAAGAAAACTCTGAACATACAAAATATAACTAGTTTTGAAGAGAATGACTGAAAACCAGTGTTAGTTACGTTAATATGAGGCTAGCTCACTTGGTAGAGGCTTTTGCCTTTTAGTGGTAAGTCTTGGGTGGAATGAGTAAATTAGAATTTATGTAATTTAGGAGGAATATGTAAATGTCGTCATTCAAAAAAAAAGTGTTAATTACTACAAATTTGGCAACCACCATCTATGTGTCCCCGGCGGCTTATTGGCCTAGTGGAGAGGCTTGATGTCGGCGAAAAGGTAAGGTACCGCCTGTGGTAGTCACCAACAAAGAAAGGAGTGTCCGGGAGGGGAATGATGGGGTTTTAATTTTTTTTAACAATAAGGATATATTAGTAATTTCACGAACAATTTGTTGGTGAAAATAACTAATAATATTACTGTTTAGCAAACAATTATTATTTTTAATATAAAAACACGAACACAAGTGTTAAAGGAAAGTTTTTTGTTTTCACATTTTTACTTGAAACTTTTTATTTTCACGCTTTCACCACAAAAGTGTTACCTTTTAGACTTTAGAAAATGTTTTGGTTTCGGTTCCGGTTATTGGCATCCGGTTTTTTTTGCACCTCTAACTGAAACTTCCCAAAAAATTATACACAAGTACACAACTACAAAAAGTTACAAAACTAGTTATTCTAAATAATATAAAATTTTAAGTAAGTTGATCTAATATATGCATAATGTGATTATTATTATTTAATAAACACGTAGTAAAACAAAAACAAAAACTTAAAATTGAACTTGATTTAGAATGGGGTGGATTTGAGATTTAATGGGTGGTGTGCTGAACCTTAAATTCATAAAATATCTTTATTTCTAACATATTTTCAGTATTAAGTTGTTTAATTATTTTTTAGAACAAATCATACTTCAATATATTTCAACAAAAAACTTGCCAAGTTACATAAAAACAGAAGGTAGATAGACAACAAGTTGCACCATCACCCATTTCTGAATTGCAAACCATAATTATTGAATAAAAAAACATATTTTGACCGACATTTTATGATTATAACATGAACGGGAAAAGTGTCTATGTTTGTTGGGCTCAAATTTTCACCATACATTCAACCATCCGTAACCGAGTGAATCCACTTGCCCAAACCATCTTAATCGAAACCAAATTAACTTGGAAACCTAACAATTTGTAAAATATGTTTTTTTTCTTTGAAATAAAAACCTAGATTTTATAGTTGCATGATACATTGAAACGAGATACCAAGATATATTCATGGGTAAATTACTTTTTGAGTCCCTATGTTTTAGGGATTTTAACGCCCTAAGTCCTTATAGCCACTTTTCTTAACCATTTGATTCCAAATTTTGAACACCATCCACAAAGTTTGCTAACTACATAGGCATTTTAGTCATTTACACATAAGATACAACTCTTTAATGCACAAAATACAAAGAACAAGTCTTTAATACATGGTTTTAATATTATATATAATATAAAATTAAATTATATATAATACAACACCTACAACCTAACCTACACACATACACACAGACACACACACTCTCTCTCTCTCTTCTCTCTCACTCCTAGATCATCCTACCACCATTACCACCACCGCACCATCACCACCCTCCCCACCATCGCACCACCATCATCCCCACCGTTGCAACAAGATCAACCAGAGGTCCACCGCTGCACTACCACTATCCGCACCATCATCACCAACCACCACACCATTATAAACCACCACCGCCACACCACTACCACCACCGTACCATCAAATCTACAGGTCCACGGCCGCGCCATCGAACCTGCAGGTTCACCACCACTACAAGTCCTCCACCATCAGTTACACCTACATGATTCTCAATCAAGATTCAAGAGGGGCAAAGTGTCACTCACCTATACTTTCTTCCTTTTGGTCTCTCTTCTTCATCATCCCTACAATCATAACCCCTGCTTCACTAAGCAAATCCCAAACTTTCTTGATCCACAATCACCCAATTCAACCATGACCTAATTCTTGGATTTGGAAACACAAGACGCCGTCCGCATGCCATGGAACGCCATCCCGGGAACCAAACAAGAAGCCGCTCAATGCGTCATCCCCATCTCCGCCATCTACACCCGGATCAAACCCTTGTCGGAATCCACCCCTCTCATCCCATACTCCCCCTTACGTTGCCGCAATTGTCGATCGGTCCTCAACCCTTTCTCCATCGTCGATTTTCCACCAAAATCTGGATCTGTGTAACACCTTGAAAATTCGTGTTCAATGAAATAACGACACGTGTCATGTAAGACAAAAAGCGTTATAAACCCGGATTTAATAAAGATGTTTGGCAGGATTTAAAAGTGTCGTCATGTTAATTTTCACCTCTGAACGACCTCATTTATAAATCCCAAGACCCAATTATATATTATGAACATCTAATATACCTTCAATCCAGCAAATTGATGGCAGTAATTGAATTCAAAAGTGCAAGATAGGATCCTATGGAAATTTCTACGATAAACCTTCATTTTCGGCACTTTCAAAGGATTCAAGAAAACATATCAAAGTGGTAGGGTATATAACTGTTCAAGACCCAAAACATGAGGCCCCATACTGATAAAACATGGCCAAAAATCGTTACACATCAGTTGCCCTTTCGAAATTTGAAAGAACAAAAGTTTTTGCTTCTGATCACAGGCTTACGGACCGTAAGCCACCCCCTTACTGTCCGTAAGGGGGTGCCAGCGACTGAAAATGGGGTTGTTTGTTGTTTAAACGCAATAACTGACTTATATTCGATTTTCCTCATATTTGGACGACCCCTAAATGGCTCCTAGACACTAGGGACATGTGTTAGTGATCAGGAAACATTAATATAGTTGGTTGTCACCATCTTATGGATCAAAATCCACTATAAAAGGCCATGATGTTGCAACCATTTTTCTCACATCTTCCATCTGCACTTTGGAACATTTCTGGAGCTCAAGACTTCTCTCTAAGCTTCACATTTCGTGCATAGGACTTCAGTAAGTATGCTTAACATTTCTTAGTTAAGTTTTTGCTTAGTTTTAGCTTAAAAGTCAAACCGTCGTAATTAACGGTTGACTTAGCGATTAATCATTGTTGGTCCAATGATTAGTCGAATTGAAAGTAGTTATAAGTTGGTAAATATGTGGGTATTAAACCCTTAAAAGGGCACCCTCTGATTCCCACTCTAACTAGGTCAAATGTCGGGTCAAACTTGTTATTAAAAAGTCAACAGAATGCTTAATTTCTAATTTATACATAATAACAATGTAGAACCCATACAACCTGTTTGATCATTAATATAACTTGGTAATTAGTGTAAGAACATGTCTAAACATGTTCAACCCGACAATTTTCTGTTTAGATCCGGTTCGGAACCGAAAGTCGCAAAACTTTGACTTTTGCTTTGACTTCAGTTCTGACCCGTTTTTAGTATGTTTTAGAAATGCCTTAGAGCTTTAATTGGACCAGGTTACATGTTAGTATAACCCTCTGTGATTTTACACCATGGTTCATTACTTATCCGATTAATATGCATGATTCCGTTAATTGCTCATATACTGACCATTATGCCCTTATTACCATAAAACGTGATTTTTGAAAATATAAAAGAGTAGAAACCTTAGTTACTGATTTATAAACTTGCACCCAAAATTTGACATCGGTTTGAGGTGTAGATTGAGAGTTATGCTCATTAGCGTAATTAGAAAGCTTTTTAGCGATTAAACGACATACTTAGCGTATAGCCTATTTAAACCTATTTTTTTGTATCAAACTCTTTACCCACTGATGTAATATATTATTTTGGGATTTTTGAAGATTTTTAATTAATTTTAGGCTGAGCATCACTTAGAGTCATAGGCTTAATCCGGTAATTGTCGGTTTTGCCCTTTCGGGCTATAAAATGAGTTTTACACATCTTTTTGACCCCAAACCTTTTTCTACTGATTATATATGATAAATAAATTATTTTAAGCCTTCTGGAATAATAAAAAATATCAGCCTTCAATATAGAACCCGGAAACAGCTTCTAATCGCCTTTTTAAGCGTTTTTAACGCATAGTATGTAATAAAACTATTTTAAACATACAAGGGTTGATACCTACTGATATTTTAGGTAAATTATAATATTTCAACAGTAAGCAAAAGTTTTTTAACTCAGACTTCAGTTTTGAGCTTTTCGGCTTATGTGAAATTACCAAAATGCCCCTACGGTGCATAGTTTGGTTATAATTGATAAATCTCACATATATACTTTACCCTACTGTTATAACTTATCAAATTAAATATTTTGCTGATTATATCAGCCCAGTAACTCAGGATAATACTTAAACTCTTTTATAACCTTGTAAATGACCAAACTACCCCTACGGGACATAGTTTGTGTTTAAAATTCATTTCGGACATAATAAAAGATATCTTACTGATGTCACAACATATTTGAGGCATATTAACTTAGGAAACCTGTATATGGCTCTCATGTTTACCCGTTACGCCTCTTGCGCGTTCGGTTCGGGTTATGTAACTAGTTTGCATAAATTAGCCGAAACGGGTCAAACCTTATCGGTTTTATCTCAAAATCCAGATTGTGTATGAAATGCCCATATTAAGCAAGTCTTAAAACTTTTCGGGTATAAATCACATTCTATTCCGGTCTTCGCTTAATCGTGCATACGAACCGTATCTTTAAAACTAGCCGGTCTAAGCTTAGGCTTAATTAAAGACCCGTTAGGATTCTAATAGGTTATTATAAACCTTTGTTCCAGAATAGGAGACCAGTAAAAGCTACTTGCATTTGCTTATTGTGATTATTACTTTGCTCAGGTAAATACTTTTAACTTATTTTCCCTATACGGGCTTGGGGTACGGTATATAAAATACCGCTTGGTCGGGCATTAAATCTTCCATTGTATGGTGGTTAATTGAATATTTGATCGACCCGTTTAAATTGTTTTGTTTACTTAAAGCCTTTGGGGGGTTAATGACCATGTCCCGGATATCCTTGGCATCATTTTACCAAATGGCCACGACCTAAGCGCGTAGTGTAGGCGTACACTCGTCAGTGCATAAATAGATTATGTGGTGTGTCTATTGATCTTTAACCCGGCACGATCCGGGCTTCTGAACGCATAAGGAACATGTAATTCTTTTACAAGATTATATATTTAAATGATTATCCCAAGTTATAAAATGTTTATGCCACGTGCATCCAAATCAATTTTTTAATCATTTTTAAAATGAGTCAGTTGATTGTATTTACCAGTGTAAACTGACGTATTTTCCCAAAAAGATTAAATGCAGGTACTAAGCGTAATAGGCTGGATTTTCTCCTTAGCATCAATAAAGAGTCTCGCAAGCTTAAGATGCCTACGTCTGTTGAACTACTGTTTCCTAATTATTTTTTATCCTTCTGTGGATAAACTTTCAACTGTTTGTGAATACACGATATTACAATATTTTATTCGGTTGAAAGATATCTTTCATTTGCTTCCGCTGTGCATATTAAATGTTGTGTTGTTTGACTATTATGTTGTCAACCACGTCACGATACTCCCCACCGGGCCCACCGGTGACACGTGGAATTCGGGGTGTGACAGATTGGTATTAGAGCCAACACTGAGTGAATTAAACACTAGCCTTTTGTGTTTAATCTCAGTTACATAATTGCACATTCCTAAACTTTCGAGTCTAGACAAATAACATAGGACAAACTCTACCTTGTTTTGTTTTGTCCTTTATTTTTATATATTCTTGTCGTTATCTTATGTTGTATTGACAGGATTAAATATGCCGCCAAGATTCTTTCGACGAAGAGGACGAGGCAAGGGGCCAATCACCGCCCCCAATGACCACGAAGTCGGGCCTTCGCAAAGGCGAGCTCCTTCACTACAAAAAAATGCCATCTAGTGGCATGCAAAAAGTGCCACAGAAAAATAAGAAAGTGCCACTGAAGAATCTTGTAAGAATGGGTGGCACACAAAAAAAGTGCCACAAGAAGCGCTGACGCTAAAGCCTTTTAGTGGCACTTTTTCAATGTGTCGCACAAAGTTTTTAGGCTTTTAGTGGCACTTATTTTTTGCCACAAAAATCACATCAAATTAAATGCCATTGACATTTATCATATTAATTTTAATTAATTACAATTATCATTTATTTAGATTAAAAAATAAAAAAATTTGTAAAATGTAGAAATCATAAAATAATCACTTCAATTAAAAGTTCAATCAATCTTACAAAGATTCCAAATGGCTAATAAGTGTCGATCTAAGCCTAATGATCAAACATATAACCCAAATAAACTAACAAGTGTATGAATAAAAACTCAAAACTTCATTGTGTTCATGAATCTCTTTCACAATCTTCATGCGAGTTAAATAATCATCGTGACCGAGGTTGTATCCACAGGCGCTCCGACATCAAAACTGTGATCAACCTACATACTAGAGACTAATATATTCCCATCTTGTCTGGCAGCAACACATAGGGGATCATCCTACAAAAACAAAACACAGATATATATTATAACTAAAGTATCAGTTATTTAAAACTCAAATCACATTCCCATCATTTACAAACAACATAGTTTAATGCGCCTGGTTTACCTTCTTTGAAGAGCTTGAGCTTTCGAAGTTTTAACAACAATCAAAGATTCGATCCCACTGACACTGTCAGGAGAGTAATTGCACACTTTTACCAATCCAGGATCAATAACATACTTGACTCCTGGTATTCAGCAATGTTTGTTGCCGTATAACCTACCAATAACTAACACCCAAAAATCAACTCCATGTTCAGCGACCAAGTACAAATATGTTTTTTTTTTTTTTTTGATCGTACAAAACATCGCAAGTGTTTACCTTTCTGAACCCATCTGGAGCAGGTGTGAAAACTTTCATTTGCTTCTCCGATGGAAGAGAAGAGAACAATGGATAAATTAAGAGTTTATGATTGGCTTCAGGTAATTTCTTGAGATTTTCATGCACAAGACCCTCAATGGATTCAATCTCTTCTTGACCAGATAAAAAAACAAGTATATCACCAGGCCCTTCCTCCATATGTATCTAAAAATACGGAAAAATGGTCAAGAACTAGAATTTGTGAGCTATTCAAGATCGGCTCGCAAAAAGCTCAAACCAAGCCAAGCTTGCGCTTGAGCCTAAATTGGAAAAAAAATGAAAGAAGCCGAGCAAAAACCTGAAATATGGTAACTAAAGCTGCATCCAAACAGTCTGTCTCAGGTTGCGCGGTATCACTACAAGAAAAAGATCCTATAGATTAAAATAATATTAGGGGAAAAAATAAAAAACTTCCAGATCAACGGGTCGTATTCGGTTAAATCCAGCAGGGTTAACGAAAAGAATTTGTACCTTAGTATGTGTGTAAAGCTCCAAAGTCTCAGAGATACAAGATGGGATCAATGGCTTCGTTCCAGGAGGAACACCAGTTCCACCTGTCAATCGTCACAAACTAGATTAATAAAAATTATTCAGAAGTATTAAAAATGTAATATCTATCATACCACAAGTTTCGCAAGGCAACTCGGAAGACTATTTTTTGTACATCCCTAAACAACCTCCATAAACGAAAGTTCAAGGGCGACCTGTGCATGATGGAAGAATACAGTAAGACATCAGATGACAAATCAAATGCATAAATGACACTGAAAAATAAATACTAAAAAAAATCGAGACCTTAGCATCCTTGCCAGTAAATTGCCTAGCAAATGGCCCAAAACCAAAAATCTGATCAAGCCAACATACGCAAAAGACGAGTTATAATCAAAGAATAAGAGTATAGTTGAAGACAACGTTAGATAAAAATATCGAGTTTTAGCATAATAGCACATTTGGTTGTACAGTGTTGGTATTTTCTTTTGTAGAGCAGGTTAAACTTTATGCCCTTTTGCTCATAACGCATTTGGGTTAAAAAAGAACGACTAAATGATGTCTGTTGCATACATTAATTAAATGTACACATAGTTATTAATGGCGAATCGCAACAAATAGCGATAAGGTAATATGCTACATAGCGAGTAGCGATAAATAGCGGGCGCTATTTTATAAATAGCTATACACTAAAAAAATTAATTTTAAGTGTATATTACATCAAAATACCCTGGTATATATGCCATTTTACATGTATATTTAACAAAAACCTAAAATCCAGCTATTTTATAGCTATATTTAATCGCAATTTATATTTAAAAAAAAAGACAGAAATCCCGCTATTTATGGGTAGACCTTCGACCTATACATTATGCTATTCGCTATAGCGACCTTAGCAACCGCTATTGACAACTATGAACGTATGGAAAATAACTAACAGGCAATGAGTAGCTCATTTACGTAAAGCATCAAGAACTCACATCATTGAGGTCCTGAAATGGATTGCACCATTGACCGGGACCAGCTGCACTAGCACTTGCTTCAAAAGTGTCATGACCAAGCTATACAGCCGTCAATAAAATGAAAAAAGACATTCAGTAGGACGTACATGCTCAAATGAATAATGTAAGCACAATAATAAACTAATATAGTAAGACTACAAGATCTATAAGGTCAATAATAAAAAGATAGTATTTGAACCTGATCATGATTGAGCTCGTTTTTCTTTATCTTTCAAAACCTGCAACAATACAAGCTACTTTTGAGATTTGTTCACTGTATGAGCTCATACAAGGTCTTGTTAGTTTCATAGATCATAAACATATTTTATTATCGTTATCATGAACTAAAGAAAAATGAATTTCTTAAAAAATAATACTCATTTCTCACATATTATTATATATATCAATTCATATCATATATTTGCGCCAGTGTAGTGTTTGCCTTTTCACTTTGGCCACAGATTTTTTGTTATTTCACTTCCGGCTATTCAAATCAACCAGCACCAACACTTCCCTTACAAACACCACCACCGCCTTCCACCACCCTCTCTCCCCTTACCACACGTCACCATCTTCAACCTCCATCAACACATGATCTCCCAACCCCTCTCACAATGGTAGCAAACCAACCCCCCCCCCCCCCCCACGGCGTAATCGTCGGCAACTACTGCCACGACGTCCTCATAAAAAACAACGTCGTTCTCGCCGAAACCCTAAGCGGCGCCGCTGCCTTCATCTCCGCCGTCCTCGACGGCCTCCACCTCCCCTTCACTTATCATCCACCTACCGGAACCGGAAACGGAGAGATCGCCGGTGGAGCGGCGGCGGAGGAGAGTTTGAAGAATGACGTGTATACGGCTGCTGCGTATGGTGATATGGAGAAGCTTCGGAATCTGGTGGAGTTTGAAGGTTGTTCCGTTGTCGCTGCTGCTCAATATATTCTTCAGGTTTGTTATTGCTCTGATGTTTGTTGTTTTGTTTAAGCGAAAAAACAGGCCCAGGGTGATGGTGCTGAAAGGGAAGGGGGCGCTAGGGGTGTGGTTGCCACAAGACACCATGGTTGATTTGGGCACAATATATGTGCAATTAGCTTTGACCTGTGAGGTTGCCATGCCGCATGCTGGGGCGCAGCTTTGTAGGGGCCGAGGGCGCCCAACCACCCGAACTTTTCGCTCAGTAGTGTCCGGTATGTAGTTTTTGTATAGAATTTTTTAGGTATATACGTTTTCGACCCCCCGGTTTTATAATTTTATTAGGTATATACGTTTTCGACCCCCCCGTCAGAAATCTCAAGCTTTGCCACTGGCCGCATGTGGATGATTTGGGCACAATACATGAAAAGAAAGGATCTTATATGCTCAAAGCCTCATTGGGCTTTCTTTTTATAATAGAGAGTGCAATTTTGTTGAATAAATGTAGTGTTAGATTTCAAATTGTAACTGTGTGGGTATCTCAATGCACCTTTGATAACATACCTTATTTCATTCTTCTTCTTTCTATTAATATGTTATGGTGTGCTTTTTTTCACTCTGGTTCTGATTTCCATTCTTAATTGCTGTAATTTTTTTCCCTCTAGAAGACTTTTTTTATTAGTATTACAACTCTTATTTTATTACACATTAGAAATTTAGAATAAACAAATTTAGTAAATATACATATTATTTTTCCTCAAATGTTTTTACAAATAAGAAAGCAGCATGCGTTTAAGAAAGCTAGACTGAAAATGGCTATCAGACAAGTGACGTGTCGAGGTCCAAAGCGGCTGATTTGTCCTGTGGTTTGATTTTGAATCTCAGGGTATATATATATATATATTTTTTTTTTTGAAGAATTAGGGACAAAGGTGTTTTTGCTCACTTGACCTATTGAAAACCTTAGAATTATGATGTCTTTGTATGTGTTACAAAGAGGGCTTGAGTGTGTGATCAACGTTCTTGTGTGCGTGCTTGGGGTGGGGTGGGAGTACTTATTAAAGTATATTAAGAGGGTTATGTTTATGTTAAAGGGGGTCAACGCTACAGTATTATTGAACCTTTGGATACGAATTAATCATTTGCGTTTAACATGATTAAGGTTATATGGTAGTAACCAAAATCTTGATAAACTTTGCAGCGTGGGGCCGATGTGAATGCAGTGAATCTTACTGGCCAAACAGCACTGCATTGGAGTGCGGTTAGGGGATCCGTTCAGCTTGCAGATCTTTTGCTTGAAGAAGGTGCTCGCGTTAATGCTGCTGATATATACGGATATCAGGTTAGTCTTATACTTACTTATACACCCTTTCATCCAATTCTATTAAACTGAGGAACAAACAACATCTATATAACACCTTATATAGTTATATATCTCTGTTTATATATTGGTTTGCTATAGCGAGGGCTGATATGCCGTAATGAAAAGAACTGATACTAATCGTGTTCCCGCCGCGTAGCGCGGGTGAATTCCACTAGTTTAAACAACAAAAAATTACTAAATTTTGGAGAGAAATTTTTATTGAAGCAGCTCAACTACATAAAAAACTAGAAAAACAAATAATGAGTTAAATAACACCTTAGTACCACATATGCCTTTGAAACTTCCCGAAACCTTTTACTACTTCTGGATCGTCTTTATTTGCATCTGGATGCCACTTCTTGGCTAGCTAATAGCTCCATATAAAATAAAAGAAATCAATAATTTATTAGAAATATAGCAGAAATCAAAGATTTGCAGGATACAAAAAACAAATTTCTGATGTGGTTGCGTTCTTACTAACTCCAAACAAATGTCGGATAATACCACATCGTCAATGACCCTTGTTGAACCCCTAACCCTAAGCCGCCGCTGGCCTGGTGCTTGCACCACCACCATTGTTCCTTGATTCTCGATCTGTAGGAAAGCAATCACATTCTCGGGTTGAATCTCATACATACACACAATCGAATAAGAGTGGATTACTTACCAGCCACAAATCTGAAATATTAATACTGATTTAGCAAACATACACAGATCAGGAAGTGGAATACTCCCTTAATATTAACACTGATGTAGGTTAAGGAGAAAAAGAGGAGGTGGTTGGAATGCGGTAGGGAGCGGTGGTGAAGGGTTGGGGGGGGGGGGGGGGGGGGGGGGAATGGGCAAGTGAAAGAGGGAAACCCGAAGAGGGGAAATGGCGCTCATAAATTTGGGAAAAGGGGGAAACCTATAGAAACGAAAGGTAAATTACTTTTTAAAATAAATTACTTTTGATATATAAAAACCACATGTCGTTAGTTAACATTAAAAAAATATTTTTGACATATTGAGGCAACATTTCCTCTCTACAAGTTAAATTTTATTTTTTTCCTTTACTTTAAAAGAAACACTAACATGTATACTAGGGGCGCAATTCTTGACATGACCCGTTAACCCGACACGAAAAAAACACTAACACGACCCTTTTAAAAAATCGGGTCGGGTTCGGGTTGAGCCGTTAACACGTTTAACTATTTAGATAAAAAATCTTTTATATTTTTGTTTTTGTTTTTTCGGTTTTTGTTTTACATGGTTAGTTATAATAATGTTAATTTTAACACATTATATTATTTATTTATGACATACATGCACACACGTATATTATTTATTTGGTGAAAGAGAAGAAGAAATTTTTAGGTTTCAAAGAGGGAAATGATGAAAATTTTAAACGAGTTGTTCAATTTTTTTTTGTGGCACAGGCAAAGTGCCATTAAAATATATAGAAAATTTTGGCGGCATAAGCAAAATGCCACTAAAAGCCTTAATTAGTGACATAAAATTAAATGCCACTAAATGTAAGTGTTAAATACCTAAAGTGCCATTAAAAACAAAAATTAGTGGCACAAAACCTAAATGCCATTAAAAATGTGTGCCACTAGATGGCCTTTTTTTTGTAGTGCTTCTACCACCGAGAGTGACGATCCTCGACAGAACCGGAGGACTCTTTTTGAGCCGGCTAGACGGTCGGTTTTGCACAGTTCGACACCTCCTTTTCAAAACTCATATGGGCCACAGTCGGAAAATGAGACCAATAACCCACAACCTTCTTACATACCTCTCCAGCGATCCTTATCGCACCATTCCTTTGGAGACCCCACACCTGTTTTTAGGGGCCGGTTTAACCCGGCAAATTACATACAAGAACCAGTGGGTTTTAACCCATTGGGACCGGAGGACCACTTCTCGGGAAACAACGCTATGGACATGGACGAGGACACGGATACCGTCGAACCTGCAAGCGGTACCCCCAACCATCCGATCGAGATCTCCGACGGATCTTCTTTCCACGGATCACCCTACGGTGGTCCAGACAGCTATCAAGCTAGGTTTAACCGGCATGAATGGTACTTCACACCTCCTCGCCATTCACCGTCTCACCAACAGCAGCAGCAAGATCCCTCAGAGGATCCACGTTTTGTGGCAGTCACGCCACCGCTTCCACCGCCACCAGTTAATCAGGCACCTCCGCAACCACCGAGGCGTAGGAGAACCGGAGCACGTATGTCTGCACGAGGAGGGGACTTTCATCTTAGCTCTCCTCGACAATCAAGTGGCAGTCATTATCCGCCACTTCAAGAAGATCCACAAATGGGTGGACCATCGAACCCAGTTGCACCACAACCACCACCGATGGGTTTTGATAACCCGATTCCTGCCTACACTGGTTCGATGGCGTACAACCCGTTTGAGCAGCCGGCTCACACCAACTATGGTTACGCTGAAGCCGACCCACACATGGTAGCGGCCAACTATAACGCCCTTCATCCTGAAGGACCGTATGGAGCTCCGTGGGGAGTAGGGTACCCAACTCATGGGTACCAAATGCCTTCTAGACCTATAATTCGGCAACAATCGCAGCCGCCTAGGTTCTCCCCACCAGAGCGTGAAGAAATTCTGCAAAGGTTGGACCAAGTCGAGCGAGACTTTCACAGAGACCGCAGGGAGCGACAAAGTTTCTTCCAAGGATTGACAAGCCTAATAAAAGGGAAGAGCAAGAAGGACCATTGAATCCTTCCACTATTGTTGTAATTTCCTTGTATCAGTGGAGCCCCTGCATGGGCCTGTTTTGCTGTATTGACCCCTGTGTGGGTATGTTTGTTGTTTGTATTGACCCCTGCGTGGGTCTATCTTTCTGTTAACCCCTGCGAGGGTGTGTTGTTTGTTTAAGTCCCTGCGTGGACTAGTATTTCAATTTGACCCATGCGTGGGTATGTTGCTTTATTAAAAAGTCCCGTTTAGGGCGACGTGTAACCTATTAAAAATTAATGGAATGTTTAATTTATAAATTTCATTTTTGCCATTATATGCATAAATAAATTATATATGAAATAAATGAATCAAAATCATTCCTCTTAAAAATATATCTGCCTATTTAAATATCAAATAAGGGTCTTAAAGGTATAACCTAGCCTGCATGTCATTTTAAGACCTGGCCAAGATGGTGAAACCTGTTAAAAAGATTCAAATCCCAGTTAACATTTGAAAACATGTTAACGCTCCTGGCAGACGTGATTCGTTAAAATCACACACGTCATTTATATAAGGATTCTTCAAAGGATTCCTAACCCAACTTAATGATCTCTGAATCATGGGTTTAAATCATCAATTAAGATGATCATATTTTGACCATACATTGGTAATATAATGCCTACGGGCCCTTCTCATTTTTATATGAGACAAAAGACAGTAATAGTCTATGACCCTGTCTGAAAAGGTAAAGAACTATGTTCAAACCTTCATGCCTTGATTCTCTGAATCATGGCTTATAATTTAAATTGTCCCTGTGACTAGGCCTTGTGTGCTAATAATACTGTTATTGTTTATAATTAGGATAAATTATAATAGAACTCCTAAATAAATGTGAGTAACAAATTAACCAAATATGGACTATGTTTACCATGGTTAATGAATTACCCTAAGGGGCAATTCCATAATAAACTCTCAAATAAACTATTGTCATTGTCTTATGCAACAGTTCAAATTTAAATGGCTGACTCGGATGAAATTAATAGCCACCCAGTGGAGAATAATGATAACGCCCGAATTAATATAACGGGTGCTGAACTGAAAGCGTTAGTAGACGACGCAGTTACAAAGGCCTTGGAGCGGCAGTACGAAGATTATAGTGGGACTCGAAGCAGGACCCTATCTACACCGCATTCAAAGCCACCTTCCAAGAAGGATGAACCCAAGAAATATGATGATCGACACTCCTCAAACCACAACAGTGCTCCGTCTCAAAAGATCATGCTAAACCAAGGACCCCGTGACAAGGGTTGCTCCTATAAATACTTTGTTTCATGCAAACTCAAGGATTTCACTGGGGAAAAAGGAGCCATTGACTGCATGACGTGGCTAGATGAGATGGACACAGTAGTGGATATCAGCGGGTGCGCTGAGAGGGATATAGTCAAGTTTGTGTCTCAATCATTTAAAGGCGAGGCCTTAGCCTGGTGGAGATCGCTGATTCAAGCCACTGCGAAGATCCCATTGTACAACATGTCATGGGAGCAATCTGTTTCCCTCATCAGGGAAAATTACTGCCCTCAGCATGAGGTGGAGAAGATAGAGTCTGATTTTCTATCGTTGGTTATGCAGAACCTTGACTGCCAAGCTTACCTCACGAGCTTTAATACCATGTCGAGGTTGGTTCCGTATTTGGTGACCCCGGAACCCAAACGAATAGCTCGTTTCATTGGGGTTTAGCCCCCGAGATAAAGGCAAGCGTTAAGGCCTCTCGACGGACTACTTTCAGATCTGTGGCTGATATATCTTTGTCCCTCACACTGGATGCGGTCAGACAAAGATCGCTGAGGAACAAAGATGCTGAGAAAAGAAAACGTGAAGATGATAATTCACGGAGGTCAAACAAGAAGCACCGAGGAAACGGTGACAACAAGAAGGGGTCTGAGTCAAGGAAGGAAGGGCATCAGTCTGGTGATAAGCCCAAGTGCAAGATTTGCAAGAAACAACACTTCGGAAAGTGCAGGCTCGAATCGAACTCGCAGACTCAGTCAAGAAATTTTGCTTGCGGGATATGCAAGTCCAAGGAACACAAGACCTTGGATTGCAAAAAGTTGAAGGATGCAACCTGCTATAGCTGTAATGAGAAGGGGCATATCAAGACCAACTGCCCAAAACTCGCAAAGAAAGCTGATGAAGGAAAGAAGACCAATGCTAGGGTCTTCAGAATGGACGCAAATGAAGCAGTACAGGATGACAATGTGATAACAGGTACTTTTCTCATAAATGATGTCTATGCAAGAGTACTTTTTGATTCAGGCGCTGATAAGTCTTTCGTAGATAATAAGTTTTGCAAATTGCTGAATTTACTTGTTAAAACCCTAAGAGTGAAATATGAGGTGGAGTTAGCAGATGGCACCTTAGAAACCACCTCAACCATATTAGATGGATGTTTCATATCCATTAAGAACCACTCTTTTCCTTTGTCCCTACTTCCTTTGAAGTTAGCCGGTTTTAACATTGTTTTAGGCATGGACTGGTTATCTCGTAACCAGGCCCAGATTGTCTGCAATAGAAAACAAGTGATGATCAAGACTCCATCTGGCGAATCAATTACCATTCAGGGAGATACCCGGCATGGATTGCCTGAGCAAGTGACTATGCTCAAGGCCTCTAAGTGTTTAAAGAAGGGTTGTGTTATCTACATGGCACAAGTGACTATTGATGAGCCGAAACCCAAGATTGAAGATATCCCCGTCATTTCTGAATACCGTGAAGTATTTCCTGAAGAACTACCTGGTTTACCACCAGATAGGCAAGTGGAATTCAGAATTGACATCATCCCCAGAGCAGCACCTGTTGCTAGAGCACCTTATAGGTTGGCACCAACGGTGATGAAGGAATTGAGGACACAGCTAGACGAATTGCTAGCCAAAGGTTTCATTAGACCTAGTTCGTCTCCTTGGGGAGCGCCAGTCCTATTTGTCAAGAAGAAGGATGGATCGATGCGTCTGTGCATCGATTACCGTGAGCTTAATAAGGTCACGATAAAGAATATGTATCCTTTGCCCAGGATCGACGATTTGTTCGATCAATTGCAAGGGGCAAGTTATTTCTCAAAGATTGACTTGAGGTCAGGCTACCACCAACTGAAGGTTAGAGATGAAGACGTGCACAAAACCACATTTAGGACTCATTATGGTCATTACGAGTTCCTAGTGATGCCTTTTGGGCTCACTAATGCACCTGCCGCGTTCATGGATCTCATGAATCGCGTTTGCAAGCCATACTTAGATAAATTCGTCATCATTTTCATCGACGACATTCTCATTTACTCGAAGAACCAAGCTGACCATGAGAAATACCTTCGCTGTATTCTTAAACTTCTACATCATGAGAAACTCTACGCCAAATTTTCCAAGTGTGAATTTTGGCTTCGAGAAGTCCAATTCCTTGGACATGTGGTTAGTGAGCGTAGTATCCAAGTGGATCCCGCTAAGGTTGAAGCTGTTATGAACTGGCAGGAGCCAAAGACGCCTACAGAGATTCGTAGCTTCCTAGGCTTAGCAGGATATTACAGACGCTTTATCGAAAATTTTTCAAGGATTGCTGCACCCCTAACTTCCTTGACTAGGAAAAAGGTTAAGTTCGACTGGGGACCGAAGCAGCAAGAATCTTTTGATATTCTGAAGCAAAAGTTGAGCAACGCTCCTGTACTGACATTGCCTAAAGGTACCGAAGAATTCGTAGTTTACTACAATGCATCACACACTGGCATGGGGTGTGTACTTATGCAGAAAGGCAAGGTTATTGCCTATGCTTCAAGACAGTTGAAAGTACATGAAAAGAATTACACCACCCACGACTTGGAGTTGGGTGCCGTTGTATTTGCACTGAAGCTATGGAGGCACTATTTATATGGAATCAAGTGTGTGATCTATTCTGATCACAAGAGCCTCCAGCACCTGTTTAATCAGAAGGATTTAAACATGAGGCAGCGTCGTTGGATGGAGACTTTGAATGATTACGATTGTGAAATCAGATACCATCCCGGCAAGGCGAGTGTAGTCGCTGATGCCTTGAGTCGAAAGGAAAGGGTGAAACCCATCCGAATCAATGCCAAGAGTATTGAGATTAAGAACAGTTTAAATGAAAGGTTGTTAGCTACACAGAAGGAAGCTGTGTTGAAAGCTAACTATCCTAATGAAAAGCTAGGGGTAACTGAGGAGCAGTTATCTCTTGGCAAGGACGGAATTCTGAGATTGAATTGACGAATATGGGTTCCAATCTATGGAGGACTTCAAGATGTTATCCTCCAGGAAGCCCATAGTTCTAAATATTCCGTTCATCCTGGAGCTGATAAGATGTACCAGGATCTAAGGGCAAACTATTGGTGGATAGGCTTGAAGAAGTCTGTAGCTACCTATGTAGCTAAATGCTTGACGTGTGCGCAAGTCAAAGCAGAACATCAAAAGCCGTCAGGCTTGCTACAACAGCCTGAACTTCCTATGTGAAAGTGGGAAATGGTAACTATAGATTTTATCACTAAGTTACCAAAGACAAGGAAAGGAAATGATACAATATGGGTGATAGTTGATAGACTGACTAAGTAAGCACATTTCCTACCCATCAAGGAGACCTATAGCTCCGACATGTTAGCCCAACTGTACGTAGATAAGATTGTAGCTTTACATGGCGTACCTGTGGCTATTATCTCTGACAGAGATACTAGATACACGTTACATTTTTGGAAAAGTTTCCAACAATCTTTGGGCACGCGTTTAAATTTTATTACGGCTTACCATCCTCAGACGGACGGTCCGAGTGAGCGTACTATTCAAACCTTGGAAGACATGCTTCGAGCATGCGTGATTGATTTAGGTGGTAGTTGGGATAACCACCTGCCGTTAATCGAATTCTCCTACAACAATAGCTACCATACCAGCATTAAAGCTGCACCTTTCGAGGCCTTATACGGTAGAAAGTGTAGAACGCCTGTTTGTTGGGCGGAAGTTGGAGATGTCCAATTATCAGGACCAGAAATAGTCTTTGAAACGACGGACAAGATTGTCCAGATTCGTGACCGTCTCAAAGCTGCCCGAGATAGGCAGAAGAGTTACGCAGATCCGAAGCGTAAACCTATGAA
The DNA here is from genome assembly GCA_030545235.1 of Helianthus tuberosus. Lineage (NCBI taxonomy): Eukaryota > Viridiplantae > Streptophyta > Magnoliopsida > Asterales > Asteraceae > Helianthus > Helianthus tuberosus. Next base: position 25,426,119 of record CM060368.1, read on the forward strand.
ATTTGAAGTAGGTGACAAAGTGTTGCTCAAAGTATCACCCTGGAAAGGAGTGATGCGATTTGGCAAGAAAGGTAAGTTAAGCCCGAGATACATAGGACCATTCGAGGTCATCGAATGTGTCGGATCAGTGGCTTACAAGTTAAATTTACCCGAAGAGCTCAGTGGTATTCATAACGTATTCCACGTCTGCAATCTGAAGAAATGCCTAGCTGACGAATCGCTAGTCATACCACATACAGATGTGCATATAGATGAGAGCTTGAAATTTGTTGAAAAACCATTGTCGATTGAAGACCGACAGGTTAAGAAGCTTCGAAGGAAGCATGTGCCTATTGTAAAGGTAAAATGGGATGCCCGTAGAGGTCCCGAGTACACGTGGGAGGTTGAGTCAACAATGAATGAAAAGTACCCTCATTTGTTTCAGTAAATCTCGAGGTCGAGATTTCTTTTAAGGGGGTGAGGATGTAACACCTCGAAAATTCGTGTTCAATGAAATAACGACACGTGTCATGTAAGACAAAAAGCGTTATAAACCCGGATTTAATAAAGATGTTTGGCAGGATTTAAAAATGTCGTCATGTTAATTTTCACCTCTGAACGACCTCATTTATAAATCCCAAGACCCAATTATATATTATGAACATCTAATATACCTTCAATCAAATTGATGGCAGTAATTGAATTCAAAAGTGCAAGATAGGATCCTATGGTAATTTCTACGATAAACCTTCATTTTCGGCATTTTCAAAGGATTCAAGAAAACATATCAAAATGTTAGGGTATATAACTATTCAAGACCCAAAACATGAGGCCCCATACTGATAAAACATGGCCAAAAATTGTTACACATCAGTTGCCCTTTCGAAATTTGAAAGAACAAAAGTTTTTGATTCTGATCACAGGCTTACGGACCGTAAGCCACCCCCTTACGGTCCGTAAGGGGGTGCCAGCGACTGAAAACGGGGCTGTTTGCTGTTTAAACGCAATAACTGACTTATATTCGATTTTCCTCATATTTGGACGACCCCTAAATGGCTCCTAGACACTAGGGACATGTGTTAGTGATCAGGAAACATTAATAGAGTTGGTTGTCACCATTTTTTGGATCAAAATCCACTATAAAAGGCCATGATGTTGCAACCATTTTTATCACATCTTCCATCTGCACTTTGGAACATTTCTGGAGCTCAAGACTTCTCTCTAAGCTTCACATTTCGTGCATAGGACTTCAGTAAGTATGCTTAACCTTTCTTAGTTAAGTTTTTGCTTAGTTTTAGCTTAAAAGTCAAACCGTCGTAATTAACGGTTGACTTAGCGATTAGTCATTGTTGGTCCAGTGATTAGTCGAATTGAAAGTAGTTATAAGTTGGTAATTATGTGGGCAATAAACCCTTAAAAGGGCACCCTCTGATTCCCACTCTAACTAGGTCAAATGTCGGGTCAAACTTGTTATTAAAAAGTCAACAGAATGCTTAATTTCTAATTTATGCATAATTAGCAATGTAGAACCCATACAACCTGTTTGATCATTAATATAACTTGGTAATTAGTGTAAGAACATGTCTAAACATGTTCAACCCGACAATTTTCTGTTTAGACCCGGTTCGGAACCTAAAGTCGCAAAACTTTGACTTTTGCTTTGACTTCAGTTCTGACCCGTTTAATATGTTTTAGAAATGCCTTAGAGCTTTAATTGGACCAGGTTACATGTTAGTATAACCCTCTGTGATTTTACACCATGGTTCATTAGTTATCCGATTAATATGCATGATTCCGTTAATTGCTCATATATTGACCATTATGCCCTAATTACCATAAAACGTGATTTTTGAAAATATAAAAGAGTAGAAACCTTAGTTACTGATTTATAAACTTGCACCCAAAATTTTACACCAGTTTGAGGTGTAGATTGAGAGTTATGCTCATTAGCGTAATTAGAAAGCTTTTTAGCGATTAAACGACATACTTAGCGTATAGCCTATTTAAACCTATTTTTTTGTATCAAACTCTTTACCCACTGATGTAATATATTATTTTAGGATTTTTGAAGATTTTTAATTAATTTTAGGCTGAGCATAACTTAGAGTCATAGGCTTAATCCGGTAATTGTCGGTTTTGTCCTTTCGGGCTATAAAATGAGTTTTACACATCTTTTTGACCCCAAACCTTTTGATACTGATTATATATGATAAATAAATTATTTTAAGCCTTCTGGAATAATAAAAAATATCATCCTTCGATATAGAACCCGGAAACGGCTTCTAATCGCCCTTTTAAGCGTTTTTAACGCATAGTATGTAATAAAACTATTTTAAACATACAAGGTGTTAGGGGTCATTTTCTTTACATACGTATCCTGACCAATATCCTGCCTCTGTTTGTCTATTTGTGATCAGGATGCTGGAAGAGGATATTGCTAACATCTTGGGCGATATCCTGAGGCTTATTGAATTAACCACGTGCAGATTAAGGTTGGAGGCTTGCTAACGGTCAAGAGGACTTCTTCTCCTCAAGACTCGGACGAATTTGTTGAGAAAGAGACGTTGAGCCCGAAAGACCAGGTCTACAACGTTCCAAGAAGGAATATTCGGTGGATCCCGCGAGTTTAGGGTAGTTAGTTATTTTATCTTTACTATAAATAGATGAGGTCGGATCAGCTTAGAACACAACAATTCACACTTACACTCTCGATCACTTTCACTCTTTAGCTAATTGCAAACACCACACTTGTATTTCATTTTCATTGTAACACTTAGTCGATCCGTACCACATCCCGCACTGTATCCTGATTTTTGAAGCAATTGAAGAACAAGGCAGCTGCGATTGTCAGCTCCCGAGGTTTTATGCCGGCAATCTAGATTGATCAAGGGCTTTCCTCGTACATCTCGTGTCGTTTACTTTATTTTCGCTCATTGTTTGATCATAGATACAGCTCAATATCCTGAGCCGTATCCTGAATACTGTTTTCCCAAATAACTTAACAAGTATATTTTCAACACACTTTCTAGCACACTACCTCACTTAACTAATTTGATCACTTAATTACTTCGGTAATTTTTGACCAAAACAATTTGGCGCCCACCGTGGGGCAAGTGGTGCTCTCTTTACTAAAATTTTTTGTCAAATCGCTAATCGGTTTTCTATTTTCAAAACTTTTTGCCACATTGTCCATAATGGCCTCAAGATCAAACATGAGTTCCTCTACTGTGTCTGCTATGACTTCTGCTACTTCCGGTTCGGTGCTTCCACCACCTCCTCCAAGGATGCCAGCCTCTACACAATCTCAAGATGTTATCCCAACTCGGAGTGTCCAGGGATCTGCTCCCATTTTAGCTTCTAATGATGAAATTTTAACCTTATTTGGAAGTGTGCAGGAACAAATGAGGTAGCAACAGGAAACAAAGCAAATGCTTTTGAGGGAAATACAACTCCTGAAGGCTGGCTCGAGTAGATCTGCCGAGGACAATGTCACTCCGTTACACCCCAGAGCGTTGAACTTTAGTTCAGCTGTATATACCGAGGATAATAGGGGGAATATCGTGCCCAGTCTTCCTCAGAATCATACTCCTGAAATGCCCTCCTTGGTCAGGATGTCAACCATAAGGAGCTCAGGATATGCTTCAGGATATGGGCAGAATCCTCCAACTGGTAACGTGTCTAATAATAATAATACTCGTGCTGCTAACAGTGGTGGATCTTTGCAGGATACAGGTGTGACATCAGCACTTACCAGGGAACTTCAGAAGTTAAAGGACATGATATCTAGTGTACCTGGGGTGGTCCAACCGATCCCGGAAGTGTCTCAAGACAGCCACAAGATATCTCGTTTCGCGTATCCTATCTGTGATGCTGAGATCCCAAAGAGATTCCAAACCCCCAACATGAAGCTTTATGATGGGACTACGGATCCTGAGGAGCATATTGCCCAGTATAGGGAAAGAATGGAGATTAACCCTATCCCTCCGGAGCTCAAGGAAGCGTGCTTGTGCAAGGGATTTGGTTCTACTCTAACAGGATCAGCCTTAAAATGGCTGTTAAACGTTCCTCCTCACTCAATCACTTCATTTGCTCATTTGGTTAATTTATTTAACAATCAATTTTCTTGTAGTCGGAGTTTTGAGAAACTAACCAGTGATCTTTACAGGATAACTCAAGGGCCTCAGGAATCCTTGAGGGATTATGTTAACAAATTTAGTCGAGAATCCTTGGATATCCCACATCTTGATGTTGCAACAGCTGTGCAAGCTTTTAAGATGGGATTACAAAAGGATTCTCAGTTTTATCAGGATCTTGTAATGAATCCCTGCAGGAATCTCGATGAAGCTCGTAACAGGGCTTTGAGATATATCCGTCTGGAAGATGACAAGAAGATGCAAGAAAGGATGAACTCATCCAACACTTATGAATCGACTAATAGGAAGTCAGAGTCCTCATTTAAGTCATATCGGCCTAAGCCATATGGTAGAAATGAAAACAAGAGAGTGAATGCTGTCGAAGATGAGGATCCTGAAGAGTATCCTGAGTTGTCTGAATATTGCTTTTCTGTTAATATCCCTGAATTGATGTATGCTATGCAGGGTCTAGGAGACAAGGCTAGATGGCCTCGAAAGAATCAACAAAAGTCTGACTGGAAAGATAAGTCGAAATGGTGTGCTCTCCACGAAGATTTCGGACATATGACTGAGGATTGCATTGCTTTGAGGAAAGAAATAAGCTATCTTCTAAGCAAGGGATATCGAAGATGAGGATCCTGAAGAGTATCCTGAGTTGTCTGAATATTGCTTTTCTGTTAATATCCCTGAATTGATGTATGCTATGCAGGGTCTAGGAGACAAGGCTAGATGGCCTCGAAAGAATCAACAAAAGGCTGACTGGAAAGATAAGTCGAAATGGTGTGCTTTCCACGAAGATTTCGGACATATGACTGAGGATTGCATTGCTTTGAGGAAAGAAATAAGCTATCTTCTAAGCAAGGGATATCTGAAAGATCTCTTAGGAAAAAAGAAGAATAAGGGTCAGGATACTGACAAGGATCCTGAACGGGCAGCATCACCTCCCTCGGATGCCAAGATAATCAACTTCATTTCGGGAGGATCCGACATTTGTGGGACCTCGTATTCGGCAGCAAAGAGACATGCAAAGGAAGCTAAAGCCGAAAGGGGAGACAGACCTGTCAGGATGACTACCCTCACGACTGACAAAGTGATCACTTTTGATGCAGATGACAGAGATACTGTCCAGGATCCTCACCATGATGCTCTGGTAATAACGTTATATGTGGCTAACCATTTTGTACGCAGGATATTGGTTGATAATGGCAGCTCCGTCAACATAATCCAACTAGAAACTCTGAAGAGAATGAATGTATCTCCAATGGATATCACTTCAAAGTCTACCGTGCTTGTTGGATTCAGTGGAGAGGCTAGAAACACAGTGGGGGAGATAAAGTTGCCAGTATACGTTGAAGGAGTCAATTCGATACAACGTTTCTGTGTGATGTATTCTCTATCCTGCTATAACATCATATTGGGAAGACCGTGGATTCACGATATGAAGGCCGTGCCATCAACATATCACCAATGCATCAAGATACCTACCCCCTGGGGAGTGGTCGAAGTAGATAGTGATCAGCAGGAGGCGAAAGAGTGCTACTCATCCTCGATGAAATCCTCAGCCAAACCTAGTGCAGCATAGCAATTAAAGACGCGGGCCCAGGATATTGTGGAGGATCCGGAGCAGGATGTAAAGAAAGTTATCCTGGACCAGGATAACCCCGATATTTCGGTGCTCGTAGGGACCAATATCCCTCAGGATATTGAAGAGCAATTAATTAACTTTTTAAAATGTAGGATGTCAACATTTGCATGGAAGCATGAGGATATGACAGGCATATCCAAAGATATTATCACTCACAAGCTTGGAATTGATAAGTCATTCAAGCCCGTGCAACAAAAAAGAAGGAAGTTTGCTCCTGAGCGGAACACGATTATCCAGGAGGAAGTTGAAAGATTATTAAAGTCAAGGATGATCAGAGAGGTTAAGTTCCCAAGGTGGCTAGCAAACGTGGTTGTAGTACAGAAGAAGAATGGGAAATGGAGAGTTTGTGTAGACTACACAGACTTGAACAAAGCTTGTCCTAAAGACCCATTTCCTCTTCCCCATATTGATGCAATGGTAGATGCCACTGCCGGGCATGAAATGCTGACCTTCATGGACGCATCCTCAGGATTTCAACAGATCCAAATGGAGCCTTCTGACCAGGAGGATACCGCCTTCATGACACCAACATGTATTTATTGTTATACATCTATGCCTTTTGGTTTGAAAAATGCAGGTGCAACATACCAAAGATTGGTGAACATGATGTTCAAAGACAAACTGGGGGACACCATGGAGGTATATATCGATGACATGGTGGTGAAATCTAAAAAGTCTAAGGATCACCTTCAGGATATCAAGGGAGCATTTGATATCCTCGATCACTACAACATGAAGCTAAATCCTACTAAATGCCATTTCGGAGTGGGGGCAGGGAAGTTTCTTGGATATATGGTGACAAAAAGGGGGATAGAAGCAAGCCCAGAGCAGATCAAAGCTATCCTAGACATAAAATCACCCTCAAATATGAAGGACGTACAAAGATTAACAGGCCGAGTAGCAGCTCTAAACAGATTTATCTCAAGATCCTCAGAAAAATGCAAAGACTTCTATGATATCCTAAAGAAGAACAAAAGATTCGAATGGGGGGAAAAGCATGAAGCAGCCCTGCAGGATTTGAAACGGTATCTTTCAACCGCACCTCTATTGATGAAGCCCGAAAATGGTGAACCACTATCCCTGTACCTTGCTGTGTCAGGGAATGCTGTAAGTGCCGTTCTTATAAAAGACCATGAAGGTCAGCAGTATCCTGTTTATTATGTTAGTAAAAGTTTGTTAGATGCTGAAACTAGGTATTCTCATTTAGAAAAATTGATATTAGCTCTAGTCATGGCATCAACGAAACTTAGGCATTATTTCGAGACACATATGATACATGTTAAAACAAATTATCCTGTCAAAAATGTGCTTAGGAAACCAGAGATGTCAGGCAGGATGGCCAAGTGGTCAGTAAAGTTGAGTGCTTATGATTTAGTATATGAACCTAGAACTGCCATAAAATCTCAGGCTTTAGCTGACTTTGTGGCTGACTTTAGTAGTGACATTCAGGACGAGGTAGACCTAGAAGTTCAACAGTTAGGAGAATCCTCAGGATCCTGGACATTATATACTGACGGTGCATCCAATGTAAGAGGAATAGGATTAGGAATACTACTAAAATCGCCACAGGGGGACATATTACCCCAGGCTATTAGGTGTGAATTTCCTGCTACTAATAATGAAGCAAGTATGAGGCTTTAATTGCAGGATTAGAGTTGGCTAAGAGCATGAGTATCAAAAATTTGCAAGTGTATGTTGACTCTTTGTTAATTACTAACCATTTTAATGGATCCTATGCAGTTAAGGGTGAGAAATTAATCGAATATCTCGATATTCTCAAAAAATTAGCAGGATATTTTGATGTTTTTATACTTGAACAGGTACCAAGGGAGGATAATGCTGAAGCGGATGCCCTAGCAAATTTGGGATCATCGATCAGGATACCTGAAGGGACGCAAATACCAATATTACATGTCTTATATCCTGCAACGAATCCTCAGGGTAAAGAAGTAGCTAGTATACAGAATCCTGGAGTAGAACATCCTGAAGAGGATCCTAAATCCTGGACGGCTCCAATCATGAGATATCTCAAAGAAGGACACATCCCTGGAAATGAAAATCCTAAGGCATTTAGGATGAAGGTATCACGATTCACTATTATAAATAATATTTTATACAAGAAATCTCTTGCAGGACCGTATTTGAGATGCTTGGAGGATCCTGAAGCCAAAGAAGTACTTCAGGATATACATGAAGGGGATTGTGGTAACCATGCTGGGGGCAGATCGTTATTCTCAAAAGTATTAAGGACAGGATATTATTGGCCAACAATGAGGAAGGATGCAGCAGAACATGCTCGAAGATGTGACGCATGTCAAAGACATAGTAACATACTGCATCAACCGGCTGAACCATTATATCCTATTGTTTCCCCTTGGCCATTTATGAAGTGGGGTATGGATATAGTGGGAAAGCTACCAAAAGCTCCGGGAGGAAAAGTCTTTATGCTAGCAATGACGGATTATTTCTCTAAATGGGTTGAAGCAGAAGCATTCGTTCAAGTAAGAGACCAAGAAGTAGTATCCTTCATCAAGAGAAATATCCTGACCAGATTCGGAGTACCAGCCGAGATAATTTGCGACAATGGTTCTCAGTTCATAAGTAAGAGGACTACTGAGTTTTGCAAGAGTTGGGGAATCAAAATGATTACGTCTACTCCGGTACATCCTCAAGCAAATGGACAAGCAGAATCCTCAAACAAGATAATTGTCAATAACTTAAAGAAAAGGCTTGGAGCCAAAAAAGGAAGATGGGCAGAAGAATTACCCTTTGTTTTATGGGCTGATAGGACAACGATAAAGAATGCAACAGGCCAAACCCCGTTTTCCTTGGTGTTTGGAGCAGAAGCAGTGATTCCAACGGAGATGACAATACCTACTGCAAGATCTATCTTAAGTGATCCTGAGCAGAATCCCGAAGCCTTAGGTCAGGATTTAGACACTATAGATGAAAAGAGAGATACGGCAAGGCTAAGGATGGCAGCATATCAACAGAGAATATCCAGGGCATATAACAAGAATATTAGAACTAGAAGATTTAAGGTTGGAGATTGGGTGTTAAGAAAGGCTTTCCAAAATACTACTAATCCTGCCGATGGCAAGTTAGCTCCAAAATGGGAAGGACCATATGAAGTTGAATCAGAAGCAGGGAAAGGAGCATATAGACTCAAGAATATGGAAGGGGATATGCTGCCGAGATCTTGGAATGCTATACACCTTAAGCTCTATTTCAGGTGAGTCTAGAATTTAATTTCTAACTCAAGATGGTATGAATTCTACTTCTTTTGAATATGTTTGGTTTAATTTGTTCTTTGTAACCTGATACTGACTTAAGCATCGGAGGGGTGTTAGCCAAGCTAACACCCACCTTAGTTTACAATTGTTTTGCAAGATATGTTTCAGGATATAGCTCCAGGATATGTGCTCAGGATAACTCGAAAGACTAAAGGATTGGCCCCCTCTCTCACGTTTAAGGGATACTGATCCCTTCACAGGTTTAAAGGTATTCACCTTTCTTCCGAATTGGGTTTAAACACCCCGCCTGGAGCGCAAGTTATTCAGGGATAGTTCAAGGTGGCGGGACCAGTCCATGTAAAAGTGGCTGACAATTTCGTCACTATTGGCTATATCCTGAATCCTAACGGTATATGAGGATTGATCACCCCTTCTCACGAAAGGGTATTTTCATACTCTCTAAGGTTTAAAGGTTTTCACCTTTCTAAGTCTTGGAGTTTATACACTCCCGCCTGTAGCGCATGAAAAATTGGGATTTTCCCCAGGATACAAAGGATTTATCTCCAGTACGTCCTTGGGTTGTACCCTCGGGACGTGAAAAATTGCTTATGCCATGGAAACTAACATTAAGTAGATTTCTAAGATACTTGAAGACATTGTACACAGGGGACATCCCTGCCAAGATGGTGGTGTAAAGCTAAAAGAATGAAGTTTGCGACTAATGCACTAAGTACCTTGCACTGGGGACATCTTCATTGGAAGAGTTGCAAAGGGATTGAAGTTCGGTAATAGGTTTATATCCTATGTCTGGTATGATCTTTCCTTTATAAGCCTCATTTAAGTTTTTAGTAACATTATGTTAAGTATCCTGACATATATCCTCAAAGTCCTTTTAAGGATATTTGATTAGGATGTTTGAAACTAGTATTGGCTTGTAACTATGATCGTCATCAAAACTTGGTTTTGAAGAGATAAACTATTTTTTACTTTCTAAAGAAATTTTTATAAAGTTAAAGGAACGTCTGGAAGATCTATTTAATAAAAGGCTTCTGCAGTATGTTTCTGAGCATACTGGTCAGGATATTTTGTAAAATAACAGTATGAAATTTTTACAAAGCTAAGACTTACACTAAATAATGCAAGGTAACAGAAAGTAAGTCAAAAGATGAAATTATTCTTAAAGCGATCAATACTGGTTGATAACCGAAGGTTTCATCCTGAAACACAGGACCCATCCGCCTTCGGTTATCAAATTGTTTAGAGACGGAAATGAAAATTGTTCATAAAGACATAAAATTTTTCGAATGAAAATAAGCTCTAGGGGGTAGTGCCTTCTTGCTCCATAGCGGTTTCAGCAACATCCATTTTGGGATCCGCCTCAGCATCCTTGTCAGCATCGATTGCCTTTCCAACTGCTTTAGAAGGTTCTTCGACAGTTGATTTGGAAGAGGTACCGCCAAGATTCTTCAGTTTGGTCTCCCAAGCACCAACGTCCCAAGAAGGGCATTCGAAGCCTAATGTTTTGGCTTCGTGAGCCATCTTCAACCTAGCCTGGAGAAGAGAAATGACGACGGAAATTTTGAGGCTTTCTCGGTAACTGACCATATCCCGTTCGTACTGCACATGGGCAGCTTCCAGATTGGCCTGGGCTTGAAGAGTAGCTTTGTTAAGAGCAACTTGGTGTTCCTGGGTCATAGCTTTGTATTTCTCCTCGTAATGACGAGACTTGGCGGCCGCGATCATACCTTGGTCAGAGATTGTGATTTCTGCTTCCTTTAGCTTAGATTCGAGTGTTTTGTTAAGCTTGCAGGATTCTTGATATAAGTGAACCAAACGCTCAAGACCCTACAAAGGTAAGAGAATAGGGATTAATATTATTAAATCTTTGAAAATAGTCTAAATTGCAGAATATGATATAAAGATACCAACCTGGTTGAGAAAAGAAGTCATAAAACCACTGGCTTCAATGAACCCGTGCTTTTCATAAGGAAAGGTGTCAGAAATGACAGGGGAATCGGGTTCTTTCCTTTTGCGGGAACTTGAACTCCGGGGCTTGGTGGCCGGTGAAGGTTTAGGAATGATGATGGCTTTGGAGCTGCTGGGTTTGGATGTAGCAGTGGTCTTGGAGCCAGGTTCTTTCTTGACCTGGATCTGGTCAGAATAGCTATCCAGTTCGTCAAGATCAAAGACTTCAGGGATCTTAGCTGGTGCTGCGTAAAGGGAAAAGTTTTACTCTTTATCATTATATTGTTTTGACTAATTATTTTGAAAGGAATTCTTACCAGACATCTCGGATGATGAGTACTGACTTGAACTCGAAACGTGTGTGGTAAAAGTCCTGTCTATTGCAGGTAACCGGTAAACGGTATTGATTCTCTCTTCTGACTCAGCGGTAGGAGGAGCAACTTCCTTAAAGTTCACTACATAAAGGTCAAAAAGAAGAATATTAATAGAGGATAATAATTAAATCGTCTATAAGGATATTTATGATCCTACCGGTGGTTAACCACTCCACCGCAAGGTTGGCACCCTCAGCAATGGAATCTCGTTTGACAAAGAAGAATTTGCGTTGCCATCCGTCTTCGTTTTTGGTGGCTTTGAGAATCAGGGGTTTACTGGAGGTTGAAAAAAGCAAGAACCGGCTAGAGCCGTGGGATCGGAGGCGATAAGCAATAGGTAGATCCTCGATGCAGAGGTCAGAACAATGGAGGTTTTTGATTTGGTTGAGTACAATTAGTACTCTCCAAACCATGGGCATGGTTTGAGCAAAAGAGATGCCAGTAATACGAAATAATTGCATCATGAATTCAGGAAAAGGGTATCGAAGACCTAGTGAAAAAGGATATGCTGGAAAACAGATCCATTCGGTAGAAGAAACATCCGATCGGATTGACCGATCAAATGGCCTAAAGACTGTGCTGTCAGGGAAAGCGCCGGAGGCTCTTAAAGCTGCAATATCTGCGTTGTCAAAAGCGCAGATCTCCTTCTCGGGATTTTTGAGAAGATTCTGCTGGGTGAAGGTCTCGGCGGCCATTGCTAGAAAGATGAAGTAAATTGACAGGAAGAAAATCAAAAATGGAGATTTACCTGAAGGGTCTGTTGAAGATATCTGCTTTTCAAACAAGAAAAGAGAAGATATAGGGGCATCGTGGATCTCTATGGAGTAAAAAACGCGTTGGAAGTTATGATGTGATCTTGACCGTCGCTTCATTTTTAATGCCTTGAGTTGTGGGATAAGATTTTTGAAATATATCCGTTGGATTGGTATCCCAACTGATATATTTGGGGACAATTGTTAGGGGTCATTTTCTTTACATACGTATCCTGACCAATATCCTGCCTCTGTTTGTCTATTTGTGATCAGGATGCTGGAAGAGGATATTGCTAACATCTTGGGCGATATCCTGAGGCTTATTGAATTAACCACGTGCAGATTAAGGTTGGAGGCTTGCTAACGGTCAAGAGGACTTCTTCTCCTCAAGACTTGGACGAATTTGTTGAGAAAGAGACGTTGAGCCCGAAAGACCAGGTCTACAACGTTCCAAGAAGGAATATTCGGTGGATCCCGCGAGTTTAGGGTAGTTAGTTATTTTATCTTTACTATAAATAGATGAGGTCGGATCAGCTTAGAACACAACAATTCACACTTACACTCTCGATCACTTTCACTCTTTAGCTAATTGCAAACACCACACTTGGATTTCATTTTCATTGTAACACTTAGTCGATCCGTACCACATCCCGCACTGTATCCTGATTTTTGAAGCAATTGAAGAACAAGGCAGCTGCGATTGTCAGCTCCCGAGGTTTTATGCCGGCGATCTAGATTGATCAAGGGCTTTCCTCGTACATCTCGTGTCGTTTACTTTATTTTCGCTCATTGTTTGATCATAGATACAGCTCAATATCCTGAGCCGTATCCTGAATACTGTTTTCCCAAATAACTTAACAAGTATATTTTCAACACACTTTCTAGCACACTACCTCACTTAACTAATTTGATCACTTAATTACTTCGGTAATTTTTGACCAAAACACAAGGGTTGATACCTACTGATATTTTAGGTAAATTATAATATTTTAACAGTAAGCAAAAGTTGTTTAACTCAGACTTCAGTTTTGAGATTTTCGACTTATGTGAAATTACCAAAATGCCCTTACGGTGCATAGTTTGGTTATAATTGATAAATCTCACATATATACTTTACCCTACTGTTATAACTTATTAAATTAAATATTTTGCTGATTATATCAGCCCTGTAACTCAGGATAATACTTAAACTCTTTTATAACCTTGTAAATGACCAAACTACCCCTACGGGACATAGTTTGTGTTTAAAATTCGTTTCGGGCATAATAAAAGATATCTTACCGATGTCACAATATATTTGAGGCATATTAACTTAGGAAACATGTATATGGCTCTCATGTTTACCTGTTACGCCTCTTGCGCGTTCGGTTCGGGTTATGTAACTAGTTTGCATAAATTAGCCGAAACGGGTCAAACCTTATCGGTTTTATCTCAAAATCCAGATTGTGTATGAAATGCCCATATTAAGCAAGTCTTCAAACTTGTCGGGTATAAATCACATTTTATTCTGGTCTTCGCTTAATCGTGCGTACGAACCGTATCTTTAAAACTAGCCGGTCTAAGCTTAGGCTTAATTAAAGACCCGTTAGGATTCTAATAGGTTATTATAAACCTTTGTTCCAGAATAGGAGACCAGTAAAAGCTACTTGCATTTGCTTATTGTGATTATTACTTTGCTCAGGTAAATACTTTTATCTTATTTTTCCAATACGGGCTTGGGGTACGGTATATAAAATACCGCTTGGTCAGGCATTAAATCTTCCATCGTATGGTGGTTAATTGAATATTTGATCGGCTCGTTTAAATTGTTTTGTTTACTTAAAGCCTTTGGGGGGTTAATGACCATGTCCCGGATATCCTTGGCATCATTTTACGAAATGGCCACGACCTAAGCGCGGAGTGTAGGCGTACTCTCGTCAGTGCATAAATAGATTATGTGGTGTGTCTATTGATCTTTAACCCGGCAGGATCCGGGCTACTGAACGCATAAGGAACATATAATTCTTTTAGAAGATTATATATTTAAATGATTATCCCAAGTTATAAAATGTTTATGCCACGTGCATCCAAATCAATTTTTTAATCATTTTTAAAATGAGTCAGTTGATTGTATTTACCAGTGTAAACTGACGTATTTTCCCAAAAAGATTAAATGCAGGTACTAAGCGTAATAGGCTGGATTTTCTCCTTAGCATCAATAAAGAGTCTCGCAAGCTTAAGATGCCTACGTCTGTTGAACTACTGTTTCCTAATTATTTTTGATCCTTCTGTGGATAAACTTTCAACTGTTTGTGAATACACGATATTACAATATTTTATTCGGTTGAAATATATCTTTCATTTGCTTCCGCTGTGCATATTAAATGTTGTGTTGTTTGACTATTTTGTTGCCAACCACGTCACGATACTCCCCACCGGGCCCACCGGTGACACGTGGAATTCGGGGTGTGACAATCTGCTCCTTCTGCCTCCACTGCAACCACTTCCCCCAACACTGCCACTCCATCTCCGACGACAATCTCTCCTCAGAACTCTTCCCACACTATACAACCATCGAGTACGAGCCAAGAAACGAAATACCCACTTCCCAAATTACTCCCTGGGTGTTTTTCTTTGTGGTGGATACTTGTATGATTGAGGGTGGTGATGGTGCGGTGGTGGTAATGGTGGGGATAATGGTACGGTGGTGGAGGATAGTCTGATATGATAGAGAGAGAGACAAATAAGGAAGAGAAAGAGATATTAGGTAGGGGTAATTTGGTCATTTAACAAATTTTAACAAAATAATTCTAACAGTGTTAGAAAATTGGACTCAAATGGTTAAGAGAAGTGGTTGTATGAACTCAGGGTGTTAAACATTATGATTTTAAACTCAAGTGGTTAAAACCACTATAACACGGGCACTTAAAAAGTAATTTACCCTATATTCATTTAAAAAAGGTATTTAATTGTGTTATAATGTTCAAAAATCCAAATACTACTTGGTGGGTTTAATTGTGGAGGCTCGATTTATTTGGACAGGAGTTAGTTTAGCCCCATTATTATTTCTTAGGGAATAAGCTGGAAATTCTAATAGTAAATATATATGTGCTTGTACTTGTAATCTATCCTCGTAAGAGCAGAGAGCAATAATATCATATAATGTTTGCAGGCCGTAGACGTAGATCACATTAAACCAAACCATGTAAATCATCATGTTTTGTATGATTCTAACACTACTTAGTGAGATTAAAATCAATACGTCCCAAACCACCTCAGAATTTTTTTTATTATAGTGGGTTGGTTTTTTTGATAGGATTGCTAGTAAATCTTCTCCAATAAACCAATATAAATGACTAATGTGATTCTAAATGGCTAAAAATTTATACAACTATTCCCATTTGTTTTTTTTTTTGGTCATTGCAAACCAATCTCATGGACACATATCTCTCAAAACACGGTCATCACCACAATCTTCTAATGATTATTACCACAATCATAAGGATTTCGATATATTCGAAGTTTCGAACCCTATATGGAAAAAAAGGAAACTGTAGCAGCACCAAACAAGTTACTAGATGAAGCAGGAGTAATCATGCCATCAGTCAAGTTATTGATGACTGAATGAAGCCTCAATTGATCTGGAAATATAATGTGAAATCTTTTATTCCTTGTTCCAGCATCTTCATAGTCTAAGGGTGGTCAAAAACTTTATAATGATCATAATATATATCAATTATGTAAGTTAGTAAATTATCCAAAGCTTACATAGTTATAAGATTACGAGGACTTATGTTGCGACCAATATTCGTTAACAAGCTGCGCGAACAAGGACGCTGGCTCATTCATAAATGTCACTGGCTTGTCATATTCCATCACCTTTCCTGTAAAGTATAAAGTTTTATCAAACCAGTGATTCATTTGCGTTAAATTTGTAAAGGTTAATGATTGTGGGCTGGCTTACCGTCCTTCATAACAAGCACCATTGTACAGTCTCCAACAGTTGGTATTATGTGAGCAACTGTTATTACAGTGCAATATTTGAATTCTTCAAGAATAGTTTTCTGTATGATGGTGTCTGTTGCATTGTCGATTGACGCTGTGGCTTCATCAAGTACAAGTATCTTTCGTCTCTTTAAAAGGGCTCTTCCTAAGCAAAATAGCTGCCTTTGTCCCAGGCTCCAGTTTGAGCCATCTTGCACAACTGTGTTTATATTGTCATATATCATTTAGTCTAACAGCTTGTACTAGAGCATAGCTTGTCATATATCATAGTGGTATCAGAGCCATGGAGGGAAATCGATGAAGATCGATCGATATTATGCGATTCCGGGCACATCCGGATGAAGAAGGAAAACAGGGGATATGAAGACGGACAAGAATCCAATCCCGATCGCACAACTCTGCGATCACGAATGTTCGCAAGAATGAAGCGAGATATTCTAATGAAATTAGAAATCGAAATCAAATTATTAGAACGAGAATCAAAGAAGAAAGACGAAGAAGACGAAACAGACAACGCTGATGTGAAACCGGACTAAGAAGAAGACGTTTCGATGTTGAATCCGGCAAGTACAGATGTTCACGATGGGGCATGCTTCACCCCGAACATCTATATGGTTGGTTACGATTGGGAAGATCAGGAAGAACCAATCAGTGATCAGAAGGATCACAATGATTCAATGGAAGAAACGGAATACTATGATTCCGGTGGTGACCGCAGCGATGAAGAAGATGAAGACTCGTATGTCTTCGTAGGCGATATGCAAGATGATGTTCCGATGACCGGAACCGTTCATGAAGACAAGAATATTAAGAAAAGAATGCAGAAGTTAATGAAATCAGATGTTAAAATGAAGAAAAGAAGGACGCAGGAACGGCGGGAACAACAAAGGAAGAAAGGATGTCCAGATTTAGCGACGGCAGTTAGCGACAAAAGAAGAAGGATAGCGACAAGAAACAGATCAGCGACAGGAAACAGATCAGCGACAGAACGATTTAGTAACACTAAATTGGCTTTAATGACAGATCAAAGACTTTCAGCGATGAAATGGGTAATGAACAACAATATTACCGTACTCGGCATCACGAAACAAATCAAGGTGGATCAATGGACGAATCATGACAAGTTTAAAGAAAAATGCATTGATCATCAAAGCCGACGTGACGAGCCATTACCGATGCTAAGTTTAGGGGATGGTGTTAGAATATAAATGTTGGTGCACTTGTGTCTGTACTTTGTCTGTATTTCGTCATGATACAAAACGATGTCTTGTATTAGTCTGGTTTACGTCTTAGGTGTGCTCGATGTAAGTTTGACCAAGTCAACCATCCTCCTGGTTTGACTTGGCCAAACAGTTAGCACAATGTTTGTAATATGTGTGTGTCGAAGGATGAGTCATCGAAGGATTTTTTATATCCTTCGATGAGCTCGAAGGCTAATTCTCCGAAGGATATAGATGGACCTCGAAGGATATCATCCTTCGAGGTATGTGTGGATCCTTCGATAGGCTTCTGATCGATAGATGATCCTTCGATCAGTCTATCTGATCCTTCGACCAGACGAGCTGTGATGGATATAAATATCCATGCAATGTGTTCACTTCAAAGGGGGACAGACAAGAGAGACACAAGTGAGAGAACACACACACACGAGAGAACTTTGAGAGTTTATAGAATACATCTGTAAACATTGAGCTTGTAACTGATCTTTTCATACGTATTAATACAGAGGTGTTAATCGGTGAATCTTGCGTGTTGTGTATTTACGTGTTCTATCTCGGTTTGCTTTCCCGAATGGATTCCGCACAACCGGGTTGGTTCGTATACAAGGATTAGGCGACTAGATCCTCCCCTAGCCGGACCTACAAGTGGTATCAGAGCCGTGGCTCTTTTCCTTGTTAAAAACCGAGTTTATACAAAACTTTGGAGTGTTTTGGACAAAAACTCACTTGGTTTAGCACCCGTTTTTAGTGTTTTTCTCGCTTTTCTTGACGTTAAAACGTGTTCTAAACTAACCGGGTGTGTTAAAGGACGGGTTGGGTAACTTGAAAACTTGTTTTTGAGAAGGTTGGTAATTTCCGGCCATATTCCGGCTTACTCCGGTGACCGGTTTCTGGATAAAATCTGTCCTTTTTGGGTAATTTTTTATTGTTCAAATCTTGTTTTTGGTAAAAGTATGGTCTGACCATACCTTTCTGCCGAAAGATTTCTACCAACCCATCACCTTTTCACCAACCTGTCAACTTTTGTCAACTGTGTCAGTGCTGGTCGAAGGATATCCTTCGAAGTCGAAAGATCATCTTTCGATCAAGGGAAGTTCGATAGATAATCATCCTTCGAACATCCTTCGAAGTCTGTATCTTATCCTTCGATCCAAGGAATCTTTTCGAAGGATACTTTTTTCGGTCTGCAGCTCTTATTCGAAAGATAAGGATCCTACGTTTGGAGAATCTTTCGAAATCATTGTTCGAAGCTCAACAGTGATCTTTCGAACACTGTTGATCCTTCGAACAAGTTCTGTTCCTTCGATTCTAGTCTATTTAAGTTTAACAAGTTTGTGTTTTTCAGGTCTTTCGATCAAGGATCCTTCGACTGGTTGTTATCATTCGAGATATTAACATAGTTTGTGAAAATTAAATTGTTAAAAGGGGAAAACTTGTTTTCAAATTTTAAATCAATTTTCACTTAATATATTAATTTTTATAAAATGGGAACAAACGGTCAGTGGGATCCAACCGCGTGGACTCAAACAACTTTGACTCCAAAATCATCAGCTACGCAATCATCAGCTATGCAATCTGCGTCAGATTTCAACAAAACTGCATGGATGCAGGCTATTGCCCCACCTCAAGCTGCATTGATAACTGCAAATCAATGGGCATTGGTCACAAATCAAAGCAGCAGCATTCAAGCAATGATGCAGAACGACAGTGAAAGCACAAAACCGCCAAAGCTAAATCACATCAATGATTGGGGATGGTGGAAAGAAAGGCTGAGAACTTATGTTCAGGGGCAAGGTCAAGATCTATGGATGTGCTTCTTCACCGCATTTGACAATGATTTGGAAGTTGCAGGATCTAATCCAGAAACTTACAACACTATGTCTGATGATGATAAGAAGAAATTTGAGTTAGAAAAGAAAGCATTCATGATTCTCACACAAGCTCTTCACAGAGACATTTACCACCAGTTTGTTTACTGCACGACTACTAAAAGCTTGTGGGATATGCTCACGTTACGATGTGAAGGAAATGCTCAATCTAGAAAGATCAAGCAAGAATTACTGAAGAAAGAGTTTGAAGGATTCACGTGTATGGAGAATGAGACTTTGGCAGAGTTATCTACAAGGTTCCATCACTTGTTGAGCGAGATGTTTGCTTTTAGACACAATCACCGTTTATCTTGAAATTCTCAAAGAAAATGGTGTTCTAGACACAATCACCGTTTATGAGTTAATTCAAAAATTAGAGAACAAGGATGTAGAAGAAAAGCTTAAGGCAAAAAGAACACTAACTCCTCAAAATCCAGAGATGTACTATGGGATTGCAGGAGGTATCAGTGGAGAAAAACCAGCCTCTCAACATGCGAAGCTTCAAACAGCCTTCATCTCAAACACCGGACCTTCCACAACAGATCAGTTTGATCCTTCAGCATACACGATGTATTCAAGACCAGTTTCTTCTTCTCTACAACAGGATGTGCAACCGACAGCTCAGCAGCAACAACCGCAACAGCAAGGGTTTTATGGAAGCTCCTCAAACTTTCAAGCCACTTCCAATCCTAACACAGTCAGATTAGACACTTCCAACTTTTCCAAAGTCAATGTCGAAATAGCCAAGGAGCATATGGAGATGTTGAACACCTTGGTTAGTGCTTATTGTGGATTGGTCGCAGGTCAGATTGGGAATATCAATCTAACCAATGAAGATTATCAGCAAGTGGATAGAGAAGAGTTTGAGATGATGGATATCAAATGGGCTCTTGCTAGTGCAATTCGAAGAGCAAAGGAGTTTATGGAAAGGACGGGGAGAACCAACTTGAATAGCAACAACAACACCAAGTATGGTTTTGATAAGAATGCTGTCACTTGCTTCAATTGTGGTGAAAAGGGTCACTTCAAGCGGGAGTGTCAGAGGCCACCTCAACATGGAAACCAAAATCCTTTCAGAGGTCAAGGCAACAGGGCAAATCAGAACCAAGTAAGGAACAATGAGCGCACATTGGTGCCTGTCAACAACCAGAGTCAAGCAGGACCATCAAATGCCAACCAGGAACTTGTGGTTCAAGTAGATGAAGGTTGTGATTGGTCAATCCAGTTGGGAAATGATGCTCCAGATGGAACAGCTTGTTTTGCTAAGGTCGTGAAGGATTTAAATCACGCCAGTGGTGGAGAATCTTCCGCAAATGGTGGTGACTCTTCTGAGGATGAAGACTCTTCTGGTTATAGTAGAAGTTCAGATGAAGAATCCTCGAGTTCAAGTGATGATCATGTGGATGAGACATCAAGTGCGTCAGTCGATGCAGATATTGATGAGCTTTTGGAAGAAGCTACAGCAGGAATTGAAAGAAGATCTATTTTGGTGGATCAAGCTGCTTATTCTTCGTCTTCTCTCCATTCAGCCTTTATGGCTAATGTCGACAGTTCATCAAGTCAGCAAATGGTAGAGTTGGCAACAGCTCGATGTGAATGTGAGACAATTAAGCAAAAACTGGAAAGCTATTCCAATTCCCGCTATGTATTGGATCACATCATTGACGTTCAAAAGAAAAAGAAAAAGGGGGATGCACAAGGTATTGGATTCAAATCATGTCCTCCCCCAATGAATCACAATTACTCCAAATTGCCTGATGACGAGGATATGCCCCGTTTTGAACCTACTGTGCCACTCGGTCTAGATGACTTTGCAGCAGGCCTCAGGTTCACAACTGGTACATCATCCTCGGGTCAATCAGAATCTGAGAATGTGACAGATTCATCGTGTGTTAAGGAACAGAGTCCTCCCATTGTTGAGGATGCTGATTCTTCGGATGATGAATCTGAAGAAATTGTGAAACAACAGTCTAACTCGGTTACAACAGATATTCCAATCGAGAATCACATCCTGTGTGATCCACCAGTGAAACCGAGTAAGACTGAAATGTCAAAAGCAATGGAGTCCTTTGTATCTAGCAGTGAAGGGAATAATTTGTTGTACACGCTCAAAGGAGATAGCAAAATCTACTCTAACAAAGATTTTCCAATTAAAAATGTAAATCAAGATTTGATTGAGCAAATTTTTGAAGGATGCACTGATAAGTTTTTGGGGAACAAAAGTGGCAAAGTTACCGTCACTCAATGTGATCCAATTCCGTGTGAACAAATTAGAAAACAATACGGAAACCAAAAACTACCAATTGAGCGAAAACAACAAGTCAACTCCGGAAAGGGTAAGGTACAGGGAAAGAAGGCTCAGAACAAGAATGTTCAAGCACCTAAAGTTCAGCAGCCTAAGACTGAACAACCAAAGGTTCAACAACAAAAGGTGCAAAACAAAAGAGCTCCTGTTAAGAAACGAGAACCGAAAATGAACTTTGTTGGATCCACGGGTTCAGACAAACTTGAAACATTTCAGGATAAATCTAACATTGATTTTATAAAACAAGTTAGAATTTTAAAACGAAATGATCAGAATAATTACACCCAACACACCAACAGATGTGATTTAGGACCAAGCACGTCTAGATCACAAAGTTCATTGTCTGTTTCTCCGTCTGGTCATCAACATGTTTCTCCGAAGTTTGTAGAGCGGAGAACATGTTTTGAATGTGGGACAGTTGGGCATATTGTAAGATATTGCCCACACGTGCAAAAGCTGAAGTAAAAAACGAGTGCTCCCCAAGAAATCGATTACCGAAAACGATCAGTTTCCCCGAAACAAGACCCACGTGTCTTGAAAGAAAGGGAAAAGAAGTTAAAGCAAAAGAATCAAAAGGTAATTGAAAAGGCCTTAAAATCAGAGGTCAAAGAAGAAAAACCTGTACAAGCAAAATCTGAAACTGTAAAACCAGTAAATGCTAAAATAATAAATTCAAATACAGGTAAAGGACAAACAGCTTGGAAGCAAAAGCAGGTAATTCAATCAGGGGGAGCACCACAGGTTCTCTTTCCTAATCATCAAGTGATTGAAATCACTTTCATTGATGATCTCGGACGACCCAAGTCTGTGAAGGCTTGGGTCCCCCTCTCCAACTAATCTCTGAGTGAGTGTATAGGATATTCCAGGAGGAACTTTCGATAGTCGTAAGATTGTTGATAGTGGAGCGTCCTTGCACAAGATAGGCGACAAAAGAAATTGTTGCCTTTGATGGAGAGAGGAGAAAAGAAGACAAAAATGTCTGATGATAGAATGTTGTTGAATGAAGTTGAAAAATTCGACATGATGAAATATGTCCAAAATTTGGTTGTAATGATTTTTAATCGGATCAACATGAAAGATTCCAATGAAAAGTATGCGCCTGTAGCACGTCTGAAGCTTTTCGAAGATTCATGGATTTTTCTTCCACAAGAAGTTCAAAGTCCACAAGATGAACGTGTTGGGTATTTTTCTCTACGGTGTGATTGAAGAAAATGTGTTTGTTGAACAAACCAACCAGGTGTGCGGATGCCTTGGCATGGATTGAACAACCGCACACTACTTCTCAAAGAGAAAGACAAAGACCTTCGCTGGTGCAATGTGGAAGACCAGCCATACCCGGAGGTTTTTAATCTTGTTGCTGTGAAGGGATTTCAGTAGCTACAAAATCGACTTTGAAATCCAAACCGGGTGGATATCCAGTTTGGGAGAGCGCTCAGATTCCTGGCAATGCACGAAGCAGTTGCGGGATACGGTTTTAAATTTCTAATCTCTCCTATACTTGTCGATATTTAAGCTGCTTTATAAATTGTTATCCTCTTGTAGCACTCTTTGACCAGACACGTTGAACTCGAATATCACCTCACACGTGATTGTTTCACTATGAAACTCATCAATGTTGTCATGGTCCACACTGCTTACTGACATGCCAACTGATTTTTCCAAAATTCGATACATCATTTCTGATTCAAACTTAATTTTGGTAAACGGCATTGAGGTAAAACATGAGTTAACCAACATCGGGAAATCGTTTTTGTAAATACCTTTGTGTTTTTAAATTTTATCTTAGTTTGTTGATTTTAGGGGGAGTAAATCCAAATTTGAAAATCCAAAAACATCAAAAATTTCAAAAACACAAAAACAATAGAAAAACAAAAATGAGTTTCCTGGCGAGCAAAAGAGAAAATGATAGTACATCAGTGGTCTGTCTAAACCTCTTTAAACCTTAAATGAAAAACGATAAGCAGCTCTATATAAGATGTAACGGTAGGCTCACAATCATTTTAAAGTGTGCAGGGTGATATAAACTTAAATCGACTGAAGACCAGGTGGGAACCATTCATTGGCATATGGTCTTAGTACCGAAATTTCGTTTGAGAGATTGCCGAGGTTCTGAGATATTCGGTCTTTATGCTGCTTATCATCTAGGTATCATGGTTGTATCTTTTACCGAAAAATAACGGGGACGCAAGTCTAGATCTTCCATGATACCATACATACGTGTACATATTGCATCCGACCTCAATAAGTGATAAACAATCACATGTCTCCAAAATAAGTGATAATATATCACATTCATCCGGGAGTCAAGTTCGTCTCTCTGCTGTACGAAAGTACTGACCTGTTCACGGACTTGCTCTTGTGCCCTCATGCATCGAAAATCAAGTTCCTCATCAATAAGTGATTATATCACATAGGGCTTGTTTTCAAACTCAAATAAGTGACTTGTTCACATTTTATATACGGTCAAACAGATGATAATCGGTATACTCACCGGTAAGATGAACCCTCGTGCATACCTTGATACGGGAATGTGTCGTGATGTGGATGAACACCGGTCGGTAAGTATAAATCATACCTTAACGTATCCCCTCGCCATGATTACAAATGATAAGTTGAGCTTAAGTGGATAACAATACCGATAATCGTTATAGGATGCTTATCTAAATGTTAACTAATTGAACAAAGAGAGCGTCTTGACATGACCATACACTAATATGATTCTCTTACCCTCGAAACTCGCAAAAAGAATGTCTGTAAATATTTATTTAATGCTTTCAGTTTCTGCATCTTTGTATATATTTATTTACTGCTTTCAGTCTTTACATTTGAAATATTCTAAAATACCAAAAAGATTTTAGGTGTGTTTTAATATAAACTTTCTAAAAACCAAAAAGATTTTATTTCTATTTTATTTTAGATCGTACGATGTTGGTACTCGATCAGATACCTGGCAAGCCGAGATACTTCATAAAACTGACCTTTGCAGAACTTCATAACGGGCAATTTTTCAAAACGGTCGTTTCTGAAAACTTTTAAGAATTTGAAGGGTTTGATTTGCAAATTCCCAAAATCCAAAGCGACTAAATCTTCATAAATGGTCAGAATTTGCAAGTTTTTTTGAAAGTTAAAAACTAAAATTGATAAATTTGTTAAACTTTCAAACTGTCGGACGGTGATTGATTGAACAATGGTCACATGTGTGTCGCTTGCTTATGATATTCCAGGCAGTTGTTCTCATTACGCGTTTAGATTTCTTGCATGTGCAGATTCTAAAGGCAAGGAGAACATGGTCGATGACAAGCTTCGGAATGAAGACACGACGTGAAGGCACTCAAGTGATGAAGATGATCGAGTTGCCGCTGACCATCATCAACACCACAAGGATCTCAATTCATAAAGAACAAGTATTTCACGAGCATAACTCAAGGGGGAGCTTATGTTAAGGGGGAGTTTGTCAACACACTTCCTACATGAAACGGGGAGTTTGTTGGTACACTTTCTGCTTTCAAGACGTGAAGACTTTAAAGATCCACCGACATTGAAGACTTAAAAGGACGTCAAAGACTTGAAGACACGAAGATCGAGACAAAGCTACAGCCAAGGGGGAGTTTGTTGGTGCACTTGTGTCTGTACTTTGTCTGTATTTCGTCATGATACAAATCGATGTCTTGTATTAGTCTGGTTTACGTCTTAGGTGTGCTCGATGTAAGTTTGACCAAGTCAACCATCCTCCTGGTTTGACTTGGCCAAACAGTTAGCACAATGTTTGTAATATGTGTGTGTCGAAGGATGAGTCATCGAAGGAGTGTTTATATCCTTCGATGAGCTCGAAGGCTAATTCTCCGAAGGATATAGATGGACCTCGAAGGATATCATCCTTCGAGGTATGTGTGGATCCTTCGATAGGCTTCTGATCGATAGATGATCCTTCGATCAGTCTATCTGATCCTTCGACCAGACGAGCTGTGATGGATATAAATATCCATGCAATGTGTTCACTTCAAAGGGGGACAGACAAGAGAGACACAAGTGAGAGAACACACACACACGAGAGAACTTTGAGAGTTTATAGAATACATCTGTAAACATGGAGCTTGTAACTGATCTTTTCATACGTATTAATACAGAGGTGTTAATCGGTGAATCTTGCGTGTTGTGTATTTACGTGTTCTATCTCGGTTTGCTTTCCCGGATGGATTCCGCACAACCGGGTTGGTTCGTATACAAGGATTAGGCGACTAGATCCTCCCCTAGCCGGACCTACAATAAACTTAGCATATATATTTATTATTATTATGTAATATTATTATAATTATTATAGGTTATTATGTTAGTGTCGGTTATCACTCTTAACCGCCAATTAGATAGGTATATATATAACATTATGTATCATTTTAGAGGCACCAAGATATTTACATTCATAATATCCATTCTGTTTATCTATTCTCTGTATGTACACAAACACACACAGAAATACGATGACAACGATGATGATGTTAACGGTGATAGAAGTATCACCGTCTTCCGCTGTCCGAATTTCTAACAAAGTGGTATCAGAGCCACTACAAGATCTGATGCGGAGATTAAACCAACTGCCACATCAATGCCTTGTCAACATTGCATTGATGAGAAGAACGAAAGAAAACGACGAACTCGACGTGAATGATTATGTTACTATTGCCACATGCCTGGTCATCAGATTTACACGTGTAAATCCAAAGAGAATGATGAAGAGTCGCAACTTATTCGACAAGCGATTAATACCGGAACAAGAACTCAGGATGAGGAAGTGCATTGCCGAGAAGAGATGGTTGTTACAGGAACCGACGGTGGGCAATGGAAAGATATCTGGTATGTCAATCCGACATTTAATCATCATTTTGTGAATAACATAGACGTTTTTAAGCGTGTAAAACATATCATGGGGGTAGAAACAAGATCCGGAATGAATAACTTCTTATTCATCCGAGGAGTGGGTGTGGTTGAAATGAAAATGGAAAACGAAACACTGAGCGTTCCTAGTGTTTTCTACTCGCCGGATATTAATCGAAATGTTCTAAGTCTTGAACAATTAACTCTTCAAGGCTTTACGGTTCGACGATCCGGTGATACATGCAAAATTTTTCCCATGTTCTCATCTCCGGTGATGAACACAAGGAATGATGTGACGGGGTTATCGAAAGAAGAGGAACTGGGAATGAAAGAGAAAGAAAGGCTGAAAAATATGTGTGGCATAGATGACGAATTCAAAGACGACTATTTGAATTCGTATTTCGAAACTCTAAATGTTTCGGATGAAACAGAAGTTGATTGGAATCTAATGATCTTAAAATCATTAGAATTCCACGAGTTTGAAGATTGTAAAGCGCTCATCAATATGCTTGATGATCGTGAATACGTGTTCAAGTATAGGTTTGATCTGCAAAAGAAATTCGAAGAGTTGGTTAAATGGTTTCTAAATGATTATTTAGGGATCACAAACAGACCAATTCCACCCTACACTATGGATCGACAGAAAATAGATCTACTGAATCTATATATGTTGGTTGATAAGGATGGAGGGTATCGAAATGTTACAACAGAAAATATGTGGCCGATTATTGCAAAGGATTTGGGGTTGGAATATATAGATGGTGATTTCATACGGATAATATATGCAATGTATCTAGACACTCTAGAATACTACTACAAATTCAAAATGGTTCAAAGTAAGGTGCATGACAAGGAAGTAATAAATGAAGATGCTGAATTCTCAAAGAGAAGCCACAGGAAGACCAGAAGTGAAGACATGGACGGCTGCAACGATACTGCAGGAGGAGAGCACCGTGAAGTCGAACCAACTCAAGCTGCGTTTTTTGCAGGAATTAAGGACGATAACTGGAATCAAATGAAGAAACGGAAAAGATTCAACTTCAACCATGCAAGAAGCCGTTGAAGAAGCCAACTGAAGCGTAATGAAGCAGGCTCACAAACATAACCAAGTTTAGAGGGGTTATGTCAGAAATATTTAAACTTAGTTATGTTTTTATCGATTATTTGTAATATACTTATTCGTAGGTAACATATGATAAGTGAACAATTAGTTAGATAGTATGTTATGATATGTTATAAGCGGTTAATTAGCGGGAAAATAAATTCAAATAACTGTCACCACAGTTACCCGCCAAAGATAACCGCCAAACTCTTATGTATTTAATCTTGTTGCCGGCAAATATGTTCGGTTATCAAGACAGTTTCAGTTACACCGAAATTGTCCACTTTCATTCTATCACGTTTGCTTGTATTCTCTGCATCATCTTGATAATAAAACATGGCTGCAAGTCTCGTACATGTTTCCGCTGCATCTGCATATTCTTATGCACGAGACAGGAACGATCCGGATGTCCAACATGTACAGTCTACAACAGTTGGTATTCTGTGAGCAACTGTTATTACAGTGCAATATTTGAATTCTTCAAGAATAGTTTTCTGTATGATGGTGTCTGTTGCATTGTCGATTGACGCTGTGGCTTCATCAAGTACAAGTATCTTTCGTCTCTTTAAAAGGGCTCTTCCTAAGCAAAATAGCTGCCTTTGTCCCAGGCTCCAGTTTGAGCCATCTTGCACAACTGTGTTTATATTGTCATATATCATTTAGTCTAACAGCTTGTACTAGAGCATAGCTTGTCATTGGCAGTTATATTGTTATATTCAATTATAGACAGTTGATCTATTTATGATATACTATAGAAGCTCATGGAAGCTTCTAGATTTAGCAAACATGATATATGAACAAACTCGTTCGACTCTTTTATTATTTATCAATCAAAGCACACCAATACAATAACCCTAATCATCTATTTATACTAAACTCATTCTAGTCCTAGCCCGACTCATACTCTATTTATATAAATAAATAAACTCGTAGATAAACCATATTAATTAAAACTAACAATTATCTATAAATTAAATATAAAAGAGTACTCAATAAATAATTCACCAAGAATTATCTCTAACCTGCCTTGATCTATGTCTCTTAATTCAATAATATTAATATCTTATAACAGAAGATAATTATATAACTGCCAACGACAAGCTACACTGTAATAACTTGTAACAACAATCGAAGTTCTTACCCAACGAGTCCAATCCCTCCTTTTTATCTTGAATGGCCTCTCTAAGTTGGCATTTTTCAAGAACCTGGTAAGCAATGAAAGTTAGCATTCGACATTTGTTTATGGTCTTGATTAGTCGAACTTGTGGAACTTCAACTTCCATATTTCTTGATCACTATGCTCTGATAGGGGATCGAGATTGTATCGAATGGAACCACTAAATAATGTTGGTTCTTGTGGGATGATTCCAAAGCTTGATCTGAGGTCATGAAGTCCAATTGAAGTGATGTCTAAATCATCTATAACTATCCTTCCGTCTGTAGGTTTAACTAAGTGAAACAAAGCACTAATCAAAGTCGTTTTCCCACTGCCCGTTCTTCCTACGATTCCAATCTTGTGCCCTCCTTCAAATACACAGCTGATTCCGTGAAGAACCAAAGGGGAATTAGGTTGATATCTGATCTGCAACACACACACATAACCATAAGTTTTATAAATCTAGAAGTCTTATGCAAGGAAATAAAGTAGAAATTCTTACATACTTTCATATTTTCTATGACAATTCTACCAATGCTTGGCCAACTTCTTGACGGTCGGTTGTCTTCTATGATTTCTGGGGCTTCACTATTAATATGCATGTATTGATCCAATCTTTCGACTAAAACTATCAGATTTGATAGCTGACATTGGTATTGAACCGAAACAACAAGGAAAATGTTTAATGAGAGACCATAGGAAAGCGCGCCATTCCAATGAATCCTGTCATTACAATACGTGTTGTTAGAAAAACATATATGTTTTCTTGTACTGCTTGAGTGTGTCTGGTTTAATATCACTAACCCGAGGCTGAAGCATCAAAGGGAAGCAAAGTTATGGCTAAGGCAGAGCTAGAAACGACAACCGCACATAGCATTTCTAGTCGTTGAATCAACCACTCATTTGCTGAAAAATTATGAAAGAATGGACTAGCATTGCCATTGATAAGGTTCATATGCTCTGAAAAGAAACGGTCTTCTTCTCCAAAAGCTCTGATGGTAACAACTCCAGCAATCGACTGTGCTAGATGGCTTGCAACTAACGATTTACTCGTGCCATCTAATCTCATCAACTCCTTTGCAGAAGCATAATAGTATTTCTGAGTGAAAAAAAATGATGTGGGGATCACATATTAAAAGGTGAACCTCCTGACACCACATGCCCACATAAGTTATGTTTTACCTGGTCCCACTGATATTGACAGGTGATGTGAATTTTCCCTTACGGGTTTCTCACGGTAACCTAAAACACACACACACATGATTAAAAGGTTTGAGAGTACAGTTTCTTACTTGTAGAAGTATCGTCACATAAACCGTTGGAATGATCACGAACAAGATAGGCCAAGTTAGGAACGCCAAGATCCCGAAGCTAACGTATGTGTTCATCGTTGTGCCTAATCCAATCGTGAACTTCATTGCCAATTCAATGTCTACAACACTCAGATCAGACGAGACCTACAACGTATAGATTCATATGTTTTGTTGTACTTCATTTGAGCCTTAGTTCCTAGTTTATGTAACAAGACTTACCCGGCTAATTATTCTTCCCACTGGCGTCGAGTCGTAGAAGGACATTGGCGCTCTGAAAAGCGACGTTATTAACTTGAAGAAAACTGCTATAGATGCCTTAGTTCCTGTTGGCCCCAAAATAGATCTTTGATCTCTAGACATGAATCGAACTTCAATATAAACTGAGAGTTTTGTACATGTGATTCTGAATGTGTACAGGGATTAAAAAACAATTGAAAAACTACAAGCCTATTTATACTAATTGAATAGATGCGAGTGAAAGGACATGTCTCCTCTTGAAACATTGCGTCTGATGATCTTGTGGTGTAGGAGTCGATTGGGAAGAGATGCGTCCCCTAGATGTGTCGCTCCATCTAGTTGTAGGTTATTAACTTTCCAACTTGTCATCTTTAGTCCCCGCACTCGTTACACTATTCTATTTACAACATAAACTATCTATTAACTATTTACCGAACAACCCTCGAACTTAAGGATGTGTAGGGATTATAACTTTCATTCACCCCCTAATCACGAACATCCTTGAGTTGCAGATCTTGAACTTTGATCAATTGCATTTTCTTGAAACTCCTCGGTATCCAACGTTTCACACGGATCTTCTTATTCACCAACCTTGCTCTTCACGAACTTGCTTCACTTGAACTTGCTTCACACTTGTCTTGACCACACTTGATTTGTATCACACGAACCTTTTCTTGTGTAGTTGTCTCAACACGAACTCCACCCGGTCTAGATTAACTTGCCCACTATCATATCACATGTCTTGCATCCATCTCGCATAGATTTTGGATAATCTAACTCACTTAGATTTCTCTTGCGGTTGTATCACACAACAATTCCTTTTTCTGACCCAGTCACAGGATACGCGTGTCTTCTTCTTGATTTATCTTCTTCACGGTTGCCTCTCACAACGAGTTCTTCATGATTGATTGCTTCCCTCACGGATTCTTCACTTTTTCTTGATCCATTCACTAGATTGTTTTGTTGTGCCTTTCACAGGTTATCTTCCTCCGCATCACACGGTTTTTTTTTTTTGATCGTTTCACACGACCACATTCCATGTTTCTACTTCTCTTCCACGTGTAGGCACATCAGAAGTGCCGGTTCATCATCATCTTCCATTTCAACCAAGAGTGTCTCATTTTCCTTGGTTTTCTTGGTTGGGCATTCGTAGGCATAGTGCCCAAGTTTCTCACATCTATAGCAAGTGATTTTCGACTTATCTCTCATAGTTGGTGTCTTTTGCTTGCTATCATCCATTTGTGGTTTGTCGGTTCCTTCCGACTCGTAAGAGGTGTGCCCTTCACCACTATGTTGATAATTGCCTCTCTCTCGGCCTCATGACGGACGGAATCTCCCTCGTCCATGATTTCCAACATGTTGTCCATGACCCGCATACAGGAGTTCTTCTAGATTGTTCATGGGGCTTTCCTTTTTCTTCAACTTTAACCTTTCTTCATACGTTTTTAATCTTCCGACCGCTTCTTCTAGCGTCATAGTTTCTAGATCGGAGTATTGTTCCATGGAGGCAACGATTTGAGTAAACTTATCCGGTACGCCATTTAGGAGTTTGCGTACTAGAGTCGGTTGACTCAATGTCGTTCCTACTTCAGTTGCTCGGGTAACGATACTATTAATCTTTGCGGTAAACGAATCAATAGTGTCGTCATCCTTCATTTGCAAC
Source organism: Helianthus tuberosus (assembly GCA_030545235.1). Lineage (NCBI taxonomy): Eukaryota > Viridiplantae > Streptophyta > Magnoliopsida > Asterales > Asteraceae > Helianthus > Helianthus tuberosus. The sequence goes on from CM060368.1 coordinate 25,457,920, forward strand.
AATTCAAATTCTGACAATAACGTGTGCATACGTGCCTTTTGTACCCGATCAACACCTACGTGTCTAACTGTTAGGATCTGAGGCTCTCATGATTGTGTTTGTTTGTATGTTTTGAACAATTTGTGAATATGAAAATATTTTAAGTGCAGCGGAAATGAAAACAAACTCTTTAAACACAATCAAAGGAGAAAGTAGTTTGATAAACAATTGCTTCTCATAGAGTCGAATGATTTACAAATCAAAGCAAAAGATTACAGATAAGCTTACAAACTATACTCCCCCTCAGCCTGATGCCCCAAGGTTGGTTGCACACAAGATGAAAGGATTAGACATGAGGAGAAGAACCCGCTCAGTCAATCAAATGTAACAGTACAAGGTACTGTTACATTTATAGGCAAACCAAACCACTGAGGAATCTCAGCTGACGTCACCATGAAAGCGACGTCTAACAGCCTAACAAACTATATCTACTGTCCTCACACCAACTACTGATGACTAACAACTGATTGTAATAATAATACAAACCATGAGAAAACAACTGCTTCACGTTCCACTGTTGTAACCTAAACACTGATGCTTAACAACAACATCAGTGCTTTCTTCAAAGGTGACCAGTCCTTGAATGAGCAGTGTTTGTGTCTTCAGCAGCACTTAAGAGACAGCAGTAGATAGAGCAACAGAGTTTGTCTTCAGCAGTCTTTAGGATTATATCAGCAATTGAAAGGGCACAGTAGATGATTATGAGCAGCAGATAGAGACCATCAGATGTTATATCTCACTTTCAAGGGGTGAGCAAAGTGTAAACTGCTGCTTATTGTGAATCCTCTGGTGTGACCTGGTTTTGGCTTTACATTATCTGTTCCTCTGGTAGGGTTCAATCCCAACAATCTCCCCCTGGAACAGATAATGCCAAAACCTTTCATTATTCAGGACCTTTATTACTCATCAAGAGTGCCTTAGCTTGTTCTTTGAATTCAGCTTCAAATTCCTTTGCACTCTGGTCATCCTCATCCCTACACAGTGAAAGCCCAAGGAGATCCTGCAAATCTTGAACACTAAGGCCTAGTGCTTCTTTCCTTGATATGTGCTTCACATCGCCATTGGCTCTGACCAAGGTCAATACGTGAGTCTTTTGATCAGACATCCACTTTAGTATTTTTAAGCCAAGTGAGTTTCTTGGGAGAGATTTATTTGCTGATGAGTCGAGGGATAATGGCCTTGAAAACAACTGCAGACTTTCAGACATTCTTTTGAAAGCTTCTTCAAAGACTTTGTCAACTGCAGCTATATCTTCTGCAGTTTTTTGTTCAATAAGTTCTTGTCTTTCAGCTTCTGTTTTGTCTTTAGCAGTGTTTGGAGATGCAGGTTTGTTTAATGCCTTAAAAAGGCTTTGAAGCTTTGTTGAGGTTTCTTCTTTTAGACCCATTTTTGTGATGGTATCTTTGAAGTACTCTGCTTCCTTTTCTCTTACCTCTTCTTCAGTCAACTGTTCTCCCTCATCTTGATTTGTTGCAAAAGTAAACCGGAACAGTGTGTCGAGGTTTCCCATCTTCTGTTCAAGCTTCATCATTTGTTCTTGCTTTTTAGAAGTGCCTGAAACAGTTGTCTTTCTTTTCTTCAGCCTTTTGTAGGCTTCATCAGTCTGCTGTCTTGACCACTTTGATATGGCTTCAGCAGAGTCTATTTTTGCATCCACCAGCTCCTCTTTCTTCCTTTTATACTCAGCAGTGAAATCAGCAATGAGCTTTTTGAATTTGTTCCAGTTTGGAGGATTTTTCTTCTTTGTGGAATCATTCTTGATTCTGTCAATCCTCTCAGCCTCATGCTTTAGAGCAATTATTGGCCATTCTTCAAACTGTTTTTCTTCAGCAGGATAGAATTTTTCTTTCAAAATGTAGGCAAGATATTGTTTTCTTAGTTTTTTTCGTTGTTCAGCCTTTTCTTTGATTAGTTCCTGTGCAAATTCTTCTATCTGCTTTACTTTTGTGAAGTAGAACTCCAGTCTTTCAGCTGTGCCATCTTCGCTTAACCTTTCCTTTTCACTATCAACCTTGGCTTTTACTTTGGCCTGCTTTGCCTTGAGTTTGAGATAATCATCCATATCTTCTGGTGGCAAGTAGCCTATGAGTGAGGAGAATCTCCTTTTTGAAGGATCTTCTTCTGTATAGAATTGCCTCATCTCATTTTTGATAGCTTCAAGTTCCAGTGGATATTTTGCAGCATTAGGATCATGTGTACCCTCATCGACAGAGATTGGCTTTCTTATTCTCTTGAAGAGCTTTGGTTGTGAAGTATGAAAGGTGAGAGCAGTGGTGGATGACTGACTAACAGCTGTTGAGACAACTGGTGTCTCAACATCTGCTATCATTACAACTGCTGATATGTCAGCAGTTGTCTTCTGCTTTTGAGCAGGGGATGGACGTGGTGATGTTAGTGGTGGTGAATCATCATCTGATATGAGATTTCTTCTCCTTTTTAATGAAGAAGAAGCAGATGATGTTTTGGGTGGATCAGTGGTGGTAGATTTGATAGCAGTGGATTGTGGTTGACTGACAGTGGTTGAAACAACTGGTGCTTCAACCGCTGCTGTCATTACAACAGATGTTATAACATCTGTTGTCTTCTGTTTTATGACAGGAGGCAATGGTGATGGTGTGATTGTAGATGTTGATGGTGGAGCAGTAGTTGTAGTGGTGTGTGGTAGAGTGGTGTGTGTTGAAGATGTTGATGACATAGCAGCTGTTTGGCTACTGACAACAGTTTTTGTAACTGCTGCTGCAGCAATTTTTGTAACTGCTGCTGTATCAGCTGTTTGACTAACAGGTTTTGAGACCTGCTTTTCTTTTGCTTTTTCAGGCTCAACATGGAGGCCATGTTCTATTCCTCTCCTATTCAAATTTCCCAACAGCTTGTTATTCTCCCCCTTTTTGGCATTATCTAAGGAGGGATTTACAAGAAATGGTATGGAGAAAGGAACTTTGCCAGAAGTATTTTGAATGCTAGCCTTTATAGCCTTGATATCTGCTTGAGTATCTTTAAATCTTGATTCAACCATGTTGGTCAGCATTTGTACTTGAATAGCATGCTTTTTATCAGCCATTTGTTGCTGTGCTTCAAGCATGGGTTGAAATATATTCCAAAGCTCATTTGCAGCAGGTGCTTGTTGTGCAGGTGCTTGAGTAGGAACAGCAGATTTTGGTGGGGCAGCAGAGGATTGTGCTTTTTGAGCTTTTAAAATCTCTTGCACCATCTCCTTTATTTCAGCAACTGAGGTTTCCAGTTTGTCAACCCTGTCCGTCAATTCCTGATATTTTGAAGCATCACCTACTTTAGTAGGATCATCTAAATCCCCACTAGTAGTGGTTATATCAATGTTTGATTTAGGAACTGAGTCCCAAAAATCATCCATTGATGCCCCTTGTTCTTGGTACTGGGGACTTCTTTCTTCGGCACTCGATAAACCTTTGATGGTACCAGTGGTTAGATCCAACACACTGGTGGTCACCGATGTTGCCATGGAAGAAATTGCCTTCAAGGGAGTCTTACTTATGAAACAACTGTCCAACTGAGGATCTGTTGATCCACCAGTTGTAGTTGCTGCTCCACTTGAACTACTGACAGGAGTTACTTGTAACTCCTGCAGTGTAACCTCCTCAACTGTTGCTGGGATAGCAGAAGTATACGCATCAGACCCAGTCACCTGTGGATGTATACTCTCGGTGATAGGTGATAGAGAGGAACTGGTTTGTGTCTGTGCAATAGCAGCTGCATGCAACAGAGGTAACATGGATTGTGGCATTATTATTGGTGAGGGGATGGGGGTTGAAAGAGACATGTCCTTGGGATCAGGACTGAGGAAGATGGATCCGAGTGGATTCAGAGCTTCATATTGTGGTGTCCCTGTGCTTACAACCTGATCCTTTTGTGAGGATGCAGGAGGAGTTTCGGTTATGGGTTGAGATCTTTCTTCCAACTGCTGTGAGGAAGTAGCAGCAGTGGTTTGTGGTGACTTTTGTGTTGTCACTGGCATTTCCTCTGGGATCTCATCTTCCAGAGTTGCCTTTGTTTTAGGAATGGTGGGTTTTCTGGATATTTTCTTTTTGGTCTTTTTAGTGGTGGCAGGTGTGGGTTTCAAAGCAGTGGGAGTGCTGCTATGATCACCTGGAGCAGTGGGCTCAGCAGCTGATACCTGAGGAGCAGTTGTAACCGCTAAAGTCTGCTCCGGTACCCCTGCTTTTGTTTTTATTGGTGCCATCATCCTTGAAAATGTTTCCTTGGTTATGCTTTTTATTTGACAATGAACACCTTGTCTGAGCAAATTTACATTTTTCTTTTCAAATTTTTGTTCAAAATAATAACTCAAAAATCTTGGAAAAAGTAAAAATGCTTTACTTTCAACGTTTTTCACCATGTCATTGAAAATCTCCTGGGAGTAATTATAGTTTTTATCATTCAAAATAGCGTAACCCAGGCTTTGAATTTTCAATGGTATTTCGTTGAAAGATGTTGTTTTATTTGAAGCACACATCAAGAGTGTGTGAAATAAAAACCTGGGTGCAGATGGAAAATAACCCTTTTGTAGGGTATCTACCTTTGGTTCTTCTGCATAACCCCTTTTCACAAAATCAGTTTTCATCTCGACCTTTTCAAAAGAGAGTTTACCTTCCTGATCGTTGAGATTAAAAACTTCGGAAATAGACTGTGGGGTTATTTGAACTGCTTTACCCTGTATCGAGGAGCTTATGGCGATGACTTTTTCGTCTTGTTTTTCAAGCGTTGCCTTTTTCCAAAACTCCCTCTGGGTTTGCAGATATATGGGAGCATTCACCGTCAACAAAGTTTTGTACTTTGATCCAGTTATTGCATCAATGATGGTGTCGAATGTGTGATTATCGGTAGGTTTTGTGAGTAAACCCAGATAATTGTGAGATTGTTTGAATGGTATTTCAATGGGTTCTTCGGTCGTTTGAGCGACCTCAGTTGAAAGTGGTGGTGATGTAGGTTTTGATTTTGATTTTCCTTTTGACTTCGTCATTTTGATGAAGAAGAATCGGAGAATGATTTTGAGGGTTTTGAGAAGAAGGATTGGAAACTGCTATGAGAAGAGAATTTTTTGGAATTCAATTCGACAGTGTAAAACCCTGTTTGGGGTTTAGGGCAGGGTTTTTTTTTTTTTTTTTTTTTTTAAATAATCGCTGATGTTGTAGCGGTTATTACGATCTGAGGGCTAAAAACTGACCACGTGTCAAACACTGATGAGATGGATGAAGTATGAAGAACAGTTGTTTTAAGAGCCACTGACGTATCAAGCATCAGAGGTTACAACAGTAGATAGCATATCAGTGGATAAGACAATGATTTTGAACATCAGTGCTTTTCAAGAAAATGAGGGATCAGTGGTTAACTTTCAGCAGTGGACAGTGTTTAGAGATCAGACGTTGGAACAAGACAGTGGTTAGGGTAAATGGTGCAAATCTGAAGAACAGGTATTTCAGCAACAGTTTTGAGAATTTTCATTCAAGGTTTTGCCACATGTCAATTTTGAAAGACAGTGGTTTAGTACCCCAGATGATGAAAAACTTTTTGCTAAGGCAACTCATTTTCGTTTAATATTCAATTAAAACATGAGTACCCTAGTAAATTAAGCACAGTTTGCAATCAATTTTTGATGAAAATTTTGGAGCAAGCTTGAGTATGACATGATCATGACGTATGTACCATTTCCTTTTGATCCATTTATGAGGACACAGATACCACCAAAAATAAGGTATTACATCCTGACAGGAGCTGAAACTATTGCCAACAAAAACAAGCAAGAGTTCCAGATATATCCTTAAAAAAAAAATGAAAGATATATCCTGATTATTCGAGAAAATCCTTTGAGGAAAAAAAATGATTAAAGGATTTTCTGAGAACAGCATCAAAAGAATTTGGTGTACGTCCAATAAAACACATAATCATATCATTCTCAAGTTTTTGAAAATGGTCAGTGGTTTTGACAATAGTGGTAGAAAAACTTTGAACATATTTTGACCACTGCATGGTACCATTTTCTTTGTCAGTTGATTGCAACCATGATTCTTTTTGTAATTCATTCACTGGAATCAAAAACCCTTTTCTGAACAGGTGAATGCACATAGTTGCTTAATGACCATTATTACCCTATACTTTAATTCTTCAGTGTTTTATGATTATACTCTTTTCTTCTGACTTCAGAAGTTTTGAGATAAACACACTTCGGAGTTTTTGTGAATATTCTTAATGTATTTTAACATAGTTGATTTTGTCCTTTTGAGGACCTCAACCTGTTTTCAACACATAAGATCTGGGTAACTAAAGTTTAATTTCCCTCTTTTTGTGTTAACATAAACAACAATTCTTTTATAAACATAGGTTTTGTTAATCTGAGGTTTGTACTTTAGTATTTAATGAAAACAACACATATTTCACATCAACAGTTTAAATCAATTTAGAAAATAAGAATAATCTCATGGTTTAACAGATATTGCTTTCAGATCTAGAAACCATGAGTAACTTGTGCATGAATTTACATGTTGTGTGAAATTTGTGTGTCATATGACATCTTGGTTGATTTTCAGAGTTTTTGAATAACCATTTTGACCATGATTTAATCGATACTCTGTTTTTCAACAAAATACAACCAACCTTAGTATCAATGAATTTTGAGCCGAACTGTTATGTCAAATTGATTGTTAGATCGAATTTGACTGTCCATGCTCTGATACCAATTGTTAGGATTTGAGGCTCTCATGATTGTGTTTGTTTGTATGTTTTGAACAATTTGTGAATATGAAAATATTTTAAGTGCAGCGGAAATGAAAACAAACTCTTTAAACACAATCAAAGGAGAAAGTAGTTTGATAAACAATTGCTTCTCATAGAGTCGAATGATTTACAAATCAAAGCAAAAGATTACAGATAAGCTTACAAACTATACTCCCCCTCAGCCTGATGCCCCAAGGTTGGTTGCACACAAGATGAAAGGATTAGACATGAGGAGAAGAACCCGCTCAGTCAATCAAATGTAACAGTACAAGGTACTGTTACATTTATAGGCAAACCAAACCACTGAGGAATCTCAGCTGACGTCACCATGAAAGCGACGTCTAACAGCCTAACAAACTATATCTACTGTCCTCACACCAACTACTGATGACTAACAACTGATTGTAATAATAATACAAACCATGAGAAAACAACTGCTTCACGTTCCACTGTTGTAACCTAAACACTGATGCTTAACAACAACATCAGTGCTTTCTTCAAAGGTGATCAGTCCTTGAATGAGCAGTGTTTGTGTCTTCAGCAGCACTTAAGAGACAGCAGTAGATAGAGCAACAGAGTTTGTCTTCAGCAGTCTTTAGGATCATATCAGCAGTTGAAAGGGCACAGTAGATGATTATGAGCAGCAGATAGAGACCATCAGATGTTATATCTCACTTTCAAGGGGTGAGCAAAGTGTAAACTGCTGCTTATTGTGAATCCTCTGGTGTGACCTGGTTTTGGCTTTACATTATCTGTTCCTCTGGTAGGGTTCAATCCCAACACTAACCTTTAGATTATCCCAAATTTCTTTTGCAGTCTTACAACTTGCAATACAACATCTTCTGGTATTGCTTGAAACAAATATGCAATTGCAGACTTGTCTTTCTTAGTGTCTACCGTTGCATTTTCTGCCGGTTCAATCGTTTCCCACAAACCATTCGCTTCAAGGATCGTCTTGATACGAATAGCCCAAACCGTATAGTTTGTTGGTTTCAGAATCGGACACTGAAACTGGGAAAGAGAACTTCCTTCCTTGTATATTATCTGATTTTGTCTGGATGTTCCTGACATATCTTCCTGCCGAACAATCTTCACTTCTACTGAATTTTATTTTCTTGGTTTCAATAGATCTTACAAACCCACGATTACCCGATTCGTGTAACAATCAAATAATCAACAATCTAATTCGCACTAAACCCCGGAATCAAAACAAACCCTAGATTCCTAACCAACCCTTCGGTTCAACCGATTATACTAGAACCGAAAATAAAATTCTGAAATAAACCTTGCGAATTAAAACGAAAATGAAACCTGATCGCGAATTCCCTGCGATGCCTTGCGATTCCCACGCCTAGAGCCTGATGCTCTGATACCAATTGTTGGCCCCAAAATAGATCTTTGATCTCTAGACAAGAATCGAACTTCAATATAAACTGAGAGTTTTGTACATGTGATTCTGAATGTGTACAGGGATTAAAAAACAATTGAAAAACTACAAGCCTATTTATACTAATTGAATAGATGCGAGTGAAAGGACATGTCTCCTCTTGAAACATTGCGTCTGATGATCTTGTGGTGTAGGAGTCGATTGGGAAGAGATGCGTCCCCTGGATGTGTCGCTCCATCTAGTTGTAGGTTATTAACTTTCCAACTTGTCATCTTTAGTCCCCGCACTCGTTACACTATTCTATTTACAACATAAACTATCTATTAACTATTTACCGAACAACCCTCGAACTTAAGGATGTGTAGGGATTATAACTTTCAGTTCCTAGTTTAACCACAAAATAAGATCTACCAAACAAAAAGAACATCATCACAAAAGCCATGATCATGTATACTAGTAACATGTTTGACTGGTTCACCGTAGAATCCTGCACTTTAGCAGCCAGCCACAGATTTTGCAAGAGCATTCCGGTTATGTACAACAAATGTGACAAAACTGACAGAGAGAAGTAGAAGTAGCCTTTGTTCTGGCTAAGATACTGTTTGTATGGCTTTAGGCCAGTATCCCCTGCTGCTCGTTCTTCTTGCTTTATGAGTTGTTCTTCTACAATCTGTTCTTTCGCATAAACATTTTCTATTTCTCGATTTGCGGAGTTAGATCGTTGTTGAGAACTATCAGCCGATAGACTATCTGAACCAGAAGTGTTACTAAGTGCAATAACTAGGCTTTGGAACTCTTTGCATGAATCAAGAAATTGAGCATAGGTTCCTGTTTTCACAATTTTTCCATCTGCCATTAACTGTGAAGATAACAATGAGCATTGATATAAGTATCGTATGGAAAAAATGCAAAATGACTAGTTTCTGTATAGCTCAGTAGCTCACCAAGATGTCATCAAAAGCAGGCAAGAAATTGACTTGGTGAGTTACAACTAACACCGTCTTGCTTGATAGTGCTTCCATGATGTATTCCTATACATAAAAAACATGTTAACAGGATATATTTATATTACAGAAGAAACCGGTCATGAGAATGATAATTACTTTGAACAAACTGGCTGCAGTATGGGCATCAACGGCGCTAAATGGGTCGTCCAAAAGGTATATATCTGCATCTTGATACAACGCGCGTGCAAGCTGAACTCTTTGCTTCTGTCCACCACTCAGATTTACGCCTCTTTCTCCTATAATCGTTTGATCACCAAATGGAAACATCTCAATATCCTTCACGAATGAGCATTTCTTAACCACTTCTTCATACTTTTCTTTATCCATTACTAACCCGAACAAAATGTTTTCTCGAACACCCGTTTGAATCCATGCCGTTTGTGAAACATATGCTATCTTTCCATAAACTTCAATCTAAAAACAAAGAAAATAAGATTATCATTGATAACATGTTTGTTTTGTTAATAGAACGGATCTATGGCAGAGACTTACGGTGCCTTTAATGTTTGGAACCTCTCCTAAAATAGCTGATATGAGTGTCGATTTACCGGACCCAACCTCCCCGCATATAGCCACTTTTTCACCAGTCGAAATTTCAAAAGTTAGACCCGTTAGAGTCGGTTTTGAATCGTCATTGTTCCATGAAATCGCATCAGCGTTGATTATTAGCGATTGGTTTCCGATGTTTACATGCTTCTTTTGTTCTTTTTGCAACTCGGGTGCCTCCAAAAACTTAAGAATATGCGTTAGCGCCACCCTTGCTTCTATAAACACGGCTGCAGTATCAGCAATAAGATAAACTGGCTCTTGAATGATCTGAATCGTTGCCAGAAACGTGAATACATTGCTGGCATCAAGCGGAATTCCAATGTAATAACATGTATAAAAAGTCACACACGCTACAATCGCAGGAGACGACCAAAACAACATCAAGTAGACTCCTCTTTGCGATATAACTACCGATAACCACCTCATCTCTTCGTTCCTCAACTTTTCAGCTGCCTTCTGGAAGTGACTCTCCCAAGCGTACAACTTCAAAATCTTCATGTTTGTAATAGCTTCCGTTATAGCCTTCAACCTTCGGTCTTGCGCAGCCATAAGCTTCGTTAAAATCTTCTGCTGCAAGTTACCCAACGGAATATTCCCTAAAACGGTTAAGATTATAACCAACAACGCCGCAAACGCCGCTACTCCAACTGAAAAATAAATTATAAATATCCCAAGAAATATTTGCAAACCAATTGCCCAAATCTGGTGAAACCAAAACGGAAACTCCCCGATTCTATTAGCATCAACGGTCGCATAGTTCATGATCTGACCCAGAGAGTAACTCATTCTAGCATCATTCGACAATCGCAGCTGCTTCCGAAAAATCGCCGCACATAACATAGATTTCACTTGCACCCCAATCACTCGGTTTCTAAAATTCATATGTCTCTCTGCAACCGATTCTAAACACTTAGAAATAAACAATCCTAAAGTGAGATAATAACCCTCATGCTCAAATGCCTGCTTCCCTTGACAAACCTTTATAAAAGCCCTTAAAATTATCGGCCCCAAAGCCAACAAAAGCACCTTGATCAGTGCGAACAACCCCGTGATCACAAGCTGTTTTGACTGCCACACAAACAAAGTGGACAACATAGATGGATCACCCGTCACACTCTCCGCCTTTCGTTTCTCCAATATTTTCATGAACTTTGAATAACACATTTCCGCTCTATCCTCGTGTTGCAGCTTCAGGATATTGGTCACATCAAGAACTTTCTTTTTTCCTTTTAACAATAGCGGATTAAGCCACCAGAAGGTGAGCTTACTCAAAGTTCCTGCTCTAGCCTTCGGAGTAACAATATCAGTATCAGTACCGGTATCTGCTTGCAACGGCTAGTAAAGCGAACCGTCTGTTGGTTTTCTCTCCATGAACACACAAAGAACAAACAAAACCGCACCCGGAAATGCCAACGTATTCAACACACCGGTCAAAGTTGTTTTTCGGTGCACACTACCATCCAAAACATCTGGAAGACATAAAAAAACAGAAAACAACAAGATCAGGACCGAACAAACCTTAGGCAAAAGCCGTCGACTTACAAGATACAAAGTCAACAACCACACGACACCTTGAAGGACCACAACAACCCAACAGTCCACCGGTAATAAGTTTCCCACAACTGTCCATATCCCAACAGTTATATAAACCAAACCCAATTAACCATTGAAAACCTTTGAGAAAACCGACAGCCAGTGTCGGTTGACATTGACTGACGGTTTTCGAACCGATGATAAGTTACATAAAATGATTAACACACACATGAACAATATGAGTGTGTTAACAGAAATAACTATGACATGATTTGCACACGAGTATGGATCAAGAACTGATGACATATCAGAACTATACTCTTTATTCCCGCATAAAACTTAGATGAAAGCGTCTACCATGATCAGTTCTAGTGAAATGAAGCTCACTTGTTTTTTTATTGTAATAGTGTAATATGGAGCTTTGACTGTATTATTATTACTGAAAATATGAGTTCACTGGACACTTGGAAAGAACAATGTTAGTTGAACCACACAGCTGGTGACATTAACATAAGGTTTTTAATGGAATATCCCTTATGTAAATATAGATATGATTATGTATTTACTTGTTCCCTAAGTTTTGTACTCCTCCACCACAGCCGAACTCGCCCAAGGAATCTTAGGCCCGAAGCCATCTGATCAACCTGCGGCCCAGAACTACATGACTGGCTATTCCCCGACTGACATTGCTCAAGCACTCTACAACTTGGCCCTGCACAACAATGACTCATCATGGACCATGGACAGCGGTGCGTCAGGTACGATGTCTCCTCAACTTGATAAGTTCCAATCTATTTTTAATTCTGGCATTATTCGCAATATCATTGTTGGCAATGGCACAACCATTCCGGTCCACGGACAAGGCAACATCACCCTTCCCCCACCTTTCCCACCTTTTAAACTCAACAATGTCTTATACGCTCCTAATCTAGTTAAAAACCTTATCTCTGTTCGTCGTTTTACAACTGATAATCAATTATCTGTTGAATTTGATCCTTTTGGTTTTACTGTGAAGGACCTCCAGACCAGGAAACCCATCCTACGGTGCAATAGCTCGGGGGATCTTTACAGTCTCAACCCGTCCAACATCACCAATCTCACTAATGCTTCAACCTTTGCTGCTATTTCACAAGATATTTGGCATCAAAGACTCGGTCACCCTGGCCCGGCAATTTTACAAACTTTAAAAACCTCTCATTCAATTTCTTGTGGTACTTTAAAAAATAATGTTTGCCCTTCGTGCATTTTTGGGAAACACACTAGACTTCCGTTTGTTGCATCTAATACAAGTACTCTTAAACCATTTGATATTATTCATAGTGATGTTTGGACGTCCCCCATAATTTCTAACGGGGGTCATCGTTATTACGTGTTATTCTTGGATGATTACACAAATTTTTTATGGACATATCCCATTGCTCACAAATCCGATGTTTTTACAATGTTCACAACATTTAATACTTTTATTCAAACTCAATTTGGCACCAAAATCAAACAATTCCAATGTGATAACGGACGTGAATATGCAAACCACCAATTTCAAACTTTTTGCAATAATCAAGGCATGCACTTCCGTTTTTCGTGCCCTCGTACGTCCTCACAAAATGGTAAAGCCAAACGAAAAATACGAACAATCAACAATCTTATACGTACCCTATTAGCTCACTCGTCCACACCTACCAATTTTTGGCATCATGCCCTTGAAACCGCTACCTACCTTCTAAACATTATACCTACCAAAATTCATAATTTTCAAACCCCCACCCAACGACTATATCACTGCCTTCCCACTTACGAACACCTTCGCGTGTTCGGGTGCATTTGTTATCCCCTTATCCCTCACACAAATATTCACAAACTCGCCTACCGTTCTTACCCTTGTGTGTTCCTTGGCTACCCCTCAAACCACCGTGGATACAAGTGCCTTGATCTAAAAAGCTGAAAAATTACAATTAATCGACACGTTCTTTTTGATGAAACCATTTTTCCATTCAACAAATCCTACAAACCAACACCTACAACCTATCAATTCCTTGATGATCAAATAAATCCCCACTTTCAGCTAACTCATACGACCCTCCATAATGACCCACCTGATCCACCTAACCCACCACCCAACATAAACCCACTTACTTCTCCTCAATCCACTACCCATACACCTCACTCCCATACGGCCCACTCACAATCCCACAACAACACGTCCCCTACAGCCCAATTCCCCATACCTACTTCCCCTCCGGCCCACTCACATTCCCACACCAATACTTCCCCTTCGGCCCAATCTCCTGTCCATACACACTCAATGGCCCAAACTGATTCCTTATCAGCCACCTCTCCAGACTCGGCCCCACTGCCCAACACCCCACTGCCTAACCCGTCACCCGACCCCATCTTGCCACCTCTGAACCCACCTCAGCCCCCCACTCGTACCATACATACCCGTGCCATGTCAGGCATATATAAACCGAAACAAATTTTTAACCTATCCACTTCTACCATCGTACCGATACCCAAGACTCCTAAAGCCGCCTTGTCTAATCTGGAATGGTTTAATGCCATGCATACTGAATTTAATGCCTTAATTAAAAACAAGACTTGGGATCTTGTCCTGAGACATCCTGATATGCATATTATTCGTAGTATGTGGCTCTTTCGCCACAAATACAGGTCCGATGGTACACTCGAGAGGTACAAGGCACGCCTTGTCTGTGATGGTAGAAATCAGGAGGTAGGTGTTGATTGTGGGGAAACTTTTAGTCCGGTTGTTAAACCGGCTACGATTCGAACAGTCTTAACATTGGCCCTAACACAGTCATGGTCTATTCACCAGTTGGATGTCACTAATGCCTTCTTACATGGAAATCTAACCGAGACTGTGTACATGTATCAACCAATGGGATTTCGAGACCGAGACTATCCTGATCATGTATGTCTTCTTAAAAAATCACTTTACGGGCTTAAACAAGCACCGCGGGCGTGGTACCAACGATTTACAGATTTCGTTACATCCATGGGGTTCACACAAAGCCGATGTGACAACTTTCTTTTCACTTATCATCATGGTGGTGACATTGCGTATCTCTTGATCTATGTCGATGATATTATTACCACCACTTCATCCGATTCACTTCGTGTTAAACTATTGGGCAGCCTCGCGGCTGAATTTGCTATGAAAGATCTTGGACCACTCAGCTACTTCTTGGGGATTACCGTTTCTCGTACCGGTAATAAGATGTTTCTCTCGCAACACAATTATGCCTTAGACATTGTCAACCGTGCAGGCAAGTCTACTTGCAAATCCGTTACCACCCCTGATGATACAAAACAAAGCTTGGTGCTCAATCTAGTGTTCCGTTTGATGACCCCACATTATATCGTAGCCTTGCGGGCGCACTTCAGTATCTCACATTCACTAGGCCCGATATCAGTTATGCCGTTCAACAAATTTGTATTCATATGCATAATCCTAGCATTGAACACTGGCAGGTATTAAAGCGCATTATCCGTTACATACAAGGCACAACCACATATGGTCTATCTCTATCTCCGTGTACGGCCATCTCTCTTCGGGCTTATACAGATGCTGATTGGGCAGGCTGTCTGGATACACGTCGCTCTACCTCAGGATATTGTGTCTATATGGGACAAAATCTGCTGTCATGGTCTTCCAAGAGGCAGTCTACCATTTCTCGTTCCAGCGCTGAAGCAGAATACCGAGCAGTAGCCAATGTCGTTGCTGAAGTTTGCTGGCTTCGTAACCTTCTTCTAGAGTTACGTCGCCCTCTCTCCACCGCCACTTTAGTATATTGTGACAATATCAGTGCTATCTACTTATCTAATAATCCGGTTCAGCATCAACATACCAAGCACATAGAACTTGATATTCATTTTGTCTGCGAACATGTTCAACGTGGTACCATACGGATACTTCACACGCCTACTCGTTTACAGATCGCTGACATCTTCACCAAAGGCTTACCTCGAGTATTATTTGATGATTTTCGCTCCAGTCTCAACATTCGCCCACCTCTTGCTTCGACTGCGGGGGTGTAATGGAATATCCCTTATGTAAATATAGATATGATTATGTATTTACTTGTTCCCTAAGTTTTGTATTTACTTGTTCCCTAAGATTAGGGATTGTATCATGTATTTATAGTGAGGTATCAATGAAAGAGAATTCCAATTGAGCCATAATATTCTTCAGTTTTAATGTCGGCTTTGTATCAATACAACACTTCAACACATTTTAGCCACTCAAAAGGAAAAAAAACACCGGGTGACAAGGACTAGATAATTTATGGCATTAGCAGTCTACTTTACGGGTAAGGCTGTAAACGAACCAAACGTTTGACGAAAACTGTTCGACAAGAAGTTCGTTTGTGTTCGTTCATTTATTAAACAAAAGAACGTGAACAAGAAACTCTGTTCGTTTAGTTAAACGAACGAACATGAACAAAGGTTGCATTCGTTCATTTATGTTCATGAACATTCGGTAACGTGTTCGTTTGTGTTCAATAGTTCACTAGTATTTTTATTTTTTTATTTTATTTAAATACTTCAAAATTTTAACAAATAAAATATTTAATAAGTGTGAGTGTATTATATATACTCTGTTCATAAATGTTTGTTTTTTTATTTGAGTTCGTTTATTTCCATTTGTGCTCATGAACATTAGTTTGTGTTCATTTGTGTTTATCAACGTCCGTTTTCGTTCATTGCCTAAAATTAACAAATAAAAACAAACGAACACATTCTTTTCCTTAACAAACGAAAACAGGCATAAAATCTCATTCGGGAAGTGTTCATGAACAGTTGATGAACATGTATATTTCTTAACAAACAAACATACGAACAAGGTCAAGTTCGTGTTCGTTCGATTCATTTACAACCCTACTTAAGGGATATCGTGAGTTGGAGTCTCTTATGAAGCAATTTACTCCTAGTTGGCTCAGGGGTTTTTCTCATTTGTGGATTTCCTCTTGGGCGAGTTGGCCAGGACCTTTGTCGTTCAAAAAGAAAGTAGCAATACGACTATACATTGATTATCTATCGGTATGATAATCCCTAACACACGTATCACACGAAAGTAGCAATATAACAGCACATAGGGAGTATGTTTAGACACGTCTTATGTCACAACCCCCGACCCCACCCTGGGAGCGGGAGCCGTGAACCAGTCAAATGGTACCGGTGTTTATTAAATATGCAGCGGAAAATTTTTCACCAGGATCGTAGTTGGGAAATAATTTCAGAGTTTATAAAACACCAACTTTTAATATTAAATAAATGGGCTCAAACCCATATTCAATTCAATTCAATTGTTTTTATAGGGATAAACCCAAATAAATAAAACATAATTTCTTCTTTTATTCAGGTATTTATAGCCACTATATTTAAGCCTTCAGTGCTACATAGCTGGCTACTATTATCTTTACAGCAAATTACCTGAAACACGTTTTGAAAATATTTGGCGAGTTCATTCCATTTTTATAAAATATATTGTTATACCTTACAGCATTTAGGGTTTTTATATTTTTTTATATTTACCCAACAACTCAATCAATATTTGTCACATGGTGGCAGTTCCGATGTGACGGTGGTCATATAACTCATTGGCTCACTTTCGTCCAATAGTGAAGTTTATCAAGTAATAGATATATCGTATATCTTATTATTATTTAAAGGTATCTGTCTCTAGGCGGTTCCCGTGACTGTGGTCAAATCACTGTCTATCATTCTTTCAACTAGTGACTCTGGCCATATCACTGTTGATCATTCTTTCAACTAGTTACTCTGGTCATAACACTGTTGATCATTCTCTCAACTAGTGCCTGTGGTCATAACACTGTTGATCATTCTCTCAACTAGTGCCTTTGGTCTTGTCACTGTTGATCATTCTCTCAAATAGTGACTCTAAACTTAGTAGTGTCCCATGACATTACTTTGTCAAATATATTTTCTATGGCATAAAACCAATTAGCCCAGAAAATGAAATATATCATTTTCTGTCAAATTAATAGCTATAACTTTATCAAATATAATATATTAGTTAAATAATTGTGATGTTATTATTTAATATTTTATCCTGACTAAGATTTAAAATATAACCTTAGTATATTAAAAGTAGAATATATTATATTTGACATATTTTATTATGATATACATTATTTATTATTTTATAATGTTAATAGTAATTTAGGTTTATTAAATATATTTTCTTTAATGTAACTAATATACTTAATAATGATTAATAAAGCTCTATTTTATATATATACTATTTAGATTCATTTCAATCATACATTAAATTTATTAATTATCATGTATCGTTTGCATTCACATAATATATCACTGTTGTCATATGTTACATTGTTTTTTTTTTCCAAATAGAAGGTAGAACAAAATTACATTACGATGCTTTGTCAAAACTCAAAACAATATATGAATCTAATCATTAGTGATTTATAGCATAAATTTAATGGGGGTAAGCAATTTTATTTGGTTTATATCTTTATTATTGAAGAAAATTAGAGACCATGCGGATTTTCACTTCTAACTTTATAATTGTGTAATTAAATTCCTCCTTATAGATTGTAACAAAAATATTTCTAAGATAAGATTAGTTTAGTCATGATGACAAAAAGAGATTTTTGTTAAATGATTTAATAGTGTAAAAGCATCTTCCTATATAATAAATGAAAAGTTTAGGAAGACACGTGTCAGCATTTCAAAGCCCCCCTTTCATTTTATCCTACTTGTCAATTTATGAGATTTTCCTTTTTATTGAAACCTAAAGTCATTATCACCAAACTTCTCTTTCTCTCTTCTTGTAAGTTTACCCCAGAAGCCTATGCTTTTGCAGGTTTCCTCAAACAACTTACTTGATTCAAAATTCAAATTCATTATCACCAAACCAAATCTGAAAAACAAACACTTAATGTGTATACTTATCTGAGAAGTCAAGAGAGGGGCATGAGAGATTAGATGAAGAAGTGGGGGACCGACCACCTGGTCACGGCGGAGGAAGGGGGAGAGGGCGAGATAGGGAGAAAGGGGGAAAGAACGGGAGTGAAAGAGACAGATGCGGCAGAGTCGACTGTCGACACTCCGGCGGCCGGAGTCGGGCGACTGTAGTTACAGTCAGTTTTCCGGCGACGATACAAACGACAGTTGTACGGTAAGCACAAAACACTCTCAATTTCTTCAAGATTTGGTTAAATCCACATTTTTTTTCTTTTTTTTTCTTTAAGATTAGTTTCAGCCGGTACTCGTAAGTTGTTGATCCGTTTTTTTTTTCTTTTTTCTTTTTTTTTATTCAAGATTGGCCGGGACGGGTTCGGGTGAAAAAAGTGCATGAGCTGTTAAAATGGGTCCGGGTTGGTTTGGGTTGAGAATGGAAATCGCAGCATCATAGCCATCGCTGCCGGAACCTAGCCGATTTGACCGGCTCTCGCTGGTCTCGCCAGATGAGCTTGGTCTGCTGCTTGATGTAACTGCTCTTTTTGAAGTACTATTGGTTCGTGTGATGCGAGCTCTATCTGAGCCACCATCATAAACCATCAAACATTCTCTATACTTCGGTCAGATTCCTGAATATAATTGGGTGGCCTCCTTAGCAGTATCCCTTATGATAACTACTACACTATTTTCATCCAAAATTGATAGAGCTAACTAACCTAGATCATCCACCAGGCAAGGATTAGAAGATTAACGTATTTAAGCTTTTTTAACAGTTTTGATTGGGTTTAAGATGAACAAAAAGCAAGTCAATATGAGTAAGGTTGCAACATTATTCATAGGGTTGTATTGTGTAGTAGTTTAATCATTTAAACATCAAGAAGTTTATGACCTTTTAAACTTTTATCTACTCAAAATACTTCAAATCAAACTTAAAGACAAACTAGAGAACATTTGACGAAAATTGATTAAAAAAACACTTTCGTTTTCATTTAGGCAATTCAACAAACAGTTGGTGTACAAGGGTTATTTGAGGAAAAAAAATATAGCATACTTTTAGAGATTATACCAACAAATTGAGGAAAAAAGTAGAGCACATTTTTTAGATGAAATCGATGTAAAGCTTGAAGAAATTAGACCAAAAAGTTTACCTCTAGCGTTAGAGATGAGATCGATGTAGAAGAAGATTATGGCTGGGATGATTTCAGAGACATCGGCAAAGTGTTTAGATGCGATTTCAGATGCGATTTCCATAATTTTAGATGCAATCGAGAACAGAGAGATGACAAAGCATTTACCTAATCTTTTTTACTTAACAAGCCGACTTGCTTCACAAAGGGGTGAGAAATATGTCTTTTGATATGATTATTCAGTTATATTTTTTTTTTGTAATATGAGCTATTGAGAAGTTTAATCATCATCTTGATGTGTTGACCGGTTTTATACGTTTATATCATCGAACGTTTGAATTACATAATGTAAACAAACTTGTCATCTGTAATTTAGGTCACCCAACTTTCACCATCAATACTAAAATAAGGAGTTCCCCTTTTTTGGTGCATTCAGAATCCAGGTCAGTTATTTCAGAAAAAGAATAACTAGGTGGTTTATGTTGCATACATGACCTATCTACTTTGCACTCTGTATTAAAAAGAATGGTTCTCGATTAGAAGTTTTGGTGATTTACAACTTTTCCCTCATTTATAGTTGCACTTTGGGCCACTTACAACCTGTTTGGTTTCTTTTAAGCATTAAAGGTGATTTTTTTGGTGCTCCTCTAATTAGTTTGGAACGTGTTTTATTAATTATTGGATTTATATTTTGTAGATACCTCAACGGTCAACGAACTACTGCGCAGTAAGTAAACATTTTGGCGGGAGTTCCGGCAAGCCGATTTCAGCCGTAGTCGGTTATGGCGTCACAAGTGGTTGCGCCGATAGGTATTGGTTATCTATTTTAACATGAATCAGTTTTATGGTCTTGTGATTGATACTGACTTATTCTGTTGTTTTTCTTTTCACTTGGAAACCACTGGGCATTTAGCCGTTGCAGATATGTTCTCGTATTTTCTACCTTGGCATGGCATTCGAGGTGATTTGGGTTGTTATGCAAAAGGAGTGTCACACCTTTTATATAAAAGCATGCATAACTGGCTTTGTTTTCAGTTGGTAAGCCCTCGGTTAGCGGCCTTCATGGATATGTTCTCATATTCTGTGCATGATGGTCAGCATACTTTGACTTTGCGGGTTTCATTTTGTTTACAAAGTTTATCGGTTACCGGTACAAGTCTTTCCGTAGTTTAAGGTAAGAGGTTTTATGTGTATGCTTTGGTTTGATTATCTAGCCATATAAGGATAACAATAATTAGTCAACACCTTAATTTTGTTGCTACATATCTGTATTTTCGTGGTGATTATCATTTGGTTTTTCTTCTAATGTCGTTTTAGTCGGTGCTTTATAGTTTTTTGCATTTTCCTCTGTTGTTCCTCAAAAAGGTTTTGCCACTTTTGCAATACATTTTTTCAAATTGATTTTAGACTACAAGTATGTAGGTACATGAATGAGCAACATATCGGTTCTATTTATAAAAAACACACAAGATAAAAATAGTATGCAGATAGTTTTACTTATATGCATAGACTTATAAGTTGATTTTATAAACATATTGGTTCTACAACTAACAACTAATACTAACAACTTATACTGAACTACGACTGAGTATCATTGCTATGACTTTGGACCAAACATGGGTCTTAGCATGAAGAGATATCAGGTTATAAATCATACAAAAAAAATACTTTTATAGATATAGACTTTTTTAACACAACCCATAACCCGTGAAGCTCACGGGTATATGTAGGTCCCTCTCGAGGATGAGATTAAACCTTTTCCTTGTTATATCAAACACACTAGCGAGTGCGGAATCCAAGCTAGCATGCAACCGAGAATTTATACGAGAACAAGCACAAACACAACACACAAGATTCACCGATTAACACCACATGTATTAATACGAATGAAGGGTCCGGTTACAAGCTCAATGTTTACAGATATGTTCTATAAACTCTCAAAGTGTGTGTGTTCTCCTGTCTCTCTCTGCCTTATCTCTCGTGTCTGTCTATGTCTAACTATCGAAGAGAACACAACACACGGGTATTTATACCCGACATAGCAGGTCTGGTCGAAGGATCAGACAGACTGATCGAAAGATCATCTGTCGACCAGAAATCCCGTCGAAAGATCACATTCACCACGAAGGATGATATCCTTCGTGGTCTATCCTTCGTGGTCTATCTTTCGAGCTCATCATCGAAGGATATAAACTATCCTTCGATGATCTATCCCTCGACACACACAACTAACAACCAATGTGCTAACTGTTTGGCCAAGTCAAACCAGGAGGATGGTTGACTTGGTCAAACTTACATCGAACGCACATTGTAACAAACTAAGACGTAACCCAGACTAACGTAAGACATCGTTTTGTAACATTACGAAATACAGACAAAGTACAGACACAAGTGCACCAACAAACTCCCCCTTGGCTGTAGCTTTGTCTCGATCTTCGTGTCTTCAAGTCTTCAAGGCCGAGTCGAACCGAGCCGAGTCGCGTCCACACAAAGTGCATCAACAAACTCCCCCTTGGACGCTACTCGTGATGGTTCGTCTTCTATGTCTTTCATGTCGGAGGATCTTCAAAGTCTTCACGTCTTGAAAGTAGAAAGTGTATCAACAAACTCCCCGTTTCATGTAGAAAGTGTGTTGACAAACTCCCCCTTAGATTGAACTCTCCATTGAGTCATGCTTGTGAATCTTTTGACTTGACAATTCTTCAGATCCTTGTGGTGTTGATGAAGGGACAGCGGCAACTCGATCATTTTATCCTTTGAGTGCCTCCACTTCGTGTCTTCATTCCAAAGCTTTTCATCGAACATGTTCTCCTCACCTTTAGCATCTGCACATGCAAGAAAGCTAAACGCATAATGAGAACAACCGCTTGGAATATAGTTAACATTTAAACTAACGACACATATGAGATCAAATCTCAATCAAACACCAACCGACAGCAGTTTGAAAGTTTAGAAAAATATTCATTTTAATCCTTTAACTTTCAAAACTCGTTAACTTCGACTGTTTATGAAGATTGCAATTGTTTTCCAGCTTACGATCAGGATTTTGGGTAGGATAGACTCGAGTTCCAATATCGGTCAATCAAAAATAAACTTGAAGAAAAATCTTTTTGGATTTTATAAAGTTTAAATTAAAACACACCTAAAATCTTTTTGGAATTTTCATTTTTCAAATGTAAGGACGGAAAGCAATAAATAAATAAATATATACCAAGATACATAAACAGGAAACATTAAATAAATATTTACAGACATTCTTTTTGCGAGTTTCGAGGGTAAGAGAATCATATCAGTGTACGGTCATGCCAAAACGCTCTTGTTGTTCTTTTAGTTAACATTAAGATAAGCATCCTATAACAATTATCGGTATTGTTGTCCACTTAAGCTCAGCTTATCAGATGTAATCATGGCGAGGGGATACGTTAAGGTATAATTTATACTTACCGACCGGTGTTCATCCACATCACGACACATTCCCGTATCAAGGTATGCACGAGGGTTCATCTTACCGGTGAGTATACCGATTATCATCTGTTTGACCGTATATGATGTGAGATTCTCACTTATTTTGATTTGAAAACAAGCCCTGTGTGATTTAATCACTTATTGATGAGGAACTTGATTTTCGATGCATGAGGGCACAGGAGCAAGTCCGTGAACAGGTCAGTACTTTCGTACAGCAGAGAGACGAACTTGACTCCCGGAAAGAATTTGTGATATATTATCACTTATTTGTTTGGACATGTGATTGTTGATCACTTATTGAGGTCGTATGCAGTATGTACACGTATGTATGGTATCATGGAAGATCTAGACTTGCGTCCCCGTTATTTTTCGGTAAAAGATACAACCATGATACCCAGATGATAAGCAGCATAAAGACCGAATATCTCAGAACCTCGGCAATCTCTCAAACGAAATTTCGGTACTAAGACCATATGCCAATGAATGGTTCCCACCCAGTCCTCAGTCGATTTAAGTTTATATCACCCTGCACACTTTAAAATGATTGTGAGCCTACCGATACATCTTATATAGAGCTGCTTATCGTTTTTCATTTAAGGTTTAAAGAGGTTTAGACAGACCACTGATGTACTATCATATTCTCTTTTGCTCGCCAGGAAACTCATTTTTGTTTTTCTATTGTTTTTGAGTTTTTGAAAATTTTCGATGTTTTTGGATTTTCAAATTTTGGATTAACTCCCCCTAAAATCAATAAACTAAGATAAAATTTAAAAACACAAAGGTATTTACAAAAATGATTTTCCGATGTTGGTTAACTCATGTTTTACCTCAATGCCGTTTACCAAAATTAAATTTTAATCAGAAATGATTTAGCAAATTTTGGAAACATCAGTTGGCATGTCGGTAAGCGGTGCGGACCATGACAGCATTGTCTGGCCAAAGAGTGCTGAACGAGATAATAATTCACAAAGCAGCTTAAATATCGACAAGTATAGGAGAGATTAGAAATTTTAAACCGTATCCTGCAACTGCATCGTGCATTGCAAGGAATCTGAGTGCTCTCCCAAACTGAATATCCACCCGGTGTGGATTTCAAAGTCGATTCTTTGTAGCTACTTATAAATCTCTTCACAGCAACAAGATCAGAAACCTTTGGGTCCGGCTGGTCGTCCTCATTGTACCAGCGAAGGTCTTTATCTTTCTCTTGAGAAGTAGTGTGCGGTTGTTCAACCCATGCCAAGGCGTCCGCACACCTGGTTGGTTTGTTCAACAAACACATTTTCTTCAAACACACCACTAAGAAATGTACACTGCACGTTCATCTTGTAGATTGTTAAACTTCAGACGTGCTGCAGGTGCGTACATTTTGATTTGAATCTATCCCATGGACCCGATCAAAGCCTTGAACATTCACATTTTTGAAATGATTTTCATTTTGTCGAAGCTTCCAATTTCTTTCATCAGACATATCTTTTTCCCTTTTCTCTTCCTCTCCATCAAAGGCAGCAATTTCTTCTGTTGCCTATCTTGTGCAAGGATGCTCCACTATCAACAATCTTACGACTATCGAAAGTTCCTCCTGGAATATCCTACACACTCACTCAAAAATTAGTTGGAGAGAGGGACCCAAGCCTTTGTGGACTTGGGTCGTCCTTGATCATCAAGAAAAGTGATTTCAATCACTTGATGATTAGGAAAAAGTACCTGTGGTGCTCCCCCTGACTGAATTACCTGTTTTTGTTTCCAAGCTGTTTGTCCTTTACCAGTATTTGCATTAATTGTTTTAGCATTTACTGGTTTTACAGTTTTAGGTTTTGCTTGAACAGGTTTTTCTTCTTTGACCTCTGATTTTAAGGCCTTCTCAATTACCTTTTGATTCTTTTGTTTTAACTTCTTTTCCTTTTCTTTCAAGACACGTGGGTCTTGTTTCGGGGAAAAAGATCGTTTTTGGTAATTAATTTCTTGGGGAGCACTTGTTTTTGCCTTCAACTTTTGCAGGTATGGGCAGTATCTTACGATATGCCCAATTGTGCCACACTCAAAGCACATTCTCCGCTCTACAAACCTCGGAGAAACACGTTGATGACCAGACTGAGAACCAGACAATGAACTTTGTGATCTAGACGTGCTTGGACCTAAATCACATCCGTTGGTGTGTTGGGTGTAATTATTCTGATCATTTCGTTTTAAAATTCTAACTTGTTTTATAAAATCAAGGTTAGATTTATCCTGAAAAGTTTCAAGTTTGTCTGAACCCGTGGATCCAACAAAGTTCACTTTCGGTTCTCTTTTCTTAACAGAAGCTCTTTTGTTTTGCACCCATTGTTGTTGAACTTTAGGTGCTTGAACATTCTTGTTCTGAGCCTTCTTTCCCTGTACCTTACCCTTTCCGGAGTTGACTTGTTGTTTTCGCTCAACTTGTAGTTTTTGGTTTCCGTACTGTTTTCTAATTTGTTCACACGAAATTGGATCACATTGAGTGACAGTAACTTTGCCACTTTTGTTTCCCAAAAACTTGTCAGTACATCCTTCAAAAACTTGCTCAATCAAATCTTGATTTACATTTTTAATTGGAAAATCTTTGTTAGAGTAAATTTTGTCATCTCCTTTGAGCGTGTACAACAAGTTACTCCCTTCAACACTTGATACAATCGACTACATTTCTTTTGACATTTCAGTCTTACTCGGTTTCACTGGTGGATCACACAGGATGTGATTCTCGATTGGAATATATGTTGTAACCGAGTTAGACTGTTGTTCCACAATTACTTCAGATTCATCATCCGAAGAATCAGCATCCTCAACAGTGGGAGGACTCTGTTCCTTAACACATGATGAATCTGTCACATTCTCAGATTCAGATTCAGTTTCAGATTGACCTGAGGATGATGTACCAGTTGTGAACCCGAGGCCTGCTGCAAAGTCATCTAGACCGAGTGGCACAGTAGGTTCAAAACGGGGCATATCCTCGTCATCAGGCAATTTGGAGTAATTGTGATTCATTGGGGGAGGACATGATTTGAATCCCATACACTTCTTATCCCCCTTTTTCTTTTGAACATCAATAATGTGATCCAATACATAGCGGGAATTGGAATAACTTTCCAATTTCTGCTTGATTGTTTCACATTCACATCGAGCGGTGGCCAATTCTACCATCTGCTTTTCAATTGTGTCTATAAGATCATTGTTAGCATGTTGTTTTCGCAAAACAGCTTTTTGTAATTCTGAAACATCATGTCTTAATGACGCAATTGTTGTTTTAAATTCCTTTTCATTTCTGGTTAAAAACACGTTAGCTTCAGCTGCTTTAGAAAGGTCTACAATCAATTCTTGATTGTGTTTGGATAGGATTTCAATCTGACCTTCCTGTTCAGCATATTTAACATTTAAACTATCACAATTTTCACAGCTAACTACAGTGGGTTCATCGACACATACCTGACCTGATGAACTGTCGACATTAGCCATAAAGGCTGAATGGAGAGAAGACGAAGAGTAAGCAGCTTGATCCATCAAATTAGATCTTCTTTCAGTTCCTGCTGCAGCTTCTTCCAAGAGCTCATCAATATCTGCATCGACTGACGCATTTGATGTTTCATCCACACGATCATTTCCTGACGTGGAGGATTCTTCATCTGAGCTTCCACTATAACCAGAAATGTCTTCATCTCCAGAAGATGCAACACCATTGGTGGAAGATTCTCCACCACTGGCGTGCTTTAAATCCTTTACGACTTCAGCAAAACATGCTGTTCCACCATTTCCTCCTTCTCCAAGCTGAAGCGACCAATCACAACCCTCATCTATTTAAACCAACAGCCCCCGGTTGGTATTTGATGACCCTGCTTGGCCTTGGTTGTTGACAGGTATCAACGTACGAACATTGTTCCCGTTCTGGTTGCCTTGATTTCTGAACGGATTTTGATTTCCATGCTGAGCTGGTCTTGTGCATTCCCTTTTGAAATGACCCCGTTCCCCACAGTTAAAGCACTTGACAGCTTGCTTGTCGAACCCATACTTGGTGTCTTTCTTGTTTTCCAAGTTGGTTCTTCCCGTCCTTTCCATAAACTCCTTTGCTCTTCGAATTGCACTAGCAAGAGCCCATTTGATATCCATCATTTCAAACTCTTCTTTATCCACTTGCTGATAATCTTCATTGGTTAGATTGATATTCCCAATCTGACCCGCAACTAATCCACAATAAGCACTAACCAAGGTATTCAACATCTCCATATGCTCCTTGGCTACTTCGACACTGACTTTGGAAAAGTTGGAAGTGTCTAATCTGACTGTGTTAGGATTGGAAGTGGCTTGAAAGTTTGAAGAGCTTCCATAAAACCCTTGCTGTTGCGGTTGTTGCTGCTGAGCTGTAGGTTGCACATTTGGTCTTGAAAACATCGTGTAAGCTGAAGGATCAAACTGATCTGTTGTTGAAGGTCCGGTGCTTGAGATGAAAGCTGTTTGAAGCTTCGCGTGTTGAGAAGCTGGTTTTTCTCCACTGATACCTCCTGCAATCCCAAAGTACATTTCTGGATTTTGAGGAGTTTGTGTTCTTTTTGCTTTCAGCTTTTCTTCTACATCCTTATTCTCCAATCTTTGAATTAATTCATAAACGGTGATTGTTTCTAAAACACCATTTTCTTTGAGAATTTCAAGATAACTGCTCCACTTTGCTGGTAAGCTATCAGCAAATCTCTTCACCAATTCTTGTGGAGTGGCAGTGACTTTAAAAGCAAACATCTCGCTCAACAAGTGATGAAACCTTGTAGATAAATCTGCCAAAGTCTCATTCTCCAAACACGTGAATCCTTCAAACTCTTTCTTCAGTAATTCTTGCTTGATCTTTCTAGATTGAGCATTTCCTTCACACCGTAACGTGAGCATATCCCACAAGCTTTTAGTAGTCGTGCAGTAAACAAACTGGTGGTAAATGTCTTTATGAAGAGCTTGTGTGAGAATCATGAATGCTTTCTTTTCTAGCTCAAACTTCTTTTTATCTTCTTCAGACAAAGTGCTGTAAGTTTGTGGATTCGATCCTGCAATTTCCAACTCATTTTCAAAAGCTGTGAAGAAGCACATCCATAGATCTTGACCTTGTCCCTGAACATAAGTTCTCAGCCTTTCTTTCCACCATCCCCAATCATTGATGTGATTTAACTTTGGCGGTTTTGTGCTTGTACCAGTTTCACTGTCATTCTGCATCATAGATTGAATGCTGTTGCTTTGATTTGTGACCAAAGCCCATTGATTTGCAGTTATCATTGCAGCTTGAGGTGGGGCAATAGCTCGCATCCATGCCGTTTTGTCGAAATCAGACGTAGATTGCGTAGATTGCATAGCTGATGATTGTGGAGTCGAAGTTATTTGAGTCCACGCGGTTGGATCCCACTGACCGTTTGTTCCCATTTTTAAAAAATTTCACAAACTATGATAAAATTTCGAAGGAAAATAAACAGCCAAAGGATCTTTGATCGAAAGACCTGTAAAACACAAACTTGTTAAACTTAAACAAACAAGGATCGAAAGATCAAACTTTGTTCGAAGGATCAACAGTGTTCGAAAGATCACTGTTGAGTTTCGAGCAATGACTTCGAAAGACTCTCCAATCGAAGGATCCTTGTCTTTCGAAAATGAACAGAAGACCGAAAGATGTATGTTTCGAAAATATTCCTTGGAACGAAAGATAAGTCTCACACTTCGAAGGATGCTCGAATGATGACTATCTGTCGAACCTCCTTTGGTCGAAAGATGATCTTTCGACTTCGAAGGATATCTTTCGATCGGTTCTGACACAGTTGACAAAGAGTGACGGGTTGGTGAAAAAGTTGACGGGTTGGTGAGACTTTCGGCAGAAAGTATGTTCAGACCATATCTTGCAGGTCTGAATATGCAGGTCTTTCACCAACCGGGTAATGATCCCAATATTTTAATCAGTTTACAACTCCAAAGCACAAACAAGTTCCAATATTCAAATTTTAAGATCAAATGTGTATTTTTAAGAAGAACACTATGAAGACTTCAAGAACACCAACCAGAAAAACAAGAATTTCGGTGAACCGAAACTCTCCAAACAAACGATTTTGCTAAGATGTTTAACAAAAACCAACAACTAACATGTAAACATGAAAAATAACAAGGTTTTTAACAAAACATCAAGCAAAAACAGAAAGATTTCCAGAAAAATATGAACTTTAAACACCCGGAAAACACCCGAAAACACTCGGTTTTAACAAGGAGAAGAGCCAAGGCTCTGATACCACTTGTAGGTCCCTCTCGAGGATGAGATTAAACCTTTTCCTTGTTATATCAAACACACTAGCGAGTGCGGAATCCAAGCTAGCATGCAACCGAGAATTTATACGAGAACAAGCACAAACACAACACACAAGATTCACCGATTAACACCACATGTATTAATACGAATGAAGGGTCCGGTTACAAGCTCAATGTTT
The DNA here is from genome assembly GCA_030545235.1 of Helianthus tuberosus. NCBI lineage: Eukaryota > Viridiplantae > Streptophyta > Magnoliopsida > Asterales > Asteraceae > Helianthus > Helianthus tuberosus. The sequence goes on from CM060368.1 coordinate 25,487,189, forward strand.
ACAGATATGTTCTATAAACTCTCAAAGTGTGTGTGTTCTCCTGTCTCTCTCTGCCTTATCTCTCGTGTCTGTCTATGTCTAACTATCGAAGAGAACACAACACACGGGTATTTATACCCGACATAGCAGGTCTGGTCGAAGGATCAGACAGACTGATCGAAAGATCATCTGTCGACCAGAAATCCCTTCGAAAGATCACATTCACCACGAAGGATGATATCCTTCGTGGTCTATCCTTCGTGGTCTATCTTTCGAGCTCATCATCGAAGGATATAAACTATCCTTCGATGATCTATCCTTCGACACACACAACTAACAACCAATGTGCTAACTGTTTGGCCAAGTCAAACCAGGAGGATGGTTGACTTGGTCAAACTTACATCGAACGCACATTGTAACAAACTAAGACGTAACCCAGACTAACGTAAGACATCGTTTTGTAACATTACGAAATACAGACAAAGTACAGACACAAGTGCACCAACAGTATATAACCTAGTTTTTTAATATAACTGTATCACAAAAATAGTGATAAAAAGGAGAATGACTCACAAACTGTGAAAAAAGAGAATGGACTCACTTTGTAACTTTAGGGTTCAAGTAAAAAGCCTCCTGGTATAATCTTGGGTATAACTCATGAGCTATTTAATAAAATATATAATGCACTCGTGTTAAGTATAGTAACCCAATTCAACTTTATCCCTACGTCACGAGACAGAACCCCAACGAACTTAGTCGCGCAGAGCCTTAACATGCGTTACAGGGCCCTAGATCAATCGAAAAAGATATCAGTAATCAGGGGTTAAAACACTTAAAATGATCCAGGGCATTATTATTATTATGGGGTAAATAATAAATAAAAAATATAGAGAGAGAGAGAGAGAGAGAGAATGTGTAGAGAGCGAGATCGAAAGCCAGAGAGATGCAAGAATGAACAAGTTGTATGGTCCTATTTATAGGAGGCCAAGAATTAGATTCTTTTATTCTTGATGTTACACGTACCTACTTCAATTTAATGCAAATGTTACTTTTTCATCATCATTTTTTTATTATGTACACGTAAATATCTAGACATTTGTAAATATTATTATTTTATTATTTTATATATTATAATTAATTCAGCTTCTTCACTTATTTGGTGTTTATAACTTCTAAAATATGACGTTTTATAAAATAATGAATATGTCATTAGAACGAGAATAATTTTATCTATATTTTGAACCAAGTTTCATTAAAAACGGAGTAAGTTCAAATATAATATATTTTTATAATTTAATTATTAAACGGTTCCTGAGTCCGTCTAGATACTTCATATTTCTAACAGTCAACTTACCCGTCATCTACCCATTTAATAATATAAGTTTTATATACTTTATTTTAATATAGAAAATAGAAATGTCACACGTATACAAGCCAATTAATTAGTATAACATTCCAACCAATTATATATAAAATAGTTTTTAAAACTATGTAAAAACGTATAAGAATAAAATGGATCGAAAAATTATATTAAAAATAAAAAAAGTTATTAGTGGTTAATAAATTTAAACAAACCTATAATTCTTATATGATAAAAATGAAAATGTTACATCTTACTCCCCATGTAGTGTGTAACCATGTGTAAGAGGAAACTTACTTTTTATGATGGGTTCTATCATGACCGATAACAAAATGAATATTTGAATTTGAATTTTATAACCTCAAATATTCTAAATGATTCTGAATAGTCAAAAGTAGTTGTATGTCATAAATGTATTAATTACTTAGCAGTTAGCTCCTATTATTTATCATATCCTTGTATAGATATTTAGCATACATAGCCATTAGTGTATACTGTAAAACCTTGTACGAACATTGGATCTTAATAAAACTAGTTCCTCTGATTTCTACTTTAGTTCCTCCCTTGTGTTTTGGGAGACAAAGCGGTAAATCTATAGCAACACCATTGTTTACTTTCGTGTATATGTAAGTTGGTAGGTGGTTTACATGTAAAAAAAATACAACTATACTCGTTTAATTAAACATACCTACCTTGGTAGTGTGTAGCCCAGTGTGAGGAAAATTATTTTTTTATGGTGAGTCTTATCACGACCAATAATAAAAAGAATATTTGAATTTGAATTTTATAACCTTAAATATTCTAAATGATTCTGAATAGTAAAAGGTGGTATGTCATAAGTGTATTCCTTACTTGGCTCTTATTATTTATCATTTCCTTGTATACATATTTAGCCTATATAGCCATTGGTGTATACTGTAAAACCTTGTACGAACATTGCATCTTAATAAAATTAGTTCTTTTGATTTCCACTTTAGGTCTTCCCTTATTGTACGAACATTGCATCTTAATAAAATTAGTTCTTTTGATTTCCACTTTAGGTCTTCCCTTATATTTTGTGAAAAACCACTTGGGCTAGCTCAAGTGGCCACCGACATCCTTGCTAAAGTCTCTCGGGGACCCTCATTTGGAGAGGTCTCGGGTTCGATCCCACTCGAGTACGACTAGGGGATATTTTCTGCCAGGGATCTTTGTCGGGTAGTGAACTGGGAGGGGAGATCCCCTCCGCGGTCGGGGTTACCGTGCAAATTAACCTGTATATTTTGTGAGAGAAAGTGGTAAATCTATAGCAACACCATTGTTTACGTTCGTGTATATGTAAGTTGATAGATGGTTTAGGTGTAAAAAAATACAACTATACTCGTTTGGTTAAACATACCTGACACCTAAACTTGTATATTATTTCTAGTTTTTATTTTTTATTTATTTATTTTTTGCTCGGTTGTTAAAAATGAAAAAAACCTCATTAATTTGATAAATTTCAGGCTTTCAGCAATGGGTACTATGAAAATATAGGTGGACTGAGTACATTTAATCAACTTTTTTATTATTAATGTGATTTTGATTATTTATTTTGATAAACTTAAGAAACTTCTGGATGGCCGGTTCTTACCAAACGTAATAAAGAATGATTTAAGAACACAAAAAAGATAACATTAGTTGGGAACAGTATCTAAGGTTTTAACTTACATTTGAATGTTGACAGTATTTATAAAAACAATGATAACAACCGTTGACATTATGTTTTTTTTAATTGAGCCGTTGATATTTAGTGTAAAGATCAAATTCAAACAAAATACTTTTAACGTAAGAAGTGAAGAAGAGAATTTTTTTTCTTTTGAATCTTTTTTCCCGAATGATGTTTAATTGGAAAATTTATAAAAATTATTCATGATTTTATAGTAGTAGGGTAATTATAATTACACTACAATTTTGTAAAGTAATTAGATTTTTCCTACAAAATTACATAATTACTCTACCAGTGTAATATCACGATTTTTTTTTTAATTTTGGGATTAAATTACTTGCCTAATAAGATGGGGAAAATTTTCAAAAAAAAATCTCTCCTTCACTTTTTACATTTAAGATATTTTGTATGGTAAGACTCATTTGTACAACTTAACCCACATTATGTAATCCCTTGTGTGTTGTGTCAAGTTAAGTGTTTCATACATCTTACTTTTGGGAATGAGACCGAGAATCACACAAAGGTAGCAATACAACAGCACATAGGGAGTATGTTTAAACATGTTACTCCTTGTATAGTGTGTAGCCTTAATGTAAGAGCAAAATTATTTTTAATGGTGGGTCCTATCATGACCAATAATAAAATGAATATTTGAATTTGAATTTTATAACCTCAAATATTCTAAATGATTCCGAATAGTCAAAGTTGGTTATATGTCGTAATTGTATTCCTTACTTAGCTCCTATTATTTATCATTTCCTTGTATAGATATTTAGCATATATAGCCATTGTTGTATACTGTAAAACCTAGTGCGAAGGGACCAACCGACCCTAACCCTAATAAGCACAGTTTTAACTTGTTGATTAAGTTAGAAGGGTTTAACCCTAATTTGTCTAATCTATAAATAATCTCATGTACTTGTAAACATATTATCACTCAGTAGTAAAATATAAACCCTAGTTGCCTCCGTGGATGTAAGTTACACACTGTGACTGAACCATGTAAATCTCGTCTCTTCTTTATTGCTTTCGTTTATTATCCGTATGTGTTCTAATCCTAACAATTTACTCGTATGTTATGCATTTGTTGATAAGATTTGTTTTTATGTTGATTTATTGTAGTTTTTGTTGTGTGAAGGATGCATCTTCTTATGCTGACGATACAAGAAACTTTAAGAAACATATCAAGGATATCAGTCTAAAAACTTATTTTGAGTTGCTACAAATTCAACAATTCAACAACCGAACAACAGTTTGAGAAGAAAGTGATAAGATTTGTAAACCATTAGCAAAGGAACATATTTACACTCATCTTAAGGGAAAAATCCGATTAGTTGGTCTAAAGATTTTTTTTTTTTTTAGGTTGATATGGCATATGTTGCCTTTTAGAAAGACATGAGTAAAAGCTTTAATTCACACATTTGAGTCACACAAAGAAAGTCTATCATCATTATGCTAAAAGAAATCAAAACATTTGTAATTAATGCTAAGAATCTTTTTAATGACGACCAAAGCCGAAAAATCAGAACATGCTGTATGTTTGCCGATTAGAAAAAAAAATTGTAAAGTGCAACAAAGGTAATAATTAATTTATTTTTGTATTTTTTATTAGCTTATGGGTTGATTTTTTAGGCTTTGGAAGGTGATTACATGTATGATTATTTTAATTTTAAATATTTTTAATAAACTTATTGGTAGATTTTTTTAGGATCGAATTGAAATGTTATTCCATGTGATGACCTCGTTAAACATATTTAAAGTAAAGAATGAGAAAGATACATCCCTAGCTAACACTAATGGGCAAACTAGTAGTTGTAGATCTTGGCACTTGTTTGGCACACCTTTGTGTTCATATGGTAGTACACTACTACAAAATGTAGCATTAGACAGTGTCAAGGATTTGTTTTAGACGGCACCGTCTTAAAACCAATACCAATATGAACGTTATGCTCTTTTAAATAAAATATTCAATAAAATTCAGAAGAACACCGTCTAACGCTTAAACACCGTCTTATAGTAATTTCTCCAACCTTTAGACGGTGTTGTCTCTGAACACCGTCTTATAAATATTCAATAAAATTCAAAAGAACCTCGTCTAATGCTTAAACACCGTCTTATACTAATTTCTGCATCCTTTAGAAGGTGTTGTCTGTGAACACCGTCTTATAAACATTCAAGATCGCTACACACAACAACCACCAAAACCTTATCTCTTTCAATTCCTTTCATCTTCCTCATTCAATTTCCCCATCTTCCTTTCTGTAGGACCGAGTTTCGTGACCGAAACCGTGATTCTTGTGAGATCGGTTCAAGACGGGAGAGATTAGAGTTGATAAACAAACAACTTTGTATTAATCCGGTAGTAAAACATTACAAATCGGCCCGATTACATGATAACCGAACTAATACCAAAGAAGTATACATCCAGGGAGAGACCAAGTGGTGATCTCTCCCGGTGAGGTCTCAAACCTCCTAAAATCTCCTTGTGTTGCAAATGACAAGGGTTTTCTATTTATAGTCACACCCCTTGTCTTGCAAACACACACGGTCAACCGAATAACCCTCTCGTTTGACCACTTCAAACGAGCGGGTCTATACACGTTCGATAGACCGTTTCACTAACTATTACAAATTCAACGTAAAATAAAACTAATCTATTCGACAAGCATCGGACACAAAATCTGCATCAACAAATTCCCCCTTGTCCGTTGCTGTCGAATGCTGAAAATGCAACTGCAATCGATCTTCAGTCAAGTATTCATCTTCTCTGTGTTAACAAAATTCCCCCTTGACCGATGATCCAGGTAAGTAGTATCTTGATGCTCCTTGTATAATATTTCCCCCTTAAAGTACGCGTATCCGTGTTGGGTGTTGTGCAATTTCCTCACAAGGCTTAATTGACCGATCTTCCGCTGATCTTCCAATACTCCAACTGGCATTTGATAAGGGTTCCATTCTTTAAGAACTGCATCAAGTCTTGATCTTCAAGCATACTACATTGGTAGAGGTTTCTGGTGAACTGTTTTCTGTAAACCGTCTTTGTGGAATCGACCAAGTAATGCACTTTAATCTTCAGCATCAACACTCAGGAAAGTCAGCTAGACCAAGTGTATCCCTTGCAAGCTCAACCAGCATGCTTAGTTGAACTACATCCAGATCTCATTGTCTCGCCTTTGTGAAGTTGACCACGTAATGCACTACGGATCTTCAGCATCAGTACTCAGGAAGTCAGCTAGACCAAGTACATCGTTTGCAAACTCAACGAATTGAGTTACCCCCAGATCCCTGTAAAATCCCAAAGAAACATCAAACCCAAAACCGAATCCTGCAGGTCTTCAGTCTTGAACTATCAACTTTCATAAAGATTCCCCAGGTCTTCAGTGAACAGCGCTTTTGTAACTACTGTAGACTTTAGAAACCTGTATTTTTCCGTGCAAAACCCTTCACGCTGGCTGGAGAATTAATTAAAATCCTCAAATATGTGTATGTGCAAAACATTCCACGCCGAACCGTTTGTATCACCAGAAAATCACAAACTCTACCACCTGTGATTGCGTTTAGAAATTTACCGAAGAAATTCAACATACGAAAATTTTTATCCCCCTATTTCTTTGGTACAATCTCTAAACCTTAACAGATTCTTTCCACTTCAAAGAAACTGTCGTCAAATGTTCACCAATTCCCTCCACTGAGCGGAACTGTCGTCAATCTTCATTGAATGTTCTCGGTTCCGAAAAATCACGAAAACGACTTTCTTCTTTGCATATTCTAGTTGAATAAGAACGTCCCCTAGTACCCCGTAGGATCCGACTTGTATCCCTCCAAAGACTTTGTGAACTCGTTAGGACCGGTATTGACATTCTAGGTTCATTCATTCGTTACCAAATGCGAGAATATGACAATAAACAAAAAGATTTCTTCGTTGCATATTCTAGTTGATAAGGAAATTTCGCCTAGTACCCCGTAGGATCCGACTTGTATCCCTCCAAAGACTTTGTGAACTCGTTAGAACCGGTATTGACGTTCCAGGTTCATACGTTCGTTTTCAAATGCGAGAATATGACAATAAACAAAATGCTTTCGAACATTTACGAATAACCGATGACAATCATAAATATCGACGTGCGGACGTGAACATACCGTTTTGTTTTTGGCCCATAATAGTCGCGTCACCATTTTTGACATTTGCATCGGTAACCGTGACTACCCCACAATTTTCAAAATATCATCATCTTTTGTTTTCATCATGCCGCATCATCCCGCGCGCTCCCGAACCCATACGAAGTTTGACCTTGATATTTAGAAGCGCAATTCAAAACAGCTCTGCGAATACCCGACCCCCACTTTGCAAATCGCGTAACATTTTTTTTTTTACTTATATCTGTGATACCCTTCATCCAAAAACTCATGTCTTTTGTGAAATGCTAAATGCTGGCCCACTAATAATTTTTGTGTTAAGTGGATCTACGAACAAACTAAAAACTAAATCCAAAAGCAATTAGTGAAGGCCACGAATTTTTAAAAAAAAAAATTGAAAGCCCCACTAAAATTGAAAGCCCACTAAAATTGTTCATGAAATGCTTTGTAATGACTCCACTTCACTCTTCGTGGAGTTCTGTAGTTGGGGCCGACGAACAAAGACATTGGGCGATGAAGACTTATTCTCTACGGTAAGTGGGCCAGTTGGGCCGATGAACAATCATAAAACCCATGTAGACACAAACTTTCCAAACCCTATCCCCAACTTAATTTAAGTTGTCGACATCCAGCTTGTACGCAGACATCAACAACAGCCTTTCAACTCTTCTTCATCTATACACACATCACCAGAAACATCAAACCAGATCTCTTCTTCTTCGATATTTCTCAAACAAAAGCAGCAACCAGCGATTCATAACAATCAAAAGCGATACCTCTTCTTGTAATTTCTCTGCGTTCAACAAGACATCCAACAATCAGAAAACATCTTCATGTCTTCTTCGATGAACAATCTGCAGCTGCGATACCCTCATACTCTCTCTACCTCCGATTCCACTTTCAAAACTCGAAAGATGAAAGGCCTTATCGAAGGATCAACTTACGAAAGATCATAAATTTTGAAAGATATTTTGATCAATCGAAAGATCTGATCAACCGAAGGATGATCCTTCGAAAACTGTTTCGTGCCAAGAACGAAGGATATATCTTTCGAAGTTGTTGAGGGTTCCCACAAATATCTGGTATCTTTCGATCCAGATCTGGATCCTTCGACCCAAAGAACATCCTTCGACCCAGATCTGGATTAAGCAGCTGCCAAGAACATCTCAAGAACACAGCGACTGTTCTTATGCAGATCTTTGACGAAAACATTGTATTTTTGATTTTTGATGATGATAACTTGATTATATAGGTGAAAAACATAAAACCGAACACTTGTTTCAGCACAGATCTGAATATTCGGGTCCAAATCTGAGTTTTTCTCATTTTCACCCAACTTTTCTTCTTGAACAAAAATCACTAAAATCACAGATCTAGAGCACATGTGACTTAGTAAACGGTTAGATTTACTAAATCGGGCACCATGGCTCTGATACCAATTGTAGGACTGAGTTTCGTGACCGAAACCGTGATTCTTGTGAGATCGGTTCAAGACGGGAGAGATTAGAGTTGATAAACAAACAACTTTGTATTAATCCGGTAGTAAAACATTACAAATCGGCCCGATTACATGATAACCGAACTAATACCAAAGAAGTATACATCCAGGGAGAGACCAAGTGGTGATCTCTCCCGGTGAGGTCTCAAACCTCCTAAAATCTCCTTGTGTTGCAAATGACAAGGGTTTTCTATTTATAGTCACACCCCTTGTCTTGCAAACACACACGGTCAACCGAATAACCCTCTCGTTTGACCACTTCAAACGAGCGGGTCTATACACGTTCGATAGACCGTTTCACTAACTATTACAAATTCAGCGTAAAATAAAACTAATCTATTCGACAAGCATCGGACACAAAATCTGCATCAACACTTTCAACTTCTTCATCTTCTTCATTTAATTTCACCATTAACAACCTTTCAAAGTTTCAAGGTTAGTTTCTTGTATCTTTACTTATGTTATTTAATGTTTTTAAGTTTTATAAATAGTACTTATATCATGTTTAATTATATGTTTTCTTGTTGAAAATTCAAATTTGATTTTTTCTTGCTTTGTTTTTATAAATCACACTACTAGAATAATAAGCAATAGCTATGAAAATTTGCTACCGAAAAAACCGGTAGCAAATTTAGCTACCAATTTTCAACCTAATTTAAATAAGTGTACAATTTGGTAGCAAAATAGTGTGAAAATAAGTAACAAATTGAGTGATGAAGTTGTATACAAAATCATTACAGTTTTAGTGTTTTATAAGTTTTTGTGCATTTAAGTGACTTTATAATCAAAATCTTTACAATGTTAGCATCATATAAGTTTAGTAAACTTAGTAGTAGCTCTAGGTATTAGTTTTGTTATTTAAGTTGTCTATTTTTGTGGTGAATGATATTGCGTTTGTGTGTTTTTAGTGACTTGAAATCAAAATCGTTATAGTTTTAGCATATTAGTAACTTTGTAATTAAAATCATTAGAAGTAAAGCATTGTGTAAGTTTAATAAAGGTAAAGGTGACTTACAACCCCAGGGGATAGTCAAATGTGTAGAGAATAGAGTAGCAATTTGTTTTAGTAACGTTGTAATCAAAATAGTTACAAATTTGTATTGGTGACTAAAAAAGAGGGCATAGTCAAATGTGTATTAACTAGTAATTTGTTTTAGTAACTTTGTAATAAAAAAAGTTTATGATTTTAGCATCGTATAAGTTTTGTAAAGGTATTGGTCACTAAAAATATGAGGACATAGCAATATGTGTACACAATAAACTAAGAATTTGGTTGCATAATGAACTGTTTGCATTGTTAAATCATATAAGTTAATGCGTGTTTGTAATCAAAATCGTTACAGTTTTAGCATAATAGCATCATATATACGTATAGTAAAGGTACTGGTGACTAAAAACCTGGTTATTCAACTTCTTAATCTTAATAATGAAAGCCGTCGGTGGATTGGTGTTAGGAGTTCCACGCGCCGCCGCCTTCCTACGTTACTCCTCTGTCGCCGCCGTTCCACATTCGGATGCTACTCTTCATCTTCATCTTCTGGTATTGTCATCCGATCACAGAGTTTCATATTTCAATTAAAATCCTTTCTGGTTGTTGTAGATATATTTCATATTTCAGTTCACATAATGTATATGCAGTTTTCTCACCATTGTGTTTTGGTTTACATTGTAAGTTGTTATCACTATAATATTGTATAGATATAACTGAATTTATTAAGTTTTATCATATATTTTATTCTTGTTTTAAGGTACTTTTATAAGGAGTCAAAGGCTAAAAAACGCAACCGATGCGCCTTTTTAAATGTGAACGCAATCACAGGTGATATGTGCGAAAGAAATCCTAGAGAGGTTGAAGATCACATTTTCAGTTTAGCGACTCATCATGTCGATAAAGATTTCATTCTTGCACCGCATTTGGCTGAGTAAGTTTTTTTTAGTTAACTTGCTTTTATTTTATTACTATGATTCACCTAATTATTCTATAACGCTAATTTTATAGCGACCATTGGTCTTTGTTCATCATTGCCCAACACATAGGACATGTATATATTTTGGATTCAACAAAGATAAAAGATAAAAGGTGAAAAGAATGCTTCTAACTATCGTCTTTCAAGCCTAATTCCTACCGCCTTAGGATCTGAGTTCAACTACACAATGGTTGATGTATGTGTGTTTGCTATTTCTGAGTTGTTTGATTTTCTTTACTTTTAAATAACAATTTGTTAATTTATTACAGTGTAAGCAACAAAAGGGTGGATGGGAATGCAGTTACATGTTCTCCAACATATGTTTGACTTTGTCAATTTATATCAAAACCAATTTCCCGATGAAGTAAGTAAAATATACTTTTTTATCAATTTATTACCTAACTGTTTATTTTTTTTAAACTTAGAAGGCTTAGATGTATATAACATGTAAATATATATATAGCTTTATTGCCGATGTTGTTATCGATTTTTCTCTTTGCCTTTAGATTTAGTCTATAATATTTGTAATAAATCTTTCTATCTACTTTTATTTTAGATGTGGCACGACACGAGAGAGGCTATAGATAATGAAATAGATGTTTTGTTAATGACGTTGATGCCGAAGTTTTTTAGCGAGTTAGGTATTTCGTTAGATTAGCTTATGTAGTTTATTTATACAATTTAACGTAGTTTGTTATGCATTCACAAATGATTGTAATTTGACGGGTTTATTTTTGAATTGGATGTCTACGGGTTTATTTTCGATTTGAATGTGTATTGTTTTGGTTTGATTTGAAAATGTTCCATTGGTGTATATAAGCTTGACGTATTTCTGGAAAACCTTTTAAATGTTTTTTTCCAACAAATATATTTCTGGAAAACATGTATTCCATTGTAAATGTTTTTTTTTTTCCTAGCAGTTTATAAGACGGTGTTAAAAATATTTGTTTTAATAAATGTTTTGATATTAAAAGACGGGGTTCACCAAGTTTATAAGACGGTGTTAAAAATATTTGTTTTAATAAAAGTTTTGATATTAAAAGACGGGGTTCACCAAGTTTAAGCCGGTTCAAATTGAACACCGTCTAATAAGACATGATTTTAAACCAGTGTACTTTAAGACGGTGTTGAAAACACCATCTTAAAACCCATATTACCCCGTCTAAAGCTCTGTTTTGTAGTAGTGGTACTAAGCTTTATTCTTAGTCGATAAGGATTGGCGGGCTTTTGGTCAGTAACGGTTAGGTTTAACACGATTTGTAAACGAGCCAATCTTGTTCTTTGGTTGGCTCGTTTAAATCAACCACAACTTTTTAATATTTTACAGCCAGAATAAAAGATGTTCGATCTTCAAGCCTAACTCTCTGTTATTATGTAGTCTGCTTCACATCAAATCTTTTCTTTCTTCTAAGTTTTAACAACCCAACCGAACTGTAGGACCGGTTTTGTCCGTCTAATGAGACAATCGAAGCTAGTAACTACCGAAAATGTAGCGGAAATACATAAACGACATGAATCAAAGCTAGAAACGAGTAGAAACAGATGAGATACACTCTAATACTCTTTTCTCATTCAACTTTCATAAAATGCACCGGCAGCAGTTTGGCACTGATTACATGAACGCGTGTACCAAATGAGAAAACACTACAGCTATATATAGGGGGTGAGGTTCCGCTCTTATGAACATGACACATGAGCGGAATCAGTTCTAAGTGATTTCGCTTATGTGTCACATGTACATAAAAGCGGAATCAGAACATAACATTCACAATTTTACACATTTAGCCCCTATATATTGCATAATTAACACATCTAGACCTTATACATGAACAACTAAGACTAAGACGTAGGCTTTAGACATTCGTGCACCAACAAACTCCCCCTTGGATACAGCCGCAGTCTTTAGTCTTGGTCTTCAAACATTACAGGGATTTAAACTTCTCTTTTTCTAAACATAGGCTTCTTCAGCAGTTTCCTAAGCTTCTTTTTATCTATCGCAGGCTCCCCCTTTCATCAATCTTCTGTGCTTTTGAAATCAACATCTAGATTACCAGCACCAAGCTTCCTTTTTGCATCAAGCTCGTCTTCAGACTCCCCCTAAGGCTCTGCTATCGGGATCTTAATCTGGAACTTTTACCTGCAAATCTCATACATTTATAAGAATAGACATTTTAAATGACCAGAATTGATGATCTGGTTCTTCTACAATTCTATAAAGATTTGACTATATAAAGAATCCAAACAACAAAATTTCTCATTTTAAAAATTTGATTTTTAACACTTTTCTGATTAAACACCATCACACCCAGTCAACCAAGTCCAAGTTAATGACCTTAGTTAACTGCTTGATCTACCAAGTCCAAGTTATTGACCTTGGTTGATCGAATTATGAAGTACACAATTATTTCATTCTGAAAATAGTTCAAACAAATGAACTTTTGAACATTTTGAACTTCCAAACACTTTCCAACTCTCCAACACTGTACCAATCATTGTTCTACATCACCAGCTTACCCAGCCCTCATCATACACTGACATGATCTGCACTAAGCTTTGATCTTTCGATTCCCAACATCAGTTGTCGAAAATAAAATGAGAAACTAAAATCTTTTTGACTTTTTAACTGGATAAACTGAAACTATGTACACACAATCTTTTTGTGAGCGTGTTAAGGGATCATATCAGCTGCCGACTAGACACAAGCACCGTTAAGCTATTAATTCATTTTAAGCATTAAACAATTCACGTAGATTGCCGATATACTGATCCTCTTAAATTCTCATAAAACTTTCAATCTGCTCGGGATACAGAATTAGTGTTTTAGGACTTAAACATCTACATGTGTCCCACCTCAGTATATACTCCCGTATCCAGACCCCAGTATTCAGTCTTACAGGTGAATATACCTAGATGATATCTATAATGGGTTAATTGCGAGGGCCGTGAGAGCTCAGGTCGATCTTTCGATACGCAGAGAGATGACGGCTTCGACTTTGGGTGGGTCCCCTTTGGGGATCTTCTTTTCAACAACACATGATTAACCATTTTGCAATGTGTTATCATTTTTTATGCTGAGGGGAGGCTTATATTTCAAAGCAGCGTAAAGTATTCTCCGGGGACTAGGCCATTGCTTCCGCAAAATCAGAAGTCCCGGGATAATACCCCAGATATCACTAAGCATAAAGACCTAGTATCTCAGAATATGGGACCTTTCAAACAGGATTTCAGGGGTTACCTATATATCCTGGAGGTGTTCCCCACGTAGACGCAAGTAAATTTTATGTTTATATCCCAAACTAATCTACTGATTTTGTGAAAACCTATCGGCACATCTTTAGCGAGACTGTTTAAATTTCATTTTATACATTCCAATTCTTTAGCGTACTGCACCTGTCTAGCTGATGTACTATCATTTCCCTTTTATACACAAACTCATTTTTACTTTTTCAACTGTTTTTGGTTTTTATAGATTTTATCATGTTTTTGTATTTTTCTGCAAACTTTCTCCCCCTAAAAAGAAAAACATATTTTTGTGTTTTTGTTTTTATCGAAAAGCAGAAAATAAACTGTACAAAGAAAATTGACAACACGACATGGTTCACGTCAGATCGCCGCCCAACTCGGCTTCACATTCAATAACCCTCCCAGATTGCAGATTTTTCATCCCGTTCAATTTCAAAAGATAATAAAATCTCTTTTTGTCAAATGGTTTAGTATAGAAATCCGCTTTCTGATCATCGGTGTGCACATGTTCAATCCGAATTAGCTTTTTCTCGTGACAATCACGAATAAAATGGTGACGAATCTCAATGTGTTTTGTTTTAGAATGGTGAACCGGATTTTTAGTGATGTTAATGGCCGCTTCATTGTCCACATAGATCGGAGTATCTAAGAATTGGAAACCGAAGTTTCGCATCTGCTGTTGAATCCAAAGGATATGCGAACAACAGCTGGAGGCTGAAACGTATTCAGCCTCGCAAGTAGATAGCGCTACTGCGGTTTGTTTCTTACACTGCCAAGTAACAAGTCGAGTTCCGAAGAACTGACACCCAGCAGTGGTGGACTTTGCATTTTGCTTGCAGCTCCCAAAATCAGAATCAGCAAAACCAGATAAAGTAAAGTCACCCGAGCGAGGATACCACAAGCCGATGCTTGGGCAGCCTTTCAAATACCGTAAGATACGTTTCACAATGGTCAGGTGTGACTGCTTTGGATTTGAGTGATATCTGGCACAGAGACACGTCGGGTACATGATGTCTGGACGGGAAGCCGTGAGATACATCAGAGATCCAATGATTGATCGGTACAATGTCTCGTCCATCTTCACACCATTCCCATCTCGTCCATCTTCACACCATTCTCATCTAGACAAATTCCATGATTCTGTGCGAGGGGGGTGGATGTAGGACTGCAATCTGTCATGTCGAACTTATCGAGCACGTCCTTCACATACTTCGTTTGGTGAATGAAGATTTCGTCGGACATTTGTTCCACTTGCAACCCGAGAAAGAACTTCATATCCCCCATTGAACTCATCTCAAACTTTTTCTTCATCACCTTTTCAAATTCTTTGCACATGTCGTCGTTGGTGGATCCAAAAATTATGTCGTCAACATATATCTGCACAATCAACAAGTGGCCTGCTTCTTCCTTGGTGAACAAAGTGCTGTCTACTGTGCCTCTTGTGAACCCGTTGTCCAGCAAGTATGTTGAAAGAGTTTCGTACCAGGCTCTCGGGGCCTGGTGAAGTCCATACAACACTTTATCCAGTAGAAACACCTTGTTTTTGTGTTGTGGGTCCGTAAACCCCGGCGGTTGCCCCACATACACTTCTTCTCTGATAGTTCCGTAAAGAAAGGCAGATTTGACGTCAAGTTGATATACTTTAAAGTTTTTCCATGACGCGAAGGCTAGAAAGATCCGAATTGCCTCAAGTCTGGCAACCGGTGCGTAAACTTCATCATAATCTATTCCTTCCTGTTGACTGAAGCCTTGAACCACAAGTCGCGCTTTGTTTCTCACCACGACACCTCTGTCATCACGTTTGCATTTAAACACCCATTTCGTTTTGATCAACTTTTGATTCTCAGGTAGATCAACAAGTCTCCAGACTCCCAACTTTTCGAACTGTTGCAGCTCCTCCTGCATTGCATTCACCCAGCTATCCTCGGTCAATGCCTCTTTGTAGGTTCTGGGCTCTATCTGCGAAATAAAACATTTTAATGAGACTTCTTTCTGCATATCAGCAATAGATGAATAGAAACATGTAAGAGCTTGGTCTATTTGATATCGAGTTTTAACACCACTTTGTAAGTCACCAATGATCTATTCTGAGGGATGATAAGACAACGTTCGTGGCATAGCATTATCAGGCACATTCACTTCCGATTCCAAACTCGATATGTCCAGATCAACAATAAGATCAATGGATTGATCCCCAGCTTCCGTTGGATCCTCGTCAAAAGACGGAGCGGGTTCCGCTTCTGAGTCGTCAGATTCATCAAATGATGGAACTGGTTCCTCTGGTGGTTCGTGTGCTGTTCCACTTGGGCCTGCTTCATCATCGTGAGTACCCACGTTGGGTTGAGAAAATTCTATCGGACTAGATACTTGCTCCTCTGACACAGTTTGCTGATACAGATAGATAAGAGCTAATTCCTCCTCACTCGGCTCGACCGGCAAATGAAACGACTCCCAGAGTTTATCGTAGTCAAACAGGAATCTTTGTCCGGGAAGTTGTGGTGATGAAGTGTGCTTCTGACAATCCACGTGTTGAACTTGAATCACCTTACTCAGACATGGTACAAACACCCTCTTGAGTGGGCTGGCGTAACCTACAAAGAAACCTTCATTAGCTTTAGCACCAAATTTACCATTTTCATCAATAAAAGTGCAAGGAGACCCAAATGGCTCCAAAAACTCAAGATTCGGCTTATAACGGTGCAGCAACTCAAAGCAAGTCTTTTTGTACTTCTTGATAGTTAGAACTCTATTCAATGTGTAACAGGCTGCTGATACTGCTTCACTCCAGAAAAAGATTGGTAGCTTGGAATCGGCTAACATTGTACGGGCTGTTTCAATCAGGGTCCGATTCTTTCGTTCAGCTACGCCATTCTGCTGTGGAGTGTACGGCGCACTGAATTCATGAAGAATTCCCTTCTCGTTGCAGAACTCGTACATCTTGTTATTCTTGAATTTCGTTCCGTTGTCGCTCCGAATCCTCCGGATTGGCAGTTTATACACTGTTTCCATCTTCTTAAAAAGCACCATCAAAGACTCAAAAGTTTGATCTTTTCGTTCCAAGCACACTACCCAAGAAAATCTCGTAAAGTCATCAGTCACCACCAAGCAATATAAGTCTCCGCTGATACTCTTTACGTTGACAGGCCCGAAGAGATCCATGTGCAATCTCTCAAGAGGTAACCTTATCGTGTTCATGATCTTCAAAGGATGTGACTTCCGAGTTTGCTTTCCTTTCTTACATGCTACACAATCATCATTTAAATGAAAATTTTTCAAATTTACACCATCAACTAAATCATTATATACCAAAAAGTTCATTTTGCGAACATGAATGTGGCCCATCTTACGATGCCACATTATTGAATCTTTTTCTGTCGCTTTAGTCTTTGACACAAAACACCGTTTCTGATGAGTTGTTGGTGTTGCGATGTTCATATCAAGATAATAAAGATCATACTCCCGTGGAGCACGCAACAACACCATCTCATCAGGGATTTTAAACCCTGGTTTCAAAACCACACATTCAGTTTTTGTAAAATGAACACTAAAATCTTTATCACAGATTTGTGAAATACTGAGTAAATTGTTTGTTAACTCGATTATGTAGTTCACTTTGTCAAATGAAATCACGCCATTTGACAGCGTTCCTTGACCAACAATCCTTCCACCTTGGTTACCGGCAAATCCAACATAGCTTCCATTTACAGATTTGACATCATATAACAAAGCAAGCGTTCCAGTCATATGTCGTGAAGCGCCACTATCCATAATCCATTTTGACAATATAGACTTGGGCAGCCCCTGCAAACATCATAACAAATTCATTCAAACAATGAACTCCATGACTTTTTGACTTCTGAAACACTCCCAAACACTACATCACACTTCTCATCAGTCTTAGGAAAGTCAAATGTGACATTAGGAACATCAGTTTTAGCTTTTGATTTTACTTCATTTTTGATTGGTGGAAATTCTGACTCAAAATCTGCAAGAAATTTGTCAAGTTCAAACTCAAATTTATGATTATCATTAACACCCACCTTTGATTCATAAAATTCCTTTACTCCTTTGACTTTTCTGTCAACCATTTTTCCGAAAATATTTTGAATAGTGGGATTAAAAGCTTTTGAATCAAATTTTAACTCATTCTCCATTTTCTTCACCTCAACTGATTGTGATTTAGTTTCAAAAACTTTTGTTTCATTCTTTAAAATGTTTTCCATCTTTTTCTCCTCGACCGATTGTTTTGATTTTGCAACCCATACTTGATTTTCAAAAATTTTCGTTTTTGGATAAATCTTTGAAGTCTTTTGAGACTTTGAAGATTCGCCAATCTCAAATGTCGATTTCGGCTTATCGTCTGACTTCAACGATTCACCCCTCTTCAAAATACGGATTTGTGAAACCATTGGTTTTTTACCCTTTTTGTCAATTGATGACTTAGGTTGAGGTTTTTGAACAACAGGTTTAATGACAGGTTTTTTGAAAACTTTCTTGCATTGTTTTGCCATGTGCCCGATTTCATTGCAGCGATAACAAACTCTCTTGTCATACTCGACAAAAGTTAACTTGAATGACTCTACTTTCAGTTTCTTAGCCGTATTAAAATCATCAACTGCTTTTTGACTAAAAATGTATTCCTTCTCATCATCCACACTTGGTCCAACAACAAAAACATCATTCATTTTATCTTTTGGCTTGACAACCTTCTTAGCCATCTTTTTCTCAAAACCAATTCCTTTGTTTTTAAAGTTGTTACCATTTTTCTTGTTACCATTACCTTCCCATTCCTTTTTCCCAAAGTTATTGACATGTGTTGTAACAAATGACTTTTTAGATTTTGAAAAGAATTCTTTGTTATTAACCTCATCAATGTTCATTTCAACCAATTTGAAAACTTTCTCAACATTCTCAATTTTCACATTCTGAAGAGGATACTCGAAATCGGAGTAAAGTTTGTCTGTTCCAACCATAGTGTATACTACCATAATCGGATCATCATTCGCACTCTTATCCGATTTTGGTATGGACCGTTCCAAGAAATTACCCTCATCTTCACATTCAGAACTGGAACTTTCCAAATGTGTTTTCACAGTTTCAAAATCTGAGTTATCACTCTCTACATCTAACACTTTGTCAACAACGGTCTTTATAACCTGTGACTCATTGTCAGTGTCGGACGAAGAGAATGTAACATCAATGCTCTCAGGCAATTCATCCTCAATTGTTTTCAACTTGAGATTCAATGCAGATTCCACCCCATCTGGATATTTCTGAGTGTAATGATTCCACATTGGGGGTGGAACACTGTTAAAGACCATATCAGCATATGGCTGCTGTGGAACAATCTGTTCAAGTACATATGATGAAGCCACATAACTCATCAATTTTTTATCAATTCGCTCATTTTCAATTTTAGTCAATTCCAATTCCTTTTTTAATGATGCGATTGTGTCAATATGAAAATTAACTTCCACTTGTTTATCAAAAAGTGTTGCTTTTGCAAATTTTGTGGCTTTATCATTTTCAACACTTTCTTCTTTAATCATTTTAACTGATCTAGCTAGTGTATCATATGCTTCTTTAACTTGTCCTAAATCAAATTTTAACATGTCAGCATGTTCTTTCAATTCCTGAAACTTAGTGTCTTTTTCAAGACACTCCATGCACGGTTGTAAACACTTTTGGCATGGTGTTTCAGATATTGAATCCAACATCTCATCACATTCTGCTTCATGAACAGTTTCTACTTCTTGTTTACCGACATTTTTCGACTCTGACTCAGACAGTTTGACTGATCCTTTTTCTTGAACTCCACATTCCTCTCGTTTAACAGACTCACTACTGACAGACTTAGACTCCTCGGATTCTGAGTCTACCTCTCTCAGTTTCGCCATGAGAGCCTTATCAGCAATTTCTTTCAAAGTGTCTTTGGTCATTTCCTTTGTCACATCGATCATTTCTTCAACAAATTCTTTCTTCTCATCATATCTTGGACACAATCCGGTCCTTGGTTCTTCAAAGAAACCTGCAAAAGATTCAAAAATTTTAGGAGGCATGATAGATCTCAACGAACTAGCTAATACTTCCTGCTCAGATTGAGATTGATGAACTTCAGCAGCTATTTCTTCAAAATTGTCTGCTTTTTCAGTAAAAACCTCTTCAACAACTACAGAAAATCTTCTGTAACTGTTTCCGGTCCAGACACTATCTCAGAAATTTCCACAACTTCAGCCATCATTGCCTGTCCATCGCTACCGGGAATATATTTATCCCAGCTGAACCCTGCAGCTACCTTCTAATCATCTTGATTCACGATCATTGCTTTTTCCGGTTTATTCTCAATTTGTGGTCTTTGAACAACAGGTTGTTGGTTAGATCGATGATAGATTGCCTGCTCGTAATAATCTTTTGTGAAAGGGTTCTGATGGTTGTTCACTTCACGATTCGGGCATTCTCTCTTGAAATGACCACGTTCTTTACACTTGAAACATGTAACTTTCGATTTATCAAACCCTAACTTCTGATCAGGACCTGAAAGACTGTTTCTGCCTGTGATCTCCATAAACCGTTGTGCTCTTCTAACCAAACTTGCCATGCCCCATTTTATATCAATCAGTTCAAGCTCCTCCGGGTCGATCTGGTCGTAATCCTCTTTGGTCATATCAGGATTACCAATCCTACCCGCCACTAATCCTTCATAAGCCTCTAGAACGGAAGCAAGTAATGCAATGTGTTGTTTCGCGGCAGTTTCAGTAATTTCATTTCCATTCTTAATATTCACCGCGATGTTGCAATGCACCCCAGAAACATAAGCCTGATTATTTGAACTTGTAGTGCTTTGAGGTGAAGACTGCTCTTGAGCTTTGAAATTTGGATCATAGTTCGTGAATGGTGAAAAATTTCCAGATTGAGGAGTGTTTGAAAAAACATTTGAGATGTTGTCAGCAATGAACCCTGTCTGTATTTTTGGACTTTGATTTGTTGAAATTGAAGGATTGCCTTTGTAATACAAAGATACATCTTGTTGAACATTTATTGAGTTCATCTTTCTAACTTTTAGTAACTCCAACTCTTGAGCTTCAATCTTTTCTATAAATGCACTAAGATTTAGACTCCCAAAATCTGAATGACTTTTCAACATCATCAAATATGTGCCCCACTCTTCATATGGTAATGCATCACACAACTTATCAACCAATTCATCATTTTTCTTTTCAATTTCTAATCTCTTCATTTCAAGTACTAAATGGCAATATCTATCAAGCAATTGCTTTGTTGTTTCACCCTTCATGCTGGTAAAAATCTCAAACTCCTTCTTTAATAAAGCCATTTTATTCTTGACCATTGACACACTACCTTGAAACTTCAATTTCAATGCTTCCCACATAGAATGAGCATTATCTTCATGTTGTAATAACACTAAAATGTCTTCTTTGATAGCCTGCTGAAGGATACTAATCATCTTTTTCTCAGCTTTAAAATCATTTTGTTCTGACTCTGTCAAACTTCCAATACCTTTTGCATTACCTCTCCCATCAACTGGTGGAACATATTTAAATTCTATCTTCATCCAGGACTCAAAGTAATTAGCCTGGACCCAGTTTTTAAATCTGTTTGACCATCCTGCATATTCATCTATGTTCATTAACTTGGGAGGCTTTTGCATTGTTCCCAATTCGTTCTCCATGTTGACGTTTTGTATAACACTACCCGAGGTTTGTCCTGCTACCATACCACTGCCCGAGAAGAAGTTATAAAACTCTTGGTTTTCCATTTTAGTGACAAAATTTCCAAAAATGTTTAACATTTTGATTAACAGATTGATTTATCGAAAACTTTTTCCACAAACAGAGTTTTCAACAATCAAACACGTACAAAATGGACTAAACGCTCAAACCATGATTTTTACACTAAAACTGATCAAATAAGCGAAATCAGACACTAAAGTGACATATAAGCGAAATCAAATATTGTCCTTAAGAGCGAAATTAGGTATGTCCTAAAAAGCGGAATCACTTATGACCCTATGAGCGGAATCACCTAGTGACACAAAAGCGGAATCAACAAGTGACACAAAAGCGGAATCAACCAGTGACACAAAAGCGGAAACAACAAGTGACACAAAAGCGGAATCAACAAGTGACACAAAAGCGGAATCAACAAGTGACACAAAAGCGGAATCTAGTCTCGAACCATTTTAGGTCATTTTTAGGCTGATTTTAGGTCTGATAATCTCAAGGGTTTGTTATTTAACAATTTTACACTATATACTAAAAATTCAGTCCATTTTGTCTGATGAATCGTCCAGAAACTCAAAATTTGATTGAAAAACACTTTGATTCAGGTTAACTAGCTTACAACTGGCTCTGATACCAATTGTAGGACCGTTTTTGTCCGTCTAATGAGACAATCGAAGCTAGTAACTACCGAAAATGTAGCGGAAATACATAAACGGCATGAATCAAAGCTAGAAACGACACTAGTACAAAAATGAACAAATGATGCGGTTAAATTAGCTAGAAGATGCGGTTTTAGACCCGCATCTTATGGCGTGGCATCTTATGGCTATATGTCAAAAGATGCGGGTCCAAAAGATGCGGTTCTAGAACCGCATCTTTTGATATTTTAAGCAAAAAACTATTTTTTTTAATGTATTCAAGAGATGCGGTTTTAGAACCGCATCTCTTGGTGTTTAAGCTAAATAATATATTCCTTTTTCGTTCAATTTCCAGGAAATTTTATTAAAAATCCCCAAAAAATTTCTGTTATAAACAAATTATCTAAAATTAAAAATACAAAAAACAAAATTAAATTAAACCCAATACAACATAACCCAACAATGTAAATTACAAAGGCTTCAAAGTAACACAAATACATATATCTATAAAGATGAAAGTGATATACAATAACTTCCCAAACCAATGTCTACGTACTTGCAACCCAAATCAACGTCTTCAATTCATACTTGCAACTGGAACCGTATAAATTGCCTAACAAAACATAACCTTAGATTAATAAAATGAAGTTTAAAATATAGACGCAAGTGTACGTATGTATGCAATGCAATCTTTAAATTTAAATGTTAAAATACTACCACATGATCGTTGAACATGGCAGGCTCATGGTTGAACCCATTTGTGTCACTAGTGCATGGATAGATAAAGTCACATGGTTGCATAGTATTAGTACAAACACCCTGCAAATTCATGAAATCAAGACTTAGTTTTCAAATTGAATACCTAAAGAAAGTCATATATTATATGAATCACTACTCACCCCATTGAAATCTTAATCTCACAGTCGGCTTTGTTCTTATGGAAGCATGATTCCGGCCCGTATTCATACTGAAAAACATCAAAAGTAGAATAAAATGAGATCTTTAAGAGGTAAACCCGCAGAAGTTAATAAATTTATAATTAGAACAGTTAACTGATTTGTGGGTTTACCCCGGACCATGCAAAGAAAGCCAATTGGATATGCATTCTGCACAAGAACAAAAAAAGCTTATTACAAGACTATAAAAGATCATAATTTGAAAAAATAAAAGGAATTAAAAAAACACTAGAGTTGTGTGTCTGAACCCATGTGCGTATTAGTGGGTTGATTTGAGTTATATTTTTTCAAACGGGTCAGATTGGTCAACCCTACCCGTTTTAACCCACTTCTCCAAAAAAAATGAACATGAACGAGGACAGAGTGAATAAGATAGAGCGGGAGGTGAGAGCGATTGAACCAGAAAAGGTCGTTGGCGGGATGAACGAAGGGTATACCCTTGAACACTGCACCTCTTTCTTGAATCCTCAAGCCCATTTTGGTTATGATCACTTGTAGTTTTGTCCCAACTAAAAACCATCTTACACGCCATATTAATTCAATCTAAGTCAGTTACTAAACAATGACAACTCCTCAAATATTGACACAACAAGAGTTACAATATAAACAGTATCCAACTTTTCAAACACATAACTAACCATCTTGAGCATTGGCGCAGTTGACATAACCATAACCAAGCGATCTTCGAGTGGACATATCCCTGCAAACTCAAACAAAAACACCATGATTTCTACAATACTATCATAATTCACATAATTCAACCTCAACTAGAATAAATTTTTAAAACATTCACAGATCTACGTTTTTTAAAATTCAATGACATCAATTTTTGGTCATATAAACTATAAAAACCAAAAAGAAATGGTTAAACCCTGTTTTATAGAAAGCAAACATACATAATTATGAAAAACAAAATCAAAAAGTTCTTTCAATTCAAAATCATCTGCACTACAAAACTAAATCAAAATCTCAAATAAGTAGGAATAATTAAATAAATACATATTTTTAGTAAACCCCAATCCCCTACCTGAACCCTCGATAACACAAACCACAAATGTATACTAAAATTATGAGTAAAAAACAGAAATTTGAAACAAACGATTACTTTTGAACTTAAAAACTCATAAATCTTAAACAAACACTGATTTCATGCGGATGCAAGAATGAAGAGTAAACTGTATATATCAAATGAGTAGAAAAAACAAGTGCATTTGTGAAATTGATGAAGTAGATAAGAATTACTTACAAAAAGTTGTACAGTTGATCAGGTTTTGTGGTCACAGATCTGAGAGTGCTGGTCTTGTTCGAATTCATCTGAGGTTGAGCCTGAACCTGAGGAGAAACCCTAGAATTTTTCAGTTTTGTGTTGTTTTGTTGTTGTATTTCAAATTCGGATAGAGAGGAGAGGTGAAGTTGTGATAAGATGGAGCCATGGAGGGGGAATTAGAGGGAATGAAGGGATGGATGGAGGGAAGATGAAATTCAATTTTTTTGGCTGGGGGAATGGATCAAATGATGCGGTCTAGAGGAGAACCGCACCTTTTAGTTTTGGGACTTGGGAGTACCCAAGCTCAATAATATGAGGTGTAGGTTGGATCAAATGATGCGGTCCCTTAGGAGAACCGCACCTTTACTCTTTCCTAGTGGCATCTTTTGCTCTCTTGTGTACTAGTGCGAGTAGAAACAGATGAGATACACTTTAATACTCTTTTCTCATTCAACTTTCATAAAATGCACCGGCAGCAGTTCGGAACTGATTACATGAACGCGTGTACCAAATGAGAAAACACTACAGCTATATATCGCTCTTATGAACATGACACATGAGCGGAATCAGTTCTAAGTGATTTCGCTTATGTGTCACATGTACATAAAAGCGGAATCAGAACATAACATTCACAATTTTACACATTTAGCCCCTATATATTGCATAATTAACACATCTAGACCTTATACATGAACAACTAAGACTAAGACGTAGGCTTTAGACATTCGTGCACCAACAAACTGAACGCGAGCCAATCCAAGTCGAGCCAAAAAATTCTACAAACGAGCCCTGACTTGGTTCGTTAAGAGCCCTGCTTCAAACGACATTTCTGTATTATAACTAAAACATCTCTTAAATAATTATTCATTAATTGAGTAAACTGCCATTTTGGTCCCTGTGGTTTGGGCACTTTTGCCATTTTAGTCCAAATCTCAAACTTTTTAAATTTGGGTCCCTGTGGTTTCACTTTTATTGTCATTTTAGTCCAAAATTCAAAAAGTCCATTTTTTTACAGTGCCAACCTGTCTTTTTTGTCTTTTAGTGCAAGGGTATTTTTGTCCAACTAATTTTCATTTAACATATTTTTAATTTAAAATACATTTAATTTCTTTAAATACCCTTATTAATATACATTTCCCCATCTTCTTCCTCCCAAATACATTTCCCCATCCCCTTTCAATTTCGATCTTACTTTCATAATCGTTGTGTTAAAGTTCTCTGAAACCCATTCCCTTTTTTTGAGATCAAAGTCAACCAAAGCCATAACTTCTTTATCTTTATCATCACTATCAAATTTTTTTAAAGAGTAGCTTTAAGTGATGAGCAATTGTATCCATCATATTCATATTCAACCTGTTTTCATCTTTATCTTTTAATAATTTCTTGAATCCTGTCAAATCAACTCTTGTAAACAATCTAAATAACACATAAACTATTATATCCCAATTTAAAGTCAGTAGTTCATTTATATGAATCAACAATCCTTCAAGAATATTAATTTCCGATTAACTTGAACAAGAACAATCAGTTAAGAAATAAATTTCAACTTGAATGATTTTATTAATAAAGACAAAACAGAGAACAGCTAGAGTTCTGACCAGAATAAATACTACTGAGATAATGATTCATCGATTATTGTTCTTGTTATTGAGCAGCAGCGGAAACTCGATTTATTGCCATCATCCAAAAGAATGCCAACAGTAAAAGATCCAAAAAAGAAAGGCGCAACACGACTTCCAAAACTGCAAACCACCATTGTCGTTGCTTTGATCTCCTGTGGGTTAGAGTTTTTTTTTTGGGTTTGATCTCTGGTTAGGGTTTCGCTTGGGAGGTTGAAGATGATGATGTAATTGGTCTGCCATAGGGGGTATTTATATTAAAGGGGGTTTTTTAATAAAGAAATTGGTTTAATGAAAATTAAATAGACAAAAGTATCCCTGGAGATAAAGACAAAAAAAGGGTCCTTAAAACAGTCAAAAATGAGAGATTTTGAGTTTTGGACTAAAATGACAACAAAATGCAAACCACAGGGACCCAGATTTAAAAAGTTTGAAATTTGAACTAAAATGGTAAAACTTCCCAAACCACAGGGATCAAAATGGCAGTTTACTCTCATTAATTTGTATACATTGTTTTCAAAGAGTTAATACAAACATCCCTGATCATACATGTTTTTAAAATGCTTTTAAAACCAGATGTTGACCGGAGACATTGATCATGCCACCTATCTCTCTTCCACGGTTGGCAGGGGCGGACCCACGTTAAGCGGAACGAGATCCCCGGACCCCAATCTTTTTTTTTAAAAGTAGTAGAAGCGGTATATAAAATTTTATATTAACCCCATAAAATAATTTAGTTGGACCCCATAACAATGAGATGGAGCCTGGTGTAGTGGTAAAACCTCTTGTTTGCACACAAAAGGTCTTGGGTTCAATACCTGTTTGTTTCATTTTTTTTGTGTTTTTTTTAAACCTGATTTTAAATTAATCACTCTATTTTTTTTTCTTATTTAAATTTTTTCTCACCTATATTTAGCTGAATGTGTAGTAAATGAAACTTGTAATTTAGTTATGATATTGTTTTCTATTATGTTTCTCGACCCGACCCGACCCGAACAACGACCGACCCAAAAAATTTGAACACCGGAAAAATTGGACCCCATTGTCCAAAAATCCTGGATCCGCCAATGACGGTTGGTATCGTTGATATAAATACGTGAACATGCCAATGTACCCCTTTTTTATGTTAAACATGAATGCATCTCGTCTTGTCATTAAAATAGCTTTAAATTCTCACTACAACTTCATTTGGCCTTGCTTTGCTCAAAAGAAAGAATGTATAATTTTTTTACCTTTTAATATGAAATATTTTGATAATTAACTAGTTAAAATAAATTTATTTTGAAACAACTGAATTTTTTTTTAACAGTAGAGGAAATATATAAATATAAACCCGACTAGCTAGAAACTAAACACGAAAGAAAAAGATAAGTACATAATCAGGATTGTTCACCTAATGTTCACTTCTCTAGTCCTACTAGTAAACTATAAATAAGAATAATTAACTATGGAGTCGAAAATAGTTTCCTGCTTCTTCTGTTTAGACCTTTTTGAAAAATAATGTTTTCCACCAAGTGAAGTGACAATAACAATAGCATCTACCCACCCCCCATCATTCAGCTAAAAATCATGAAACGGTTTAATTTATATATAGGTGGGTTAAACTACTAGTGGAACTAGAAGTTTTGTCACACCCCCAAAATACCACATGCGTAAACCCTCGCGAGGCGTGTAACGTACCAGGATCTAGTCACCAATCACATTGAACTCATAACAAGATTTGAAATAAAAGCTTTCATTAACATAAAGTGTTACAAAAACATTAAGTGTTATTCATCGTGTTCAGCGGAAGCATAATACATGTTTAACTAAAACCCAATTGTATGAAATCATCTAGTCTCGTTTCAAGTTTCCATGTTCCTCGACCCATGACCACTCCAGCATCCCAGACAGCAAGTTCCACATCCACACGTATCAACAACCTGCGAGCATGCACACACGTGTATCAGACTACGCTGATGAGTTCATAGTTTTACGAAAACGTTAGTTACCAAGTGTTTAGTTTCGTTCATTGATTACAATGTTGATAATACCCCGGATACAAGACGGCTCCTGATTTATGTTTTGCCCGTTCCCCAATGCTCCTATCAAAGCACTGGGCATGTCTGGGTCATTAGTTCACACCCGTCCTCTCCGGTACAGGGTGAGGGTGCCAAACCTAAGTAGCGCTACCAACTAATACCCCGTTACCTCTCCGGTAACAAAAAGATGGGACTTAAAGGTGATAGGACGAGTGTATTATCCAACATACCAGATTTTACTCACAAGACGTATTCCTCTCAGGAATACCCATGATTTACCCAAAAGCCTATCCCTCTCAGGGATACCCAATGACTGTCCCAACCACCGGGACGCATGCTCAAGAGGAATGAACTCACCTTTGGTTTGCTCGGTAGGTTATGTTACTTGTTCCAAGTTAATCAACCAAACCCTACCGTGTTTATCAAAGATAATCAGTTTTGTATGCACGTAAATCACGTATTAATACACATATATTAGCAAGTTGTATCCAAGCATACATCACAACAGTCAACACATAATACACAATTATTGTACATGTAGCACACACATATAGTTCAAGTCATAACAGTTAATCTATCAACTCAATATCATCAAGTAGTCACTTAGCATGTATTCGGTTCATAAGCAGATTCATGTCATGATTTCATGTTTACAAGACATATGACACTTAATTCTTCAACACAAGAATATACAAATTAATCAAATTAATGATTCACCTAAGATTTGTGCGATCTATTGTGACTCTTCGGCCCAGATTCAATTTACAGCCCAATGTAGCATGAAGTCTAAGAAGAATAGGTGGCCCATTGTAACACCTCGAAAATTCACGTCCTATAACGTGTTGACACGTGTCATAGGTTTGAACGTGTGAAAGAATGTTATAAAAGGATTAAAGTTGACAAACATGGAAAGTATGTGAATATACGGGTTCTAAATGTCAACAGTGAATAAATATATTTTACATTAACCCTACATGATGCTCATATCTTCAAACGAATAAATCATGGATCATACGAAGCTAAATATGAAAGAAAGTGAGAGATTACAAACTACAGGGGTTAAATGTGTCAACATGTTTAAGTTATACCTCTGAGTGACCTTTTAGCAAACCCGAAGCTTTGTAACGGTTAAATATGCTCACTAGAATGCACGATATAAATTTCATAAAGTTTCGTTATCGTATGAGAAAGTTATGATCAAATTCGTATGCGAAAGGTTAAAAGCGTCAACGGTGAAGTTTAGGACTTTTCGGGTGACAATAAAGTTAACCGAGGACTAAACAAAGTGGGTATATGTCTTGAAGCCCTTATACGTCAAATTGGAGGGTTCAAAATGCAAGAAATAAAGACGAAACAAAAGTTTTCAAGAGCCAAGGACCAAAGCATAAAAATCAAAACTTTAGATTTGATCAGAGGGGGCGTCGCGCCACGCGAGGACCCAGGGGGGGTCTACGCGTGCCGCGAGGGGCCATCTGCTCCGAATTCTTTGGGTTATGGTCTGCTAGGTGAATTGTAACCGACTTTAATCCGATTTTCCACATCTTGGGCGACCCCTAAACAACCCCTAGGAACTTAGGGACATCTGTTGATGATCCATGGCCCTTGTTAGGCTTGTGTGTCAATGATCCATGAGGTTTTGAACACTATAAAAGGCCACAAGGTTGTAACATTGGAATCACACCTTTCTTCTGCATTTCTGGAGCTTTTGGAAGTTCAAGAGCAGACCCAAGTCCTTCCTAATCGTGCATAGGACTTCAGTAAGTATGCTTAACCTTTCTTAGTTGAGTTTTTACTTAGTTTTAGCTTTAAAAGTCAAACCGTCGTAATTAACGGTTGACTTAACGATTAATCATTATTGGTCCAGTGATTAGTCAAATTGAAAGTAGTTATTAGTTGGTAATTATGTGGGCAATAAACCCTTAAAAGGGCACCCTCTGATTCCTACTCTAACTAGATCAAATGTCGGGTCAAACTTGTTATTAAAAAGTCAACAGAATGCTTAATTTCCAATTTATGCATAATTAGCAATGTAGAACTCATACAACCTGTTTGATCATTAATATAACTTGGTAATGAATGTAAGAACATGTCTAAACATGTTCAACCCGACAATTTTCAGTAGAGACCCGGTTCGGAACCGAAAGCCGCATAATTTGACTTTTGCTTGGACTTTCAGTTCTGACCCGTTTAAGCATGTTTTAGAAATGCCTTAGAGCTCTATTTGGACCAGGTTACATGCTAGTATAACCCTCTGTGATTATACACCATGGTTCATTAGTTATCCAATTAATATGCATAATTCCGTTAATTGCCTATATGTTGACCATTATGCCCTTTTCACCATAAAACATGATTTTTGAAAATATAAAAGAGTAGAAACTTTAGTTACTGAATTATAAACTTGTAACCAAAATTTGACATCAGTTTGAGGTGTAGATTGAGAGTTATGCTCATTAGCGTAATTAGAAAGCTTTTTAGCGATTAAACGACATAATTAACGTATAGCCTATTTAAACCTACTTTTTGATATCAAACTCTTTACCCAATGATGTAATATATTATTTTGGGATATTTGAAGATTTTTAATTAATTTTAGGCTGAGCATAACTTAGAGTTATAAGCTTAATCCGGTAATTGTCGGTTTTGCCCGTTCGGGCTATAAAATGAGTTCTTCATATCTTTTTGACCCCAAACCTTTTGCTACTGATTTCATATGATAAATAAGTTATTTTAAACCGTCTAGAATAATAAAAATATCAGCTTTACGTATAGAACCCGGAAATGGCTTCTAATCGCCTTTTTAAGCGTTTTTAACGCATAGTATGTAATAAAACTATTTTAAACATACAAGGGTTGATAACTACTGATATTTTAGGTAAATTATAATATTTTAACAGTAAGAAAAAGTTGTTAAACTCAGACTTCAGTTTTAAACTTTTTGGCTTGTGTGAAATTACCAAAATGCCCCTACGGTGCATAGTTTGGTTATAATGGATAAATTTCACATATATACTTTACTCTACTGTTATAACTTATTAAATTAAGTATTTTTGCTGATTACATCAGACCTGTAACTCAGGATAATACTTAAACTCTTTTATAACCTTGTAAATGACCAAACTACCCCTACGGGACATAGTTTGTGTTTAAATTCGTTTCGGGCATAATAAAAGATATCTTACTGATATCACAACATATTTGAGGCATATTAACTTAGGAAACCTGTAAATGACTCTCATGATTACCCGTCACGCCTCTTACGCGTTTGGTTCGGTTTATGTAACTAGTTTGCATAAATTAGCCAAAACGGGTTAAACCTTATCGGTTTTATCTCAAAATCCAGAATGTGTTTAGATTACCCATATTAAACAAGTCTTCAAACTTGTCGGGTCTAAATCACATTCTATTCCGGTCTTCGCTTAATCGTGCGTTTGAACCGTATCTATCTTTAAAACTAACCGGTCTAAGCTTAAGCTTAACTAAAGACCGTTAGGATTCTAATAGGTTATTATAAATCTTTGTTCCAGAATAGGAGACCGATAAAAGCTACCCGCATTTTCTAATTGTGAATTATACTTGCAAAGGTAAATACTTTTAACTTATTTTCCCTTATACGGGCCTGGGGTACGGTATATAAAATACCGCTTGGTCGGGCATTCGACCTTAATCGATTAGTGGTTAAGTATTATCGAGATGACCCGTTTAAATATGTTTTGTTTGCTTAAAGCCTTTGGGGGGGTGGGTTAATGACCATGTCCCGGATATCCTTGGCATCATTTTACGAAATGGCCACGACCTAAGCGCAGGGTGTAGGCGTACACCCGTCAGTGCACAAATAAATAATGTGCTGTGTCTATTGATCTTTAACCCGACACGATCCGGGCTACTGAACGCATAAGGAACATGTAATTCTTTTACAAGTTTATATATTTAAATAATTATCCCAAGTTATAAATTGTTTATGCCACGTGCATCCAAATAAATTTTTAATCATTTTTAAAATGAGTCGGTTAATTGTATTTACCAGTGTAAACTGACGTATTTTCCCAAAAAGATTAAATGCAGGTACTAATCGTAATAGGCTGGATTTCTCCTTAGCATCAATAAAGAGTCTCGCAAGCTTAAGATGCCTAACGTCTGTTGAACTACTGTTTCCTATTTATTTTGATCCTTTTGTGGACAAACTTTCGACTATTGTGATACTGGATATTACAATTTATTAAAGTTGAAATATATCTTTCAAATTGCTTCCGCTGTGCATATTAAATATTGTGTTGTTTGACTATTATGTTGTCAACCACGTCACGATACTCCCCACCGGGCCCACCGGTAATACGTGGAAAGTCGGGGTGTGACAGGTTGGTATCAGAGCCAACATTGAGTGAATTAAACACTAGCCTTTTGTGTTTAATCTCAATGACACAATTGCACATTCCTAAAAACTTTCGAGTCTAGACAAACAACATAGGACAAATTCTACTTTGTTTTGTCCTTTATTTTATATATTCTTGTCGTTATCTTATGTTATATTGACAGGATTAAATATGCCGCCAAGATTTTTCCGATGAAGAGGAAGAGGCAAGGGGCGAATCACCGCCCCCAATGATCACGAAGCCGGGCCTTCGCACAAGCAAGCTCTTTCCACCACTGCAAGTGCTGATCCTCGGGAGAACCGGAGGAACCTTTTTGAGCCGGCTAGACGGTCGGTTTCGCACAGTTCGATGCCTCCCTTTCGTGACTCATATGGGCCACAGTCGGAAAATGAGCCCAATAACCCACAACCTTCTTACATACCTCTCCAGCGATCCTTATCGCACCATTCCTTTGGAGACCCCACACCTGTTTTCCGGGGCCGGTTTAACCCGGCAAACTACATACCAGAACCAGTGGATTTTAACCCATTGGGGCCAGAGGATCATTTCTCCGGCGATCATGCGGAGGATATGGACGAGGACACGAATCCTGTCGAGCCCGCAACCGGAACACCAAACCATCCTATCGAGGTCTCCAATGGTTCGTCTTTTCACGGATCACCCTACGGTGGTCGAGACAGCTTTCAGGCGAGGTTTAACCAACATGAATGGTACTTCACACCTTCCCACCATTCATCACCTCACCAGCCGCAGCAACAGCAGGATCCCTCTGGGGATTCACGTTTCGTGGCTGTCACGCCACCGCCTCCACCACCACCAGTTAATCAAGCACCTCTAGAACCGCCGAGGCGTAGGAGGACAGGCGCGCGAATTTTCGTGCGTGGAGGAGATTTTCACTTCAGCTCTCCTCGACACTCAAGTGGCAGTCATTATCCGCCACTACATGAAGACCCGCAAATGGGTGGGCCTTCAAACCCAGTTGCACCGCAACCACCACCGATGGGTTCTGATAACCCAATTCCTGCCTACACTGGTTCGATGGCATATAACCCGTTTGAGCCACCGGTTCACACCAACTATAATTACGCTGAAGCCGACCCATACTTGGTAGCGGCCAACTATAACGCCCTTCATCCTGAAGGACCGTATGGAGCTCCGTGGGGAGTAGGGTACCCAACTCATGGGTACCAAATACCTGCTAGACCTATAATTCGGCAACAATCGCAGCCGCCAAGGTTCTCCCCACCAGAACATGAAGAAATTCTGCAAAGGTTGGACCAAGTCGAGCGAGATTTTCACAGAGATCGCAGGGAGCGACAAAGTTTCTTCCAGGGATTGGCAAGTCTAATAAAAGGGAAGAGCAAGAAGGACCATTGAATCCTTCAATTATTGATTGTATTTTCCTTGTTTCAGTTGAGCCCCTGCGTGGGCCTGTCTTGTTGTTTTAGCCCCTGCGTGGGTCTATCTTTCTGTTAACCCCTATAAGGGTATGTTGTATGTTTAAGTTCCTGCGTGAACTAGTATCTCAGTTTGACCCCTGCGTGGGTATGATTTGTTCTGTTAAAAAGTCCCGTTTAGGGCGATGTGTAATCTATTAATAATTAATGGAATGTTTAATTTATAAACTTCATTTTGCCATTATATGCATAAATAAATCATATATGAAATAAATAAATCAAAATCATTCCTTTTAAAAATAATCTGCCTATTTAAATATTAACTAAGGATCTTAAAGGTATAACCTAGTCTGCATGTCATTATAAGACCTGGCCAAGATGGTAAAACCCGTTAAAAAGATTCAAATCCCAGTTAACATCTGAAAACATGTTAACACTCCTGGCAGATGTGATTCGTTAAAAATCACACACGTCATTATTATATAAGGATCTTTCCAAAGATTCCTAACCCAACTTAATGATCTATGAATCATGGGTTTAAATCATCAATTAAGATGATCATATTTTGACCATACATTGGTAATATAGTGCCTAAGGGCCCTGCTCATTTTCATATGAGACAAAAGACAGTAATAGTCTAAGACCCTGTCTGAAAAAGGTAAAAACTATGTTCAAACCTTCATGCCTTGATTCTCTGAAATCATGGCTTATAATTTAAAATGTCCCTGTGACTAGGCCTTGTGTGCTAATATATACTGTTATTGTTTATAATTAGGATAAATTATAATAGAAATCCTAAATAAATGTGAGTAACAAATTAACCAAATATGGTCTATGTTTACCATGGTTAATGAATTACCCTAAGGGGCAATTCCATAATAAACTCCCAAATAAACTATTGTCATTGTCTTATGTAACAGCTCAAATTTAAAATGGCTGACTCGGACGAAAATAATAGTCACCCAAGGGAGAATAATGATAACACCCGAATTAATATAACGGGTGCTGAACTGAAAGCGTTAGTAGATAACCTGTTACAAAGGCCTTGGAGCGACAGTATGAAGATTATAGCGGGACTCGAAGTAGGACCCTATCTGCGCCGCATTCAAAACCGAGGACTCATTCTGAGGCTTATAGCAAGCCTCCCTCCAAGAAGGAAGAACCCAAGAAAGATGATGATCGACACTCCTCAAACCACAACAGTGCTCCGTCTCAAAAGATCATGCTGAATCAAGGACCCCGTGATAAGGGTTGCTCCTACAAATACTTTGTTTCATGCAAACCCAGGGATTTTACTGAGGAAAAAGGAGCCATTGACTGCATGACGTGGTTAGATGAGATGGACACAGTAGTGGATATCAGCGGGTGCGCTGAGAGGGATATAGTCAAGTTTGTGTCTCAATCGTTTAAAGGTGAGGCCTTAGCCTGGTGGAGATCGCTGATTCAAGCCACTGGGAAGATCCCATTGTACAACATGTCATGGGAACAATTCATTGCCCTTATCAGGGAGAACTACTGTCCTCAGCACGAGGTCGAAAAGATTGAGTCAGACTTCCTTTCATTGGTAATGACGAATCTAGATTGCCAAGCTTACCTCACGAGCTTTAATACAATGTCGAGGTTGGTTCCGTATCTGGTGACCCCAGAACCCAAACGAATAGCTCGTTTCATTGGGGGTTTAGCCCCGGAGATAAAGGCAAGCGTGAAGGCCTCTCGACCGACTACTTTCAGATCTGTGGCTGATATATCTTTGTCCCTCACACTGGACACGGTCAGACAAAGATCGCTGAGGAATAAGGATGCTGAGAAAAGGAAACGTGAAGATGACAATTCACGGAGGTCAAGCAAGAAGCACCGAGGAAACGGTGACAACAAGAAGGGGTCAGAATCTAAGAAATATGGGCACCAATCAGGTGATAAGCCCAAGTGCAAAGTCTGCAAGAAACAGCACTTCGGGAAGTGCAGGTTAGAATCGAACTCGCAGACCCAGTCAAGAACTTTTGCATGTGGTATATGCAAGTCCAAGGAACACAAGACCTTGGATTGCAAAAAGCTGAAAGATGCAACCTGCTACAGCTGTAATGAGAAGGGGCATATCAAGACCAATTGCCCAAAATACGCAAAGAAAGCTGATGAAGGAAAGAAGACCAATGCTAGGGTCTTCAGAATGGATGCAAAAGAAGCAGTACAGGATGACAATGTGATAACAGGTACATTCCTTATAAATGACGTTTATGCAAGAGTGCTTTTTGATTAAAGAGCTGATAAATCATTTGTAGATAATAAGTTTTGCAAATTGCTGAATTTACCTGTTAAAACCCTAAGAGTGAAATATGAGGTGGAGTTAGCAGATGGCACCTTAGAAACCGCCTCAACCATATTAGATGGATGTTTCATATCCATTAAGAACCACTCTTTTCCTTTGTACCTACTTCCTTTGAAGCTAGCTGGTTTTGACATAGTTTTAGGCATGGATTGGTTATCTCGTAACCAGGCCCATATTGTCTGCAAAAAAAAGCAAGTGGTGATCAAAACTCCGTCTGGCGAATCACTTACCATCCAGGGTGATACCCGGTATGGGTTGCCTGAGCAGGTGACTATGCTCAAGGCCTCTAAGTGTTTGAAGAAGGGTTGTGTCATCTACATGGCACAAGTGACTATCGATGAGCCGAAACCTAAGATGGAAGACATCCCCGTCATTTCTGAATACCCTGAAGTGTTTCCTGAAGAACTACTTGGCTTACAACCAGATAGGTGACGTGATTGTCGTGGTCACGCAAATTTAATCCCAAAAACACAACTATATAGATAGCGGTAGCAGGGTATCGAACTCAGGGAGTATGTGGAAAATGTGTCGATTGTATAGCTTTGTACTTAAATTAATATTAAACTAAGTTGCAGAAATTAAATTTCAAGAATTTGGATTGTTGTTTTAGAAAACTAAATTAAAAACTAATTCAAATCAAAGTTGGTTGTAAAACAAATTAGGAGAGAACAATGATCATCTTAGGTTTCAGTTTCTTTAAACAATTGTGTGCAATTCCAACTAGAAAGAGTTACATAGACATAACTCGTGTATAGATGATTGAAGTGATAAAAGGGAACAAAGTACTCGGATTATATAAACGCGAGGTTGTTTCCCGATGACCAATTAACCAATAACCAACCCTAACCCTTCCCGTGATATCTCGATTGCCAACGGCACCAAGAACGTACGATTAAGACTAGAAATTGCACTATCGATTAACAAGTTACAAACAATCAAACATACACCATGATATTCAAGCAATGCAAGTTATCATTCTAGAAATTCGGAAATAAAACACACAAAAGTTCAAGAAACATTCACCTAAGATGATCACCGAAGAGTTTAGCCGGACATGGCTCGGTGAATCATCATAACAAGCAATTCGATGTTCATACAAATCAAAAACA
Source organism: Helianthus tuberosus (assembly GCA_030545235.1). Classification (NCBI taxonomy): domain Eukaryota; kingdom Viridiplantae; phylum Streptophyta; class Magnoliopsida; order Asterales; family Asteraceae; genus Helianthus; species Helianthus tuberosus. The sequence goes on from CM060368.1 coordinate 25,524,508, forward strand.
CAAACCGAATGTTAGAAATTGTTCCAAACCAAGCAAGATCAAGCAAAATCGCCCCTAGTGTCTCCAATAACCGTCCAATCATCAGAACATGTGAAAAGACACAATAAAACTAACTTTAATGAGCGGTTACACATCTTCACGTCGCCTCCACCGTAAATTACGGTCATACCGTAATTTACGGTGCACATACAATATGTTACGGTGCAACAATACTGATTTACGGTGAGAAAGAATGCCAAATCATGTCCACCGTAAATTACGGTTAGACCGTAATTTACGGTGATGAATTTTCTTCTCCGTTTCATCATTTGTTTCACATGTTACCTCTGCCAAATCGTCCAGCATGTGTTTCTCTCCAAAATTCCAAGATGATGATGATGTTTTAATGAGTGATCATGGCATTAATCTCCACGTGACTTGTTGTGACAATTGCAGCCCATGTGCTTGTTGACTTTAATCCTTGTTGTGATGACTGCCGCCCTATGTGATGATTATGATTGTTTTTCCATAAGTCCCCCATGTGACATAATGTCCTCCAAACAAAACATACATGCTGCCGTCAAAGCCTAGTCCTCCACATGTCCTCTTGCCTTGTGCGGCCCAATGAAAGAGATCCACAAGTGTTGTGTTGGCGGCCCAATCAAAGATAATGATAGTGCCTTCTTACATGTGATGATAATTGATGTGATGATGGATATATTGGTATCAAGTAAAGACCTCATGTGCACCTTACAATATATACCGCCCCCTAAAATCCACGCACGTCCGGCCCAATCCAAAAGTCTTCCATGTGCCCTCTAAGTGATGATGATGATTGAAAAGAAAGTCCAAGCATGTGCACGTTCTTTGCCATCAAAGCCCATGTGCGGCCCTTTTCTCCACAAGTCCAATGTCAGCCCACATGTGTGTGTCATCTCTTTTATCAATGATCGGCCCAACTTCCAAACAATTCCAAGAGTCCCCTACGTGGCCTTCATGTTGGCGGCCCACATAAAAGAGTCCAACTGTCCTCCCCTCTATCTCAATGTTGAGGTGATGTTGTCAGCCCATGTACATGTGATGATCTGCCAAGATAAATCCCCAAAAGTCTAGCCCATGATGATGATGTTGTGCAATTAATATGTTGTGTTGACTTCTTTTGTAAATGGCATCTCCCTCTTGGTCTGCGTGTAAGAAAGCTGCACCCCAAATCATAATGTTGTTGACTTTCTTTAATAACCTCATGTCATATCCCCAAAATTTATGATGTTATATTATTAAATAATAATCCTCCTTGCTTGTTTCATGACTGAGCGTTCTAAATGCACCGAATTCAGCGATTTGCCTGTAAAACACATGAACACTCGTAGTTACTAAGTTCAAGAAAATAACCAAGTAAAGCATAGAATTTTAATCTTTTTAAACCATTTAAGAGTTGTCCAACGGACCACCCGTCACATCCCCACACTTACCCGTTGCTTGTCCCAAGCAACCCATTCAAAAACTATTTCAAAACAACAAGCGATCAAGATGCAAACCAAGCTAAAATGTATCGTCATTTTACTAACTTTCAATCATACCACAAGACACACCCCTCACAAAAATCTCTCGGTAACAAGAAGTATTAGCATAATGCTAAACCACTCAATGCGTGTGTGTGTGTGCGCGAAAATAAGCTTGTATACAAATCAAGTTTCCTCCTAACAAATATCTAACATGCTTTAGAATCAAAGGGACTTACGGGTTGTAACGGGGCTAAGTGTCAAGGTAGGAAAATGGTAGAATACATATGAAAGAGCTAATTGATTTGACCCGGTTTTTATTTCTACCACTAAACAAAGCAACCATCAAATATATACACAACTTCTCCAACATTTTCAACTACTATTGCAACTAAATACTTCTTTTTGTATTTTTCATATTTTTCTCTTTTTTTTTTCTCCTTCTTTTTTTTTTCATAACACATCAAACTCAACAATATATACAAGAACATCAATACTACAAACTAAATCTCCTAAACCGGGTCATCTCAAAAGGTAAAATTTTGTAGGAAGTAGGCTCGGGTCACAATCGAATGGTCTAAGGTTCAACATGGCTTTCTAAGGACCAAACCCCCACCCCTCACAATACCAAGCTCATATATGTAACGTATGAGGTCCAACCCACCAATCCCGCACTCTCACACATCTAGACGAGGCTTCCTAAAAGTCTCCCTATCATTTTCAAAAGCATGCTAGTTCTAGGATTTAACAAGTATTCACACACAAGTTCTATTAACACACTACGCACACCGCCACTCAAACAATGAAATATCAATAACAATCATGTGTGGCTCAAATCCTCACCAAGAAAAAACTAGGAATGGGTGTCGATGTGTCAAATGGTACAATATCAAGCTTTCAAATTTTAACAATTTTCGCTCGGATTTACAATTTTTTTTTTTTAAACTATCAAAAATTTCCCCCATCCCCACACTTGGGATACATTGTCCCAATGTATGGCTTTGAGGGAAGGATCGCTCTTAACCCACAACATCAGCCTTTGCTTAAATTCTCAAACCCCAAATTTCTTTTTTTTTTTAACAAAATCAAACAAACTAACTACCAATATTTCAAAGCTAAAGAACACAACAAGACTAAGGAAAGAGTACATCGACCTGGTGAAGTTTGCCACAACAGATGTTGTAGATAATCCGACTTCCTATCACCACCTTCATACAAATATCCGCACATCTTCCCCACACTTGAGTGTTGCCATGGCCCTGAAACAAAGAAAACTAAAGAAATAACAATATCAGTGAAAAACCTCGGGTTGCCTCCCGAGAAGCGCTAAGTTTCGCGTCTTCAGCCAGACCGTGCCACCCCCATTTATGGTGGCTCAAAGAATCGGTTCCTATCACCTCCCCCACTGTAGCTTGCCTTTGGGCAAAATGCATCCGTCTCATTTTGACTCGGTGGGTAATCAAATATGCTCCTGCTTGAACCCATAGGTGTTTCTTCACGGTCCGGTGGATGTTTTTTTCTCATTCGTGGTAACACCTTTTCACTAAACCCGCTATCCTTCGCCACAACAAAATCATAACTAATCATATTAGTCTGAACATCAAATGACAACTTACGGTTCCTTTCGGTCATGGTAATAATTCCTTCTCTACAATCAATTTGAGCATTTGCCGTATAGAGAAACGGTCGACCTAAAATCACCCTTTGTTGTGATGCCATGTTGGTAGAAGCATAGTCCAAAACTAGAAAATCCACCGGGTATTCAAATTCTCCCAACTGAATCTTAACATTCCTAACCATTCCCCGTGGACGCCTCCAACTTCCATCCGCCAAGCTCACCATGGTGTCTATACCTTCAAGTGGACCAAAGTCGTACATATCGTATAAATCGCTTGGTAGCACACTCATGCTTGCCCCGTAGTCCAACAATGCGTGAGGGATTTTTAATTTTCCCACACGGATAGGCACGATTGGCGCTTCACACTCTTTATCATTCTCGACTTCGGCATCTTTTTCCAAACCTGCATTCACTTGACAAGAAGATGTTAGACATTTTTCATTAAATTCGGTACTAGGAACGGTGCTTACCACATTGATGTTAATGCTTTTTATATTCTTGGGATTTGGCACCGTATCACTCGGTAGCTGGCCTTTTGCTTTCTTTAACATCGCCACGTCACTTGCAAGTTGACCCATTTGAGTGGTCAACGATTGGATGCTTTTGTCACGAACCTCGTCCTTTTGCATCCGAACCTCATCACGTTGGTTCATTCGTTGCATTTCACTTTGCATCGTCTTTAGCATCTCCATCATCTCGTTTCCACCCGAAGAGCTTTGACCCGTTTGATATTGCCTTTGAAATCCTTGGTTTCCTTGGAAATTCGGGTTAGCTTGATTTGAAGGGTTCCCATAACGAAAATTTGGGTGGTTCCTCAACCCGGGGTGGTAAGTATTAGAGTTCATGTTGTTGTAGTTTCTACCACCCCCTCCTTGACCTTGACCTTGAATAGCATGAACCTCTTCGTATTGCCCTTCCACTATTCCTTGGCAATTCTCAGCCGCATGACCTATTTCATTACACAAAGCACAAACATCATAAATTTGGTTAGTAGTTTGAACATTACCATCATCTATAGCGTGCACTTGTGATCGGGCAATGGTTGGTCGAGCTCTTCTTGAGGCTTGAGCCTTCCTTTTCGATGTAGTTGCCATGCTTTCTAAAAACTCCCAATCATCATTCTCATAATTTGTTCCAAACGTCCCACCGGTAATAGACATCAAATCACGTGCATCTTCGGCACTCAACCCCTCATGAAAGGCATTCATCAACTCCCACAATTCAATTCCATGGTGAGGGCAATTTTTAATCATCATATTGAAATGCTCGAATGCCTCATGAAACATCTCACCATGTTGATGTTGGAAGCTTCTCAACCCCTTTCTGGCATCGTTGGTCTTTTGGGCGGTGTAAAACTCATCCAAGAAAATTTGCTGCATTTCCGCCCAAGTATAGATAGATGCCGAAGGCAAAGTGTAGAACCACTTCTTTGCCTTGTCTTCCAACGAAAATTGAAATAAGACCAACTTGATATCATCAGCCGAAAATCCTTGACTCCCAAGAGTATTGCAAATGGAGTCATAGGCCTCTAAATGGAAATACGGCTCTTCCGTTACTAGCCCTTTGTATTTCGGCAAACTTTGCAAGGAATTCGTTCTTACTTCAAATGTTCTCCCTTGGTTGTTGTGAGGGATAACCACCGGTGAAGGGTTTTGAGTAATGATTGGCCTGAAATGTGCTTCTATCCCCCGTGCTTGTTCCCTAAGATGCCTTCTTGGAACACCCAATCGACCCCTTGGACGAATAGGACCCATAGGTCTTAGTATATTCCCTTGTGGTACGAACGGTGGTTGTTGAATCGGCCTTTGAAGTTGTGGTTGTACATTTTGTGGCCGAACTTGTTGCAAAGGAATAGGGCGTTGCATCGGTGGCCCTTGTGGTCTTGGTCGAATATGTTGCGGTATAAGTTGTTGTGGCACTCCACCTACAGTTGCCATGCCTTGAGATTGACCCGGCACATACCCAAACTCTCCTTGATCTCCATCACCCCCATAAGCATATCCTTCTTCCTCATATCCCTCAAACTCTTCTTCATAACCTTCAAAATACCCATCTCCTCCTATACCCGAAGATTGCATATAAGGATAAGACGAATATTGCATACCGGGTTGGTTCGATGGTCGATATGTCGAGGTAGTATGGATAACGGTTGAGCTTTGTGGTAATGAGTGAGTAGAAGATGATTGACCCGTAGTCGGAGGAAAGAAGTGTGAAAGTGGTGGAATTGTTGCGGAAGGGCTATAGGTGAGAGTAGGTTCGACTTGGGTAGTAATAGGTGATGTGGTGTTGGTTGATGTAACTCCATGTGGTGATGTAAATTCGGTAGTGGAAATAGGCATGGTGGTATTTGGTAAAGGTTGTGTGGATGTAGGTATGAATGGTGAAGTAGGTTCACCCGTAGTGGGTGGTGGTTGTGGTGGATCCATGTATCGAATTGGTGTGATTGGTGTAGTTGGTGTTGTTGGTGAACCACTGATTCTGTTCTCTCTTAGCAAAATTCTGTTTCCTCTTAACGTTCGCTCAATTTCCGGATCAAATGCCAAAGGTGATAGCTTGTGAGAGCTCCTAGTACGCATGCACCTGTCAATACCTGCACACTAACACACCCAGCGTAAACCAAAAAAATAACAAACTTAAAAAGAAAGAAATAAAATAACACACGTTGCGCACTACTCCCCGGCAACGGCGCCAAAATTTGACGTGATTGTCGTGGTCACGCAAATTTAATCCCAAAAACACAACTATATAGATAGCGGTAGCAGGGTATCGAACTCAGGGAGTATGTGGAAAATGTGTCGATTGTATAGCTTTGTACTTAAATTAATATTAAACTAAGTTGCAGAAATTAAATTTCAAGAATTTGGATTGTTGTTTTAGAAAACTAAATTAAAAACTAATTCAAATCAAAGTTGGTTGTAAAACAAATTAGGAGAGAACAATGATCATCTTAGGTTTCAGTTTCTTTAAACAATTGTGTGCAATTCCAACTAGAAAGAGTTACATAGACATAACTCGTGTATAGATGATTGAAGTGATAAAAGGGAACAAAGTACTCGGATTATATAAACGCGAGGTTGTTTCCCGATGACCAATTAACCAATAACCAACCCTAACCCTTCCCGTGATATCTCGATTGCCAACGGCACCAAGAACGTACGATTAAGACTAGAAATTGCACTATCGATTAACAAGTTACAAACAATCAAACATACACCATGATATTCAAGCAATGCAAGTTATCATTCTAGAAATTCGGAAATAAAACACACAAAAGTTCAAGAAACATTCACCTAAGATGATCACCGAAGAGTTTAGCCGGACATGGCTCGGTGAATCATCATAACAAGCAATTCGATGTTCATACAAATCAAAAACACAAACCGAATGTTAGAAATTGTTCCAAACCAAGCAAGATCAAGCAAAATCGCCCCTAGTGTCTCCAATAACCGTCCAATCATCAGAACATGTGAAAAGACACAATAAAACTAACTTTAATGAGCGGTTACACATCTTCACGTCGCCTCCACCGTAAATTACGGTCATACCGTAATTTACGGTGCACATACAATATGTTACGGTGCAACAATACTGATTTACGGTGAGAAAGAATGCCAAATCATGTCCACCGTAAATTACGGTTAGACCGTAATTTACGGTGATGAATTTTCTTCTCCGTTTCATCATTTGTTTCACATGTTACCTCTGCCAAATCGTCCAGCATGTGTTTCTCTCCAAAATTCCAAGATGATGATGATGTTTTAATGAGTGATCATGGCATTAATCTCCACGTGACTTGTTGTGACAATTGCAGCCCATGTGCTTGTTGACTTTAATCCTTGTTGTGATGACTGCCGCCCTATGTGATGATTATGATTGTTTTTCCATAAGTCCCCCATGTGACATAATGTCCTCCAAACAAAACATACATGCTGCCGTCAAAGCCTAGTCCTCCACATGTCCTCTTGCCTTGTGCGGCCCAATGAAAGAGATCCACAAGTGTTGTGTTGGCGGCCCAATCAAAGATAATGATAGTGCCTTCTTACATGTGATGATAATTGATGTGATGATGGATATATTGGTATCAAGTAAAGACCTCATGTGCACCTTACAATATATACCGCCCCCTAAAATCCACGCACGTCCGGCCCAATCCAAAAGTCTTCCATGTGCCCTCTAAGTGATGATGATGATTGAAAAGAAAGTCCAAGCATGTGCACGTTCTTTGCCATCAAAGCCCATGTGCGGCCCTTTTCTCCACAAGTCCAATGTCAGCCCACATGTGTGTGTCATCTCTTTTATCAATGATCGGCCCAACTTCCAAACAATTCCAAGAGTCCCCTACGTGGCCTTCATGTTGGCGGCCCACATAAAAGAGTCCAACTGTCCTCCCCTCTATCTCAATGTTGAGGTGATGTTGTCAGCCCATGTACATGTGATGATCTGCCAAGATAAATCCCCAAAAGTCTAGCCCATGATGATGATGTTGTGCAATTAATATGTTGTGTTGACTTCTTTTGTAAATGGCATCTCCCTCTTGGTCTGCGTGTAAGAAAGCTGCACCCCAAATCATAATGTTGTTGACTTTCTTTAATAACCTCATGTCATATCCCCAAAATTTATGATGTTATATTATTAAATAATAATCCTCCTTGCTTGTTTCATGACTGAGCGTTCTAAATGCACCGAATTCAGCGATTTGCCTGTAAAACACATGAACACTCGTAGTTACTAAGTTCAAGCAAATAACCAAGTAAAGCATGGAATTTTAATCTTTTTAAACCATTTAAGAGTTGTCCAACGGACCACCCGTCAATAGGCAAGTGGAATTCAGAATTGACATCATCCCTGGAGCATCACCTGTTGCTAGAGCGCCTTACAGGTTGGCACCAACAGAGATGAAGGAATTGAGAGCACACCTAGATGAATTGCTAGCTAAAGGTTTCATTAAACCTAGTTCGGCACCTTGGGGAGCGCCAGTCTTGTTTGTCAAAAAGAAGGATGGATCGATGCATCTGTGCATGGATTACCGTGAGCTTAATAAGGTCACAATAAAGAATAGGTATCCTTTGCCCAGGATCGACGATTTGTTCGATCAATTGCAAGGGGCAAGTTATTTCTCAAAGATTAACTTGAGGTCAGGCTACCACCAACTGAAGGTTAGAGATGAAGACGTACACAAAATTGCATTTAGGACTCGTTATGGTCATTACGAGTTCCTAGTGATGCCTTTTGGGCTCACTAATGCACCTGCCGCATTCATGGATCTCATGAATCGCGTTTGCAAGCCATACTTAGACAAATTCGTCATCGTCTTCATCGACGACATCCTCATTTACTCGAAGAGCCAAGCTGATCATGAGAAGCATCTCCGTTGCATTCTGAAGTTACTTCATCAAGAGAAGCTTTATGCCAAGTTCTCGAAGTGTGAATTTTGGCTTCAAGAAGTCCAATTCCTTGGACACGTGGTTAGTGAACGTGGTATCCAAGTGGATCCCGCTAAGGTGGAAGCAGTTATGAACTGGCAAGAGCCGAAGACGCCCACAGAAATTCGCAGTTTCTTGGGATTAGCAGGATATTATAGACGCTTCATTGAGAACTTCTCAAGGATTGTTGCACCCCTGACTTCGTTGATGCGTAAGAAGACTAAGTTTGACTGGGGTCCTAAGCAGCATGAATCCTTCGATATTCTGAAGCAAAAGTTGAGCAATGCTCCTGTACTAACATTGCCTGAAGGTACCGAAGAATTCGTAGTGTACTGCGATGCATCCCACACTGGCATGGGGTGTGTGCTTATGCAGAAAGGCAAGGTTATTGCCTATGCATCACGGCAGTTAAAGGTGCATGAAAATAATTACACCACCCATGATTTGGAGTTGGGTGTCGTTGTATTTGCACTGAAGCTATGGAGACATTATTTATATGGTATCAAATGTGTGATCTATTCTGATCACAAGAGCCTCCAGCACCTGTTTAATCAGAAGGATTTAAACATGAGGCAGCGCCGATGGATGGAGACTTTGAATGATTATGATTGTGAAATCAGATACCATCCCGGCAAGGCGAATGTAGTCGCCGATGCCTTGAGTCAAAAGGAAAGGGTGAAACCCACCCGAATCAATGCCAAGAGCATTGAAATAAAGAACAGTTTGAATGAAAGGTTGTTAGCTGCACAAAAGGAAGTTGTGTTGGAAGCTAACTACCCTAATGAAAAGCTAGGGGTATCTGAGGAGCAGTTATCTCTTGGCAAGGACGGAATCCTGAGATTAAATGGACGAATATGGGTTCCAATTTATGGGGGACTTCGAGATGTTATCCTCCAGGAAGCCCATAGTTCCAAATATTCCGTTCATCCTGGACCTAATAAGATGTACCAGGATTTGAAAGAAAACTTTTGGTGGATAGGCTTGAAGAAGTCTATAGCCACCTATGTGGCTAAATGCTTGACATGTGCGCAAGTTAAAGAAGAGCATCAAAAGCCATCAGGTTTGCTACAACAACCTGAACTTCCCACTTGGAAGTGGGAAATGGTGACAATGGATTTCATCACCAAGTTGCCAAAAAGAAGGAAAGGAAATGATACGATATGGGTAATAGTGGATAGACTGACTAAGTCAGCACATTTCCTACCCATTAAGGAGACCTATAGCTCCGACATGTTAGCCCAACTATACGTAGATAAGATTGTAGCTCTACATGGCGTACCTGTGTCTATTATCTCTGACAGAGATACTAGATACACGTCGCATTTTTGGAAAAGTTTCCAACAATCTCTGGGCACGCGTTTGAATTTTAGTACGGCTTACCATCCTCAGACTGACGGCCAGAGTGAGCGTACTATTCAAACTTTGGAAGACATGCTTCGAGCATGCGTGATCGACTTAGGTGGTAGTTGGGATAACCACCTACCGTTAATCGAATTCTCCTACAACAATAGCTACCATACCAGCATTAAGGTTGCGCCTTTTGAGGCATTATACGGTAGAAAGTGTAGAACGCCCGTTTGTTGGGCGGAAGTTTGAGATGTTCAATTATCAGGACCAGAGATAGTCTTTGAAACGACGGACAAGATTGTCCAGATTCGTGACCGTCTCAAAGCTGCCCGTGATAGGCAGAAAAGCTACGCAGATTTGAAGCGTAAACCTTTTAACTTCGAGGTAGGTGACAAAGTGTTGCTTAAAATATCACCCTGGAAGGGAGTGATGCGATTTGGTAAGAAAGGAAAATTAAGCCCAAGATATATAGGACCGTTCGAAGTCATCGAACGTGTCGGATCAGTTGCATATAAGTTGAACTTACCGGAAGAGCTCAGTAGTATTCACAATGTGTTCCACATCTGCAATCTGAAGAAGTGTTTCGTGGATGAATCACTGGTCATACCACATACAGATGTGCATATAGACGAGAGCTTAAAATTTGTTGAAAAACCTGTGTCGATCGAGGATCGACAGGTTAAAAAGCTTCAAAGGAAGCATGTGCCTATTGTAAAGGTAAAATGGGATACCCGTAGAGGTCCCGAATACACGTGGGAGGTTGAGTCCACAATGAAAGAAAAGTACCCTCATTTGTTTCAATAAATCTCGAGGTCGAGATTTCTTTTAAGGGGGTGAGGATGTAACACCTCGAAAATTCACGTCCTATAACGTGTTGACACGTGTCATAGGTTTGAACGTGTGAAAGAATGTTATAAAAGGATTAAAGTTGACAAACATGGAAAGTATGTGAATATACGGGTTCTAAATGTCAACAGTGAATAAATATATTTTACATTAACCCTACATGATGCTCATATCTTCAAACGAATAAATCATGGATCATACGAAGCTAAATATGAAAGAAAGTGAGAGATTACAAACTACAGGGGTTAAATGTGTCAACATGTTTAAGTTATACCTCTGAGTGACCTTTTAGCAAACCCGAAGCTTTGTAACGGTTAAATATGCTCACTAGAATGCACGATATAAATTTCATAAAGTTTCATTATCGTATGAGAAAGTTATGATCAAATTCGTATGCGAAGGGTTAAAAGCGTCAACGGTGAAGTTTAGGACTTTTCGGGTGACAATAAAGTTAACCGAGGACTAAACAAAGTGGGTATATGTCTTGAAGCCCTTATACGTCAAATTGGAGGGTTCAAAATGCAAGAAATAAAGTCGAAACAAAAGTTTTCAACAGCCAAGGACCAAAGCATAAAAATCAAAACTTTAGATTTGATCAGAGGGGGCGTCGCGCCACGCGAGGACCCAGGGGGGTCTACGCGTGCCGCGAAGGGCCATCTGCTCCGAATTCTTTGGGTTATGGTCTGCTAGGTGCATTGTAACCGACTTTAATCCGATTTTCCACATCTTGGGCGACCCCTAAACAACCCCTAGGCACTTAGGGACATCTGTTGATGATCCATGGCCCTTGTTAGGCTTGTGTGTCAATGATCCATAAGGTTTTGAACACTATAAAAGGCCACAAGGTTGCAACATTGGAATCACACCTTTCTTATGCATTTCTGGAGCTTTTGGAAGTTCAAGAGCAGACCCAAGTCCTTCCTAATCGTGCATAGGACTTCAGTAAGTATGCTTAACCTTCCTAATCGTGCATAGGACTTCAGTAGAGACCCGGTTCGGAACCGAAAGCCGCATAATTTGACTTTTGCTTGGACTTTCAGTTCTGACCCGTTTAAGCATGTTTTAGAAATGCCTTAGAGCTCTATTTGGACCAGGTTACATGGTAGTATAACCCTCTGTGATTATACACCATGGTTCATTAGTTATCCAATTAATATGCATAATTCCGTTAATTGCCTATATGTTGACCATTATGCCCTTTTCACCATAAAACATGATTTTTGAAAATATAAAAGAGTAGAAACTTTAGTTACTGAATTATAAACTTGTAACCAAAATTTGATATCAGTTTGAGGTGTAGATTGAGAGTTATGCTCATTAGCGTAATTAGAAAGCTTTTTTTGCGATTAAACGACATAATTAGCGTATAGCCTATTTAAACCTACTTTTTGATATCAAACTCTTTACCCAATGATGTAATATATTATTTTGGGATTTTTGAAGATTTTTAATTAATTTTAGGCTGAGCATAACTTAGAGTTATAAGCTTAATCCGGTAATTGTCGGTTTTGCCCTTTCGGGCTATAAAATGAGTTCTTCATATCTTTTTGACCCCAAACCTTTTGCTACTGATTTCATATGATAAATAAGTTATTTTAAACCATCTGAAATAATAAAAATATCAGCTTGATGTATAGAACCCGGAAATGGCTTCTAATCGCCTTTTTAAGCGTTTTTAACGCATAGTATGTAATAAAACTATTTTAAACATACAAGGGTTGATACCTACTGATATTTTAGGTAAATTATAATATTTTAACAGTAAGCAAAAGTTGTTAAACTCAGACTTTAGTTTTGAACTTTTCGGCTTATGTGAAATTACCAAAATGCCCCTACGGTGCATAGTTTGGTTATAATGGATAAATTTCACATATATACTTTACTCTACTGTTATAACTTATTAAATTAAGTATTTTTGCTGATTACATCAGACCTGTAACTCAGGATAATACTAAACTCTTTTATAACCTTGTAAATGACCAAACTACCCCTACGGGACATAGTTTGTGTTTAAATTCGTTTCGGGCATAATAAAAGATATCTTACTGATATCACAACATATTTGAGGCATATTAACTTAGGAAACCTGTAAATGACTCTCATGATTACCCGTCACGCCTCTTACGCGTTTGGTTCGGTTTATGTAACTAATTTGCATAAATTAGCCAAAACAGGTTAAACCTTATCGGTTTTATCTCAAAATCCAGAATGTGTTTAGATTACCCATATTAAACAAGTCTTCAAACTTGTCGGGTCTAAATCACATTCTATTCCGGTCTTCGCTTAATAGTGCGTTTGAACCGTATCTATCTTTAAAACTAACCGGTCTAAGCTTAAGCTTAACTAAAGACCATTAGGATTCTAATAGGTTATTATAAACCTTTGTTCCAGAATTGGAAACCGGTAAAAGCTACCCACATTTGCTAATTGTGAATTATACTTGCAAAGGTAAATACTTTTAACTTATTTTCCCGTATACGGGCCTGGGGTACGGTATATAAAATACCGCTTGGTCGGGCATTCGACCTTAATCGATTAGTGGTTAAGTATTATCGAGATGACCCGTTTAAATATGTTTTGTTTGCTTAAAGCCTTTGGGGGGGTGGGTTAATGACCATGTCCCGGATATCCTTGGCATCATTTTACGAAATGGCCACGACCTAAGCGCAGGGTGTAGGCGTACACCCGTCAGTGCACAAATAAATAATGTGCTGTGTCTATTGATCTTTAACCCGACACGATCCGGGCTACTGAACGCATAAGGAACATGTAATTCTTTTACAAGTTTATATATTTAAATAATTATCCCAAGTTATAAATTGTTTATGCCACGTGCATCCAAATAAATTTTTAATCATTTTTAAAATGAGTCGGTTAATTGTATTTACCAGTGTAAACTGACGTATTTTCCCAAAAAGATTAAATGCAGGTACTAATCGTAATAGGCTGGATTTCTCCTTAGCATCAATAAAGAGTCTCGCAAGCTTAAGATGCCTAACGTCTGTTGAACTACTGTTTCCTATTTATTTTGATCCTTTTGTGGACAAACTTTCGACTATTGTGATACTGGATATTACAATTTATTAAAGTTGAAATATATCTTTCAAATTGCTTCCGCTGTGCATATTAAATATTGTGTTGTTTGACTATTATGTTGTCAACCACGTCACGATACTCCCCACCGGGCCCACCAGTAATACGTGGAAAGTCGGGGTGTGACACCCATCGAAGCCCAGCCCAAATATATATATAAGGCCCAAACGAAGTGAATGGCCCACTAGAATGTGCGGCTACTCTGTGTTGTGTGACTCAACCAACCCGGCCCAACCTGGTGAACGGCCCACTCATTGTTTGCCAAAATCCATTCAACCCGTTACATAGTCAAACCCATTACCCCTTACATTTTGTCCCACCTTTTAATTAACATAAGCTTCACTCCATAGTCAAGGGTTACTATTGTAATTCTTAAAACTCGAAATCAAAGTTGGCACCTTGACGGGTGGTCCGTAGGACAACCCTTAAGTGGTTTAAAAAGATTAAAATTCCATGCTTTACTTGGTTATTTGCTTGAACTTAGTAACTATGAGTGTTCGTGTGGTTTTACAGGTTAACCATCTAAATCGGTAAAGTTGGATGGCTTGGATGCGCAAGAATTATGAATGAATGAGAAAGGGCATCACTTCTTTAGATGAACAACATTATTTATCATCAATTTTGTGGCAGACAACATCAAATCACATCACATGAATTAATTTGGGGGTCACTTTTGGTGGTGAATATTCTATACACATGCATGTAGGAGAGGAGGTTTTGTTCAAAGAAATAAATATTGGAACATCATCATCATAGAGGAGCAGACTTCAATTAATGGAGTCAAAGTGGTGAAGAACAAGTCAACAACAACATGTGGCGGCTGGGTTCTTTGAGCATCACGCCAACACAACACATATGGGCAGCAACATTATCATCACACATGATTGGGCTGCACATGGACTCTTGGAGGATTTCTAGTGGGCCGCACATGATGGACTAATGGAGGATAACAACACACGGCACATGGGCTTGACTTCTTGGCAGACTTTTGTGAAGGAAAATCACGTGCACCAAGTGTTTGGTCAAGATACATTATAACAACAATCATCATCACCTCATGATAGTGGGCCAACATCACACGTGAATAAGAGGAGAGGACTTTATTGTTATGGGTTGCACGTTATCGGTTGATTGGGCCAACAATACAAGTTGTGGATTTCTGTGATTGGGCCGCACATTCTTAATTGTTGGAAACACATGCTGGACGATTTGGCAGAGGTATCACGTGAAGCAAAGCATATCATTCAGACTGTCACCGTAAATTACGGTCTCACCGTAATTTACGGTGGACCTAGATTTCATTTGGTGGCTACCGTAAATCAGACAAATTGTGCCGTAAACCTTTTATGTCCACCGTAATTTACGGTGGAGCCGTAAATTACGGTGGTGTCTGCGAAACAACTTGTAACTGCCTCATTAAAGTCGGTTTTATTGTGTCTTTTGACATATTCTGATCATTGGACGGTTATTGGAGACACTAGGGGCGAATTTTGGTGTTCTTGCTTGGTTGGAGACAATTTCTATCATTCGGTTTATGTATTTGATTCGTATGAACATTGGATCGATTGTGATGATGATTCACCAAGCTATGTCCGGCTAAACTTTTCGGTGATCATCTTAGGTGAAGGTTTCTATTGAACTTGTGTGTGTTTATTTCCGAATTTCTAGAATGATAACTTGCGTTGCTTGAATATCATGGTGTATGTTTAATTGCTTGTAACTTGTTAATTGATATTGCAATTTCTAGTCTCAATCGTACGTTCTTGGTGCCGTTGGCAATCGAGATATCACGGGAAGGGTTAGGGTTGGTTATTGATTAATTGGTCATAGGGAAACAACCTCGCATTTATATAATCCGAGTACTTTGTTCCCTTTTATCACTTCGATTATGCATGCACGAGTTATGTCTATGTAACTCTTTCTAGTTGGAATTACACACAATTGTTTAAAGAAACTGGAACCTAGGATGGTCATTGTTCTCTCCTAATTTGTTTTAAAACCTACATTTGATTTGCCATTAGTTTAATTTAGTTTTCTCAAACAACAATCCAAGTCATTGATTTTAATTTTCTGCAAATTAGGATAATTGTAGTATAATTGCAAGGCTATATAATTGACATATTTTCCACATACTCCCTGAGTTCGATACCCTATTACCGCTATCTATAGTTGTATTTGGGATTAAATTTGTGTGACCCACGACAATCACGTCACACCTCCTATGCTGCTCCTAATTAATGCTACCCGTGTGATCATAGCCTGATGATTCAAATATCATCATCATACTCACACGTGATAACCAGATTACTCATTCCCAATTTAATATTAACATGCAACAAATAAAGTTTATAAACATCACATTCAATACCCTATGCATGAAGTCTAGCTTTTCAATACGTTGCATGGTAATATATTACATGTTCAACAAGACAATCAGAAGGGCCCAACAAGTGTGCGATCCCTTATGTTCTCGGCCCAACCTTGTGGTGTGCGGCCCATATATATGACTCGTTTGGGTAGTGTGTGTCTAGGTTCCGAGTGTGCGCCCATAATGGGTCCGATTCGAACAAGTGTGCGGCCCAATTAAACGATGCAGTCGAGTCGGTTTAAGGGCCCATCACATGTTTGTGTGCGACTCTGGAGAAAGTGTGCGACCCACACCGTGCGTTCAATAATTATCACACGAATTGGCCCAAATAAATGTGCGATTACTTGTTTGCACGGTGTCAGTTACACGGTACCGTAATGCATGGCAATTACCCTAACCACCCTCCCATTTACCCGATCAGCCAACATTCCATGGATCAAATTTATCAACCATTGCCATAATCATTCTAGTCATTATTCAGTTAAATCTAACACATAATCATCATCGAGTGATATTGAAATCATGAGCTAATTCTTGTTATGAATTATTATTTACTCACACACAAACAGATCCTTCATAATATCATGATAAATCGTCTATCCTACAATCACATAACCGTTTCCATGTATGAATATATTATACTATCATCATCAAATCATTGATTCGTTCAAAACCGTGATCTATACTAAACAGGGTTAGATTCACGATGACCATTATGGTATATTAATCATGTAGCATTCATCGGTATTAATCACGTAGCATATCTCGGTATTAATCACGTAGCATACATCGGTATATTAATCACGTATCATACATCGGTATTAATCACGTATCATATATCGGTATATTAATCACGTATCATACATCGGTATTAATCACGTATCATACATCGGTATTAATCACGTAGCATTCATAATAACATCCGATCATCACTCAACATCCATATTATCATAACAGTTTATGTATATCGGCCCTAGGTTGTTGCGCATATCTATTCCACCAAGTTCTATCATTACTATTAGACTTTGTATTAACTAAGCAAATCAATAACAATGGAGTGCCTATAATAAACCAATAATCACACTTACCACAGGATGCAGAATGTTGAGGATATCAAGATCGATGGAAGAGGAGAGTTTCACAATGAAAAAGGTTGTCGTCTCAAATAGAGGGAATTAGGGTTTCTTGAAATTTGTGTAAATAATAACCAATGGTAATCAACTTATTATTTTGTTTGTGTCGCTAATGAAGGGGATCCGGACTCGGGTTGGGCTTAAGTTAATTTGGCCTAGTGATCGCCCAAGTGATACAAGTAATGTGTGATTAGCCTAGTGGTGGCCCAAGTGATACGAGTAGTGTGTGAGTAGGCTTAACGAACCGTTGACAACATACGATAGTATAATTCCATAAAGCCATTAAGTGTTTAACGTAACACACGCTCGGTTAGTACGTAGTAAGACATGAAATGCAACCATGCAAGCCGTTAGTCAAGAAATACTAACCTTGAAAGTTCGGGTTGTCACAAGTTTTAAACTAGACATCATAATAGAATTGGTTTATATTCGTCTATGTACATCAATAATTGATTTACATAACGATGGATCACCAACAACATTATTAACAATTTTATTTTTTAATAACGTAATTTCTTCTTGGCTTATTTTATAGTTACATACTTACGTTTAAATTTAATATATTTAATTAAGTCTTAATGATTGATTTTAGAATTTTACCAAAGTAACTTTTTTAATAATTTTTTCTACCGACAAAAATGTAGTTAAACTTGTGACACACTGCTATATAAAATAATAAATTTTAAATGGAATAACCTACAATAGCTTACTTAAATAACGGAATGACATAAAATAAAAACAAAATCAAATACATATATTATCTATACTCTATAATAAAAAACTAGTATTAAGCCCCTGTGTTGCAGCGGTTGTCATAAAACTGTGTTAAGTAGTAGCAATACTATACCATTGTCAGCGACCAACAACACCAGAAAAGCTCGTAAAAACAAAATAAATAAAAACGGGAAAAAATAACGAGAAGCGAAAAGTAGACTTAAAATATTTGAATCACGCACGATCATTGCTGAGAAACTAAACCGAAACGTAAAACATAGAATAAAATAACTAAGTCCATCCCGGACCCGCGTGTTGGACGAACTTGTCAAACGCAGAAAAATAGATGTGACGCGATGGACCCGTCAAACGGGAAAAAAATATACGAAAAAATGTTGAACCCCACACGCACATTGCGGTGCGTTAACTCACAAAATTTAGAACGAAACGAAATATTTGGGAAAGATGAAAAGTATGGTGGACCAAAATTGAAAATAAAAAAGAGTTGGAATTAAATTGCAAAAGATGAAAAACTTTGGGTTAAAAGTAAAAAACAAAGGATCTAAATTGCAAAATTGAAGTTATTTATTAATTTTAGATAAAGATAAGGATAAAAATAAGTGATATATATATATATATATATATATATATATATATATTGGTTATTAATTAATATTAATATTAAAAGAAATTTATTAAACAAATATAAATAAAATTTATAATGTTGAAGGAGAGAATGTCATGTGTCATTATTTGGAGTCTTTTATTATAAGTTAGATGGAGGGACACTTGTTATTATTCTAGACCATCATTAATTGTTTACTCTTATAATTTAATTTAAATTATTAAATTTAATATGTTTCAAACATTTAAGAAATTACAGATAAAATTTCATAAAATATCTTATTTTTTATTTATATTAATTACTAGGTTAGAAATTATATTTTAATCCATTAATTGTAGATAATTATTATTTAATTTAAATTATTATATTTAATATATGTTTAAAATGCAAGAAGAATAATAACTACATTTATCATACTAATAAATTTATCAAAAAACAATCATCATTTTAAGATGCAACTCACGTCCAGATATTTAAATTTTAAAGTTATATAATTTAATAATTAGCAATAATTTATACTTATCTAATTAATTTAAATTTAAACATTATTTTTTGATATAAGTTTATCTAATTGGATAATTGCTATATGCCTAATATGGATATTTCAACATTTTTTTAGAATTAATAAATTAATACCACTATTTTTTAGAACTAATAAATGTATGTTCACATGACTGTTAAAACTAGTGAGAAAGTCGATGATCCAGTTTGTCTTCTAATCGATGGTTCAAATGCTTTCATATTTATAAACTTGACCAACATCACAAGTTTTGATCATACATGACATAATTTTGTTTAGATATCAGAAAAGCGTCTTAAAAATATCGTTTTATATTTGTTATATCTTCGTTATTAACTATTTGATTTTTTATTTAATTAACCTGTGTAATATACGGGGTTATAACCTAGTTATCAAATAAAATAATATACATTAGACACTCATAAAATAGCTAAAATTAAAGAGACTTAAGATAATGATTAATATATATAGAATAATTTGTAAAATGTTTAAATACAAAGGCTTGTTAATATAGAAAGCATAGAAAGGATTTTATCGTAAATTGTTGTTTCCTTCATGTGTAATTTTAAAATATTTAATGCCTAATTATTTAGACTAAATTGTATAAATCAACATTTATGTTATACCTAAACTGCATTTTATACCTTTCACTATAAAATCGGCAAAACCCAACCTTTATGTTCATGTTTTGTAACGTTCTATAACCTTTACAACTAACGTCGTCCAAAAACTTAGTTAAGTTACCTCACATGCTTTGCATGTGAGGGTACTTTGGTTTTTAATTACATAAAGGTTGATTTGTACAATAAAGATTATATATATAACATAAAGGTTGATTTTTGTAAAAAAAAATTTATTATATATATATATATATATATATATTGTAAAATTTATATATATAAAAAATTAGTGTTAAATTTATTTTATAAAATTTTGATTTTAATATTTTTTAAAGTAAATAATAATGACAAGATAAATTACTTTTTATATAAAGTATAAATAAAACACAAATTCTTTTAAAATAAAGTTATTTTAATATCCGAAATATTTTTTTAATTATCACGGATGTTTTAAAGCAATTTGAATTACAAAAGAAAAATACAAAAACTATCCCTTTCGTCTCGTACTGTTGTCTACGAATTCATCATAGATTTCATACTTTGTTCTTGAAGATGATTTATTTTGAGTTTTATCCGATTGAGAACTTCGAAGCGAACCATCGATGTTTCAGTCTGAAAGTGATTCATATGGCTCTTAGATTAAATGATTAATATCTTGTTTGTTCAAAAAATCCAACATTTCTTTTGTTGCAAAGAAAAAACAATGGAGGCTCTTGGGGTTGTGTAAGATCCGGTAGCTGGTACACATGAGGTGTTGATCTGTACGTTGTTGGAGACTTGGGAGTACAGTTGGTCTCACTTTCTCTTGTTATCTTGATATCAAGATTTTACAGAGGCGGCAGCTGTTGATCGATGGTTCAACAATTTGATACGGTGATGGTGTATGTTTGGCAATGACAATATCAGTTGGCGATGTTGTGTTCTTCAGTGCTGACCGGTTACAGATGACAAATATGAAAACATGGCCCGGTCGAGGGAAGACGCAAATGGAGGTAAGGTTACTTAAAGGTTAGCATAAGCAGAAATTTTATATGTAACAAGGAACATTTTATTAGGGATAAACAAATACAGGTTAGTTCTATCTCTGGCAAAACCAATCCAAGTTTTAAATTCGGATTGTGGGTCATTATGGGTAATTCTAGTTATATATATGACCACTTTAGGCCACAATTATTTTTTAAGTGCATTGATATGGCCAATATGAGCAGAGAATTGATTATGTTTTTTTTTTTTTTTTTTTTTTTTTTTTTTTTTTTTTTTTTTTTTTGTAAAATGGAATTGAAATTTGACCAACATAACTGTTTTGATATTGATGAATGTTCATCCAGTTTTGCATTTTGATGAATGTAAATATTCATATCTGATAATATATTATGGCTTCCCCCGATATATCATTTGCTGTTGTTATTGATAATTATTTGAATATTGATGTTGTTGATCTAAACGTGGGCTTTAGTATTGTTAACTCTAAACATAATGTTGTTATAAAATAATAGAATATGGATATATTTGGAATGTAATTATGTTATGTGATTATGTAAATCTCTTCATGAAAATAGGAGATATGTATCATTGTATATATATGATTGATTAATGAATGAAGGAGGCAAGGTTTACAATTCTAATATAAAATATATTTGTGAATATGGAATATATTTGATGTATAATATATTTACTGAAGTTTATTAAAGATTTCTTTAAATGTCAAATTAATTTCTTGGTTTCTTTTATCCATATAAATTTGTCTAATATTTTGATTTTATAAACACATACTAATTAAACAACTATTAAAATTGCTTAGGAAATACTTATTTAATAGATAACTGAATTTCTTCTAAGCTTTTTCCTTTAAAGAATCTGATCCGCATATTAGCTCTATGCTGCTAGAGTCCTATCTATGCTGAAATCTAAATTACGTTTGGCCAATCACATCAGGTGTAATGTGTGATTAGACTAGAAGGTATGGAGGGTCGGCTGAGGCCCGTCCTCCCCCTGCCGCCCCCATCCTCCCATCCCCTTCCATCCCCTTCATCCGGCGCCGGGCCTCATTCCATCCTCTTCGGCGCCCAGTTGCCGCCCAAGCCGGGCCTCACCCCTCACACACACCTACACATACATACATACATATATATAAAGGGGTTCATCCCCCACCCCCCTAGGTTCATCCCCCACGAGCCAAGCTTACGTGGCGCCTACGTGGCGGCTCATCCCCTCCAAGCCCATCCTCACCACTCCCTTTAGTCTTATAGATAGCTGTATTCAACTTACTGAAAACTGTACTAATTCCTATTGCACATAACAGTAAGTTCAATTATTCATATTATTTTCTTAGAAAAGTTATATATCATGAACTACTTTCCATTTTCCCACATAATTTCCTCACTCAAGGCTCAAGATTGAACTAAATTCCTTCATACACTAAAATGATAGTGTCTCTTAAGAAGCTGATAATCAATTCCAAAATGCAAATTTAAACACAAAGTAATCATAAAAGTACCTTGAAAACAAAGCTGTATTCCCTAAATTATGGGACACGAAAGCGGTCGCAATGGCCAACAGCGTTGTCTAGCCCATGGTACCAGCATGACACTTGTCGCTGATAACCTACAAAACAAGATTGACGTTTTAGGGCGAGTCTGCATTACAGAGGTGGTCCAGTAACATGTCAAAACATGTAGTTTTGTACACGTCAAGATAGGTCGTGTCAGGTTTGCCTTATTTACATTGTATCAAAGATTTTATTAAAAAATAGCTTTAAGTCATATTATATTAATTATTTTAATAAAGCACTTAAAAGATTTTACGCATTGAAAATACAGTTTTAGCAACTTTTGACCCATTCGACCTCAACTATTTTAGCTAAAAGAAATATTTTAGCTTGTTGACCCATTAGTATACAGGACAAAACTGACACATCTATGGACATGTGTTGTATGAAATTTAAATCTATAGATCGGACCGAGAGGATCCTCTTTGATTGGCTACCAATTTCCCCCATTTATATATTAACTGTAAATATATTTAACCTCCAGAAGTAGGAAAACCACGTAAAGTCCATTCATACATCAGGAGCAATCCGGTCCATGGCTTTACTTGCCTAGGTACTATCACACCCTCAAATTTCCACGTGCGGAGTACCACCGCGAGGCAGTAAAAATAAAATAAAAACCATGATTAACTGCTGTCAATAGCTTATCAGTCAATCCAACTACTAGCGGTTATACTTTATAGAGAAAATTACCAATCTAGCCAAGAAAAAAAGTCAAATTACCAATCTAGCCACCTCATGTGTCTGTGGAAGGCCACTCATGTATGGGATGAGTCTTTCAAGCATGGGATGAGTCCTTGGGGAGAAACCCAATAAAAAAAAGACACGTGGCGGGGGATGAGTCTGCAGACGCATGAGATGAGTCTGCGGACGCATGGCTTGTGGGTCCGCGAACGCATGGCTTGTGGGTCCGCGGACGCATGGGATGAGTCTTTCATGTGTGTGATGTGATTTGTGGGTCCGCGGACGCATGGGATGAGTCTTTCATGTGTGTGATGTGATGAGTCTTTCCACGTGTCAGTTGGGGATTGGCGGACGCAATACTTGGCCTGGCAGACGCATTAGAAGACTTGGGATCTGTGAGTGGCCTTCCGAAGACGCATGAGGTGGCTAGATTGGTAATTTGACTTTTTTCTTGGCTAATTTTGTAATTTTCTCTACTTTATAAAACAAAACCTTAAAACTTGATTAAATTAATGTCATGTATCATGTACATGATCAGGAGTGATTGAATCTGATCCCAGTTTGCACTCGTCTTGTAACGTCGTCACCCAAGCATCCACCTGAAAGAATGTAATAACATTCAAGACGTGAAACAATTCTGTCTCCCTCTTTTACGTTCTTTTATTTAAGGATTTACATGTTAAATATATTTCAAACTATTTTAAAATTTTGTAACAATAATAATCTATATTTTTAGTCGTAGCGATTTACAAGAGTGTGTTCAAAGAAAAAAGTTATGGGAATCAAATGGCACCTGCAATTTCGAAGCACTTGAGCATTCATATCTCAATCCACGAATACTTACTATGCAAAAGTAATATCGAATTTCCCGTCTTCTTGAGTGTGACATGGCATGCATCCTTACCTCCACCACATCAGACAAAAGGGTGGAGTCTTGTGGACTTTTATCTAAACATATTTCAAATTAGTTAACCTATTGGATAAATAGTTGAAACGAAAAAGATGGCCACGTCTTCAAGAATTGACCAAGTTAGTTACCGTGGACACAGAGTATAAGTATAAGCTCGGTCCTTGTAGAACAACAAAGTATTGACGCCAATCATCAACTTCTGAGTCATCAAGAGCAGGCTAACGAGACCAAGTGAATTATCAACACCTAACCGAGTGCACATATGAATAACCAATAAGAGCAGTCTTAGCAAGAACACTAATATGTGCATTTAGAAGGGGTTCTTGATTGATAAAATTTAAGTTTCTTTAACTCCAATATAGGTAAATTGGTTTACATAAAAGGCTTACCCGGGTATCAACAAGTCAAGATTAATAAATGGTAAATATTATTATTTAAATGTATGTTTAATATATTAATAAAAAATATAAAAAAAAGCTCGTTAAGGCTCGCGAGCCGGCTCGAGCTCGATAAGCGAAGCTCGGACTCGGGCTCGTTTGCTAAACGAGCTTGTTTTTAAGCTCGAGCTCATATAAGCTCGGCTTGTTCGAGCTTTTTTTCGAGCCGAGCTCGAGTAGCTCGTCTCGTTTGCACCCCTCTCCACCTTATGTAAACACTTTAAATTATAAGTAGCAGCCACATCATTATTTCAGCTAATCAAATGGTAAAACTTAATAAAAAAACAGGATCAGTTGTGACAATTCTGCAGTTTCAAATCGACTGCTCTACATATATGAAGCACAAAGCCACAACGAACATATCAAACTGGAACTAGCATACCAGTTCAGCCGTAGACTGTATCTGCCTAGACCACCTGAACGACGCACCCCACTACCCCAGACTCCATCCGGCAGCGCGTAACGATTAGTGACAGCTGCCTTTGTGTTCCTCTTTAAACCAAACAGCAACAGGAATTTGGAGGCCTATGGCGTCTCCGAATTTGTTCCAGTAGCACTTCTACTGCTACTGTTAGTTACGCGTTATTAAATGCAGGTTAGGCGTACCGGGGCGGGTAAACCGGCATCTACTAAACATTATCTACCTACAATTCTACTATTATACCCGTAGCCCTTTTAACACAAAACATCTTAACCTTATGTAAACACACTTTAACTTATAAAGTACCAGCCATAGCATTATATCAGTTAATCAAAAGGTAAACAAAAGGCCCTAACTATCTGCACACCCAGTTTGCCTATCTGCACACTTAGAGTTTACCTACGCAGCGTATAGGGTTAGCGTATAGGGTTAACCCTATACGCTGCGTATTGACCTATACTCAGCGTATATAAACCATGGATCTCAGTGCCTAATAACCAATCATTGCACAGAAAACAAGGTGTATATACGCTGCGTATAGCTCTCAACGTAACGTATATAAACCATTAGACTTTTTTGGGTCATTTTGGTAGGTTCGAGGGATCATTTTTTCACAAAGTTTATATACGCTGCGTATTGACCAATACTCAGCGTATATAAAGGTCTGAAAATGTCATTTATACCCTTGTATTGAGGATGTACGAAGCCAAATACAAGGGTAGTTGTGTCATTTTTGTCTTATAGGCTGCGTAGTGACCTCTAAGGAGCGTATATAAAGCTCATTTTTTGTATTTTTTTGTGTATTCCTTTGTTTATTTATAAAAAAAAGTAAATTAATTGTGTGTATTTTGGGGTATTTCCATGTTTATTTATAAAAAAACAATATTATTAAAAATAATACAAATATTATGAATTATAAGAATTAAAAATAATACAAATATTAGGTCCCGTATTGACCTCGTATAAGCCTATAAGTGTGATATCGTGTCGTATAGCGTCGTATAGGTCACGTATTGACCTCGTATAAGCCTATAAGTGTGATACCGAATCATATAGCGTCGTCTAGGTCATGTATTGAACTCGTATAAGACAATAAGTGTGATATCGTATCGTATAACGTGGTATAGGTCACGTATTGACCTCGTATAAGCCTATAAGTGTGATATCGTATCGTATAGCGTCGTATAGGTCACGTATTGACCTCGTATAAGTGTAACACCCGTTCTTATAAATCAAGGTTTAGCGTATTATTTACGAAAACAATCATGTAATTTAGATTACATATACATCGGAAAAACGGGTTTACTAAAACTTTTACAGTTTAAAAGTTTGACAACACTTTGTATATGAATTCGTCGTTTAAAAGGTACAACGAAACGTCGCGCGGAAGCTTGTATTTTATCGTGTTCGGTTCCTCATCGAGCTTGATCTTCATCCGGGCACTCATGGCAATCACCTATGATCAAAACCAACTTAAAAGTTAGTTTTGATATTCAAATATGTAGTTCAAACAAGCATAGGGGTTAAATATGAAGTTCAAATGAGTACAGGGGTTAAATGTGAAGTTCAAACGAGTACAGAGGTTAAATGTGACAAAAAATAATATTTTTTTGAGTTTGGAGGCGTCGCGTGACGCTAAGGGGCGTCGCGTGACGCTAGGCCCTCATTTCAGCAGAATGTTGCTGCATATTCCCAGCACGATCTGATTTCACGGAAACGGCCATAACTTCTTCGTTATTGATCCGTTTGTAGGTCCCTCGGAGGTTGAGGTTTAACCTATTCCTTGTTATATCTAACACACTAGCGAGTGCGGAATCCAAGCTAGCATGCAAATCGAGAAAGAACAAGCATAAACACAACACACAAGTTTTCACCGATTAACACCACTTGTATTAATACGTATGAAAGGTTCGGTTACAAAGCAATGTTTACAAATCAGTTTTGCAAACTCTCTCAGTGTGTGTGTTCTCTCTAAAATGTCTCTCTGAAGTGCTACCCGAAGTGAACACACTACATGGGTATTTATACCCAACACAGATTGTCTGGTCGAAGGATTAGATAGATTGATCGAAAGATCATCTATCGATCTTAAACAGCTCGAAGGATGACATGTACCTCGAAGGATGACATCCTTCGTGGTCCATCTATCGAATGCTTATCTTTCGAGCTCATCGAAGGATCTGAAGTATCCTTCGATGACACATCCTTCGACCTGAACATATTACAACCAATTTCAAACTGTTTGACCAAGTCAAACCGGAGGATGGTTGACTTGGTCAAACTTACATCAAAGACATCGTTTCGTATCAAGACTAAATACAGACAAAGTACAGACACAAGTGCACCAACAAACTCCCCCTTGGCTGTAGCTTTGTCTGGCTGTAGCTTTGTCTCGATCTTTGTGACTTCAAGTCTTTGACGTCTTTTCAAGTCTTCAATGTCGGAGGATCTTTAAAGTCTTCACGTCTTGAAAGCAGAAAGTGTACCAACAAACTCCCCGTTTCATGTAGGAAGTGTGTTGACAAACTCCCCCTTAACATAAGCTCCCCCTTGAGTTATGCTCGTGAAAGTCTTGATCTTTATGATGTGAGATCCTTGTGGTGTTGATGATGGTCAGCGGCAACTCGATCATCTTCATCATTTGAGTGCCTTCACCTCGTGTCTTCATTCCAAAGCTTGTCATCGACCATGTTCTCCTTGCCTTTAGAATCTGCACATGCAAGAAATCTAAACGCGTAATGAGAACAACTGCTAGGAATATCATAAGTAAGCGACACACCTGTGACCATTTGTTCAAACAAACACCGTCCGACAGTTTGAAAGTTTAAAATACTTCATCCATTTCAAATTTTAACTTTCAACACTTTGCAAATTTCGACCGTTTATGAAGATTTAGTCGTTTCGGTTTTCAATCAGGTTTCAGGTAACGAAGACTCGAGATCCAACATCGTACGATCGAAAATAAGATAGAAATAAAATCTTTTTGGCTTTTATAAAGTTTATATTAAAACACACTTAAAATCTTTTTGGTATTTTTTTTTTTTAATATTTCAAATGTAAAGACTGAAAGCAGTAAATAAATATATACTAAGATGCAGAAACTGAAAGCATTAAATAAATATTTACAGACATTCTTTTTGCGAGTTTCGAGGGTAAGAGAATCATATCAGTGTACGGTCATGCCAAAACGCTCTTGTTGTTCAGTTAATTAACATTAAGATAAGCATCCTATAACAATTATCGGTATTGTTGTCCACATAAGCTCAACTTATCAGATGTAATCATGGCGAGGGGATACGTTAAGTTATGTTTTATACTTACCGACCGGTGTTCATCCACATCACGACACATTCCCGTATCAAGGTATGCACGAGGGTTCATCTTACCGGTGAGTATACCGATTATCATCTGTTTGACCGTATATGATGTGAGATTCTCACTTATTTTGAATTTGAAAACAAGCCCTATGTGATATAATCACTTATTGATGAGGAACTTGATTTTCGATGCATGAGGGCACAGGAGCAAGTTCGTGAACAGGTCAGTACTTTCGTACAGCAGAGAGACGAACTTGACTCCCGGAAAGAATTTGTGATATTTTATCACTTATTTGTTTGGACATGTGATTGTTTATCACTTATTGAGGTCGTATGCAGTATGTACACGTATGTATGGTATCATGGAAGATCTAGACTTGCGTCCCCGTTATATTTCGGTAAAAGATACAACCATGATACCCAGATGATAAGCAGCATAAAGACCGAATATCTCAGAACCTCGGCAATCTCTCAAACGAAATTTCGGTACCAAGACCATATGCCAATGAATGGTTCCCACCTGGTCTTCAGTCGATTTAAGGTTTATATCACCCTGCACACTTTAAAATGATTGTGAGCCTACCGATACATCTTATATAGAGCTGCT
This sequence comes from Helianthus tuberosus, assembly GCA_030545235.1. Taxonomy (NCBI): domain Eukaryota; kingdom Viridiplantae; phylum Streptophyta; class Magnoliopsida; order Asterales; family Asteraceae; genus Helianthus; species Helianthus tuberosus. Next base: position 25,553,220 of record CM060368.1, read on the forward strand.
TATCGTTTTTCAGTTTAGGTTTAAAGAGGTTTAGACAGACCACCGATGTACTATCATTTTCTCTTTTGCTCGCCAGGAAACTCATTTTTGTTTTTCTATTGTTTTTGTGTTTTTGAAATTTTTCGATGTTTTTGGATTTTCAAATTTGGATTTACTCCCCCTAAAATCAATAAACTAAGACAAATTTAAAACACAAAGGTATTTACAAAAATGATTTTCCGATGTTGGTTTTACTCTTGCTTGACCTTAATGCCGTTTACCAATAATAAATAGTCAAATCTTGATTTGTCAAATGCTTTGGTAAAAAGGTCGGCACGTTGGTCATCGGTGTGGACGTAAGCAACATCGATTAGCCTTTTCTCAAAGCAATCACGTATGAAGTGATACTTAATTTCGATGTGCTTAGTCTTTGAGTGCTGCACAGGATTTTTAGTGATCTGTAATGCAGCAAAATTATCAACGTAAATAGGAGTAGTTAGGAATTCAAAACCGTAGTCTCGCATTTGTTGTTGGATCCATAGGACTTGGGAGCAACAACTTGAGGCAGCAATGTATTCAGCTTCGCATGTTGATGTAGCGACGCACGTCTGCTTCTTGCACTGCCATGTGACTAGGCGATTTCCCAAAAACTGACATCCAGCCGTTGTGGATTTGCCGTCGATTTTGCATCCGCCAAAATCAGAATCACTTAATGCGATCAAGTCAAAGTTATTATCCCTAGGGTACCACAGACCGGTGTCAGGGTAACCCTTCAAATAACGAAAAATCCTTTTTACACCTGCAAGATGTGAGGCCTTCGGGTTGACTTGATATCTGGCTAGCAGGCACGTTGGGTACATTATATCTGGTCTTGATGCTGTGAGGTACATAAGGGATCCGATCATCGCGCGGTAGTATGAGGGGCTAGTAGCTTCACCCTTCAAGTCTGGAGTAATTCCGTGATTTTGTGGCAATGGGGTACCGATGGGCGTTGCATCAGACATCTGGAACCGGCTCAAGATGTCACCAACATATTTAGTCTGATGAATGAATATCCCAGACTCAGTTTGTTGTACTTGTAGGCCCAAAAAGAAAGTCATTTCCCCCATAGCACTCATCTCGAATTTATCCTGCATTACACGCTCGAAATCCCTACACAAAACATCATTAGTAGAACCAAAAATAATATCATCAACGTATACCTGTACCAGTAGAATATCTCCATCTTGTTCTTTGATGAAAAGAGTACAATCGATAAGACCTCTGCGAAATCCATTCTCCAGCAAATAATTGGATAAGGTTGCGTACCAAGCTCGCGGTGCTTGATGTAGACCATAGAGAGCTTTGTTGAGCAACCAAACCCGATCGGGATGGATAGGATCTTCAAAACCTGGAGGCTGTTCGACGTACACCTCTTCTTCTACCACACCATGTAAGAATGCACTTTTCACGTCCATCTGGTATACCTTGAAACCTTTGAATGAGGCATAAGCCAGAAAAATCCGAATTGCTTCTAGACGTGCAACAGGTGCATACACTTCGTTGTAGTCGATCCCTTCAATCTGACGAAAACCTTGAACGACTAGCCTTGCTTTGTTTCGAATAACGACTCCACGGTCATCCCTTTTGCATTTAAACACCCAACGGGTACCAATCTTCTTGTAACCAGCAGGTTTCTCTACGAGTTTCCAGACACCAAGCTTCTGGAATTGTTGCAGTTCTTCCTGCATTGCTTCAACCCATGAGCTATCTTTCAAAGCATCTTTCCAAGTTCTTGGCTCTTCCTGTGAGACATAACACGCGAAAGACCAATCATTTTGTTGACCAGATTCTCGGATAGTTGCATACAAGCCTGCATTGTTGTTATTTCGCAACATGTTTCTTGTTTGAACGCCACTCTGTACATTTCCAATGATGTTTTGTTGAGGATGGGTATTGTGAATCCTTGTTTCTGGATTATCTTGAACTGGAATATTTGTACCCAAATTGTTGAGATTGAGATCAACAATCAATTCAAGGCCCAGAATTGACGAAGAGGATGATGCAGTAGCTTCAGCCGTACTAGGGACATCCACTGGAGGTGTACCCTCTGAAGTACCATGTACTGCTATTGCTGGAGCTTCTTGATCTGCATCAAGAAATTCATCATCCTCTGAAGATTCGTTCAATTCGGTAGCATCGTGAAAATCCTCATTGTCGAGAGCATTATTGTTCACTGAAGAAGGTTCTTGATTGACAATAATTGGACGAACCAACGGTGAATCTGTTGCATTGTCACTCTCGAAAAACATCCTTGCCGCAGCATTTTCTTCAACGGCTTCAACATTGATCGAATTGAAAAAGTCATCATACTCAAACATCCAAGGCTGACCAGGACATTTGACTGGTAAAGTGTGCCTTTGTACTCTGACTTCAGACCATTCCTCGACCCTTTTAGTCTCTAGATTCCAGACTCTTAAGTTCGGGGTGGAATACCCAAGAAAGTATCCATCAATTGCTCTTGCCCCAAACTTTCCATTAGGATCGATTATTGTGCACGGAGCTCCAAACGGTTCAAGATATGACAAATCTGGTTTCCGTTTGTTAATAAGCTCAAAGCAGGTCTTGTTGTGCCTTTTGACTGTAAGGACTCGGTTCAACGTATAACATGCAGAGGACACAGCTTCAGTCCAGAATGGAATGGGCAACTGCGATTCTACCAACATTGTCCTAGCAGTCTCGATCAATGTGCGGTTTTTACGTTCAGCGACGCCATTTTGTTGAGGAGTATAAGCTGCACTAAATTCGTGAAGAATACCTTTTGAAGTGCAAAACTCCGCCATGGCATGATTTTTAAATTCAGTACCATTGTCGCTACGTATCCGCCTAACCTTCAAATTATAGAGATTCTCAATCTGAATGATCAAGTTTTTGATAATACCGAAGGTTTCACTCTTATGTGCCATGAACGCCACCCAAGAAAATCTTGAATAATCATCAGTTATCACGAGGCAATATTGATCATTCCTAATGCTTTTGTGCTTGACAGGACCGAACAAATCCATGTGCAAACGTTCAAGAGGAACAGCCACCGTGTTGACTTTCTTTGTAGGGTGTCGCTTCTTCGTTTGTTTTCCTTTCTGGCACGAGACACAGACGTCTTGAAGATGGAAGTTTTTAAGAGGAACACCATTCACCAATTCATTTGACACCAAATGATTCATTTTGCGTAAGTGAATGTGACCCATTCGTCTGTGCCAAGAGATTGTGTCTTTTTCTGTGGCTTTGGAAACGAAACAAGTTGCTTGTGCAGACGTTGTGATAGCTTGGCTCATATCAAGGACATACAAATCATTTATCCTTGGAGCTGACAAGAGAATCCATTCTTTTGGAATTTTGAATCCGGGTTTCAGCACATAACATCCATTTGCATCAAAGTGTACTGAGAACTGCTTATCACAAATTTGAGAAACACTAAGAAGATTGTGATCAAGTTGTTGTACGAAGTTGATCTTATCAAAACTAACAACCCCGTTGGAAATCATTCCTTCACCCGTAATATATCCGCCTTTATCTCCAGCAAAAGCAACATAACCTCCTCTAATAGATTTGACGTCGTAGAGAAGCTTCATGTCGCCTGTCATGTGCCTGGATGCCCCACTATCAACAATCCAATGACTACTGACAGTTCCTCCTGGAACACCCTGCACATGAACTCACATAATTAGTTGGAGATGGGGACCCAAGCCATTGTGGTCTTGGGTCTTCCATTTTCATCAACCACAATAACTTCTATTCTTTGATGATTCGAAAATTGTGATGGTCCCCCTGAATTTGTGGTTATTTTAGGTTTCCACGTCTGTTGAAATTTACCAGTTTGATTGTTTGAAAGTTTAACTTCGTGATTGTTTGAAGTTTTTGAAAATTTTGAACTTTCTGGTTTAACTGGAACCGATTGTTTTTGAACCACTTCATTTTTAAGTGCTTTTTCAACCACCTTGACTTGTTGGCGTTTCTGTTTCTTTTCCCTTTCTCTTACAAGTCGGGGATCTTGTTTTACAGACACAGATCGCTTTTGGTGATTGCGTTCACGGGGATCATCTTCTTTGGCTTTTAATTTATGAAGATACGGGCAATTTCTGACAATGTGCCCAATTGTGCCACATTCAAAACATGATCTTCGTTCAACAAACCCCGAAGAATCATGTGATCGTCTTACCGATGAGGTACTAGGTTTTGAACTACTTGGTTCATTCCTTTTCATCACAGTTGCTTTCTTGACAAAATCTAAGTTAGATTGATTTTCAAATTTTGCAATTTTGTCCGTTCCCTTAGATTTCACAAAGTTCACATTCTTTTTCTTCTTCTGATTCGGCTTCCTTTGACCTTGAGCCGGTAATTTTCCTTTTGGCTTGGTATGGTTTTGCTGTTTCTGCACTGTTGGTAATTTCTGATTGCCGAATTGTTTTCTAACTTCAGCCTTTGGGATAGGAGGGCACTGTGTTACTGTAACACGTGATCCTGTCTTTCCCAAAAACTTACTTGTTGAATTTTCAAAGACTTTACTGATTAATGATTGATTAACATTCTTAATAGGAAAATCTTTGTCTGAATAAATTTTATCATCACCAACAAGAGTGTACAACAAATCCACACTCTCCGACTCTTTCTCAGACGAGGACTCGATTGCAACAGTCTTAGCGGGTTTTGCAGGAGGATCACAAAGAATATGATTCTCAAGAGGTATGTCCTCTTCGTTTATCACCGCATCAGACTTTGCTGAATCAGTATCATCGGATTCATCATCAGAAGAATCAGCATCCTCAATCACAACTGGAGGATCCTGATTCTGTTCAGCAGTTACAAATGTATCCGCTGACACATCTGAATCGGATGATACTTCTTTCTTGTATCCGAGCCCTGTAGCAAATTCCTCAACGTCCAAAGGAACAGACGGTTCAAAGTGAGTTCTATACTCCTCATCAGGCATGGCATCATAATTGTTTCTCACCGGTGGTGGACATTTCTTATAACCTATGCATGTGACATCCTTTTTCTCTTTCTGAACATCAATGATGTGATCCAACACATAGCTAGAGCTCAAATAACTGTCTAACTTGAGTCGGATCACCTCACTTTCTGTTTTAACACAAGCCATTTCCTTTTGCATTACCTCAAGACGAGTTATATAAAGGTTAATGTCAGTTTGTTTTCTGGAAACCATTTTTGTCAACTCTGTTTTATCTTTCTTTAACGTTTCAATCATTGACTTAAATTCCTTTTCATGGTTTTCATAAAACATGTTGGCTTCTGTGCACTTGGAAAGATCAATGGTCAACTTTTGGTTGTGAATGAATGTCACATCATATTTCTCTTGCAAAGCCTCGTGTTTGCTTTGCAATTCACACCACTTATCATTCAAAGAAACATGTTTGTCTTGCAAGTCAAACAAACTAGCTTGTAAAGCATCATGTTTGCCTTGCAACTCAGACATGTTTGCATCCAAATCAGCACATTTATCATGCAATCTATCACAATTATCACAGATATCAGCAGTGGGTTCATCGACACATACCTGACTTGATGAACTGTCGACATTAGCCATAAAGGCTGAATGGAGAGAAGACGAAGAATAAGCAGCTTGATCCACCAAGATAGATCTTCTTTCAGTTCCTGCTGCAGCTTCTTCCAATAGTTCATCAATATCTGCATTAACTGACGCAGTCGATGTCTCATCCACCTGATCATTGCCTGAAGTGGAGGATTCTTCATCTGAACTTCCACTGTAACCGGAGCTGTCTTCATCTTCAGAAGATTCACTACCATTGGTGGAAGATTCTCCACCACTGGCGTGTTTAAGATCCTTGACAACTTCAGCAAAACAAGCTGTTCCATCTGGAGCATCATTTCCCAACTGGATTGACCAATCACAGCCTTCATCTACTTGAACCACAAGTGCCTGGTTGGCATTTGATGGTCCTGCTTGGCTTTGGTTGTTGACAGGTACCAACGTACGAACATTGTTCCTGTTCTGGTTCTGTTGGTTGCCTTGACCTCTGAAGGGATTTTGGTTTCCATGCTGAGATGGCCTCGTACATTCACGCTTGAAATGACCACGTTCACCACAATTGAAGCACTTTACAGCTTGCTTGTCAAACCCATACTTGGTGTCTTTCTTGCTTTCCAAGCTGGTTCTGCCAGTTCTCTCCATGAAATCCTTTGCTCGCCTAACAGCACTGGCAAAGGCCCACTTGATGTCCATCATCTCCATCTCCTCTTTATCAATCTGTTGATAGTCTTCTTGTGTCAGATTAATGTTACCAATCTGACCTTCCACTAATCCACAGTATGCGCTCACCAAAGTGTTTAGCAGCTCCATGTGTTCCTTTGCTACTTCCACACTGACTTTAGAAAAGCTTGAGGTGTCGAGCCGTACTGTATTTGGCTTTGATTGTTGACCAACAGATGATGTGCTTCCATAACACGCTTGCTGTTGAGGAGGAAGTGGATTCCCATACATGTCTCTTGGACCGGTAGATTGAGGAGGAAGTGGATTCCCATACATGTCTGTTGTTCCGAGAGATTGAACAGGTAATGGATTCCCGAACATATCAGTTGGTCTGAGAGGTCGTTGGCTTTGCTGTTGCTGTTGAGGAACTGGTTCAAGCGGATTTCCATACATGTCTGTTTTTGGAAGGACCGGAACTTGGATAGCATTGCCATACATGTCAGTGCTAGTCACAAATGATGTTTGAATTGGAGCATGCGAAGAAGGTTTTGTAGAAGTGCTAGAAGTTCCGTAATACATTTCAGGATTTTGTGGCACTGGAACTCTTTTTGCCTTGAGAGTTTCTTCCTGATTCTTGTTTTCCAGGATTTGAACAAAGTCGTTGAAGCTTGTTGTAGCTAAAGTACCATTGTACTTCATGATTTCCAAGAAAGAATTCCATTGAGGTGGCAACGCATCTGCAAACCTTTTTACAATCTCTGCAGAAGTTGTAACAACCCCAAAATTTGCTAATTCAGTCAGCAAATGATTAAATCGACTTATCAAATCACTCAACGACTCATTCTCCATACAAGTAAAACTATCAAACTCTTTCTTCAGCAATTCTTTTCTCAATTGATGTGTCGCTTCATTTCCCACGCCCCTTGTCTTCAACGCGTCCCACAACCTCTTTGTCGTCTTGTAACTGACGAATTGATGATAAATGTCTTTACTTAATGCCTGAGTAAGAATGGCATAAGCTTTCTTTTCCAAATCATACACCTTCTTCTGATCTTCTGTAAGATCTGCAAACGTAGCAGCAGATGATGCGGCAACCTCTATTGTTTGATCGAAATCTGTAATGAACCGCAACCACAATTCTGTATTTTGACCAAGAACGTATGTATGAAATCTATCAATCCATCCTGGATATTCATATAAGTGCATCAACTTTGGAGGCCGATTCAAACTTCCAGTTTCACTCTCGCTTAAGAGAATGCTTTGAACACTTGGAATTTGATTTGATACAAATGCCCATTGACCGGTAGAAATTGCATTAGCTTGAGAGGATACCGGTGCGGAAGATGACGGAGTACCAAAATACATATCTGTATTTACCAGAGTATTCCACCTTGGATTCATTTTTGATCAAGAAAAATAAGAACCTGAAAATCACAAACTTGTTAAGCATAAACAGACTAAGGATCGAAAGATCAAAGCTTGTTCGAAGGATCAACAGTGTTCGAAAGATCACTGTTGAGTTTCGAACAAAAATTTCGAAAGATTCTCCAACCGAAGGATCCTTATCTTTCGAAAAAGAACTGTAGACCGAAAGATGTATGCTTCGAAATGATTCCTTGGTTCGAAGGATGATGATCTATCGAACCTCCACTGATCGAAAGATGTATGTTTCGAAGTGATTCCTTGGTTCGAAGGATGATGATCTATCGAACCTCCACAGATCGAAAGATGATCTTTCAAGTTCGAAGGATATCTTTCGAACAACTCTGACACAGTTGACAAAGAGTGACAGGTTGGTGAAAAAGGTGATGGGTTGGTAAATCTTTCGGCAGAAAGTATGGTCAGGCCATGATTTTTAGCAAAACCAAGATTTTGAACAATAAAATATTGTAAACTTATCCAGAAAGACCGGTTACCGGAGAAGCCGGAATTTTGGCCGGAAAATACCAAACAACTCAAAAACAAGTTTTTAAGTTACCCAACCCGTCATGCAACACACCCGGTTAGTTTAGAACACGTTTTAACGTAAAGATAAACGAGATAATCAGTAAAAACGGATCCAAAACCAAGAGAGTTTTTGTCCAAAACACTCCAAAATCTTGTATAAACCCGGTTTTTAACAAGGAAAAGAGCCACGGCTCTGATACCACTTGTAGGTCCCTCGGAGGTTGAGGTTTAACCTATTCCTTGTTATATCTAACACACTAGCGAGTGCGGAATCCAAGCTAGCATGCAAACCGAGAAAGAACAAGCATAAACACAACACACAAGTTTTCACCGATTAACACCACTTGTATTAATACGTATGAAAGGTTCGGTTACAAAGCAATGTTTACAAATCAGTTTTGCAAACTCTCTCAGTGTGTGTGTTCTCTCTAAAATGTCTCTCTGAAGTGCTACCCGAAGTGAACACACTACATGGGTATTTATACCCAACACAGATTGTCTGGTCGAAGGATTAGATAGATTGATCGAAAGATCATCTATCGATCTTAAACAGCTCGAAGGATGACATGTACCTCGAAGGATGACATCCTTCGTGGTCCATCTATCGAATGCTTATCTTTCGAGCTCATCGAAGGATCTGAAGTATCCTTCGATGACACATCCTTCGACCTGAACATATTACAACCAATTTCAAACTGTTTGACCAAGTCAAACCGGAGGATGGTTGACTTGGTCAAACTTACATCAAAGACATCGTTTCGTATCAAGACTAAATACAGACAAAGTACAGACACAAGTGCACCAACACCGTTTTACCCGATTCTTTTTCCTACGCGTCCGTAATTTAATTCTCCATCTAATGGAGTTAAAACCCAACAACCTTCATAATAAAATTTCAGACTTTTAAGTCTTCGGCTTATCGCCCTTTTACCAAATTTTGACCCGTTCATGTTTTTATCAAACAAAACATGTTTGTTTGATCCTTATTCTTACGATAATCATAATTTCAATAATTCCTATCATATTAGGTTCAAGTCACAGGTTTCTTACGTATCTTAAACCCGTTTACGCTCGTATGCGTAATTTGACCCGTTAAGGGTATTTAGGCATATTTTGAGCATGAAACGCTTTCATTCGTTTCTAGCGTTATTATACCACATTACTTATTATGTGATCTTCCACCACAACTAAATTTGTGGTGAACTTAATGAGATGATCTATATAATCCGAGTTTTTCTCGTCGGATTGCTAATTTACGGCAAAGACTCATATTGAGTCTTTTGACCCAAGATTTACCCTTTTTCATTCTCTATACTTATTCAAAGTATTTGCTTGATCATATAACTTGTTTTTAAACGACTCTTAAGGTTCATTTACTCGATTTTGCTTACGAGGGCGTTTTGGTCATCTTAAACCCTTTCTTTACAACTAAGGACTTTTCATGTCGTAATTGACCAAAATTCCACTGTTTAAACTAGGATCTTGTTTAAATAGCCATCATGTTTTTAAAATACAATGACAATAACTTAAATCATTCGGTTTACTTAAAAGATAACCGAATGTCCATTTTAACTTGTTTAGCCCTCATTGAACTTCAAGTTCTAATGATAATTTGACCAATTATACATACCTGGCTCGAATCAATATATTGATTCGTTTTGATACCTTGCCTTAGTTGCCGCTAAGCGATAGCGATGTACATATCCATCCGATATTTATTTCTATGATCACATAGCTCAACAAACTATTAGTCGATATTGTCAAAGGGTGATAATTTCACCTTTTGACCCGTTTGGTCTAAAGGACCATGAAACTCTATGAGGTGGTATTTATTACCATCTTATCTATATGACTAACTTCGGTTTACACCGTATAGTCGTTCTACTTGTAAATCATCTATTGATTTCTTTGACCCATTATAACCCAAGCTATAATGTGTCTTTCCCCAATTTAGCGGTCATTGTCCACAAATGACCAAAGTACTATTTTACCCTTATTATTTGCAATGGTTTACCTTATAAGGTAACCATTTAAAATCTCATTATCTTTTAGTCATTTCATGACTAATTAACCGCATTAGCTCCTTTTTATCCATTAAACATGATTTATGACCATTGTCTTTTGTTCCGGACCGCACTTGCCGTGTCGGAACATCATAATTTAAAACAAGAATTACTATTCACGACCCATCAAACCAATAGGTATCAAATAACTAGAGTGTAAGCTTTACTTACCTTGCATCCGAATTACGCTTTTCTTTTCTCACTTGCTTCGATCGACCCGCTTTCTCCCCAAGCTTCATCTAGCTTGTTAAGCGCCTACTATCATCATAATTCATAAGATGGTTAGATTAGTCATTATCAATTATGACTACTCCATCTAACGGGTCTTATGTCGACTTTATCACTTGATTAAATCATTGGTTAGTTTGACTTCCTAGAAGCCAATTGATCTATCAACATACTAAAATGCACACTTCACATGGAATTTCTACATTTTAGCTTCGTTTAGGCATTTTAACAAACACCTAGCGGGCATAATTTTACATATTTACTAACTAGTTCGTAACTAGTTATTTTTTACCAAGATTTACATCAAAATTCAACCCTCCATGTCTAGTGTTCATGAACAACATCTAGTTCTAGTATCATAGCAACCAATATTCATCAGTTTAACACCCTAACCGAATGTTCATCATATTGTCAACAAACCCATTTAACACACATGTAAGTAATCACCAAATCATTCAAGTCATAGCATCATATGCATGATTTCTACTTAGGGTTTTGTTCCTAAGCAAGTATTCATCACTAATCTAGCCAAAGCTTTTATAATCCATGCCTAATTCGCGATTAGGATGATTATCAAATTTTTACAACTTCACTAATGTTAGAATTTCGACATACCTTACGATCCCCTTGACTTGGTGATCGTTTCTACGCGTTCATGCATTGATTTGGATCTTGATTCGAGCTTCAATTTGACCAATTTGTTGGAGTTAGGGTTTGAGCTCATGAGAGCTTTCTCCTGGTCGCTCCAGAACACGCACCACACTGATGTGTGTGTGTTTTATTTTATTTCAAGTTTAATAATCCAAATTTCAAGTTACCCGGCTTTGGTCCCTCGTGTTTGGTTAGTTATTAATTAGATCGCAACCTAATTATTTTCAATAACATTCCCACTTATTAACTAGGTTTAATATTCCTAGTGAACTTAGTGGGTTCGGGAATATTTATGACTAAGTTTATTTTAGGTCCCGTTAACTCGGGCCTTTCATCCCTTTTAATTCCTTAAAAGCTTTTATTCACCTTTTAGTAAATATTAGGATTATTTATTCAAGTCCTAATATTCACCGGGTTAAATTTTACCACTAACGGTATTTTTCTCGTCTTTAGTATTAACGGGGTTTAATTACCAAACCCGTTTTCGGGGTGTTACATGTCTACCCCCCTTAAAGAGGTTTCGTCCTCGAAACCTGTTCTTACATAATTCATTGAGTTTAAACTCAATGTATTCTATTCGAGAAATTACTTATACTTTTTAACCAATCATTAGTATTACCCGAAAAGTGTGGTAATATCGTTTTGGTTGCTAATTGTCTACATATCTCATACGACATAGTGTAACTTCGAAATAACGTAATCTCGTTATTACCACTAGTTTAGTTAACTTAGTGATATCCATCGCTTTCATATACTATCGAATTCCTTATGAATCCGTTATTTTGACCCGTTTAAAGATCTTTAGTGAAATCTTTCACTTTTAGCAACTATTTCTTTTGTTTTCAAATTCATTTATTCGGTTCAGTTATACCGAATCCACCGCTTACAAGCTACCATTTTACTTAAATGATCTTAACCGGTCTCACTGACTAGACTTATTAGTCCAGTTGCTTTTTACCGCTCGCTTGGTTATAATGTGATTCCACTTCACATTGCATTTCTTGACCGTGATCGTGTCACGTCATGTTTAGTTTATATCAACCTTTCATTTTTCGAAAATACCACTTTTTGGATATAACGTCTTGCGCCTATCGGTGTCAAGACTTGAACCTTTCATGCTTAATATTCAATTTTCCTATCAGGATTCTGATTCGTAAAAACGTTATTTCTTACTAAAACCAAGGTTTTAGTTTAGGATCCTCTCTTTATCTTTCGTCAATTATCCGTAACAGGACATTGACAGTCTGTAATTTATTCTTTTACAGTCTTGGTTTTATGCGGGGATTTTCAACTGGTTCTCTCGCTGGTTAAATAACTCGTAGGTTCTTTCACGTAGCCTCGTAGGCTATTTCCTTAGGTCTTCAACCCCTTTTTACTGAAAACACTAAGGTGTATTTCCTTTTCTTTTCGTGACCCAAGAGTCATTCTGGTCCCGTAGACCTTAACACTGTGTTTAATCTCGTAAGTTATGATGATCCCGTAAATCATCTTTTATTTGTATCTACATTCAAATATATATATATATATATTCATATATAGCTTCTAAGCATGTCTTGCTATGTTTAAAATCGTATGTTTTCGCTTATGAGCTTTAGTTGACCTTGATCATAGTCTAAGGCTTCATTTGTTTATTTCCGGGCGAAATTTTCTGACTTTGTCCTTACGTTGGACGTTTTACAAAAACGACCCGTTAAGGGACATATTCGCATTTTCCGGGTTCGAGTGTAAGTACACTACCTCCCAATGCTTGCCTAAATCATTTTACATGCTTGCGTTTTCTGGGTTCGAGTGTAAATACACTCCTTCCCAATACTTGTCTAAATCATTTTACATGCTTGCGTTTTCTGGGTTCGAGTGTAAATACACTCCTTCCCAATACTTGTCTAAATCATTTTACATGCTTGCGTTTTCTGGGTTCGAGTGTAAATACACTCCTTCCCAATACTTGTCTAAATCATTTTACATGCTTGCGTTTTCTGGGTTCGAGTGTAAGTACACTCCCTCCCAATACTTGTCTAAATCATTTTTTTTTATGCTTCTTTGTCCCTTCACTCGGGCTCATTATTCTGATGTAATACGCTTCCGTCCCCGGTTGTGCGTTTACATTATTATCAACTATTTTGCTTATCTGATTCATTAGGGTACTTTTAAGTTAGTCCCATTCACCCCGTCCTTACTACATCGGATGTAAACGTGTCCGCCATAAGAAGTTCATGGTATCATATGCCACTACTTACTTGGCCAGAGTAAGCGATTAACACATGACACACATGATCTTTTTATAGTTTTCACATCACGCCCTATGTAAGTAACGCCTCTATTTGTTTCTCTTGGAAACAATATCCCGAATACATTTTTTTTATTCGGGTTTTTTCAAGTTTTTAATCTACATATGCAACTTTCAATTTCTACTTGTTTGTTGCATATTACTATTTGTGCGATTATTTAAAAGTGCACCTGGTAATGTTTGCCCCAACGGGCGTTCCTTGCCATTAACTTATTCGCAATCGTTGCGCGATTTAGTAAATATTAGGATTATTTATTCAAGTCCTAATATTCACCGGGTTAAATTTTACCACTAACGGTATTTTTCCCGTCTTTAGTATTAACGGGGTTTAATTACCAAACCCGTTTTCGGGGTGTTACAATAAGCCTATAAGTGTGATATCGTATCGTATCGTATAGCGTCGTATAGGTTGTAGGTCCCTCTCGAGGATGAGATAAAACCTTATCCCGAGGATGAGATAAAACCTTATCCTTGTTATATCAAACACACTAGCGAGTGCGGAATCCAAGCTAGCATGCAACCGAGACTTTATACGAGAACAAGCACAAACACAAACACGCAAGATTCACCGATTAACACCACTTGTATTAATACGAATGAAGGGTCCGGTTACAAGCTCAATGTTTACAGAAGTATTCTATAAACTCTCAAAGTGTGTGTGTGTGCTCCTGTCTCTCTCTGCCTTGTCTCTCTTGTCTCTCACCTCACAAAACACAACACACTACATGGGTATATATACCCGACACAGATCGTCTGGTCGAAGGATCAGACAGACTGATCGAAAGATCATCTGTCGACCAGAAACAGCTCGAAGGATCAACATATACCACGAAAGATGTGATCTTTCGTGGTCCATCCTTCGACTTCGAAGGATATCTTTCGAGCTCATCATCATCGAAGGATATAAGTAATCCTTCGATGACCATCCTTCGACTCAAACATCTTTCAACCATGTGCTAACTGTTTGGTCAAGTCAAACCAGGAGGATGGTTGACTTGGTCAAACTTACATCAACCTTACATTAAAGACATCGTTTTGTATCATGACGAAATACAGACAAAGTACAGACACAAGTGCACCAACAAACTCCCCCTTGGCTGTAGCTTTGTCTCGATCTTCGTGTCTTCAAGTCTTCAAGGCCGAGTCGAACCGAGCCGAGTCGCGTCCACACAAAGTGCATCAACAAACTCCCCCTTGGACGCTACTCGTGATGGTTCGTCTTCTATGTCTTTCATGTCGGAGGATCTTCAAAGTTTTCACGCGTCGTAAGCAGAAAGTGTATCAACAAACTCCCCGTTTAATGTAGAAAGTGTGTTGACAAACTCCCCCTTAGATTGAACTCTCCATTGAGTCATGCTCGTGAATCTTTTGACTTGACAATTCTTCAGATCCTTGTGGTGTTGATGAAGGGACAGCGGCAACTCGATCATTTTATCCTTTGAGTGCCTCCACTTCGTGTCTTCATTCCAAAGCTTTTCATCGAGCATGTTCTCCTAGCCTTTAGCATCTGCACATGCAAGAAAGCTAAACGCATAATGAGAACAACCGCTTGGAATATAGTTAACATTTAAACTAATGACACATATGAGATCAAATCTCAATCAAACACCAACCGACAGCAGTTTGAAAGTTTAGAAAAATATTCATTTTAATCCTTTAACTTTCAAAACTCGTTAACTTCGACTGTTTATGAAGATGCAATTGTTTTCCAGCTTACGATCAGGATTTTGGGTAGGATAGACTCGAGTTCCAACATCGGTCAATAAAAAAAAAATAAACTAGAAAAATCTTTTTGGATTTTACAAAGTTTAAATTAAAACACACCTAAAATCTTTTTGAAATTTTCATTTTTCAAATGTAAAGACGGAAAGCAATAAATAAATATATACAAAGATACATAAACAGAAAAACATTAAATAAATATATACAGACATTCTTTTTGCGAGTTTCGAGGGTAAGAGAATCATATCAGTATACGATCATGTCCAAAACACTCTTGTTGTTCAATTAGTTAACATTAAGATAAGCATCCTATAACAATTATCGGTATTGTTGTCCACTTAAGCTCAGCTTATCATTTGTAATCATGGCGAGGGGATACGTTAAAGTATAATTTATACTTACCGACCGGTGTTCATCCACATCACGACACATTCCCGTATCAAGGTATGCACGAGGATTCATCTTACCGGTGAGTATACCAATTATCATCTGTTTGACCGTATATGATGTGAGATTCTCACTTATTTTGATTGAAAACAAGCCCTATGTGATATAATCACTTATTGATGAGGAACTTGATTTTCGATGCATGAGGGCACAAGAGCAAGTTCGTGAACAGGTCAGTACTTTCGTACAGCAGAGAGACGAACTTGACTCCCGGAAAGAATTTGTGATATATTATCACTTATTTGATTGGACATGTGATTGTTGATCACTTATTGAGGTCGTATGCAGTATGTACACGTATGTATGGTATCATGGAAGATCTAGACTTGCGTCCCCGTTATTTTTCGGTAAAAGATACAACCATGATACCCAGATGATAAGCAGCATAAAGACCGAATATCTCAGGACCTCGGCAATCTCTCAAACGAAATTTCGGTACTAAGACCATATGCCAATGAATGGTTCCCACCCAGTCTTCAGTCAATTTAAGTTTGTATCACCCTGCACACTTTTAAAATGATTGTGAGCCTACCGATACATCTTATATAGAGCTGCTTATCGTTTTTCATTTAAAGTTTAAAGAGGTTTAGACAGACCACTGATGTACTATCATATTCTCTTTTGCTCGCCAGGAAACTCATTTTTGCTTTTCTATTGTTTTTGTGTTTTTGAAATTTTTCGATGTTTTTGGATTTTCAAATTTTTGGATTACTCCCCCTAAAATCAACAAACTAAAATAAATTTAAAACACAAAGGTATTTACAAAAATGATTTTCCGATGTTGGTTAACTCATGTTTTACCTCAATGCCGTTTACCAAAATTAAGTTTTAATCAGAAATGATTTAGCGAATTTTGGAAAAATCAGTTGGCATGTCGGTAAGCGGTGCGGACCATGACAGCATTGTCTGGTCAAAGAGTGCTGTATGAGATAATAATTCACAACGCAGCTTAAATATCGACAAGTGTAGGAGAGATTAGAAATTTAAAACCGTATCCTGCAACTGCATCGTGCATTGCAAGGAATCTAAGAGCTCTCCCAAACTGAATATCCACCCGGTGTGGATTTCAAAGTCGATTCTTTGTAGCTACTTAGAAATCTCTTCACAGCAACAAGATCAGAAACCTTTGGTTCCGGCTGGTCTTCCTCATTGTACCAGCGAAGGTCTTTGTCTTTCTCCTTCAGAAGTAGTGTGCGGTTGATCAATCCATGCCAAGGCATCCGCACACCTGGATGGTTTGTTCAACAAACACATTTTCTTCAAACACACCACGAAGAAATGTACACTGCACGTTCATCTTGTAGATTGTTGAACTTCAGACGTGCTGCAGGTGCGTACATTTTGATTTGAATCTATCCCGGGGACCCGATCAAAGCCTTGAACATTCACATTTTGAAATGATTTTCATTTTGTCGAAGCTTCTCAATCTCTTTCAACAGACATTTCTGTTTCCCTTTACTTTTTCTCTCCATCAAAGGCAGCAGTTTCTTCTGTTGCCTATTTTGTGCAAGGATGCTCCACTATCAACAATCTTACGACTATCAAAAGTTCCTCCTGGAATATCCTACACACTCACTCAAAAATTAGTTGGAGAGAGGGACCCAAGCCTTTGTGGACTTGGGTCGTCCTTGATCATCAAGAAAAGTGATTTCAATCACTTGATGATTAGGAAAAAGAACCTGTGGTGCTCCCCCTGACTGAATTACCTGTTTTTGTTTCCAAGCTGTTTGTCCTTTACCAGTATTTGCATTAATTGTTTTAGCATTTACTGGTTTTACAGTTTTAGGTTTTGCTTGAACAGGTTTTTCTTCTTTGACCTCTGATTTTAAGGCCTTCTCAATTACCTTTTGATTCTTTTGTTTTAACTTCTTTTCCTTTTCTTTCAAGACACGTGGGTCTTGTTTCGGGGAAAATGATCGTTTTTGGTAATTGGCTTCTTGGGGAGCACTTGTTTTTGCCTTCAACTTTTGCAGGTATGGGCAGTATCTTACAATATGCCCAATTGTGCCACACTCAAAGCACATTCTCCGCTCTACAAACCTCGGAGAAACACGTTGATGACCAGACTGAGAACCAGACAATGAACTTTGTGATCTAGACGTGCTTGGACCTAAATCACATCCGTTGGTGTGTTGGGTGTAATTATTCTGATCATTTCGTTTTAAAATTCTAACTTGTTTTATAAAATCAAGGTTAGATTTATCCTGAAATGTTTCAAGTTTGTCTGAACCCGTGGATCCAACAAAGTTCACTTTCGGTTCTCTTTTCTTAACAGGAGCTCTTTTATTTTGCACCCATTGTTGTTGAACCTTAGGTGCTTGAAAATTCTTGTTCTGAGCCTTCTTTCCCTGTACCTTACCTTTTCCGGAATTGACTTGTTGTTTTCGCTCAACTTGTAGTTTTTGGTTTCCGTACTGTTTTCTAATTTGTTCACACGGAATTGGATCACATTGAGTGACAGTAACTTTGCCACTTTTGTTCCCCAAAAACTTATCAGTGCATCCTTCAAAAATTTGCTCAATTAAATCTTGATTTACATTTTTAATTGGAAAATCTTTGTTAGAGTAGATTTTGCTATCTCCTTTGAGCGTGTACAACAAGTTATTCTCTTCACTGCTAGATACAAGGGACTCCATTGGTTTTGACATATCAGTCTTACTCGGTTTCACTGGTGGATCACACAGGATGTGATTCTCGATTGGAATATCTGTTGTAACCGAGTTAGACTGTTGTTTCACAATTACTTCAGATTCATCATCCGAAGAATCAGCATCCTCAACAGTGGGAGGACTCTGTTCCTTAACACATGATGAATCTGTCACATTCTCAGATTCAGATTCAGTTTCAGATTGGCCCGAGGATGATGTACCAGTTGTGAACCCGAGGCCTGCTGCAAAGTCATCTAGACCGAGTGGCACAGTAGGTTCAAAACGGGGCATATCCTCGTCATCAGGCAATTTGGAGTAATTGTGATTCATTGGGGGAGGACATGATTTGAATCCCATACACTTCTTATCCCCCTTTTTCTTTTGAACATCAATAATGTGATCCAATACATAGCGGGAATTGGAATAACTTTCCAATTTCTGCTTGATTGTTTCACATTCACATCGAGCGGTTGCCAATTCTACCATCTGCTTTTCAATTGTGTCTATAAGATCATTGTTAGCATGTTGTTTTCGCAAAACAGCTTTTTGTAATTCTGAAACATCATGTCTTAATGACGCAATTGTTGTTTTAAATTCCTTTTCATTTCTGGTTAAAAACACGTTAGCTTCAGCTGCTTTAGAAAGATCTACAATCAATTCTTGATTGTGTTTGGATAGGATTTCAATCTGACTTTCCTGTTCAGCATATTTAACATTTAAACTATCACAATTTTCACAGCTAACTACAGTGGGTTCATCGACACATACCTGACCTGATGAACTGTCGACATTAGCCATAAAGGCTGAATGGAGAGAAGACGAAGAGTAAGCAGCTTGATCCATCAAATTAGATCTTCTTTCAGTTCCTGCTGCAGCTTCTTCCAAAAGCTCATCAATATCTGCATCGACTGACGCACTTGATGTCTCATCCACATGATCATTTCCTGAAGTGGAGGATTCTTCATCTGAGCTTCCACTATAACCAGAACTGTCTTCATCTCCAGAAGATGCAACACCATTGGTGGAAGATTCTCCACCACTGGCGTGCTTTAAATCCTTTACGACTTCAGCAAAACATGCTGTTCCACCATTTCCTCCTTCTCCAAGCTGAAGCGACCAATCACAACCCTCATCTATTTGAACCACCAGCCCCCGGTTGGCATTTGATGACCCTGCTTGGCCTTGGTTGTTGACAGGTATCAACGTACAAACATTGTTCCCGTTCTGGTTCTGCTGGTTGCCTTGATTTCTGAACGGATTTTGATTTCCATGCTGAGCTGGTCTTGTGCATTCCCTTTTGAAATGACCCCGTTCGCCACAATTAAAGCACTTGACAGCTTTCTTGTCAAACCCATACTTGGTGTCTTTCTTGTTTTCCAAGTTGGTTCTCCCCGTCCTTTCCATAAACTCCTTTGCTCTTCGAATTGCACTAGCAAGAGCCCATTTGATATCCATCATTTCAAACTCTTCTTTATCCACTTGCTGATAATCTTCATTGGTTAGATTGATATTCCCAATCTGACCTGCGATCAATCCACTGTAAGCACTAACCAAGGTATTCAACATCTCCATATGCTCCTTGGCTACTTCGACACTGACTTTGGAAAAGTTGGAAGTGTCTAATCTGACTGTGTTAGGATTGGAAGTGGCTTGAAAGTTTGAAGAGCTTCCATAAAACCCTTGCTGTTGCGGTTGTTGCTGCTGAGCGTTCGGTTGCACATCTGGTCTTGAATACATCATCGTGTATGCTGAAGAATCAAACTGATCTGTTGTGGAAGGTCCGGTGCCTGTGCTTGAGATGAAAGCTGTTTGAAGCTTCGCGTGTTGAGAAGCTGGTTTTTCTCCACTGATACCTCCTGCAATCCCAAAGTACATTTCTGGATTTTGAGGAGTTTGTGTTCTTTTTGCTTTCAGCTTTTCTTCTACATCCTTATTCTCCAATCTTTGAATTAATTCATAAACGGTGATTGTTTCTAAAACACCATTTTCCTTGAGAATTTCAAGATAACTGCTCCACTTTGCTGGTAAGCTATCAGCGAATCTCTTCACCAATTCTTGTGGAGTGGCAGTGACTTTAAAAGCAAACATCTCGCTCAACAAGTGATGGAACCTTGTAGATAAGTCTGCCAAAGTCTCATTCTCCAAACACGTGAATCCTTCAAACTCTTTCTTCAGTAATTCTTGTTTGATCTTTCTAGATTGAGCATTTCCTTCACACCGTAACGTGAGCATATCCCACAAGCTTTTAGTAGTCGTGCAGTAAACAAACTGGTGGTAAATGTCTTTGTGAAGAGCTTGTGTGAGAATCATGAATGCTTTCTTTTCTAACTCAAACTTCTTCTTATCTTCTTCAGACAAGGTGCTGTAAGTTTGTGGATTAGATCCTGCAACTTCCAACTCATTTTCAAAAGCTGTGAAGAAGCACATCCATAGATCTTGACCTTGTCCCTGAACATAAGTTCTCAGCCTTTCTTTCCACCATCCCCAATCATTGATGTGATTTAACTTTGGCGGTTTTGTGCTTGTACCAGTTTCACTGTCGTTCTGCATCATAGATTGAATGCTGTTGCTTTGATTTGTGACCAAAGCCCATTGATTTGCGGTTATCATTGCAGCTTGAGGTGGGGCAATAGCTCGCATCCATGCAGTTTTGTCGAAATCTGACGTAGATTGCGTAGATTGCATAGCTGATGATTGTGGTGTCGAAGTTATTTGAGTCCACGCGGTTGGATCCCACTGACCGTTTGTTCCCATTTTATGAAAATTAATATATTAAGTGAATATTGAGTTAAAATCTCGAAGGGAAACACCCAGCCGAAGGATCAAGAATCGAAGGACCTGAAAAGCACAACCTGTTAAATTTAAACAGACAAGGATCGAAAGATCAACACCTGTTCGAAAGATCAACAGTGTTCGAAAGATCACTGTTGAGTTTCGAACAATGTTTTTCGAAAGATTCTCCAAACGAAAGATCCTTATCTTTCGAAAAAGGACTGTAGACCGAAGGATGAACACGAAAGATGACTTCGAAAGACTCCCCAATCGAAGGATCCTAGTCTTTCGAAAATGAGCAGAAGACCGAAAGATGTATGTTTCGAAAATATTCCTTGGAACGAAAGATAAGTCTCACACTTCGAAGGATGCTCGAATGATGACTATCTGTCGAACCTCCTTTGGTCGAAAGATGATCTTTCGACTTCGAAGGATATCTTTCGATCGGTTCTGACACAGTTGACAACGGGTGACAGGTTGGTGAAAAAGGTGATGGGTTGGTAAATCTTTCGGCAGAAAGTATGGTCAGACCATGATTTTCTGCAAAAACAGATTTTGTTTGATTATTTTAATCAGCTCACCCTATCCAATACACCAACAACTTTCGAAAATAACCTAAACAAGATCAAAAGATGTAAACTTTGAAGAACACTTGAAGATATTATGAACACAAAGGGTTTTCCGGTAAAACTACAAACTTCCGAACAAGATTTAAACCCGATAAAACAAAGTTTTTCAGAAAAATACAACTTTTCAAAACCCGAAAAACACCCAAGAACACCTCGGTTTTAACAAAGAGAAGAGCCAAAGCTCTGATACCACTTGTAGGTCCCTCTCGAGGATGAGATAAAACCTTATCCTTGTTATATCAAACACACTAGCGAGTGCGGAATCCAAGCTAGCATGCAACCGAGACTTTATACGAGAACAAGCACAAACACAAACACGCAAGATTCACCGATTAACACCACTTGTATTAATACGAATGAAGGGTCCGGTTACAAGCTCAATGTTTACAGAAGTATTCTATAAACTCTCAAAGTGTGTGTGTGTGCTCCTGTCTCTCTCTGCCTTGTCTCTCTTGTCTCTCACCTCACAGAACACAACACACTACATGGGTATATATACCCGACACAGATCGTCTGGTCGAAGGATCAGACAGACTGATCGAAAGATCATCTGTCGACCAGAAACAGCTCGAAGGATCAACATATACCACGAAAGATGTGATCTTTCGTGGTCCATCCTTCGACTTCGAAGGATATCTTTCGAGCTCATCATCATCGAAGGATATAAGTAATCCTTCGATGACCATCCTTCGACTCAAACATCTTTCAACCATGTGCTAACTGTTTGGTCAAGTCAAACCAGGAGGATGGTTGACTTGGTCAAACTTACATCAACCTTACATTAAAGACATCGTTTTGTATCATGACGAAATACAGACAAAGTACAAACACAAGTGCACCAACATAGGTCACGTATTGACCTCGTATAAGCCTATAAGTGTGATATCGTGTCGTAAAGCTCATGTATTGACCTCGTATAAGCCTATAAGTGTGATATCGTATCGTATAGGTGTGGTTTAGGTCCCGTCTAATCCTATATGCATATACAAGACCTATAGGAAACCTATACGAGACTTATACTACACTATACGATACGATACGATACCATACTATACAATAACACCCGTATAGGCCTCTATACGAGACTTATATACTATACACTATACCATACGATATGATGCAATACGATACGATACGTTACGATGCAATACGATAAGATAATTTAATTTAAACGATAACAATATAATATATTTGTATTATTTACGAATAATATTGTTTTTTTATAAATAATTTTCTTTTTTTTATGAATAAACAAAGGAATACGATAATTTAATTTAAACGATAACAAAACAATATATTTGTATTATTTACCAATAATATTGTTTTTTTATAAATAATTTTCTTTTTTAATTTTTATAATTCATAATATTTATATAATTTTTTATTTTTATAATTTATATTTGTATTATTTACCAATAATATTGTTTTTTATAAATAATTTTCTTTTTTTTTACAAATAAGCAAAGGAATACACAATAAAAAAAATACAAAAATGGAGCTTTATATACGCTCCTTAGAGGTCCTTACGCAGCGTATGAGACAAAAATGACACAACTACCCTTGTATTTGGCTTCGTATAGCCTGAACACAAGGGTATAAAAGACATTTTCAGACCTTTATATACGCTGCGTATAGGTCAATACGCAGCGTATATAAAGGGTAGTTTTTATTTTTAACCCCAAACATGTGGTTAAATTATCTTTTTAACCCTTATTGTATATATACGCTGCGTATTGACCTATACTCAGCGTATATAAAGGTCTGAAAATGTCATTTATACCCTTGTATTGAGGCTATACGAAGCCAAATACAAGGGTAGTTGTGTCGTTTTTGTCTTATACGCTGCGTAGTGACCTCTAAGGAGCGTATATAAAGCTCAATTTTTGTATTTTTTTTGTGTATTCCTTTGTTTATTTATAAAAAAAAGTAAATTAATTGTGTGTATTTTGGGGTATTTCCATGTTTATTTATAAAAAACAATATTAATAAAAATAATACAAATATTATGAATTATAAGAATTAAAAATAATACAAATATTAGGTCCCGTATTGACCTCGTATAAGCCTATAAGTGTGATATCGTGTCGTATAGCGTCGTATAGGTCACGTATTGACCTCGTATAAGCCTATAAGTGTGATACCGAATCATATAGCGTCGTATAGATCATGTATTGAACTCGTATAAGCCTATAAGTGTGATATCGTATCGTATAACGTAGTATAGGTCACGTATTGACCTCGTATAAGCCTATAAGTGTGATATCGTGTCGTATAGCGTCGTATAGGTCACGTATTGACCTCGTATAAGCCTATAAGTGTGATATCGTGTCGTATAGCGTCGTATAGGTCACGTATTGACCTCGTATAAGCCTATAAATGTGATACCGAATCATATAGCGTCGTATAGGTCATGTATTGAACTCGTATAAGCCTATAAGTGTGATATCGTATCGTATAACGTAGTATAGGTCACGTATTGACCTCGTATAAGCCTATAAGTGTGATATCGTATCGTATAGCGTCGTATAGGTAATGTATTGACCTCGTATAAGCCTATAAGTGTGATATCGTATCGTATAGGCGTGGTTTAGGTCCCGTCTAATCCTATATGCATATACAAGACCTATAGGAAACCTATACGAGACTTATACTACACTATACGATACGATACGATACGATACGATACTATACAATAACACCCGTATAGGCCTCTATACGAGACTTATATACTATACACTATACGATACGATATGATGCAATACGATACGATACGATGCAATACGATAAGATAATTTAATTTAAACGATAACAATATAATATATTTGTATTATTTACGAATAATATTGTTTTTTTATAAATAATTTTCTTTTTTTTATGAATAAACAAAGGAATACGATAATTTAATTTAAACGATAACAAAACAATATATTTGTATTATTTACCAATAATATTGTTTTTTATAAATAAATTTCTTTTTTAATTTTTATAATTCATAATATTTATATAATTTTTTTATTTTTATAATTTATATTTGTATTATTTACCAATAATATTGTTTTTTTTATAAATAATTTTTTTTTATAAATAAGCAAAGGAATACACAATAAAAAAATACAAAAATGGAGCTTTATATACGCTCCTTAGAGGTCCCTACGCAGCGTATGAGACAAAAATGACACAACTACCCTTGTATTTGGCTTCGTATAGCCTCAATACAAGGGTATAAAAGACATTTTCAGACCTTTATATACGCTGCTTAGAGGTCAATACGCAGCTTATTTAAACTTTGTGAAAAAATGATCCCTCAAACCTCTTAAAATGACCCAAAAAAATCTAATGGTTTATATACGCTGCGTATAGACCAATACGCAGCGTATATGACCCTTGTTTTCTGTGCAATGATTGGTTATCAGGCACTGAGATCCATGGTTTATCTACGCAGCGTATTGGTCAATACGCAGCGTATGCTGCGTAGGTAAACCCTAATTTTGCTAGGGTTTGGTGTGCCAATAGGCACTTTAGTGTGCCAATAGGCACACACAAACAAAATAGGTAAAATGTCGTGGCACTGTTTGATTGGTTATTTGAGAGTTTACCTATTCCAAATGTTTAACCATTCCCTTGTCCCTTAAATGACTAATTAATGTGATTATAAATGGCTAAACATTTATACAACCTATTCCCATTTGTGTTTTTTTTGGTCTTTACAAACCAATCTCATGGACACATATCTCTCAAAACACGGTCATCACCACAATCTTCTAATGATTGTTACCAAAATCATATGGATTTCGAAATATTCAAACCCAATTTAATATCATAAATCAAGTCTCTAAATGGAAAAAAAAAAAGGAAATTGTAGCAGCACCAAACAAGTTACTAGATGAAGAAGCAGGAGTAATCATGCCATCAGTCAAGTTATTGATGACTGAATGAGTGAATGAGGCCTCAGTTGATCTGAAAATATAATGTGAAATCTTTTATTCCTTGTTCCAGCATCTTCATACCTTAAGAGTGGTCAAAAACTTTATAATGATCATAATATATATCAACTATGTAGGTTTAGTAAATTATCCAAAGCTTACCGATTACTAGGTCTTATGTTGCGACCAATATTCGTTAACAAGCTGCGCGAACAAGGACGCTGGCTCAGTCATCAATGTCACGGGCTTGTCATATTCCATCACCTTTCCTGTAAAGTACAAAGTTTCATCAAACCAGTGATTCATTTGCATTAAATTTGTAAAGGTTAATGATTGCGGGCTGGCTTACCGTCCTTCATAACAAGCACCATTGTGCAGTCTACAACAGTTGGTATTCTGTGAGCAACTGTTATTACAGTGCAATCTTTAAATTCTTCGCGAATAGTTTTCTGTATGATGGTGTCTGTTGCATTGTCGACTGACGCTGTGGCTTCATCGAGTACAAGTATCTTTCGTCTCTTTAAAAGGGCTCTTCCTAAGCAAAATAGCTGCCTTTGTCCCAAGCTCCAGTTTGAGCCATCTTGAACAACTGTGTTTATATTGTCATATATCATTTAGTCTAACAGCTTGTACTAGAGCATAGCTTGTCATTGGCAGTTATATCCTGTTATAGATAGTTGATCTATTTATGCTATACTATAGAAGCTCATGGAAGCTTCTAGATTTAGCAAACATGATGTATGAACAAAGTCGTTCGACTCTTTTATTATTTATCAATCAAAGCACACCAATATAATAACCCTAATCATCTATTTATACTAAACTCATTCTAGTCCTAGCCCGACTCATACTCTAGTTATATAAATAAATAAACTCCTAGATAAACCATATTAATTAAAACTAACAATTATCCCTAAATTAAATATAAAAGACTCAATAAATAATTCACCAAGAATTATCTCTAACTTGTCTTGATCTATATCTCTTAATTCAATAATATTAATATCTTATAACAGAAAATAGTTATATAACTGCCAACGACAAGCTACACTGTAATAACTTGTAACAACAATCGAAGTTCTTACCCAACGAGTCCAATCCCTCCTTTTTATCTTGAATGGCCTCTCTAAGTTGGCATTTTTCAAGAACCTGGTAAACAATGAAAGTTAGCATTCGACATTTGTTTATGGTCTTGGTTAGTCGAACTTGTGGAACTTCACCTTCCATATTTCTTGATCACTATGCTCTGATAGGGGATCGAGATTGTATCGAATGGAACCACTAAATAATGTTGGTTCTTGTGGGATGATTCCAAAGCTTGATCTGAGGTCATGAAGTCCAATTGAAGTGATGTCTAAATCATCTATAACTATCCTTCCGTCTGTAGGTTCAACTAAGCGAAACAAAGCACTAATCAAAGTCGTTTTCCCACTACCCGTTCTTCCTACGATTCCAATCTTGTGCCCTCCTTCAAATACACAGCTGATTCCGTGAAGAACCAAAGGGGAATTAGGTTGATATCTGATCTGCAACACACACACATAACCATAAGTTTTATAAATCTAGAAGTCTTATGCAAGGAAATAAAGTAGAAATTCTTACATACTTTCATGTTTTCTATGACAACTCTACCAATGCTTGGCCAACTTCTTGACGGTCGGTTGTCTTCTATGATTTCTGGGGCTTCACTATTAATATGCATGTATTGATCCAATCTTTCGACTGAAACTATCAGATTTGATAGCTGACATTGGTATTGAACCGAAACAACAAGGAAAATGTTTAATGAGAGACCATAGGAAAGCGCCATTCCAATGAATCCTGTCATTACAATACGTGTTGTTAGAAAAAACATATATGTTTTCTTGTACTGCTTGAGTGTGTCTGGTTTAATATCACTAACCCGAGGCTGAAGCATCAAAGGGAAGCAAAGTTATGGCTAAGGCAGAGCTAGAAACGACAACCGCACATAGCATTTCTAGTCGTTGAATCAACCACTCATTTGCTGAAAAATTATGAAAGAATGGACTAGCATTGCCATTGATAAGGTTCATATGCTCTGAAAAGAAACGATCTTCTTCTCCAAAAGCTCTGATGGTAACAACTCCAGCAATCGACTGTGCTAGATGGCTTGCAACTAACGATTTACTCGTGCCATCTAATCTCATCAACTCCTTTGCAGAAGCATAATAGTATTTCTGAGTGAAAAAAAAATGATGTGGGGATCACATATTATAATTATATTGAGTAACAAATAACACAACTTTCCATAAATATAGGCTGTGGTAACACTACTAAGGTTAAAAAATGGATGGAGTTAACGAATCGGATAAAAATGGGAGGATTTTAAACCTTTTGGATCCAGATGCGAAAAACAAACCTTTGGACGAAAGTCGCAAAAGTAGCCAAACCTCAGGGATGAAAATGGCATTTTACTCTATTTTAAAACATATGTTTTACTTTTTTGTGCTTTATTCATGTGTCTATTGAAATCTCAAGTGTGAAAACATATGGTTAAAACCTTCCGGGGGTGGGGCAGTGGTAAGTGCGAGATTCCCTTTTAGGAGAAGTCATAGGTTCAAATCCAACTTATATTGGTTTCTATCTTAAAAGGTGAACCTCCTGACGCCACATGCCCACATAAGTTATGTTTTACCTGGTCCCACTGATATTGACAGGTGATGTGAATTTTCCCTTACGGGTTTCTCACGGTTACCTAAAACACACACACACATGATTAAAAGGTTTGAGAGTACAGTTTCTTACTTGTAGAAGTATCGTCACATAAACCGTTGGAATGATCACGAACAAGATAGGCCAAGTTAGGAACGCCAAGATCCCGAAGCTAACGTATGTGTTCATCGTTGTGCCTAATCCAATCGTGAACTTCATTGCCAATTCAATGTCTACAACACTCAGATCAAACGAGACCTACAACGTTTAGATTCATAAGTTTTGTTGTACTTCATTTGAGCCTTAGTTCCTAGTTTATGTAACAAGACTTACCCGACTAATTATTCTTCCCACTGGCGTCGAGTCGTAGAAGGACATTGGCGCTCTGAAAAGCGACGTTATTAACTTGGAGAAAACTGCTATAGATGCCTTAGTTCCTAGTTTAACCACAAAATAAGATCTACCAAACAAAAAGAACATCATCACAAAAGCCATGATCATGTATACTAGTAACATGTTTGACTGGTTCACCGTAGAATCCTGCACTTTAGCAGCCAGCCACAGATTTTGCAAGAGCATTCCGATTATGTACAACAAATGTGACAAAACTGACAGAGAGAAGTAGAAGTAGCCTTTGTTCTGGCTAAGATACTGTTTGTATGGCTTTAGGCCAGTATCCCCTGCTGCTCGTTCTTCTTGCTTTATGAGTTGTTCTTCTACAATCTGTTCTTTCGCATAAACATTTTCTATTTCTCGATTTGCGGAGTTAGGTCGTTGTTGAGAACTATCAGCCGATAGACTATCTGAACCAGAAGTATTACTAAGTGCAATAACTAGGCTTTGGAACTCTTTGCATGAATCAAGCAATTGAGCATAGGTTCCTGTTTTCACAATTTTTCCATCTGCCATTAACTGTGAAGATAACAACGAGCATTGATATAAGTATCGTATGGCAAAAATGCAAAATGACTAGTTTCTGTATAGCTCAGTAGCTCACCAAGATGTCATCAAAAGCAGGCAAGAAATCGACTTGGTGAGTTACAAGTAACACCGTCTTGCTTGATAGTGCTTCCATGATGTATTCCTATACATAAAAAACATGTTAACAGGATATATTTATATTACAGAAGAAACCGGTCATGAGAATGATAATTACTTTGAACAAACTGGCTGCAGTATGGGCATCAACGGCGCTAAATGGGTCGTCCAAAAGGTATATATCTGCATCTTGATACAACGCGCGTGCAAGCTGAACTCTTTGCTTCTGTCCACCACTCAGATTTACGCCTCTTTCTCCTATAATCGTTTGATCACCAAATGGAAACATCTCAATATCCTTCACGAGTGAGCATTTCTTAACCACTTCTTCATACTTTTCTTTATCCATTACTAACCCGAACAAAATGTTTTCTCGAACAGTCCCTGTTTGAATCCATGCCGTTTGTGAAACATATGCTATCTTTCCATAAACTTCAATCTAAAAACAAAGAAAATAAGATTATCATTGATAACATGTTTGTTTTGTTAATAGAACGGATCTATGGCAGAGACTTACGGTGCCTTTAATGTTTGGAACCTCTCCTAAAATAGCTGATATGAGTGTCGATTTACCGGACCCAACCTCCCCGCATATAGCCACTTTTTCACCAGTCGAAATTTCAAAAGTTACACCCGTTAGAGTCGGTTTTGAATCGTCATTGTTCCATGAAATCGCATCAGCGTTGATTATTAGCGATTGGTTTCCGACGTTTACATGCTTCTTTTGTTCTTTTTGCAACTCGGGTGCCTCCAAAAACTTAAGAATACGCGTTAGCGCCACCCTTGCTTCTATAAACACGGCTGCAGTATCAGCAATAAGATGAATTGGCTCTTGAATGATCTGAATCGTTGCCAGAAACGTGAATACATTGCTGGCATCAAGCGGAATTCCAATGTAATAACATGTATAAAAAGTCACACACGCTACAATCGCAGGAGACAACCAAAACAACATCAAGTAGACTCCTCTTTGCGATATAACTGCCAATAACCACCTCATCTCTTCGTTCCTCAACTTTTCAGCTGCCTTCTGGAAGTGACTCTCCCAAGCGTACAACTTCAAAATCTTCATGTTTGTAATAGCTTCCGTTATAGCCTTCAACCTTCGGTCTTGCGCAGCCATAAGCTTCGTTAGAATCTTCTGCTGCAAGTTACCCAAGGGAATATTCCCTAAAACAGTTAAGATTATAACCAACAATGCCGCAAACGCCGCTACTCCAACTGAAAAATAAATTATAAATATCCCAAGAAATATTTGCAAACCAATTGCCCAAATCTGGTGAAACCAAAACGGAAACTCCCCGATTCTATTAGCATCAACGGTCGCATAGTTCATGATCTGACCCGGAGAGTAACTCATTCTAGCATCATTCGACAATCGCAGCTGCTTCCGAAAAATCGCCGCACATAACATAGATTTCACTTGCACCCCAATCACTCGGTTTCTAAAATTCATATGTCTCTCCGCAACCGATTCTAAACACTTAGAAATAAACAATCCTAAAGTGAGATAATAACCCTCATGCTCAAATGCCTGCTTCCCTTGACAAACCTTTATAAAAGCCCTTAAAATTATCAGCCCTAAAGCCAACGAAAGTACCTTGATCAGTGCGAACAACCCCGTGATCACAAGCTGTTTTGACTGCCACACAAACAAAGTGGACAACATAGACGGATCACCCGTCACACTCTCCGCCTTTCGTTTCTCCAATATTTTCATGAACTTTGAATAACACATTTCCGCTCTATCCTCGTGTTGCAGCTTCGGGATATCGGTCGCATCAAGAACTTTCTTTTTTCCTTTTAACAATAGCGGATTAAGCCACCAGAAGGTGAGCTTACTCAAAGTTCCTGCTCTAGCCTTCGGAGTAACAATATCAGTATCAGTACCAGTATCTGCTTGCAACGGCTCGTAAAGCGAACCGTCTGTTGGTTTTCTCTCCATGAACACACAAAGAACAAACAAAACCGCACCCGGAAATGTCAACGCATTCAACACACCGGTCAAAGTTGTTTTTCGGTGCACACTACCATCCAAAACATCCGGAAGACATAAAAAAACAGAAAACAACAAGATCAGGACCGAACAAACCTTAGGCAAAAGCCGTCGACTTACAAGATACAAAGTCAACAACCACACGACACCTTGAAGGACCACAACAACCCAACGGTCCACCGGTAATAAGTTTCCCACAACTGTCCATATCCCAACAGTTTTATAAACCAAACCCAATTAACCATTGAAAACCTTCGAGAAAACCGACAGCCATTGTCGGTTGACATTGACTGACGGTTTTCGAACCGATGATAAGTTACATAAAATGATTAACACACACATGAACAATATGAGTGTGTTAACAGAAATAACTATGACATGATTTGCACACGAGTATGGATCAAGAACTGATGACATATCAGAACTATACTCTTTATTCCCGCATAAAACTTTAGATGAAAGCGTCTACCATGATCAGTTCTAGTGAAATGAAGCTCACTAGCTTGTTTTTTTATTGTAATAGTGTAATATGGAGCTTTGACTGTATTATTATTACTGAAAATATGAGTTCACTGGACACTTGGAAAGAACAATGTTAGTTGAACCACACAGCTGGTGACATTAACATGAGGTTTTAATGTCGGCTTTATATCAATACAGCACTTCAACACATTTTAGCCACTCAAAAGGAAAAAAACACTGGGTGACAAGGACTAGATAATTTATGGCATTAGCAGTCTACTTTACGGGTAAGGCTGTAAACGAACCAAACGTTTGACGAAAACTGTTCGACAAGAAGTTCGTTTGTGTTCGTTCATTTATTAAACAAACGAACGTGAACAAGAAACTCCGTTCGTTTAGTTCGTTTAGTTAAACGAACGAACGGACATGAACAAAGGTTGCATTCGTTCATTTATGTTCATGAACATTCGGTAACGTGTTCGTTTGTGTTCAATAGTTCACTAGTATTTTTTATTTTTTTATTTTACTTAAATACTTCAAAATTTTGACAAATAAAATATTTAATAAGTGTGAGTGTATTATATATATTCTGTTCATAAATGTTTGTTTTTTTGTTTGAGTTCGTTTGTTTACATTTGTGCTCATGAACATTAGTTTGTGTTCATTTGTGTTTATCAACGTCCGTTTTCGTTCATTGCCTAAAATTAACAAACAAAAACAAACGAACACGTTCTTTTCCTTAACAAACGAACACAGGCATAAAATCTCATTCGGGAAGTGTTCATGAACAGTTGATGAACATGTATATTTCTTAACAAACAAACACACGAACAAGGTCAAGTTCGTGTTCGTTCGATTCGTTTACAACCCTACTTAAGGGATATCGTGAGTTGGAGTCTCTTATGAAGCAATTTACTCCTAGTTGGCTCAGGGTTTTTTCTCATTTGTGGATTTCCTCTTGGGCGAGTTGGTCAGGACCTTTGTCGTTCAAAAAGAAAGTAGCAATGTGACTATACATTGATTATCTACCGATATGATAATCCCTAACACACGTATCACACGAAAGTAGCAATATAACAGCACATAGGGAGTATGTTTAGACACGTCTTATGTCACAACCCCCGACCCCACCCTGGGAGCGGGAGCCGTGAACCAGTCAAGTGGTACCGGTGTTTATTAAATATGCAGCGGAAAATTTTTCATGAGGATCGTAGTTGGGAAATAATTTCAGAGTTTATAAAACACCAATTTTTAATATTAAATAAATGGGCTCAAACCCATATTTAATTCAATTGTTTTTATAGGGATAAACCCAAATAAATAAGGCAAATTGGCCTGTAATAATCTCACCTACACCTTTTTGGCCAATAATAATCCCACCTCAGAATATTCCCCACACCAGTCCCATTTTTCAGATATTTTTCCCACACTGGTCCCCAGTTAAAAATCCCTAACTCAGTTAGTAAAATGGCTGATGTGGGATTATTATTGGCCAAAAAGATGTAGGTGGGATTATTATTGGCCAAAAAGGTGTAGGTGGGATTATTACAGGTAATCAGTTTTTAACACATCATCTACCACATATCTGCCACATAATCAGTTTTTAACACATCATCTGCCACATCAGCCATTTTACTAACTGAGTTAGGGATTTTTAACTGGGGACCAGTGTGGGAAAAATATCTGAAAAATGGGACTGGTGTGGGGAATATTCTGAGGTGGGATTATTATTGACCAAAAAGGTGTAGGTGGGATTATTACAGGCCAATAAGCCAATAAATAAAACATAATTTCTTCTTTTATTCAAGGTATTTATAGCCACTTTATTTAAGCCTTCAGTGCTACATAGCTGGCTACTATTATCTTTACAGCAAATTACATGAAACACGTTTTGAAAATATTTTATCAGTAATAAATACTGGCGAGTTCATTCCATTTTTATAAAATATATTGTTATACCTTACAGCATTTAGGGTTTTTATATTTGTTTATATTTACCCAACAACTCAATCAATATTTGTCACATGGTGGCAGTTCCGATGTGACAGTGGTCATATCACTCATTGGCTCACTTTCGTCCAATAGTGAAGATTATCAAGTAATAGATATATCGTATGTCTTATTATTATTTAAAGGTATCTGTCTCTAGGCGGTTCCCGTGACGGTGGTCAAATCACTGTCGATCATTCTTTCAACTAGTGACTCTGGTCATATCACTGTTGATCATTCTTTCAACTAGTTACTCTGGTCATAACACTGTTGATCATTCTCTCAACTAGTGCCTGTGGTCATAACACTGTTGATCATTCTCTCAACTAGTGCCTTTGGTCTTGTTACTGTTGATCATTCTCTCAAATAGTGACTCTGAACTTAGTAGTGTCCCATGACATTACTTTGTCAAATATATTTTCTATGGCATAAAACCAATTAGCCCAGAAAATGAAATATATCATTTTCTGTCAAATTAATAGCTATAACCTTATCAAATATAATATATTAATTAAATAATTGTGATGTTATTATTTAATATTTTATCCTGGCTAAGATTTAAAATATAACCTTAGTATATTAAAAGTAGAATATATTATATTTGACATATTTTATTATGATATACATTATTTATTATTTTATAATGTTAATAGTAATTTAGGTTTATTAAATATATTTTCTTTAATGTAACTAATATACTTTAATAATGATTAATAAAGCTCTATTTTATATACATACTATTTAGATTCATTTCAATCATACATTAAATTTATCAATTATCATGTATCGTTTGCATTCACATAATATATCACTGTTGTCATATGTTACATTGTTTTTTTTTTTCAAATAGAAGGTAGAACAAAATTACATTACGAAGCTTTGTCAAAACTCAAAACAATATGATGTTGATGAATCTAATCATTAGTGATTTATAGCATAAATTTAATGGGGGTAAGCAATTTTATTTGGTTTATATCTTTTTTATTGAAGAAAATTAGAGACCATGCGGATTTTCACTTCTAACTTTGTAATTGTGTAATTAAATTCCTGAACTTATAGATTGTAACGAAAATATTTCTAAGATAAGATTAGTTTAGTCATGATGACAAAAAGATATTTTTGTTAAATGATTTAATAGTGTAAAAGAATCTTCCTATATAATAAAGGAAGAGTTTAGGAAGACACGTGTCAGAATTTCAAAGCCCCCCTTTCATTTTATCCTACTTGTCAATTTCTGAGATTTTCCTTTTTTTTTTTAAACCTAAAGTCATTATCACCAAACTTCTCTTTCTCTCTTCTTGTAAGTTTACCCCAGAAGCCTATGCTTTTGTAGGTTTCCACAAACAACTTACTTCATTCAAAATTCAAATTCATTATCACCAATCCAAATCTGAAAAACAAACACTTAGTGTGTATACTTATCTGAGAAGTCAAGAAAGGGGCATAAGAGATTAGATGAAGAAGTGGGGGACCGACTACCTGGTCACGGCAGCGCACGGCGGAGGAAGGGGGAGAGGGCGAGATCGGGAGAAAGGGGGAAAGAACGGGAGTGAGAGAGACAGATGCGGCAGAGTCGACTGTCGACACTCCGGCGGCCAGAGTCGGGCGGTTGTAGTTACAGTCAGTTTTCCGGCGACGATACAAACGACAGTTGTACGGTAAGCACAAAACCCTCTCAATTTCTTCAAGATCTGGTTAAATCCACGTTTTTTTTTTTCTTTTTTGTTTTTTTTTTCTTCAAGATTGGTTTCAGCCGGTACTCGTAAGTTGTTGATCCGTTTTTTTTTTTCTTTTTTCTTTTTTTTTCAAGATTGGTCGGGACGGGTTCGTGTCAAAAAAGTGCATGAGCTGTTAAAATGGGTCCGGGTTGGTTCGGGTTGAGAATGGAAATCGCAGCATCATAGCCATCGCTGCCGGAACCTAGCCGATTTGACCAGCTCTCGCTGGTCTCGCCAGATGAGCTTGGTCTACTGCTTTATGTAACTGCTCTTTTTGAAGTACTATTGGTTCCTGTGATGCGAGCTCTATGTGAGCCACCATCATAAACCATCAAACATTCTCTATACTTCGGTCAGATTCCTGAATATAATTGGGTGGCCTACTTAGCAGTATCCCTTATGATAACTACTACACTATTTTCATCCAAAATTGATAGAGCTAACTAACCTAGATCATCCACCAGGAAAGGATTAGAAGATTAACATAATTAAGCTTTTTAACAGTTTTGATTGGGTTTAAGATGAACAAAAAGCAAGTCAATATGAGTAAGGTTGCAACATTATTCATAGGGTTGTATTGTGTAGTAGTTTAATCATTTAAACATCAAGAAGTTTATGACCTTTTAAACTTTTATCTACTCAAAATACTTCAAATCAAACTTAAAGACAAACTAGAGAACATTTGACGAAAATTGATTAAAAAACACTTTCGTTTTCATTTAGGCAATTCATCAAACAATTGGTGCACAAGGGTTATTTGAGGAAAAAAAACATAGCATATTTTTAGAGATTATACCAACAAATTGAGGAAAAAAGTAGAGCACATTTTTTAGATGAAATCGATGTAAAGCTTGAAGAAATTAGACCAAAAAGTTTACCTCTAGGGTTAGAGAGGAGATGGTTGGGATGATTTCAGAGACATCGGTAAAGTGTTTAGATGCGATTTCAGATGCGATTTTCATAATTTTAGATGCAATCGAGAACAGAGATGACAAAGCATTTACCTAATCTTTTTTACTTAACAAGCCGACTTGCTTCACAAAGGGGTGAGAAATATGTCTTTTGATATGATTATTCAGTTATATTTTTTTTGTAATATGAGCTATTGAGAAGTTTAATCATCATCTTGATGTGTTGACCGGTTTTATACGTTTATATCATCGAACGTTTGAATTACATAATGTAAACAAACTTGTCATCTGTAAGTTAGGTCACCCAACTTTCACCATCAATACTAAAATAAGAAGGAGTTCCCTTTTTTGGTGCATTCAGAATCCAGGTCATTTATTTCAGAAAAAGATTGACTAGGTGGTTTATGTTGCATACATGACCTATCTACTTTGCACTATGTATTAAAAAGAATGGTTCTCGATTAGAAGTTTTGGTGATTTACAACTTTTCCCTCATTTATAGTTGCATTTTGGGCCACTTACGACTTGTTTGGTTTCTTTTAAGCATTAAAGGTGATTTTTTTGGTGCTCCTCTAATTAGTTTGGAACGTGTTTTATTAATTATTGGATTTATATTTTGTAGATACCTCAACGGTCAAAGAACTACTGCGCTGTAAGTAAACATTTTGGCGGGAGTTCCGGCAAGCCGATTTCAGCCGTAGTCGGTTATGGCGTCACAAATGGTTGCGCCGATAGGTATTGGTTATCTATTTTAACATGAATCAGTTTTATAGTCCTGTGATTGATACTGACTTATTCTGTTGTTTTCCTTTTCACTTGGAAACCACTAGGCATTTAGCCGTTGCAGATATGTTCTCATATTTTGTACCTTGGCATGACATTCAAGGTGATTTGGGTTGTTATGCAAAAGGAGTGTCACACCTTTTATATAAACGCATGCATAACTGGCTTTGTTTTCAGTTGGTAAGCCCTCGGTTAGCGGCCTTCGTGGATATGTTCTCATATTCTGTGCATGATGGTCAGCATACTTTGACTTTGCGGGTTTCATTTTGTTTACAAAGTTTACCGGTTACCGGTACAAGTCTTTCCTTAGTTTAAGGTAAGAGGTTTTATGTGTATGCTTTGGTTTGATTATCTAGCCATATAAGGATAACAATAATTAGTCAACACCTTAATTCTGTTGCTACATATCTGAATTTTCGTGGTGATTATCATTTGGTTTTTCTTCTAATGTCGCTTTAGTCAGTGCTTTATAGTTTTTTGCATTTTCCTCTGTTGTTCCTCAAAAAGGTTTTGCCGCTTTTGCAATACATTTTTTCAAATTGATTTACGACTACAAGTATGTAGGTACATGAATGAGCAACATATCGGTTCTATTTATAAAAAAACACACAAGATAAAAATAGCATGCAGATAGTTTTACTTATATGCATAGACTTATAAGTTGATTATATAAACATATTGGTTCTACAACTAACAACTTATACTGAACTACGACTGAGTATCATTGCTATGACTTTGGACCAAACATGGGTCTTAGCATGAAGAGATATCAGGTTATAAATCATACAAAAAAAATACTTTTATAGATATAGATTTTTTTAACACAACCCATAACCCGTGAAGCTCACGGGTATATA
Source organism: Helianthus tuberosus (assembly GCA_030545235.1). NCBI lineage: Eukaryota > Viridiplantae > Streptophyta > Magnoliopsida > Asterales > Asteraceae > Helianthus > Helianthus tuberosus. The sequence goes on from CM060368.1 coordinate 25,591,151, forward strand.
ACCTAGTTTTTTAATATAACCGTATCACAAAAAGGGTTATAAAAAGGAGAATGACTCACAAACTGTGAAAAAAGAGAATGGACTCACTTTGTAACTTTAGGGTTCAACTAGAAAGCCTCCTGGTATAATCTTGGGTATAACTCATGAGCTATTTAATAAAATATATAATGCACTCGTGTTAAGTATAGTAACCCAATTCAACTTTATCCCTACGTCACGAGACAGAACCCCAACGAACTTAATCGAGCAGAGCCTTAACATGCGTTACGGGGCCCTAGATCAATCGAAAAGGATATCAGTGATCAGGGGTTAAAACACTTAAAATGAGGCAGGGCTTTATTATTATTATTATGGGGTAAATAATAAATAAAAAATATATAGAGAGAGAATGTGTAGAGAGCGAGATCGAAAGCCAGAGAGATGCAAGAATGAACAACTTGTATGGTCATATTTATAGGAGGCCAACAATTAGATTCTTTGATTCTTGATGTTACACGTACCTACTTCAATTTAATGCAAATGTTACTTTTTCATCATCATTTTTCTTATTATGTACACGTAAATATCAAGACATTTGTAAATATTATTATTTTATTATTTTATATATTATAATTAATTCAGCTGCTTCACTTATTTGGTGTTTATAACTTCTAAAATATGACGTTTTATAAAACAATGAATATGTCATTAGAACGAGAATAATTTTATCATTTTGAACCAAGTTTCATTAAAACGGAGTAAGTTCAAATATAATATATTTTTATAATTTAATTATTAAACGGTTCCTGAGTCCGTCTAGATACTTCATATTTCTAACAGTCAACTTACCCGTCATCTACCCATTTAATAATATAAATTTTATATACTTTATTTTAATATAGAAAATAGAAATGTCACACATATACAAGCCAATTAATTAGTATAACATTCCAACCAATTATATATAAAATAGTTTTTAAAACTATGTAAAAACGTATAAGAATAAAATGGGTCGAAAAATTATATTAAAAATAAAAAAAGTTATTAGTGGTTAATAAATTTAAACAAACTTATAATTCTTATATGATAAAAATGAAAATGTTACATCTTACTCCCTGTGTAGTGTGTAACCCTGTGTGAGAGGAAACTTACTTTTTATGGTGGGTTCTATCATGACCGATAACAAAATGAATATTTGAATTTGAATTTTATAACATCAAATATTCTAAATGATTCTGAATAGTCAAAGGTAGTTGTATGTCATAAATGTATTAATTACTTAGCTCCTATTATTTATCATATCCTTGTATAGATATTTAGCATACATAGCCATTAGTGTATACCATGGTTGTAAAAGTCGCTAGGCGCTCCCTAGTCGGTCGACCAAGGAGTTTAGAGTACTCGGTCTAGGCGGAGAGTACTCGGGGAGTACTCGGACATGTTACATTATAAAGAAATTACTTTTTGGAGATTAAATATATGTCAAATAACATAAATTTACTAATATTTATAACAAAATATGTGAAAATGATATTCATTCCTTAATATGATAGGCATAGAAATTATGTTTTATTATTATTTAACTCAAACTAGGCCCGAGTTGACCTACTAGATCCTATTCTGGCCAAGGTTGACCGCGTTTGACCGACTCCGAGTAATTAGGCGGAGTCGAAGAAAGTCGCCTCGGCAGCCTACCTTGTAGCGACTTCTCGGGGAGTACTCAGCCTTGGAAACCTTGTTTCACAACCATGGTGTATACTGTAAAACCTTGTACGAACATTGGATCTTAATAAAATTAGTTCCTCTGATTTCTACTTTAGTTCCTCCCTTGTCTTTTGGGAGAGAAAGCGGTAAATCTATAGCAACACCATTGTTTACTTTCGTGTATGTGTAAGTTGATAGGTGGTTTACATGTAAAAAAAATACAACTATACTCGTTTAATTAAACATACCTACCTTGGTAGTGTGTAGCCCTGTGTGAGAGGAAAATTATTTTTTTATGGTGGGTCTTATCACGGCCAATAATAAAAAGAATATTTGAATTTGAATTTTATAACCTTAAATATTCTAAATGATCCTGAATAGTAAAAGGTGGTATGTCATAATTGTATTCCTTACATGGCTCTTATTATTTATCATTTCCTTGTATACATATCTCTCAATTATAATAAATCAAAGTTGGATTGGCTGAGGTGTCAACACCACAAGCCATCCCTTTGCTCTCTCTCCTACATGTCCATCCCAGCTTTCTTCAAGGCCACGTGTCCATTCCTCCATTTTTTCGATTATTTCTTTTTTTTAACAATTGGTAAAGGTATGATGGCAGACAAATAGATAAATCTCTGAATCAAAAGCACTCTGCAAAACTCTCTTCACAAGAATTCAAAATTCAAATCTCTGAAAACTCCTTCACCTCATCCAAGAATTCAAAATTCAAAATTTAGAACCCTCACTCTCTTCACACCCAGATCAACTCACATAATCCCCACTCTCTTCACACCCATTCACATCATAATCTCATCTGGGTTTTGATATTAAAACAACATGTACGGAAGAGATCCGTGGGGCGGGCCGTTGGAGATCAACAACGCGGATTCAGCCACCTATGATGACCGGAGCCGAAATCTGAACGATTTCGATAAGGCAGCGTTGTCACGGCCGTTGGATGAGACACAGCAAAGCTGGCTCTTCGGTCCGGGTGAATGTGACGTCTGATCACCGGCCGTTAGTTATTGACGGCAAATGGCGGGTGTTAGTTTCTGGTTCTATTCATTATCCTCGGAGTACACCAGATGTAAGTGTTGATGATAAACAGTAGTACAGTACACATGTTAATAGTTCAACCACCGACACACAAACATACATTTCGTGTGTTTTTTTTTAGTTTGAAGTGTACTAAAATAAAATGAATTTACAGATGTGGGCAGGGCTTATACAGAAATCTAAGGAAGGTGGATTGGAATTTGCATGAGCCTGTTAGAGGCCATGTATATTTTTTATATATGTATTTGTTTGTTTGCTTATTTATTTATTATGATTTTTCAAGAATCTTGAAGGAGGTTGCTGAGCACAACACTCCCAAAGATTGCTGGCTCATCATCCACGGCAAGGTATATCCATTCATGTTGGTGCATCCGTCTGTCGCCTACGTCTTATATCGAGTCTTGTATAGAGTTAGGGCATCTGAATCAAAATTGTGTTTTTTAGAGGTGATTCCACTCGAAATGACACCTTGTCATTTCGAGCTAAATCACATAACTTTCTGATTCCACCCGAAAGTAACATGCTAATTCCACTCCAAATGACACCATGTCATTAGGAGTGGAATCAGAACTACTATATATAGGTCATTTGGGGTGAAATCAGAAATGAGTTCTAGGTGTTGTCTTCCGGTGAGTCACGAAGTGCTGCCGAAGTGTTGTCAGGTCTGTAATCGATTGCATATCAATAAAAACAACAGATTAAAGTGAATACGTGCTGAATTACACCGAAACACTTGTTTCCGCCTCTTGTTTTGGTGAAAATCTCTTCTAACCGACTCGTTCGGATCCGAAACCGATCCTACAATTGGTATCAGAGCTCAGGAAGAAGAGCTCTTGCTAATTCAGCCGCATTTTCTGTTTTTCTACTCATTCTCATCAAATTAAACATCATTTTACGGTCGGAATCGTTTCAGTTTTGTACATATTGCTCGGATTTAGTGTTTAACAAAGCCTTAGAAGTTACAACTCCTAAATCGAACTAAATCTTAAAAAATTTGTGATTCAGCTCGAAATTGATCAAAGATATGATGACATCAGCCTGATTCCGCTCCTAAATTGATTCTGATTCCGCTCCAAAATCGATTTTCAGACTGATTCCGCTCTTGAGTATAGTGTTAATTCCGCTCCTGAGTTTAAGTCTGATTCCGCTCCTGATTTTAAACCTGATTTCGCTCATAGCGACACATATCTTGGGATTCCGCTCTTGAATACATACTGATTCCCCTCATATGTACATCGTGATTCCGCTCTTGAATAAATAATGATTCCGCTCATAAATACATTGTGATTCCGCTCTTTTGTGACAACTTGATTTCGCTCTTGTGACCATCAAAGTCTTTGTCTGTCATCGAACAGAATAATCACATGATTTGTTGTCAGTAATTGGAAAAGAAAATCACGAGTTAGTGATTCAGTTGATAGCATGTGTGATTCATTCAAAGTTTGCATGTGATGTTGCATTAAATTGTTGTCGGATCAATCAGAATACATATAATATTTTCACAATGTCAGACTAAGTGGATTGTGCATAACTTGTCGGATAAGTGTATTTTAGAGCTCCAATCATTTGTTGGTTCAGTGGATTTAGAGGCCCAATCACATTAAATAGTTGTTGGCAGTTAATGGAGTAAAAGGTCCAATGAATGTTTAATATTGCAGCTCAATGAGAATCAAATAGTCCTAATAGTTGTCGGCTAAGGGAAATTGTTCGATTAAATCAATTTAGTTTGAAAATTGATGTTGTCGGCAACTTGAGATATTCACAAGATTAAGTCATTTGTGTCAGCTCTTGTCATGTGATTGAAAGCCCATGTGAAGAATTTATAGGCCTAATTGAATTCACTTTTGGTCGATTTTGTAATTCAGTGATCTTGTCCGAAATTTATTGATCAAATCAGCAAATTTTAGACACAAGTTGGTTAAACAGTTTACACGGTTTGGAGTTCAAAATTGTCAAAGGTTCATCCGGTCATTTGAAAGTTCGTCTATTCGCATGTAAAAGGGTCAGGTCATTCGAATCTGATCCAGGTCATAGTTGTCTGCACAGTGTGTCAATCTTCAGTCAGCACAAAATAATCATGAGTTTGAGTACCAATTTTATTTTGTTAATCGATAAATTTTTAAACTGATTGTTGTTTGTTTGTTGTCAGGTAATTTGTCAGGTATTTTACAAGGTGATACAGCTCATTTGAAAATTCGAAACATGGAGAACGAGTTCTACAATGCTTTTGCTAGTCCAATTACAATCACTCAGAGTGCTTTGCATGAAAATGAAACCGGGACGTCTCAGAAACCACCCAAGCTTTTGGATATTGATGATTACAATGGGTGGTCTGAACGGTTTGGAAATTGGGTTGAGGCGTATCATTTGGATGCGTGGGAACACACTGAGGAACCTTATGTTAAACCCACAACAAATGGTGTGCAGCAAACAATTAGAGAAATGAGTACGGAAGATAAAAAGAAATATCGAGATGAGAAACTGATGGTGAGTCTGCTTCAGCAAGCGATAAAAGTAGATATCTTGATATTGCTTCAACATGATGGAACTGCTTATTCAATTTGGACAGAATTGGAAGCAAAATTTGTTGGAAGTGATGATATGCTCAAAAACAAAATGTCTCTCATGAAGAAAGAATTCGATTTGTTCTGTGGTTTGAGATCTGAAAATACCAAGCAAATAATTGATAGATATTGTAACTTGGTGAGAAATATGAAAAAACTTGGAATTAAGAAAGATACTGATGAATTGATTGAAAAACTTGCAGATGCACTACCTCATGAAACTTGGGGAACGTTTTTGATGATGCTGAGATCCAACAGAAAAGATTATAAAAATATGACACTGGGAGATTTCATCAAACACTTGGAAGCTCAAGAGATGGAGCAGAGAAAGATTGCCAGGATGAAGAACTACGATGGAGAACAAGATATCAGCTTGTATTACAAAGGTGGTGTCAACGAAAAGTCAAATTTTTCTCCAAAAGTCGAAACTGCTTACAGTGCAAAAGATTCTTCTAAAAAGAAATCATCCCAGGGATCAAGCAGCACAAGATTTTCATCATTTGATCCAAACATTTCTGCAACAAAGAATGGAAGAAAACTTCAGTGTAATATTGTATTAAGTCTTGAAAATGATCAAGATTATACTGAAGAGGTTGCTAAAAATCAAATGTCTTTGTTGGGAATGGTGTTGGAATCATATAGTAGTTTTGTGGCCGGAAAGATCGGTAATCCAATGCTCACGAAAGAGGATTACGATCAAATCGATGCTGAGGAAATGGAATTGATGGATATTAAATGGTGCATGGCCAGCGTGTTGAGACGAGCTGAAAAATTTAAACAAATTACAGGCCGAGATGATTTTCTTAATGCTCATGTTTCAACTTTAGGCTTTGATAAATCTAAAGTTACATGTTTTCGTTGCAGGGAAAAGGGGCATTTCAAGAGGGAGTGCAAAAATCGTGAAGCTACTGGAGCCCAGAATCCTTTTGGAAACAACGATTATCACAAAAAGGCGATTTATCATCAAGTCACACCACCAGCATTGCATCAGGCACAAACTGCACATGGAATGATGCAGATTAAAGATTCAAACAAAGCTTGTTTGGGAAAGGATGGTGGATTCAGTTGGGATAATTACATTCCAACAAACAGCAAAGTGTGTTTGGCAGAACAAGACGATGAAAAGTTAGCTGAAGGTTTCAGTTGGGATGATTTTTGCCCAGATCAAGAACTTATGGCCAAAGAGATGTCCAAAAACACTTCAAATGCTAAAGCTTTCATTGCAAATGCCTACGATTTGAAATGTGCTGAAAGGTGCAGAAAAGTAATGGAAGCTGCTGAAGCAAGACGGAGAAAGCTTGAAGAAGAGGAAGAAGAGGAAGAGAGATTAAAAGCTGAAGCTAAAGCTGAGAAAAAGAGAAGAGCTGAATTTTTACAATCAAACCGAACAGTCAAAGAGGTTCCTGAATTTGAAGTCAAAGTTGATGTAGAACCTGTCAAAGTTCCTGAAAAGTGCATAAACTGTGATTCTTTAATCAAGCAGAATAATGAGTTGCTGCACAATATAAACAGATTAAAAGAATCCTATGATACAATGAACAGAGAAATAAACAAGTATACTGATTCAAACGGTGAACAAGTTGTGGCAATGAATACGCTGAAGATAGCATACCTGAGACCACTAGATGAGGTCAACTTTCACATAAAGAAATGTGCTGATCTGGAGTTGAAGTTGGCAACACAAAAGATAGAAACTGAAAGAGTCAACAAGTTATTAGAAAGTTACTCATGTTCTACTTTTGTTGTTGACAGGATTTATCCGGTTGTGGAAAATTTGAAGACGTTTGAGGAAGTGAAGACATCCGAAGAAAAGAAATCTGTGACAAAAGATGAAGTGAAGATTTCTGGTAAGAAACCAAGTGTGGTTTACAACAAATGTCCACCCCCGGTCGAAAATGGATTTTTACCTCGAAATCCAAATTCCGAAAGAGTCGAAAAGGCAATAAACTTACAATGGGAGTCTGGGCCGTCGGATAATTTGCCAGAAAATATTGATGTCACGTACACGTTGTCTGATACTGATCATGAGTCAAAGTTGATAAAAAGTGTGGTCGATCAGGTGTTAGATAAAGATGATTGTGAGGAGTCAAAACCGGAGTCCAAATCGAAGTCAAAGTCTGAGTCCGATGCGTCAAAGTCAATAGTCAAAAAGGACAAACGGGTTTATGATAAAGAGTTTTTGATATCAAAATCTAATTTGAATGATGAATCATTCAAAGTAGCATATACTTTGAAAGATTCTGATAAATTATATTCTGATGAGAATTTTCCAATAAGAAGTGTCAGATTTGAAATGATTCAAAAGGTTTTCAAAATTACAGAAATTAATATTTCTGAAATAAAAGATTTAAATCTTAATGGAAAACCTAAACAATACACTTCAAGAGATCAACAAAGATTTAACAAGAAAATGGGTTACAATTGTGGTTATAGTTTCCAAAAGAAACCAAACCATAACTGTAATTTCAAAAAGAAAGGATTAGGATTTAATCAACCGAAAAATTATAAAAATGAAAAATTTTCTAAACCAAAAACTGTGTTTGTTTCAGGAAAATCTTTAGATGATGAGAAAGAACAAGCATTCAGAAAACAGACGAATCAGGAATTCCTTGCCAAGAAGCAAGAAGAACTGAAGAAGAATGTTGTTCCAAAGAAGATTGAAAAGAGAACCTGTTTTCAGTGTAAAACTGTTGGTCATGTTGCTAGGAATTGTCCGAAGACATTCAAACCAAAACAGGAAGTCTCTGGTAAAATGAAAGAGAAAGTTGTTGGTAACACTGAACTTTCAACCCGAAAGTTTACAGGCTTTGAAAATTCAACCTTTGAGATTGGTGAATGTTCAAAGAATGTGGTAAAAAGAAAAGAAAATGTAATAAATCAAAAATGGGTTGTGAAGGGTTCAGGTAATAATTCTGGTGATGAATCTGATTCCACAAAATTAGAGGAGCCACGTGTTGAGAAAAAGGTTGAAAAATCAGTTCCAACTATGAACGATGAAAATTTTCCACCCTTGTGTGCTGAAAATTTTATGAAGAAAGTTGGAAAAACAGAAATTTCAAATCAATTTTATTCTGACAAGAAAAAATTTGATGTTGATAAGGCTTTCAATGGAACTGTGAAACACATTTTTGGCAAAATGGTCAATGGTAAGGCCAAAGGTGTTAAAGAATTTTACGCTGCCAAAAGAGGAGTTCACAGGTTCGCTGAAAGAAAAGATGAAGAAGAGGTTGTTTCACCCAAGGAAGGTCAGGCTTGGGTGGATATATTTTTTAAACAGTAAAAAACCTGACTTGCTGGAGCTCCCAAGTTGGTAATCATGGAGCATGAATCGGCATCATTCTTATGTTGTTTGTTTGAAAATTGAAAATTTTTGGAAATTTATATTGCAGGAATTGCCGGAACTCCCAGGTTTATAAGCGTGGAGTAGGAATCGGCACTTTGAGAATTCAACCAACAGATGATGATTGGTTGAAAATGTTTGATTGGATTATTCTAACAAGTGGTAAATCAGGGACATTAAGTTGTATCTGATTTTCTACAGGTGGTTGAAAAACAAAATGATGAGTTTATCCCCTAACCTACTAATGGTTTTACAAAATCAACACAACTTATTTTCCGGAAAAACCATTTGAATAAAACAAACTTAAGTGTTTTGAAATCAATGGGAAAATAGTTTGTTGAGAGGGGGGGTTCTGATTGTTTATGCCAAGTGGATGGCGAATTGAGGCAATTCGATATCAGTTGTCACGTTGTTGTACAGTTTGTTTTCAAATTTCCTAAAATGTGTTTGCATTTTAGGGGGAGTAAGAAATTTTAGAAAATCCAAAAACATTTGAAAATTTTGAAAAAACCAAAAACATGATAAAATGAAAAATGAGTTTTTGTTGCATATAAGAGGAAATGATAGTACATCAGTGGACTGTCACAACATGCTAAAGAAATGGAAAATTAAATGTGATAAACGATCTCACTGTGGATGTGTGAGTAGGTTTTTGCACATTTAGTCAAGGTTGGAGAACTCGCTAGTCGCTAGCGGGTCGGTGAGGTAGGGACTAGCGACTACTCGGGATTACTCGGGATTAATCGGAATTAATCGGATCGGACTTTTTATGTATAATTTTATGTTTTTATACATATATACATATATTTTTATACGTAATTTTTTTAAGTGGACAAGTTTTGACCGGAATCTGGGAGGTTTTGGCCGGAATATGTGTTTTTTCCGATTTTTTCTGATTTTTTTTGTTTTTTCCCGATTTTTTCCGATTTTTCCCGACCGACTAGTCGCGATTAGGGCCGATTAGGGCCGACTAGGCCGACTAGCGATTTTTTTACTTTTTTACTGATTAGCTGAAAATTACTCAGTTGATGGGCGACTAGCGACTAGTCAGCGATTAATCGCCGGCTAGTCGGGATTTTTGCAACCATGCATTTAGTAGATTGTGACGAGATATAAATCTAAATTTCAAACTTGCTTATATCGTTGTTGATGCATTTTTAGTGTCTGTAACTAGTCTTGTTTAACGATGTAATTTGTATGGTCTTTTATTAATTATCGAGTCTGTATGTTATGTTGACCAAGTCAGATATCCTCCTATCTACTTGTGTACAACTTATTTGTCTCTTTTGGTATGTAATGTATTATGAACAATGCATGTTGCATTAAAGGGTAGTTTTGTCATTACTATGTTTATGTGTTGCTGATTGTTGCTGTCTGTTAACAGGAACAACCACAACATTTGCAGTCCTCGACGAAACAGACCTGTTTCGTCGGAACACTTCATGGCGAAACAGGCCAATGCTCAAACTTCTGTTTCGTTGAAGGTCATGACGAATCAGACCTTGATTCGTCATGAACTGACGAATCAGACCTTGATTCGTCATGTATTGGGCTGTTCCAGGCCCAATGTCTGGCCCATGTTCAGATTCGTCAAACACTTGTGTGTTTCGTCGATATCAGTGGTCCAGGGACTATATAAACAACACGTTCTGTTTCATTTGAAGACAGAGATGAGAAATAGACTATAGTAACAAAACTCTGCCAAAATTCCGTCTGAACTGTGTTTGTATCAGTTGTAATCGGTTCTCATCCCGTTAATCAATAGATTGTGTTTCATTGATTAATCCGTTGTTATTTTATGCTATATATGTTTGATTTGGCATAGTTACGTGGATTCCGCACACGTAACCGTGTTTACTATAAACAAGTGATTCGGTTCGTAATCGATCCTCAGATTTCGGGACCTACAAGTGGTATCAGAGCATTGGCTCTTATCCTTGTTTAAAATCAAACTTGTTCGGTTTTTATCAAGTATTTTGTGTGTGTTTTTCTGAAAACTTGTTCTTGAAAAATTAATATTTTCTGGAAAAATATTCATAAATCTGCTGTTTTATTGGTGTTTGCTACAGATTTTTATCAAAAAAAAACCTAAGTTAGATTGTTTGTTTATGCTTTAAACCGGGTTTTTAGTGAAAATCTAGTGTATTTTCGTGTTTCAGAAATTTATCGGTGATCGGAAAACTCATCGGAAACTTCATGTTCTTGGTGGTGTTCTTCATATCTTCATAGTTGTTCTTAGATAAACTGAGAATTTGATCTGGTCAATTGTTTAAAACAAGTGTTGCACTTATAATATAATAACTTGACTTTTGTGTGTAAAAGTGATAATTGGTCACAGTCCCTGTTTCGTTGAAAATAAGAAGTTACCAACATACCTTGTGTCAGGTTAAATGTCTTTGTGTCTCTTCTTATCCTTGACTGATCAATAGATATTTTAAATATCTAAATCAACTGACTTTTACCCAGTTTTGACGAAACACACAGCCGACGAATCACATCTGTTTCGTCGCAACCTCTTTGACGAATCAAACGTCTGTTTCGCCACAACATCTTTGACGAAACAAATTCTGTTTCGCCACAATTCACTATTATCACAAGTCTGTTTCGTCGTCATTCATTCAGACGAAACAAACCTGTTTCGTGAACTCTGTTTCGTCGAAAACAGATCTGTTTTAAACAGAAGACTTATATCAGCTTGCTTACTGTTTGTTTTCAAGAATTTGTGCAGGTACTATCATACATACATCAAATATGAGTTGTACTAGTCCATGGGATTGGAGTATGGATTCTAGACCACGTGAAGATCCGACGTCCGCAGCAGCGTGGGTGAAGAGTGTTTTTGGTCAACCAACTATAAGTGCCGGACAATGGGCTTTGGCATCCAATCAGAACCAAAACATTCAAAATCTTTTGATCAGTGAGAGCGAAACGGGTAGCAACAATCGCCCGCCAAAGTTGAATCATATGAACGAGTTTCCATCATGGAAAGGTCGTTTCATTACATATGTTCAAGGTCAAAGCACTGATATTTGGAGGTGTTTCATTACTCCACGCAATGATGCTCTTGAAGTAGCAGCGTCAACGGCCGAAGGTTTTACTAACATGCAGGAAAATGACAAGAAAGCATATGAATTTGAGAAAAAGTCGTTTGCTGTTCTTACTCAAGCACTTCATAAAGATATCTATCATCAGTTTTCTTATTGTACGGACACGAAATCCTTATGGGATTGTTTGGTGACAAGAGGAGAAGGAAACGCAGCTTCCAGAAAGACACGGCATGATTTATTAAAGAAAGAGTTCGAATCATTCCAGTTCTCGGAAAACGAAACTCTAAATGATATGACCACACGGTTTTATCATTTGATTAGTGAGATGTTTGCCTATGCTGTTACTGCATCTCAAAAGGAAGTTTGTGCACGATTTGCTGATTCTCTACCACCAAAGTGGAGTCCATACATTGAGCTTCTAAAACATACAGGTATTCTAGATGCTGACACTATAACTATCTATGAATTTGTACAGAAGCTAGAACATAAAAATGATGAAGAAATCCGAAAAGCAAAACGCATTGCTGCTCCTCAGAATATTGAAATGTATTGTGGTGGAGGTTTTGACCCGTCAGCTAGTCTGAGGCAACCAAAATTACAAACGGTGTTTGTATCAGATACAAACTCTTCTCCGTTTCCTCAACAAACTCAGACTTATTCTGGAGGAGGTTTTATTCCTTTTATACCTCCAGTTTCTACTCAACCTCAGGCATATTCAGGAGGAGGTTTTAATCCATCCCTACCACAACCACAAGTCCAACCACAACAACAACAGCAAGCTCATTATACCAACAATCCTCCAACTCCAAACCCTAACACAGTCAAAGTTGATACATCAAACCTCTCAAATGTTAGCATTGAAGTAGCAAAGGAACATATGGAACTTATTAATACCATGGTCAGTGCTTACTGCGGTTTGGTCGCCGGTCAAATTGGAAACATCAATTTAACCAACGAAGACTATCTACAAATTAACCGTGATGAAATGGAGTTGATGGATATAAAGTGGGCATTCGCAAGTGCTGTTAGAAGGGCGAAGGACTTTATGGTTCGAACAGGAAGAAGTTCTTTGGAAAGCAAACAAGATACAAAGTACGGTTTTGATAAAGAAGCAGTTACATGCTTCAATTGTGGGGAAAAGGGTCACTTCAAACGTGAGTGCACTCGACCAAGCAGACAAGGCAATCAGAACCCATTCCGTAATCAGACGAGTACTTCGAATGCAAATCAAGACAATCGTGGAAAAGGGATAGTGGCTGTAAACAACACCACTAACCAGAATCAGTCTGGACCATCAAATGAAAGTCGTGCATTAACCGTACAAGCTGATGAAGGGTTTAATTGGTCTTTACAACTTGGGGAAAGTGATCAAGGTAAAGGAGGAACGGCGTGTTATGCTAAGATTATCAATCACATCAAGCACGTTCATAAGGAAGAATTTTCTGATAGTGACGACAGTTCTGGTCATACCGGGAGTTCTGATGAAGAAAGTTCTACTTCGAGTTCTGAATCTGATGTGAGCAAAGAAGCAAGTTCTAATCTTGATGACTTATTGAATGAAGCAGAAGAGTTGAAATGTCAGAAATCAGTTCTGATCAAGAAGGCTGAGGTAGTATCTAAAGAAATGGAGAAGTTCTTTTCTGAAGACGGATCTTTCTCTTATCAGACTGCCTTTATGGCAAATGTCTCAGATTCTACAAGTCAGGTAAAATCTGAAATTCTTATCAACTGTAGAGATTGTGAGTATATGAAAAGTGAATTTGATAGAATAAAGCTTCACTGTGATTCGATTCATATTCACAATCAGAGTTTAGTTGTTGAAATGGCTAAATGCAAAGAATCGAATATGGCTTTGATTCGAAACGAAAAAGAATTTAAATCTATGATTGAAATTCAAAAGAAAAATGTTTCCGAAGTGACAAAAACTGTTTATCATAAACAAGTTAGTATAAATGAATACATTAACATTGTTGAGGAAACTAAAAAGGAACTAGCCATTGCCAAATGTGAGCATGATGCAATCAAGCAAAAATTGGAGAGTTACTCTAACTCCCGATTTGTGCTCGATCACATTATTAATGTTCAACAACTAAAGGGAAACAAGAAAGGTGTTGGGTATAAGAAGTGTCTGCCCCCTTTGAGACATGATTATACTTATATGCCTGATGAAGAAGAAATGCCACGGTTTGAATCCAGTGTGCCTCTTGATTATGAGGAAGTAACTACTGGCCTAGGATTCAAATCAGACAATTCTCCAAGTACAAATTCTGAGCAAAAAGAGTCAACATCTACGAAACAAGGTCCTCCAACCATTGAGGACTATGAGTCGTCGGATGATGAATCTGAATCAGATGTGAGTAATCAGGATAAATCACTTGACAAACTTAAAGGAGTAGAAGTTCCAATTGAGAATCATATACTGTGTGATCCTCCTACCCCTGCTGTTAAATCTGTTGTTCAACAAGTGATAAATCATGTGTCTACTGTTAAAAGTAATATTGTGTTGTACACTTTGGTTGGTGACTCTAAAATCTATTCAGATAATGATTTTCCAATTAAAAATGTCAATCCTTCATTGATTGATAATGTTTTTGAAAATAACACAAGTAAGTTTGTGGGAAAGTCGATTCAGGGAGTTAATGTGACTCAATGTAATCCAATTCCTAAGACTGAAATTAAAAAGAAATTTGGAAATCAGAAATCACCTTCAAAGCAACAACCTATTGCTTCTAGGGGTGAACAATCAGATCAACGAGCTAAATTGTCAAATGTTTCTAAATCAAAATTTGAAACAAAAGGGGCTCGTTATCAGAAGAAAAACAGCAATGTTAAATTTGTGGAATCAAGGGGTACAGATAAAATTGAGACTTTTGCTAACAAGTCAAACACTGATTTTGTACAAGTCAAAATTTTAAAACGTGATAGTCAAAACAATTACACTCAACATTCAAACGGGTGTGATGAAAAAGCTAGTACCTCGGGTTACACAAGTTCGACATTTGATCGTCGATCCAGTTCTCCTAAGTTTGTTGAAAGGAGAACGTGTTTTAAATGTGGAGAGTTTGGGCACATCATCAAAGATTGTGCTAACACTCCGAAAGCGAAATTTGTTGAAAGAGCATCACCTGAATCGATTCACTCTAAATGTCGTCCTGTTTCACCTAAACATGATAAAAGAACTATTAAAGAACAGGAATCGAAACAACGACATCAAGATGTGAAGAAAATAGAAAAGGCTTTAAAATCTAAGGTAAATTCTGTTCCAAGGGAACCAAGTTCACCTGTAAAACCAGAAATTTCAAAATTTGTTTACAAAACTCAATCTGGTAAACAAAAACAAACTTGGAAACCTAGGAAGAGTGAAGGTTCAGGGGGAGCTGTTTGTTTGGAAAACCATCAACAAATCGAGATCACTATTCGTGATGCTCAGGGACGACCCAAGACCACCTTGGCTTGGGTCCCCATCCTTAACTAATCATTGGATGATATGTGCAGGATGTTCCAGGAGGAACTATTAATAGTCATTGGATTGTTGATAGTGGGGCATCTAGACACATGACAGGCGACTTACGGCTTCTATATGATGTGAGAAACATTAAAGGAGGCTATGTTGCTTTCGCTGGAGACAAAGGCGGTTACATCACTGGAGAGGGAATGATTTCCAATGGTGTGGTATGTTTCGATAAGATCAATTATGTTCGTCAAATTGATCATAATCTTCTCAGTGTGTCGCAAATCTGCGATAAAAAGTTCACCGTGCATTTTGATGATGCCGGTTGTTATGTGCTTAAACCTGGTTTCACAATTCCTGATGAATGGATTCTCTTATCGGCTCCAAGAATCAATGATCTTTATGTTCTTGATATGAGTCAAGCGATTACGACTTCTGCACAAGTCACATGTTTTGTCTCGAAAGCCACGGAGAAGGAGTCTATATCTTGGCATAGAAGAATGGGACACATTCACTTGAGAAAAATGAACCATTTGGTGAAAAATAATCTTGTGAATGGCGTACCCGTGAGAAGTTTTCATCTACAAGATATCTGTGTTTCGTGCCAGAAAGGGAAACAAACAAAGAAGTCTCACCCTTTGAAGAAAATCAACACTGTTAGCATGCCTCTCGAACGTCTTCATATGGACCTCTTTGGACCTATGAGACACAAAACAACGTTCGGAGATGTGTATTGTTTAGTAGTAACTGATGACTACTCTAGATTTTCTTGGGTAGCTTTTATGGCACACAAGAGTGATACTCCTCAAATCCTCAAGGATCTTCTTACAATGTTGGAAAATCTCTACTCATTGAAAGTTAAGAGGATCAGAAGCGACAATGGAACTGAATTCAAAAACCGTGTTATGGATGAGTTCTGTACTTCTAAAGGCATTCTTCATGAATACAGTTCTCCTTACACTCCACAACAAAATGGTGTCGCGGAGAGGAAGAATCGGACGATAATTGAAACTGCAAGAACAATGCTGGTAGAGTAGGCGTTTCCTGTTCAGTTCTGGGCAGAGGCTGTGTCGACTGCTTGCTACACATTAAACCGAGTTCTTACGGTTAAGAGACATGGCAAGACTTGTTTCGAACTTCTACAGAAAAGGAAACCAGATCTTTCAATTCTAGAACCTTTTGGTGGTCCATGCACTATGATTGATCCGGATGGAAAGTTTGGAGCGAAAGCTATCGAGGGTTTCTTCCTTGGATATGCTACACCAAATTTTCGTGTTTGGAATCTGACTACCAAAAAGATTGAACTATGGAGTGAAGTAAGGGTTCAGAGATATACAAATCCTGTTAAAGCTCCAGGTGATCCTTGGATGTTCGATTATGATGGGCTATTCAATTCCTTTGACCTGCCAACTTTTGATGAAGATTCTGCAGCTGCTAGAATGATATTTGATAGTGACAATGCTGCTGAGTCGTCATTAGTTAGACCTGTTGTTGTTAACTCACAAAGTTCTAATTCGTCTAACAACACGGTTCAAAATGAGGAAGTTGAAAATGCTACTGAATACAATGAGTCATCAGAAGAAGATGAAGAAAATCTGGATGCGACTGAAGGCACTAAATCTCCAGTTGTTCCAGTTCAGGGTATTTCTGTTGATACTCCTCATGTGCAAGTCGATGATACTGCTGAAGGAAATGCATCCACTTCTACGCATATTCCAGGTGTAGAGTTGGTTGTTGATCTTAATATTAACAATTTGGGTGTTAATGCTCGTGTTCCTGAAAATCCTGAAATGAGGATACACGATACCCATCCACAGCAGAATATCATAGGAGATGTCCAACAAGGTGTGCAGACACGTAATCAGCTGAGAAACAACCCGAGTGCTGGTTTGTATTCAGCTATTAGAGAATCTGGTCAACAAAATGATTGGTCTTTCGCGTGTTACGTTTCACAAGAAGAACCAAAATCTTGGAAGGAAGCTTTAAAAGATAATTCATGGGTTGAAGCCATGCAGGACGAACTGCAGCAATTTCAAAAGCTTGGTGTTTGGAAGCTTGTTGAAAAACCGGAGAATTACAAGAAAATTGGAACACGATGGGTTTATAAATGCAAGAAAGATGATCGTGGAGTTGTTATTCGCAACAAAGCGAGACTGGTTGTTCAGGGCTTTCGTCAGATTGAAGGCATTGACTACAATGAAGTTTATGCACCTGTTGCACGTCTGGAAGCTATTCGAATCTTCTTAGCTTATGCTTCTTTCAAAGGATTCAAAGTTTACCAGATGGACGTTAAAAGTGCTTTTCTTCATGGTATTGTTCAAGAAGAGGTGCATGTCGAACAACCTCCAGGTTTTGAAGATCCTATTCACCCCGATCGGGTTTGGTTGCTCAACAAAGCTCTTTATGGTCTACATCAAGCACCTAGGGCTTGGTACGCAACCTTATCAAACTATCTTCTGGAGAATGGATTTAGACGAGGTCTTATTGATTGCACACTCTTTATCAAAGAACAAGATGAAGATCTTCTGCTGGTGCAGGTATATGTTGATGATATAATATTTGGGTCTACTAATGACTCTTTGTGCAGGCAATTCGAACGTGTTATGCAAGAAAAGTTCGAAATGAGCGCTATGGGAGAGATGAATTTCTTTTTGGGCCTTCAAGTTCAACAAACAGAGTCTGGGATATTCATCCATCAGACTAAATATGTTGGTGACATTTTGAGCCGATTCCAAATGTCAGATGCAACGCCCATTGGTACCCCACTTCCGCAGAATCACGGGATTACTCCGGATTTGAAGGGAGAAAGCATCAACTCCTCGTACTATCGTGCCATAATCGGATCTCTCATGTATCTTACCGCTTCGAGGCCTGATATCATGTACCCAACATGCTTACTAGCAAGATATCAAGCAAACCCGAAGGCCTCTCATCTGTCAGCTGTCAAAAGGATTCTACGCTATTTGAAGGGATGCCCAGACCTCGGTCTTTGGTACCCTAGGGATGATAGTTTTGAATTAATTGCATACAGTGATTCTGATTTCGGTGGTTGCAAAATCGATGGCAAATCGACAACAGCAGGATGTCAGTTCCTAGGAAATCGACTGGTAACGTGGCAGTGCAAGAAGCAAACGTGTGTTGCTACATCAACATGTGAAGCAGAATATATTGCTGCCTCGAGTTGTTGCTCCCAAGTTCTTTGGATACAACAACAAATGCGCGACTACGGTTTAGAATTCCTATCTACTCGTATTTTTGTTGATAATAATGCTGCCTTGCAAATCACTAGAAATCCTGTGCAACATTCTAAGACTAAACACATCGACATTAAATATCACTTTATCCGTGACTGTTTTGATAAGAGGTTAATCGATGTCGTTCATGTCCCCACTGATCACCAACGTGCCGACCTGTTTACAAAAGCTTTTGATAAATCACGTTTTGATTATCTACTTTTGGTCAATGGCATTAAGGTGATACCCGAGTAAACTTCTTTGGCTGATCGTTTTTGTAAATATTTTCTTTGTAAACTTTGAAAATTCAAAAAGATTTTAGTTTTCGTAAACTTTGCGAATTTTAGGGGGAGATATTTCAAGAAAATACAAAAACATTGCAAAAGTTCAAAATCCAAAAAGATGTCTTTACTTTCTGTCGTTTCGTTTGAAAAAAATCAAAAATTCAAAAACAATAGAAAAACCAAAAAAAAAAAAAAAATGAGTTTCTTGGATAAAGGAAAATGATGAAATTCACTGGTGTGGTCGGTCAATGTGCTCAAAATGCAAAATAAAAAGAAAAATGATAAGTATCTCTACTAACGATGTATCGGTAGGCTCACAATCAGACTAAAATGTGCAGGATGATACAAACCTAACAGACTTCAAGTCAGGTGGGAACTGCTCATTGGCATATGGTCTTAGTACCGAAATCTCGTTTGAGAGATTGCCGAGATCTGAAATATTCGGTCTTTATGCTGCTTATCATCTGGGTATCATGGTTGTTTCAAACCGTAAAAATAACGGAGACGAAGTCTAAGATCTTCCATGATACTATACATACGTGTACATACTGCATTCGACCTCAATAAGTGATCAACAATCACATGTCCAAACAAAATAAGTGATAAATTATCACAGATTCTTTGCGGGAGTCAAGTTCGTCTCTCTGCTGTACGAAAGTACTGACCTGTTCACGGACTTGCTCCTGTGCCCTTCATGCATCTGAAAATCAAGTTCCTCATCAATAAGTGATTTTATCACATAGGACTTGTTTTCAATCAAAATAAGTGAGTCTCTCACATTTTTATACGGTCAAACAGATGATAATCGGTATACTCACCGGTAAGATGAATTCTCGTGCATACCTTGATACGGGAATGTGTCGTGAGTGGATTTACATCGACTTGTAAGTATAATCCTTACCGTTAATCGTATCTCTTAAATTATGATTATGTCTGATCAGTTTGAGCTTATGTGGACCACAATACCGATAATCGAGGTAGTATACTTATCCAGAGCTTTAAACAGAATCAAAATCATGTTGACTAAGACCGTAAGCTGGTATGATTCCTTGTCCTTGAGATTCGCAAAAAGATTGCACTTGTACAGTTGTTTAGTGTTTTTAACAGTTTTCCGCATTTTCATTTAGTTTACTATGCTTTAAATTTGTTTTTAGTATATTTGTGTAAAGTTCGTTTTTGATTAAGCCAAAGTTGTTGCTTGGTGTTTTATACCGGAAGCCTGAAACATTCTTCATAAAAATGTTCTTGCATTTGAAAATTCAAACTGAATGGAATTGTGTTCATAATCTGTTTTGACTGCAAAATATTTCCAGCCTGTGTTACTGTTTTGACTGCAAAATATTTCCAGCCTGGGTGTTACTGTTTTGAAAAATTTGTTGGTGAAACAGACTCGTCGACGAATCACAATCATCGACGAATCAGACCTTAGTCGGCGAATCAAATCTGATTCGTCATAACAGACGACGAATCACAGGAGCCCAATTCTGTTTCGTCATGGGCTAAAGTTTAGGCCCAAGTTCAAGCCCAAAGTTCTGTTTCGCCGGGCCCATTTCTGTTTCGTCGAATCCTCTGATTCGTCGAGACAAGGCAGTATATATATAGGTCCCACTTGTTCACTTTTTCAAAACATCAGTTATCTTCTTCTTCACACATCCAAAAACACCAAACCTACGGTTTCTCTGCAAAATCGCTCAAAACATCTGTTTTTAGTCAAAATTTTACAAACTTCAAAGGTAGAAACATGTTCTGATTTACATTCCGAACACTTTGAACCGTCGGGTTTTTCATCCGAAAACCCTCAGAAACCCTTTTGAAACCATTGTTTTTCTTTGATTAAATATGTGTTGTTGTTGCATGTTGTTGTGTTTTCATTATAATCTGATAGATTTAGGTTATCTATGTTTGATTTGCTTTGATTTGGATGTGGTTTTTATCATAAAAACAGGGGTTTGTTTTTGAAAATGGTATTATCTGTTTTACAAGGGTTTTTGTTCGGAAAAACATTTATGGGTGTTTATAAATGGGTTGGGTATAAACAAAGATGATTGAATGTGTTTGTGTTCATATTTGATGATGGTTTAAACTCAATACGGCGAAACTGATAAAACCCCCAAATTGACGAATCTGATTTAACCCTAATTCCGGCGAATCAACCATTCGACGAATCAGACGACGAATCAAACATGACGAATCAGAAAGGAACGAAATAGACTCGACGAATCAAACCAGTCAATGGTCAACCCTCTGTTTCGTCGTTCAATTTCTGTTTCGTCGTTGATACTCTGTTTCGTCGTCAATGCCTTAGCAGTTTTCTGATGTTGCTGTTTGTTCACAGTAGACATGTTTAAATAGGTTATCTGATATGTGAATACATGAAAGTGTATTCATACATGTCTAAATGCTATGTTATATATATTGTGACTTATTCTGGACATTTTCATGTACAGATGGCTCCTAAAGCACAGCAAGAAAAGGGAAAACGCAAGAAGGCGATCAAGAAAGAAAACAAAACCGAAGAAGAGATTATGTCAGAAAAACGCCATAATCAAGTTGCATATTTGGATCCAGAAGACAAGCTCGTTGAATTTAAAGATATGACGAAGTGGATCAGGGAGTCACGCATCAATTATGCTGTTACATACTCGACACCCGTCTACAAATCTCTCATTAAAGCGTTCTGGGATTCTGCAAACGTCGTTCAAATCGATGGAAAGGATATTATCAGAGGTCGTGTTAATGATCTGTATGTCGTTGTTACTCCGGAGATATTGAATCAAGTTCTTCAATTACAAGATCAACCGAATGCACCATATTCAATACCAATCATGTGTTCGCGAGGCTGTTTACGAAGGATGAAATGCAAAGGAGATCTTTTCGTCAAACAAATCAACAAAGGTGATCTTCCATTAAGATACAAGTTTTTATTACATGTGCTTATTCAGAGTCTCAGCAATAGACGAGCTGGATATGATATGGCGGGAGATGATCTTGTTGGCTTCATGGTTGCTTTGGTGTTAAACAAACCGTTTAGCATTTCGAAGTATATTTTCAGCAACATGAAAGAGAACATGACAAGGACTGGTAGTAGAACCACAGGGAACAAGTTTTGGATGTATCCACGGTTTCTGCAAATGATAATGAATGTTCAGCATCCAGACCTTCCAAAAGCTGAAAATGATCTTTTGAAAATCGAGGCGATGAATTTCAACTCGTTAAGGCTAATCAAGACTATGGCGGCCAAAAGATACACAGAAAGTGTTCCTCCAAGGAAGCTTTTTGGCGCTCTAGTGAATCCTGATTATGTTGCTCCTGCAAATGACAAATGGCGTCATGAAGATAGCCAATCAGACAATGAAGAACCTGAGTTGGAAAGGTTAAGGATAGAAAAATTTGGTCCTGACCCAATTGATTCAGATGAATCTGGTAGTGATGATGATGAAAGTGGTGGAGATAGTGATGCAGGTGATGCAGGTGCTGTTGGTGCTGCTGTTAGTACTGCTGTTGGTACATCAAGCAAGGGTGCTGTTTCTGGTACATCAGATAGTAGTTCATCAGCAAGTGGTGATGATGGAACTGATTCGAGTTCTAGTGATCATATAGTTGAACCTGGTTATGAAATGTATATTGATATACGTGGAGTAAGAAGGTACAGAAAGATTAGAACAGAGGATGATCCAGAGTATGTTCCAGAAGATCCTGAAGGTGAAAGGAGAACAAAAAGAAGAGCAGAGAAAGCTGTTGAAGTACAAAAGAAGAAACCTAGGAGATATCTGAGTACTTATACTCGGAAATCTGTGCCTCAGGAGTCTTCATCTATTGCTCAGGAGCCTGTTCAATCTATTCCTCAGGAGCCTGTGCAAGAAATTCCTACTGTAATTACTTCAGCTACAGAAACTCCAGTTGCTCCAGTTGTTACACCAGCTACTGCTACTCCATCTGTTGTTCCTCAGGAAGTTCCTGTAAGATCTATGGCTTCAGCAATCAGGGCAACTACTTCGGAAATCAGTGTTGAACGTCATAGGACATTTGCTGGATTTTCTCAAGATAAAAAGATCAACTATCTGTTTTCTACACTTGAAGCGGCTGCTGATCGTCTTCAAAGGCAATCTCATTTTGGAAATCTCATGAAGCATGATCAACTTAAACAATCTGTGGAGATTAACAAGTTAAAGTCAATGGTTGGTCAACAGCAAACAGTTATAGAGCGACAACAAGGTGAAATTGATGCGCTTAAAGCTGAAAATGCTCGCTTGAAGGCTATTGATGAAGAGAAAGAGAGAAGGCTTGCAATTCTGTGGGGCTATCATTGTAAACAACAAGAGGTGTTAAAGAAAAAGGATGATGATACAGAAGATCAAGGAAATCCTGATACCTCTGGTACATCACAAAAACAACCAACCACACTTTCTTCTGACGTTGTTACAGTTCAACCTACCGTTGTTGAATCATCTCAGGGAACATCTACTGGAAAAGTACAACAGATAGAAGGTACTTCTTCTATATTTAGCAGTGCTGATATTGCTCTACAAGCTGTTCATCCATTTACAGGAGAGTTGCTTGAAGAAGGGGAGTTAATAGAAGATCTTTCTCCGGAGCAATTGAGTATTTTACAATCTATGAGAGAAGTAGATGATGCTGAGATAGACAAAATGTCTACTGAGACTGATACAACGAATATTGAAGAGATTGATGAAATTGTGGTTGAAGGTGAAGCTCCAAAATCAACCTATGTCAGAGAAGATGGTACTGAATTTGCCTCATTTGATGAAAATTGGATGAAAGAAAACATTGATGACATAGACGAGCACTTGAAGAATCGGAATTCTTCTGAAAAAGACACAAATGCTTTTGCTGAATGGAGAAAACAGTTTTTATCTAAAGTGTCCAAGCCGTTACCTGAAAAAGCTCAAGTAGACTATCTGCAATTTGAAAAGAAGCCTAGTGGAAGGATCTTATGCTGGATGTTTGTTCAAGATATTCACTGCATTGCTATTAAACGTGAATTTGGAATTCTTTATTTCAATTCACTACTGAGCATTCTTTCCTTGCCATTTTATGATGTATCTGCGTTGACAAGGCTTAAACTTATCAATCGTGCAAAATACGATGGTGCTACTTTATTTGAGCGTCTGGTGAAAGTAAACAAGAAGTCAGGCTGGAAGGATGAGTCCTACAAGCCACAATTTCCTGTTTATCAACCGATCAAGTTTACTCTTGATCCGGACACCAACACTTGCAGATATAAACTTGTATATCAACCTCCGAGGGTAGTAGATAAAATCCCATTGATGCCAATGAAGCAGGATTTTCTTGAAGACATGGCATTGTGGTGCTACGACTCGGATACTCATGAAGCTGTAATTGTGTTTAGAGATGGTCGTGCTAATTACCGGATGTTGGATCCGATGTGGATCGTCAACATGTCTGAAGCTGATATTGGCAGATTATATCGTCATGATATTTTCTATGAAGATCAAGATGCACGTCAAGCTTTAAAATTTCAGCGAGTAGCTTGTTTTTGCTACTACAGGGGTATTCATTCGGGCAGTTCGTGGTCCGAACAACACTGATGGAAGATTAGAAGACCAAAAACGAGTAACAGACAAGGGGGAGTTTGTTGATGCATTTTTAGTGTCTGTAACTAGTCTTGTTTAACGATGTAATTTGTATGGTCTTTTATTAATTATCGAGTCTGTATGTTATGTTGACCAAGTCAGATATCCTCCTATCTACTTGTGTACAACTTATTTGTCTCTTTTGGTATGTAATGTATTATGAACAATGCATGTTGCATTAAAGGGTAGTTTTGTCATTACTATGTTTATGTGTTGCTGATTGTTGCTGTCTGTTAACAGGAACAACCACAACATTTGCAGTCCTCGACGAAACAGACCTGTTTCGTCGGAACACTTCATGGCGAAACAGGCCAATGCTCAAACTTCTGTTTCGTTGAAGGTCATGATGAATCAGACCTTGATTCGTCATGAACTGACGAATCAGACCTTGATTCGTCATGTATTGGGCTGTTCCAGGCCCAATGTCTGGCCCATGTTCAGATTCGTCAAACACTTGTGTGTTTCGTCGATATCAGTGGTCCAGGGACTATATAAACAACACTTTCTGTTTCATTTGAAGACAGAGATGAGAAATAGACTATAGTAACAAAACTCTGCCAAAATTCCGTCTGAACTGTGTTTGTATCAGTTGTAATCGGTTCTCATCCCGTTAATCAATAGATTGTGTTTCATTGATTAATCCGTTGTTATTTTATGCTATATATGTTTGATTTGGCATAGTTACGTGGATTCCGCACACGTAACCGTGTTCACTATAAACAAGTGATTCGGTTCGTAATCGATCCTCAGATTTCGGGACCTACAATCGTGGGGAAACATCTCTTGGATATATGGGTAACCCCCGAAATCTCGTTTGAAAGGTCTCGTATTCTGATATACTAGGTTTTTATACTCAATGATATCTGGGGTATTATTCCGGGACTTCTGCTGAACGATGGTTCTGACCTAGCCCTTGGATAATACTTTCTACAAATGCTTGAAACATAGCATAAACCATCAGCATGCAGATGAAACAATAAAATTGATAGTCGCTGCTGTTGTAGCTAAAAGATCCTCTAAAGGGGACATTCCATAAAGTCAAAGCTGATATCTCTCTGCGTATACGGAAGTATCGACCTGAGATCCCTCGGCCCTCGCATTACCTAATTTATATACAGATATCATTGGTGTCATAATTACCTGTAAGACTGAATATTGGGATCTGGATACGGGAGTATATTCTGAGGTGGGACACGCGATTGAGTTTAAGTTCTTAAGACATTAATCTCATATCTCGAAAAAATTGAACTTTGTGTGAAAATTTAAGTGGACCAGTATACTGAAAATCTAAGTGAATCGTTTAAAATTTAAAATGAAATGAAGCTTAACGGTGTTGGTGATTTGTCTCAAAAACTGATATGATCCTCTTGCACGAACTTACAAAAATATTGTTTGTAAATATTTCATTTTCTGCATTTCTATTTTAGTCAAAAATCCAAAAAGATTTTAGTATGTTTTAGCATAAATTTTGAAAAATTCAAAAAGATTTTCGACAACTGGTGTTGAAGAACTGATTTTCAAAATTCCGAGTGCTAAACATGATGAACAAATGGTTTGGGTGAAAGTGTTTGAAGATTGTTGAATTGAAATGAGAAAAGTTTTTTCTATAAAACGTTATTCCTGCATGTGGTAAATTAGTTTTGAAAAACTTATCCACAAATGGTTATGAGAAAATTTATTTTTGGGTAGAGTTTTTGCAGGTTGGCAAGGTTCTGAAACCTGAATGTGATGAAGTGCCAGGTTACGATCTAAGAACCTGTGAAAATTGAGTTTCAGACTACGATCCCAGTAGATTGAGAGGGGGAGTCTGAAGACACCATGATATTCAACATTTGAGATAGAGGAGTTTGTTGAAGATAAAGATAGAGAATGAGGATGCTTGCAATGACAAATACTTCAGAGGAAGATCGAAGACTGATAAAGACTGAAGGTTTGACAACCGAAGACTCGACACTGAAGACTCCGTCAACATCCGAGGGGGAGTTTGTTGGTGCATCCGTCTGTCGCCTACGTCTTATATCGAGTCTTGTATAGAGTTAGGGCATCTGAATCAAAATTGTGTTTTTTAGAGGTGATTCCACTCGAAATGACACCTTGTCATTTCGAGCTAAATCACATAACTTTCTGATTCCACCCGAAATGTTAAATCCTGATTCCACCCGAAAGTAACATGCTAATTCCACTCCAAATGACACCATGTCATTAGGAGTGGAATCAGAACTACTATATATAGGTCATTTGGGGTGAAATCAGAAATGAGTTCTAGGTGTTGTCTTCCGGTGAGCCACGAAGTGCTGCCGAAGTGTTGTCAGGTCTGTAATCGATTGCATATCAATAAAAACAACAGATTAAAGTGAATACGTGCTGAATTACACCGAAACACTTGTTTTCGCCTCTTGTTTTGGTGAAAATCTCTTCTAACCGACTCGTTCGGATCCGAAACCGATCCTACAATTCACCGTCCACATTTCATTATTACTTGCCATTTTTTTTACTTTATTTGAAATTTCAATTGTGGTAGGTGGATTCATTCATTTTGCTTGCTTCTTTGACTTCATTTCAATCTGTTTAATGTGTTGTAGTTATTAATGAGTAATTATTTTATGTGGGTTTGATTCTTAATTTGTTTTGATTGCTTAACTTTTTAAAGTTAATTATCGGTAGTTGTTGCACCAAATTATTTGTCTGATAAAGGAGTTTTATTTGTTTATCAGATACATAAATTAATCCTCAACAATACAAATTTAAGAAAAGTCTTTCTTGGGTCATAATTAAAATCACTGATATGTTCTGATGATGTTAAAGGACCAAATATGTTCAATTTTTAGGGTATGTTCTTGCATAGTGCCATCATGAAGTTTATTAATATATGTTTTTCAAAAACCACACTTGGGGTTTCTTGCTTTGAGGTTTTATAATACTCTATTTACCGAACTGATTTACTTCCTCTATCTCTAATAAGCGTCCCTTTTTTATCAAAGGATTTCATGATTAATTGTTGGTTAGGATTTATGTTCTTAGGTTTATGTTTGGAATATGATATTGGAATTGCTTTGGCTAAAAGTTAGGGACTTATCGTTATTCTTCCTGTTATTCTTCCTGATGTAGTAGCTTCTGCTCATTTATTTGGTTTAATCAATGTAAGTTTTTGTTGAGTTGTTGGATATTGGTTAACATTAAGAACCATTTTTTGTGTTTGACAAGAATGCTCAATTACATGCTTAAATTTTTCAACCTACTGATTTTATCATCGACATTATAAACTTGGGTTGACTTTCATAAGATAAAGTTCCTGTTGTAGGCTTACCTCAAGTGATTGTTGAAGGGGAACCGATGGTCCGAGCACTTAAATACCATTCCATTGAGAAAGCCCTAAATCTTCTGATAAAAGCAGCGATTAAAGAACAAGATAATTGCAAAGTGAGCCTTTTTCTTATTTCAATGAGTTGCAGTACAAAAAAGAAGAAGGAGCATACTCCTTTAAATAGCCTAAAGAAACAAATGGGTATATGCATGAAACTCGCATAACCCAACAAATTTATTCAGCAAACAATTCAAAAGATAATAACGTAAACTTTCAGATAAAGGCTCAACAAACTTTCTTTGAAATCTTCTACCCACGTGCAGATAATTTTCCTTTGCATGCTTCCACGTCAGACTTCATGAATAGGAGTGTAGTGTCACTTTCAACACCCCCCCCCCCCTTGATACACACTCCTGCACTCCAATTTTAAATCGCAAATGAACGAACTTTTCTCTTGGAACTGCCTTGGTCATAAGATCTGCAAGCTGCTCATTAGTACCACAGAACTCCAGCTTCACCTGCCCTTGATTTACCATATCACGAATGAAATGGTATCTGAGTTCTATATGTTTTGACCGGCTATTCATAACAGGATTTTTGGACAAATTGATTGCAGACTTACTATCACAAAACAAGATAGTTTCCTTCTGTTGATTTATACCAAGATCATATAGTATTCTCTTAAGCCAGATAGCTTGACAAGCTCCTATAGTAGCTGAGATATAAGGGTGTTCATCGGGTTTTTTCTTCGGTTTCGGGTTTTTCGGGTCGGGTTGTTCGGGTTTTTCTCTGGGAAAAATTGACCTGATAACCAACTCATTTAAAGTTCGGGTTAGTCGGGTTTGGGTTATTCGGGTACGGGTTAGTTCGGGTCGGGTTATTCGGTTTTCGGGTTCAGATGTAAAATGAAAATAAATGTTTTTTTTTACAAAATATCATCAAAATTCATATTGTTACTTTATAAATATCATCCAAGTTCAAAAATTAATTGACAGTATGCTATTATAATATTTAAAAAACCCAAAACTTAGTGTTCCATCTATTAAAGACTCAAAATCTAAACACTTTTATAAGAAAAAAAACAATAAATGTTCGGGTTTTTTTCGGGTTTCGTGTTTCGGGTTTTTCGGGTCGGGTTGTTCGGGTTTTTGGCCCGGAAAAAGTGACCCAATAACCGAACCATTTAAAGTTCGGGTTGGTCGGGTTCGGCTTTCTCGGGGTTTGGGTTTTTCGGGTATTCGCTAATTTGGGTTCGGTTGGCTTTGAATTCGGGCCGGGTTTCGGGTTTTGGATAAAAATGAACAACCCTACTGAGATATATTCGGCTTCAGTGCTTGAAAGAGCAACTGTCTTCTGCTTTTTCGAACACCATGAAACTGCTCCATTCCCGAGTAAAAATACATTAGCTGATACACTCTTACTATCATCCTTGCATCCTACCCAGTCACTATCGGTATAACCCACAAGTTGCAAATCATTTCTTCGCTCGTACATCAAACCAAGATCCACTGTTCCACCAATATAACGTAAAACTTTCTTTACTGCATGAATCTGGCAAGTACTCCAACTGAGAACGCCAGATCAGGTCTGGTGTGCGTAAGATACATGAGACCACCCACTAGACTTCTGTATAGAGTCTCATTAACCTTATCCTCTCCATCTTCTAGCTGAGGCTTATCACCTGGACTCATTGGAAGTGCTTCAACTTTACTACCCTTCATTTGAAACTTGTCAAGAAGATTTCTAGCATACTGTCCTTGACTGACAAAAATTCCATCAGTAGACTGTTTTACTTCAAGCCCAAGAAAATACTGCAGCAATCCCGTGTCGGTCATTTCAAAAACCTCATGCATTCCTTGTTTAAATTCTGAAATGAGTGATTCACAAGAGCTAGTACATATGATATCATCTACATAGAGACACACATAGATGATATCATTATTACTAATCTGTTTTACATACAAGGTTGGCTCGTTAAGGCTTCTGTTGTACCCATTCTTGGTAAAGTACCCATCTATTTTAGCATACCAGGCTCTTGGAGCCTGTTTAAGGCCATACAGAGCCTTCTTAAGTTTATACACTTTGTCTTCAGAATTTTTTAGCTTGTATCCCTCCGGTTGCTCCACATAAATGTCTTCATCAAGTTCTCCGTTTAAAAACGCTGACTTTACATCTAATTGATGTACAAGCCAACCCCTCTGTGCTGCAACAGCAAGAACTACTCTTATTGTTTCAAACCTAGCTACTGGAGCAAAGGTTTCTTCAAAATCTACACCCTTTTTCTGTGAGCAGCCCTTGGCTACCAATCTAGCTTTGTGTCTAATCACTTGTCCATTAGCACCAAGTTTAGACTTAAACAGCCACTTAACACCAACAATATTCTTACCAGCCGGAAGAGAGACAAGCTCCCATGTGTTATTCTTTTCAATTGCTGCAATCTCTTCAGCCATGGCAACTTGCCATACTTTCTTATGTGCAGCATAATCAAAGCAAAGAGGATCACATATACTTAAGGCAAATTGTAAATGAATGTACTCTTCTGGTTCAAGTGGCTGAGTTGTAGCATAAATATCTGAGAGAGGTCGAATATTTAATGGAGTCTCCATGCTTTGACTTGAGGAAGCATCAATTGTAGTACCTACTGAACTTGAGGGTGACATTTGATAAGAAGATGTCGGCTGCATATTAATATTAGTTGGAGTTGACTCTACATAAGGTGTGGGACCATCTTCTGATTGAGACAAGACTTCTACTGAAAAGGGATCATCAAAAGCCACATAAAAATCAGCTTTTTCACTTTTGCTTTTCTCTTTCCAATTCCATGCAGCTTCTTCAATAATTGTAACATCTCTAGTTGCTTCAACTTTTCGTGTGACAGGATCTAATAATTGATAACCTGAGGGACTTTGAGCTGAATATCCGATCATCACCATTCTCTGTGATCTATCATCTAGCTTTTTTCTTCCATGTGCATACACATGTTTGTATGCAATACTCCCAAAAACCCGAAGCTTGGACACATCAGGTGTTTCTCCAGACCATGCCTGAAGCGGTGTTTTTCCTTCAACTGCACTTGTAGGGGATCGATTGAGGATGTATACAGCCGTAGCCACTGCTTCAGCCCAAAGGAAGTTTGGCATCTCCTTGTCTTTAAGCATACTTCTTACCATCCCCATAATGGTGCGGTTCTTCCGCTCCACCACACCATTAAGTTGAGGTGTGTGTGGAGTGGTAAGTTCCCTTCTAATTCCTTGCTCCTCACATAAACTGTTAAACTCTTTCGAACAAAATTCCCCCCCTCTGTCAGTACGCAACACTTTTATAGAACCTTGACATTGCTTTTCAACCAGTTGTTTGAACACTTTAAATTTATCAAATGCCTCTGACTTTTTTGAGAGAAAATAAACCCATGACATCCTTGTGAGATCATCAATTAGAAGAAAGTAATACAAGCTATGCCCAAGACTTTGGACTTGCATGGGACCACAAAGGTCTGCATGAACAAGTTCAAGTTTTGCCTTAGCTCTCCATGAATGAGATGTGAAGGGGGTTCGAGTATGTTTGCCAAGTAAACACCCTTCACATTTAGTTGTTCTTCTGATTCTAGGAATACCCGTAACCATATTTTTATCATGCAAAAGCTTCATACTATCAAAATTTAAGTGTGCAAACCTCTTATGCCATAACTGAGAACTTGAGTCACCACCTGTTGTTGTTACTTCAGGGGAGGAAACATCCAGTAGGAACATGTTGTTAGCAAGAATGTGAATCTTCATAATAACTTCACCATTGTTTTTAATAATGCATTCATCACGCTCAAAGAGCAGTGAGTAACCCTTCTTCATGAGTTGTCCTACACTAAGTAGGTTATACTCCAAAGAAGGGGCATAGTACACATCATCGAGAAGCCTTGAACCATTGGAACCAGCATTAATTCGAACTGTTCCTTTGCCTTCAATAGCGAGTTTCTTCTTGTTTCCCAATTGCACATCAACTTTAAATGTTTCATCAAGATGAATAAAGCTAGACCTTGAGCCTGTCATGTGATTGGAACACCCAGAATCTATAAACCACAGGTTATTGTTGTATACCTGATCGGATTTTATCATTAGGCAGAACTTGTCATCTTCTATGCATGCCATGAACAGGTGCTGCTCTTCACTTGTTTCTTCTTTCTCATTTGTTTCAGCCACATTCACTTGAGTGTCCTGATTGTACCAGCATTCTTTTGAGGTATGCCCATATTTTTTACAAACATAGCACTGGGGAACCCTGCTCCGGTCCATGTTTCTCCCCCGTCCACGACCTCTCGTAGTACCACGTCCACGGCCACGAAAGCCACTCGTATTTTGAGATCGATTGTTGTCTTGAATAACTTGAAGTGCATGTTCTTCGGTCTTTTCAGCATTTGAGTTTTCACTTGAACGACTCAGCATTCGTTGTTCTTGAGACTGCAAGGAACCCATGAGTTTAACAGGAGAAAGCTTTGACAAATCATAAGCTACCTCAATTGATGGAACTACAAAGTCAAACTTTGACGTGAGACTCCTCAGCACTTTTTCAACAATTACTTGCTCGGTCACCTCTTCTCCATAAGATCTCTTCTGACTTACAATGGCCATAACCCTAGAGAAGTAATCACCAACCATCTCTCCTTCTTTCATGACAAGATTTTCGAAATCTCGGCGGAGACCCTGAAGCTTGATTGCCTTTACTTCTGTATCACCTTGAAATTCAAGTTTCAAGATTTCCCAACTCTCCTTGGCAGTTTCAGCAGCAGCAATCCTAGAGAAAAGAGTGTCATGCACAGCCTGTTGAATCAAAGCCATGGCATGAGCATCTTGTTTTCTCATGGACTTGATCTTAGTTTGGTCAGTCTCCTTGCTATCAATACCCAATTCCACAAGATCCCATAGATCTCTGGATTTGAGTATAGTCTTCATGCGAATATTCCAGTAATCATAACCTTCTCCTTTGAACACTGGAATTGGGGTAGGAGCAGTAGGAAGAACGCTAGTTAGATCAGCCATGAGTAAATGAAAGAAAGGAAAGGGATTGATGTGAAGGGTAGATAAAAGCAGCGATTAAAGAACAAGATAATTGCAAAGTGAGCCTTTTTCTTATTTCAATGAGTTGCAGTACAAAAAAGAAGGAGCATACTCCTTTAAATAGCCTAAAGAAACAAACGGGTATATGCATGAAACTCGCATAACCCAACAAACTTATTCAGCAAACAATTCAAAAGATAATAACGTAAACTTTCAGATAAAGGCTCAACAAACTTTCTTTGAAATCTTCTACCCACGTGCAGATAATTTTCCTTTGCATGCTTCCACGTCAGACTTCATGAATGGGAGTGTAGTGTCACTTTCAACATCTTCCATTGCATCGCACCTGTTTACACTGATTCAGAAATCGCATCCATCGCATCTTCTATATTTAAAGGTAACTGAGTTGTGTGTTTGTCAGTTTTTTTGTTTCATTTTGTGTCTGTTTTTCTTCGACTACCGGTCCGTGGGTTCAGGGTTCAGGGCTTGTGGGCACCGTGGGCTGGGTGTGTGGTTCGGGTTCAGTGGGTCTGATCATCCGGGTCATGACCTGTTTGGGTTTCTTGAAATGGGTCCGGGTCAAAAGTGTGATATATTTGATGGTAGTTGGGTGTGGGATGAGAGTTATCCACTTTATGAATCTAAAGATTGTTTGTTGTTAGATTTGGAGAAATATGATAGGTAAACAACAAATTTCTGCAATGTTATGGTTCGTACAGTTCCTAATCTTTATTTATTTATATGTAGACTTCAGACATTTGTTATGTGGTTTTGCTTTTGTTTGAGGTTTTGTTAAGTGCTAATTATAAGTTTTGATATTAGAGGAAGCAATTGATGATCTCTGAAAGGGTATAGTTCGCACATTTCATAATCTTTGTACCATTTTTTTGCAATTTTAGGAAGCAGGGTTGAGTCATCTCACACACATTTCAATAGACTATAGTTTTGTACAAGAACGAGAATAAGGAAAGCCAAAGAAGATGGAATATTGGGGACTCTATTTGATTGTTTTTTTATCACAACAGACCCAGACAAAATATGTCATTGCTGGCAGTTGTTTTCCGTTGGATGATTGGCCGCTTTGGCAGCCTCCTTGAAACATACTTGTAAGTGGCGTTCCAACCATAAGTTAGCTTTATTGATTTCTGATCAGATTGGCAAGCTGATGTCTAACCCTCACTTCAGTTTTTTGCTATTTAACACTGAAAAAGTTGGCCACTGCTTCACAAAAAAAATTGTGAGAGTGACGGTGCTCGGTTGTGCGACAACATTGATTCCGCCGGAAGCAAATGATCATTGTCAACTATGAAGAGGTTGTGAGAGAGATTGGGGTATAATGTGTTTCCAGTAAAGTTACGCCTCGCATCCCCGCTGTGAACATGAACTGTACTAACACCTCAAGTGTCGCTGCCATGTTAATTCCACCGTAAACTCCTCGACAGGGTTTCTGATTTGCGACTCAGGTATCAACACCCCTGAACATTGTACAACAGTTTAATTAGATCATTAATGGTTTATTGTTTACAAGTTAACTGCCTGGAAAGTAAGGTTAGGGATCTTAAGATGCAATATAAATCTTCCTTCTTCGATCCCCTGCTTTCTTATGGTTTTGTTCGTTTTAGGGTGCACACAATTCAGGGTTGTTCGCCTTGTGGTGTTTACAAGGATCCTAAACATTTCAGGTCTCAAATGCTACTCTACTTCTTTAATCGGGTTATAAAACTTTAAAATTGAGATTTCATAAACTTTAATCTTTTGTTTTTAGGATTTAACCATCAGAACCTTTTTTATTTTTATAAATTTTCGTTGTTGGTTTAACCACTTCTTAGTGCCCAGTGTGTCCCTCAACAATTCTTGGATGCCGAGGAAGAAATTTGGTAGAAGCAGGTATTGTTTTTGTAAACTCATCATATTCTTTATTGCATCTTTTATCAAACTATAATAACATTATAAATATAGGAGGATACTAACAATCAGTGGTAATGTGTTTTTTTTTTGTGTTTTTTTTCTCCTTTTAAAACATATTACTCTTTGAATTTTCTATGGTGGTTATTGCTTTTTTGATGTGACTGGTGAATTAGACTATGATGATAATGTTTTTTTTTTCTAGGGTTTGTGAGTTTTGGAGATTTGGTTAATTACTTTATTGGAGAAGGAGGTTAGGTCATAAGTTAGGAATTGAATTTGATTGGATTCTGTATAATTTAGGGAACAAAGTGATGTCTCAGTTTAACTAGGGCTGTTCATGAACCGAGCCGAGCCGAGCTAGGGCAAACTCGGGCTTGGCTCGATTATAAACCGAGCTGGCTCGGCTCGGATTTGAAACCGATCTGAAAATCTAAGCTCGGGCTCGGCTTGGTTTTAAACCGAGTTGGCTCTGCTCGGCTTGGTTTGGCTTGATTTTAAAAATAAAAGTTAATACATAGCTCTCAAAATTCAGTATTCTAAAATATTATTCAATACTTCAAAAGAACATATTCAAAATAAGTTCAACCTAATACATTACAAGCCAAAATCAAGTTCAACAACGCAAAATAAGTTTTATATTTCAAGTAAATACAATATTTATTCATTAGCACGACAATCAACCTTTAAATATGTAATAGATATCAAACTACAAGCCTAAATACATGTAAATAATAATCATTTTTTTGTAATGTATATAAAATAAAATATATTATAAGTAAAATAATTCGAGCTAAGCTGAGCCGCGCTACCAAGCGAGCCAAACCGAGCCAATTTGGCTCGTCACGAGTCGAGACGAGCTAGGCTCACTTTCTAGCCGAGCCGGCTCGGCTCACTTTTAAACCGAGTCATATCTAGTGAGCTTTTTCTGAGCTAAATCCGAGCGAGCTCCAAGCCGCGAGATTTTTGGACAGGCCAAAGAGTTGATTATGGTCATTGGCTTCAACACCAACGAGGAATATTAACGAATTAACTATGTGTGTTAGGTATGTATTCAAGACGTTTATATCCATCAATTCGTCTGTATATTTTGATTTGAAAGTTGTGATTTGTGATTTTCGGCCGCTAAAAAAAGAAACATGTTATTTTCATTAAGGAGGTACAGCACTTGCTAACAAAATAGAATACAAGAATACAACTTTTCTCCATTTGACCCGTTTAATGTTTTGGTAGTTTTACATGCATGATTTAACTTGCAGTTTAATATTTTGGGTTCTTATGTTCGAAATCTTATTTAATATAGGGTAACTTATATGTGGTATATTTTTTTATATTGCATAGAAGTCCTCAATAAAACCATCGATCTGTAAGGCTTATCAATCATTTTGTGTTGTTTGCAGCGAAGAAAGATTACTTACTACTCGTGTTTCATCTACCTGGAGAGATAAACTTCCTGTGCGGGCTTCAGTTGTTACTGTTATGCTATGTTTGGCTAATCATACAAGTCAATTTTGGTTTTTTCATGGGCTAATCATATAGGTCATTATTTGTTTTTTCTTGGTTTCATTTTATTTAAGTGTATATTGTATGATATTTGGAGGAAATTGTAATTTCGTGTGGTTTTGAGAGATTGTATGCTATGTCAAATACTGCTATAAAAATTAGAAGAGACTCACCAAGAGAGGGATAAAGGTTCTGTTGTATGGTGGAGGGTACGCCTCAGTAACTCGTATAAATTTTGATATTCTTATTAACCCCCCTCCTTTTAATTTTCTAAAGATCCTGGTAATTCTTTACAAGAGCGTACCAAAGCAAAAAGCGAGGATGTATGCCATTTTAACACATTTTGTTCACACATAATATGTACAGTTATAGTGATCGGGTCAAAATGGCCAGGTTATCATTGGCGAAGCTTCGTCCCCCCCCCCCCAATTTTTCGGAAACCGGGGGGTGGAAACGTATATACCTAAAAATTTTCTATACGAAAGTACTATTCATAACACTGCGCATCGAAAAGTTCGAGGGGTCGGGCGCCCCCTCGGACTAAGCCTAAGTTGCGCCCCTGCAGGTTATGTGGCAGCTAAAGCGGGTCATGTTAGGTTGGCTGAAACACTTTTTGTTCAAAATCTTTAATTTTTTTCTCATGATTGATGTTATAAATATGATTAGTTAATTGTAAAGCTTTGATTTATAAAATGTAATAATATCAAACTTTGACCCATTTCATTTTAAGCTAAACTAAAATGGCACATTAGAAATACTCTTAATATCATTACATGACTGCCAGGTACTTTTGTTCAAATGTACGGCAAAATAGTGTACCATTAGACCAAAAAGGCCCTTTGCTTGCTTGGAAGGGAATATATCTGTGAAGTTTATATCATTTCATATGAAACCACTAATTACTTACTCAAATAAATAATATGCCCATGCTGCAATTTCATATCCTTTTTTATCACTCTTATAACCTCTTATAAAATTGAATGGCCGGTATTGATGGCATTAGAAACTTTAAAAACCAAGTAATTTAGTATTTTGGTATTGTAGACTAAATTGATGTCATATATTATTACCTGGTAATCGATAAAATTTTATAGAACGCATAATGGGTAATTCCAATAATAAGAAATATTTAGAGATTTTATAAATTATAATTGTTTTCGTTATTTAACCCGTGTATGATTTTAATTATGTATTAATCATAAATAGATTTTAGAGTAAACTTCCGTTTTGCTCCCCGTGGTTTGGTCACTTTAATAGTTTTGCCCCAAACCTTTAAAAATAGCCATTTTACTCCATGATGTTTTGGTTTTGTTGCCAGTTTGCTACCTGCGGGGAGCAAAATGGAAAAACAAACAATTTGGATGGAGTTAGAGGCGGGGAGCAAACTGGCAAAAAAACCGAAACATCAGGGAGTAAAATGGCTATTTTTAAAGGTTTTGAGCAAAACCGTTAAAGTGACCAAACCACAGGGAGCAAAACGGAAGTTTACTCTAGATTTTAATATGTCATCCGACCTTTTGGTTGGTTCTTTTTGTAGAAGGGACTCGATTTACTTAAGAAAATCTTTTGGCAACTAAAGGATATGCAACATCAAAGGGACTCGACTATCTTCATTATATTTCCATTTTGTCAGTAATTTATGTAATATGTGTTGGTGCACTTGTGTCTGTACTTTGTCTGTATTTTGTCATGATACGAAACGATGTCTTTGTTAGTCTTGTAAGTTTGACCAAGTCAACCATCCTCCGGTTTGACTTGGCCAAACAGTTAACAAAATGGTTGTAATATGTCTGTGTCGAAGGATTGTTTATATCCTTCGATGAGCTCGAAAGATAGACCTTCGATGGATAGACCTCGAAGGATACCATCCTTCGAGGTATATGTAATCCTTCGGTAGATTTCAGATCGACAGATGATCTTACGATCAGTCTGTCTGATCCTTCGACCAGACGATCTGTGTTGGGTATATATACCCATGTGTTGTGTTCACTTCCAGAGATATAGTGCAGAAAATAGACAGGGAACACACACACACTGAGAGAGTTTGCAAAACTGATTTGTAAACATTGCATTGTAACAGACCTTTCATACGTATTAATACAAGAGGTGTTAATCGTTGAAGATTGTGTGTTGTGTTTGTGCTTGTTCTATCTCGGTTTGCATGCTAGCTTGGATTCCGCACTTGCTAGTGTGTTAGACATAACAAGGAATAGGTTTAACCTCAACCTCCGAGGGACCTACAACTGGTATCAGAGCCGTGGCTCTTTTCCTTGTTAAAAACTAAGTTTATACAAGACTTTGGAGTGTTTGGACAAAACTCACTTGGTTTTTGCAGCCGTTTTTAGTGTTTTTCTCGCTTATCTTTACGTTAAAACGTGTTATAAACTAACCGGGTGTGTTGCGTGACGGGTTGAGTAACTTAAAAACTTGTTTTGAGAAATTTGGCTATTTCCGGCCAAAATTCCGGCTTCTCCGGTGACCGGTTTTTCTGGATAAGTTTATTATATTTTATGTTTCAAATCATGGTTTTGGTAAAAGGCATGGTCTGACTGGCTGAGCATACCTTCTACCGAAAGATTTCACCAACCCATCACCTTTTTCACCAACCTGTCATCTTTTGTCAACTGTGTCAGAGCAGATCGAAGGATATCCTTCGAAGTCGAAAGATCATCTTTCGATCAAAGGAGGTTCGATAGATAATCATCCTTCGAACATCCTTCGAAGTCTGTGTTTTATCCTTCGATCCAAGGAATCTTTTCGAAGCATACATCTTTCGGTCTACAGTTCTTTTTCGAAAGATAAGGATCCTTCGTTTGGAGAATCTTTCGAAATCATTGTTCGAAACTCAACAGTGATCTTTCGAACTGTTGATCCTTCGAACAAGTCTTGATCTTTCGATCTTAAGTCTGTTTATGTTTAACAAGTTTGTGTTTTTCAGGTTTTATTATTCTTGATCAAAAATGAATCCAAGATGGGGTACTCCGGTAAATACAGACATGTATTTTGGTACTCCGTCTCCCGCACCGGTATCTTCTCAAGCTAATGCAACTTCTACCGGTCAATGGGCATTCGTATCAAATCAAACTCCAAGTATTCAAAGCATTCTCTTAAGCGAGAGCGAAACTGGAAGTTTGAATCGGCCTCCAAAGTTGATGCACTTATACGAATATCCAGGATGGATTGATAGATTTCATACATACGTTCTTGGTCAAAATACAGAATTGTGGTTGCGGTTCATCACAGATTTTGATCAAACAATAGAGGTTGCCGCATCATCTGCTGCTACGTTTGCAGATCTTACGGAAGATCAGAAGAAGGTCTATGATTTGGAAAAGAAGGCATATGCCATTCTTACTCAGGCGTTAAGTAAAGATATTTATCATCAATTTGTCAGTTACAAGACAACGAAGAGGTTGTGGGACGCATTGAAGACAAGAGGCGTAGGAAATGAAGCGACACGTCAATTGAGAAAAGACCTGCTAAAGAAAGAGTTTGATGGTTTTACTTGTATGGAGAATGAATCTTTAGGAGATTTGACAAGTCGATTTAATCATTTGCTGACTGAATTGGCAAATTTTGGGGTTGTTACAACTTCAGCAGAGATTGTAAAAAGGTTTGCAGATGCGTTGCCACCTCAATGGAATACTTTCTTGGAAATCATGAAGTACAATGGTACTTTAGCTACAACGAGCTTCAACGACTTTGTTCAACTCCTGGAAAACAAGAATCAGGAAGAAACTCTCAAGGCAAAAAGAGTTCCTGTGCCACAAAATCCTGAAATGTATTATGGAACTTCTAGCACTTCTACAAAGCCTTCTTCACACGCTCCAATTCAAACAGCGTTTGTGTCTAGCACTGACATGTATGGCAATACTATCCAAGTTCCGGTCAAGCCTCCTGCAACAGACATGTATGGAAATCCGCTTGAACCAGTTCCCCAACCAGCACCACAACAGCAAAGCCAACGACCTATCAGAGCAACTGATATGTTCGGAAATCCATTACCTGTTCGATCTACCGGACAAACAGACATGTATGGGAATCCACTTCCTCCTCAATCTACCGGACCAACAGACATGTATGGGAATCCACTTCCTCCTCAACAGCAAGCGTGTTATGGAAGCACATCATCTGCTGGTCAGCAATCAAAGCCAAATACAGTACGGCTCGACACCTCAAGCTTTTCTAAAGTCAGTGTGGAAGTAGCAAAGGAACACATGGAGCTACTAAACACCTTGGTGAGCGCATACTGTGGATTAGTGGAAGGTCAGATTGGTAACATTAATCTGACACAAGAAGACTATCAGCAGATCGATAAAGAGGAGATGGAGATGATGGACATCAAGTGGGCCTTTGCCAGTGCTGTTAGGCGAGCAAAGGATTTCATGGAAAGAACTGGCAGAACCAGCTTGGAGAGCAAGAAAGACACCAAGTATGGGTTTGATAATCAGGCTGTTAAGTGTTTCAATTGTGGTGAACGTGGTCACTTCAAACGTGAATGTGCGAGGCCATCTCAGCATGGAAACCAGAATCCCTTCAGAAATCAAGGCAACCAGCAGAACCAGAACAGGAACAATGTTCGTACGTTGGTACCTGTCAACAACCAGAGTCAAGCGGGACCATCTAATGCCAACCAGGCACTTGTGGTTCAAGTAGATGAAGGCTGTGATTGGTCAATCCAGTTGGGAAATGATGCTCCAGATGGAACAGCTTGTTTTGCTGAAGTTGTCAAGGATCTTAAACACGCCAGTGGTGGAGAATCTTCCACCAATGGTAGTGAATCTTCTGAAGATGAAGACAGCTCCGGTTACAGTGGAAGTTCAGATGAAGTGTCCTCGAGTTCAGGGAATGATCAGGAAGATGACACATCAACTGCGTCAGTTAATGCAGTTATTGATGAACTATTGGAAGAAGCTACAGCAGGAATTCAAAGAAGATCTATTTTGGTGGATCAAGCTGCTTATTCTTCGTCTTCTCTCCATTCAGCCTTTATGGCTAATGTCGACAGTTCATCAATTCAGGTATGTGTCGATGAACCCACTGCTGCTATTTGTGATAATTGTGATAGATTGCATGTTAGATGTGCTGATTTGGATGCAAACATGTCTGAGTTGCAAGGCAAACATGATGCTTTACAAGCTAGTTTGTTTGACTTGCAAGACAAACATGTTTCTTTGAATGATAAGTGGTGTGAATTGCAAAGCAAACACGAGGCTTTGCAAGAGAAATATGATGTGACATTCATCCACAATCAGAAGTTAACCGTGGATCTCTCGAAGTGCACTGAAGCCAACATGTTTTATGAAAACCATGAAAAGGACTTTAAATCAATGATTGAAACGTTAAAGAAAGATAAAACAGAGCTGACAAAAATGGTTTCCAGAAAACAAACTGACATTAATTTGTATATAACTCGTCTTGAGGTAATGCAAAAGGAAATGGCCTGTGTTAAAACTGAAAGTGAGGCGATCCGACTCAAGTTAGACAGTTATTTGAGCTCTAGCTATGTGTTGGATCACATCATTGACGTTCAGAAAGAGAAACGGGATGTCACATGCATAGGTTACAAGAAATGTCCACCACCCGTGAGAAACAATTATGATGCCATGCCTGATGAGGAGTATAGAACTCACTTTGAACCATCTGTTGCTTTGGACGTTGAGGAATTTGCTACAGGGCTTGGATACAAGAAAGAAGTGTCATCAGATTCGGATGTGTCAGCAGATACATTTGTAACTGCTGAACAGAATCAGGATCCTCCACTTGTGATTGAGGATGCTGATTCTTCTGATGATGAATCTGATGATACTGATTCAGCAAAGTCTGATGCAGTGATAAACGAAGAGGACATACCTCTTGAGAATCATATTCTGTGTGATCCTCCTGCAAAACCCGCTAAGACTGTTGCAATCGAGTCCTCGTCTGAAAAAGAGTCGGAGAGTGTGGATTTGCTGTACACTCTTGTTGGTGATGATAAAATTTATTCTGACAGAGATTTTCCTATTAAGAATGTTAATCAATCATTAATCAGTAAAGTCTTTGAAAATTCAACAAGTAAGTTTTTAGGAAAGACAGGATCACGTGTTACAGTAACACAGTGCCCTTCTATCCCAAAGGCCGAAGTTCGAAAACAATATGGCAATCAGAAATTACCAACAGTGCAAAAACAGCAAAATCATGTAAAACCAAAAGGTAAAACACCGACTCAAAGTCAAAGGAAGCCGAATCAGAAGAAGAACAAGAAGGTGAACTTTGTGAAATCTAAGGGAACGGACAAAATTGAAAAGTATGAAAATCAATCTAACTTAGATTTTGTCAAGAAAGCAACAGTGATGAAAAGGAATGAACCAAGTAGTTCAAAACCTAGTACCTCGGGGTCACAAAGTTCATCATTATCGGGAAGACGATCACATGATACTTCGGGGTTTGTTGAACGAAGATCATGTTTTGAATGTGGTACAATTGGACACATAATTCGAAATTGTCCATATCTTCATAAACAAAAGGGCAAAGTTGATGATCCCCGTGAACACAATCACCAAAAGCGATCTGTGTCTGTAAAACAAGATCCCCGACTTGTAAAAGAAAGGGAAAAGAAACAGAAACGCCAACAAGTCAAGGTGATTGAAAAGGCACTTAAAACTGAAGTGGTTCAAAAACAATCGGTTCCAGTTAAACCAGAAAGTTCAAAATTTTCAAAAACTTCAAACAAACACGAAGTTAAATTGTTAAACAATCAAACTGGTAAAACTCAACAGACATGGAAACCTAAATTGACCACAAATTCAGGGGGACCATCACAATTCTTGAATCATCAAAGAATAGAAGTTATTGTTGTTGATGAAAATGGAAGACCCAAGACCACAATGGCTTGGGTCCCCATCTCCAACTAATTATGTGAGTTCATGTGCAGGGTGTTCCAGGAGGAACTATCAGTAGTCATTGGATTGTTGATAGTGGGGCATCCAGGCACATGACAGGCGACATGAAGCTTCTCTACGACGTCAAATCTATTAGAGGAGGTTATGTTGCTTTTGCTGGAGATAAAGGCGGATATATTACGGGTGAAGGAATGATTTCCAACGGGGTTGTTAGCTTTGATAAGATCAACTTCGTACAACAACTTGATCACAATCTTCTTAGTGTTTCTCAAATTTGTGATAAGCAGTTCTCAGTACACTTTGATGCAAATGGATGTTATGTGCTGAAACCCGGCTTCAAAA
Source organism: Helianthus tuberosus (assembly GCA_030545235.1). Taxonomy (NCBI): domain Eukaryota; kingdom Viridiplantae; phylum Streptophyta; class Magnoliopsida; order Asterales; family Asteraceae; genus Helianthus; species Helianthus tuberosus. The sequence continues at coordinate 25,634,410 of CM060368.1, forward strand.
TTCTGAAAGAATGGATTCTCTTGTCAGCTCCAAGGATAAATGATTTGTATGTCCTTGATATGAGCCAAGCTATCACAACGTCTGCACAAGCAACTTGTTTCGTTTCCAAAGCCACAGAAAAAGACATAATCTCTTGGCACAGGCGAATGGGTCACATTCACTTACGCAAAATGAATCATTTGGTGACAAATGAGTTAGTGAATGGTGTTCCTCTTAAAAACTTCCATCTTCAAGACGTCTGTGTCTCGTGCCAGAAAGGAAAACAAACAAAGAAGCGACACCCTACAAAGAAAATCAACACGGTGGTTGTTCCTCTTGAACGTTTGCACATGGATTTGTTCGGTCCTGTCAAGCACAAAAGCATTAGGAATGATCAATACTGCCTCGTGATAACTGATGATTATTCAAGATTTTCTTGGGTGGCGTTCATGGCACATAAGAGTGAAACCTTCGGTATTATAAAAAACTTGATCATTCAGATTGAGAATCTATATAAGTTGAAGGTTAGGCGGATACGTAGCGACAATGGTACTGAATTTAAAAATCATGCCATGGCGGAGTTTTGCACTTCAAAAGGTATTCTTCACGAGTTTAGTGCAGCTTATACTCCTCAACAAAATGGCGTCGCTGAACGTAAGAACCGCACTTTGATCGAGACTGCTAGGACTATGTTGGTAGAGTCACAATTGCCGATTCCATTTTGGACTGAAGCTGTGGCCTCTGCATGTTATACGTTGAACCGGGTCCTTACAGTCAAAAGGCACAACAAGACCTGCTTTGAGCTTATTAACAAACGGAAACCAGATTTGTCATATCTTGAACCGTTTGGAGCTCTGTGCACAATAATCGATCCTAATGGAAAGTTTGGGGCAAAAGCAATTGATGGATACTTTCTTGGGTATGCCACCCCGAACTTAAGAGTCTGGAATCTAGAGACTAAAAGGGTCGAGGAATGGTCTGAAGTCAGAGTACAAAGGCACACTTTACCAGTCAAATGTCCTGGTCAGCCTTGGATGTTTGAGTACGATGACTTTTTCAATTCGATCAATGTTGAAGCCGTTGAAGAAAATGCTGCGGCAAGGATGTTTTTCGAGAGTGATAATGCAACAGATTCACCGTTGGTTCGTCCAATTATTGTCAATCAAGAACCATCTTCAGTGAACAATAATACTCTCGACAATGAGGATTTTCACGATGCTACCGAATTGAACGAATCTTCAGAGGATGATGAATTTCTCGATGCAGATCAAGAAGCTCCAACAACAGCAGTACATGGTACTTCAGAAGGTACACCTCCAGTGGATGTCCCTAGAACAGCTGAAGCTACTGCATCATCCTCTTCGTCAATTCCGGGCCTTGAATTGATTGTTGATCTCAATCTCAACAATCTGGGTACAAATATTTGAGTTCAAGATAATCCAGAAACAAGGATTCACAATACCCATCCTCAACAAAACATCATCGGAAATGTACAAAGTGGCGTTCAAACAAGAAACATGTTGCGGAACAACAACAATGCAGGCTTGTATATAGATATCCGAGAATCTGGTCAACAAAATGATTGGTCCTTCGCATGTTATGTCTCACAGGAAGAGCCAAGAACTTGGAAAGAAACTTTGAAAGATAACTCATGGGTTGAAGCAATGCAGGAAGAACTGCAACAATTCCAGAAGCTTGGTGTCTGGAAACTCGTAGAGAAACCTGCTGGTTACAAGAAGATTGGTACCCGTTGGGTGTTTAAATGCAAAAAGGATGACCGTGGAGTCGTTATTCGAAACAAAGCAAGGCTAGTCGTTCAAGGTTTTCGTCAGATAGAAGGGATCGACTACAACGAAGTGTATGCACCTGTTGCACGTCTAGAAGCTATTCGGATTTTTCTGGCTTATGCCTCATTCAAAGGTTTCAAGGTATACCAGATGGACGTGAAAAGTGCATTCTTACATGGTGTGGTAGAAGAAGAGGTGTACGTCGAACAGCCTCCAGGTTTTGAAGATCCTATCCATCCCGATCGGGTTTGGTTGCTCAACAAAGCTCTCTATGGTCTACATCAAGCACCGCGAGCTTGGTACGCAACCTTATCTAATTATTTGCTGGAGAATGGATTTCGCAGAGGTCTTATCGACTGTACTCTTTTCATCAAAGAACAAGATGGAGATCTTCTACTGGTACAAGTATACGTTGATGATATTATTTTTGGTTCTACTAATGATGTTTTGTGTAGGAATTTCGAGCGCATCATGCAGGATAAATTCGAGATGAGTGCTATGGGGGAAATGACTTTCTTTTTGGGCCTACAAGTACAACAAACCGAGTCTGGGATATTCATCCATCAGACTAAATATGTTGGTGACATCTTGAGTCGGTTCCAGATGTCTGATGCAATGCCCATCGGTACCCCATTGCCACAAAATCACGGAATTACTCCAGATTTGAAGGGTGAAGCTACTAGCCCCTCATACTACCGCGCGATGATCGGATCCCTTATGTACCTCACAGCATCAAGACCAGATATAATGTACCCAACGTGCCTGCTTGCCAGATATCAAGTCAACCCGAAGGCCTCACATCTTGCAGCTGTAAAAAGGATTTTTCGTTATTTGAAGGGTTACCCTGACACCGGTCTATGGTACCCTAGGGATAATAACTTTGACTTGATCGCATTCAGTGATTCTGATTTTGGCGGATGCAAAATCGACGGCAAATCCACAACGGCTGGATGTCAGTTTTTGGGAAATCGCCTAGTCACATGGCAGTGCAAGAAGCAGACGTGCGTCGCTACATCAACATGCGAAGCTGAATACATTGCTGCCTCAAGTTGTTGCTCCCAAGTCCTGTGGATACAACAGCAAATGCGTGATTACGGTTTTGAATTCCTAACTACTCCTATCTACGTTGATAATTCTGCTGCCTTACAAATCACTAGAAATCCTGTGCAGCATTCTAAGACTAAGCACATCGAAATTAAGTATCACTTCATACGTGATTGCTTTGAGAAAAGATTAATCGATGTTGCTTACGTCCACACCGATGACCAACGTGCCGACCTTTTTACCAAAGCATTTGACAAATCAAGATTTGACTATTTATTATTGGTAAACGGCATTAAGGTCAAGCAAGAGTAAAACCAACATCGGAAAATCATTTTTGTAAATACCTTTATGTTTTGAATTTGTCTTAGTTTGTTGATTTTAGGGGGAGTAAATCCAAAATTTGAAAAATCCAAAAACATTGAAATATTTCAAAAACACAAAAACAATAGAAAAGCAAAAATGAGTTTCCTGGCGAGAAAAAGAGAAAATGATAGTACATCAGTGGTCTGTCCAAACCTCTTTAAACCTAAAATGAAAAACGATAAGCAGCTCTATATAAGATGTATCGGTAGGCTCACAATCATTTTAAAGTGTGCAGGGTGATATAAATCTTAAATCGACTGAAGACCAGGTGGGAACCACTCATTGGCATATGGTCTTAGTTCCGAAATTTCGTTTGAGAGATTGCCGAGGTTCTGAGATATTCGGTCTTTATGTTGCTTTTCATCTGGGTATCATGGTTGTATCTTTTTCCGAAAAATAACGGGGACGCAAGTCTAGATCTTCCATGATACTATACATACGTGTACATACTGCATTCGACCTCAATAAGTGATCAACAATCACATGTCCCTCAAAATAAGTGATAATATATCACATTTATCCGGGAGTCAAGTTCGTCTCTCTGCTGTACGAAAGTACTGACCTGTTCACGGACTTGCTCTTGTGCCCTCATGCATCGAAAATCAAGTTCCTCATCAATAAGTGATTCTATCACAAAGGGCTTGTTTTCAAATCAAAATAAGTGAGAATCTCACATCATATACGGTCAAACAGATGATAATCGGTATACTCACCGGTAAGATGAACCCTCGTGCATACCTTGATACGGGAATGTGTCGTGATGTGGATGAACACCAGTCGGTAAGTATAAATCATACCTTAACGTATCCCCTCGCCATGATTACATCTGATAAGTTGAGCTTAAGTGGACAACAATACCGATAATTGTTATAGGATGCTTATCTTAATGTTAACTAATTGAACAAAGAGAGTGTTTTGACATGACCGTACACTGATATGATTCTCTTACCCTCGAAACTCACAAAAAGAATGTCTGTAAATATTTATTTAATGTTTTCAGTTTCTGCATCTTTGTATATATTTATTTACTGCTTTCAGTCTTTACATTTGAAATATTCAAAAAGTCCAAAAAGATTTTAGGTGTGTTTTAATATAAACTTTCTAAAAGCCAAAAAGATTTTATTTCTATTTTATTTTCGATCGTACGATGTTGGATCTCGAGTCTTCATTACCTGAAACCTGTACGAAAACCAAAACGACTGAATCTTCATAAACGGTCGAAATTTGCAAAGTTGTTGAAAGTTAAAATTGAAATTGATAAAATTTGTTAAAACTTTCAAACTGTCGGACGGTGATTGATTGAACAATGGTCACGTGTGTGTCGTTTGTTTATGGTACTATATTCCAGGCAGTTGTTCTCATTACGCGTTTAGATTTCTTGCATGTGCAGATTCTAAAGGCAAGGAGAACATGGTCGATGACAAGCTTCGGAATGAAGACACGACATGAAGGCACTCAAATGATGAAGATGATCGAGTTGCCGCTGACCATCATCAACACCACAAGGATCTCAATTCATAAAGAACAAGTATTTCACGAGCATAGCTCAAGGGGGAGCTTATGTTAAGGGGGAGTTTGTCAACACACTTCCTACATGAAACGGGGAGTTTGTTGGTACACTTTCTGCTTTCAAGACGTGAAGACTTTAAAGATCCTCCGACATTGAAGACTTGAAAAGACGTCAAAGACTTGAAGACACGAGGGATCTACAAGAATTAAGATCGAGACAAAGCTACAGCCAAGGGGGAGTTTGTTGGTGCACTTGTGTCTGTACTTTGTCTGTATTTTGTCATGATACGAAACGATGTCTTTGTTAGTCTTGTAAGTTTGACCAAGTCAACCATCCTCCGGTTTGACTTGGCCAAACAGTTAACAAAATGGTTGTAATCTGTCTGTGTCGAAGGATGTGTCATCGAAGGATTGTTTATATCCTTCGATGAGCTCGAAAGATAGACCTTCGATGGATAGACCTCGAAGGATACCATCCTTCGAGGTATATGTAATCCTTCGGTAGATTTCAGATCGACAGATGATCTTACGATCAGTCTGTCTGATCCTTCGACCAGACGATCTGTGTTGGGTATATATACCCATGTGTTGTGTTCACTTCCAGAGATATAGTGCAGAAAATAGACAGGGAACACACACACACTGAGAGAGTTTGCAAAACTGATTTGTAAACATTGCATTGTAACAGACCTTTCATACGTATTAATACAAGAGGTGTTAATCGTTGAAGATTGTGTGTTGTGTTTGTGCTTGTTCTATCTCGGTTTGCATGCTAGCTTGGATTCCGCACTTGCTAGTGTGTTAGACATAACAAGGAATAGGTTTAACCTCAACCTCCGAGGGACCTACAATATGACACTTTGTTGGTATGTTTTGGTCTCTAAGGCTTGTGGATGTTTCTTGCTGTCAGCAGTAACTTAGAAACAATGGGTGCATGGGCCAGGCAAATTGAGCAAAGAAAAGTTGCTAAGGTTGGAGACTAATCATCGAAAAAAATCATGCTATCGGTTATTTACTGTTAACAGTAATATATCACTTTGTTTATATTTATTTTATTTATAAACTTATAATTAATGTAAATAAAAATTTCCTACCCGGGAAGTTCCCGGGTCATAATTAAAATCACTGATATCTTCTGGTGATGTTCGTGTGGGACCTGGTTGTGGACAATCTGATGACATGGAATGATTCAGATCAACACAAGCTTGAGCTGCTTCAATACATGATGACATGGTATATGTTGCATCAACCCTACATTAATAGAACCACGGTAAGAAAAACACGTGGTAGAAATGACTTTAAAGTGGTGTTTTTCTTTAAAAAAAATCAAAAACCAATAAAATGTTAGTATGAAGAGGTTATCCAATTATAAGAAATCAAATATATAAAATTCTTTTGTAAATATAATTTTTTATAAAACAACCCATTACCCGTGAAATATCACGGGTATATAACCTAGTTTAGCCTATATAGCCATTGGTGTATACTATAAAACCTTGTACGAACATTGCATCTTAATAAAATTAGTTCTTCTGATTTCCACTTTAGATCTTCCTTATATTTTGTGAGAGAAAGTGGTAAATCTATAGCAACACCATTGTTTACATTCGTGTATATGTAACTTGATAGATGGTTTAGGTGTAAAAAAAATACAACTATACTCGTTTGGTTAAACATACCTGACACCTAAACTTGTATATTATTTCTAGTTTTTATTTTTTATTTTTTATTTTTTATTTATTTTATTTTTTTCTGGGTTGTTAAAAATGAAAAAAAAACCTCATTAATTTGATAAATTTCCGGCTTTCAGCAATGGGTACTATGAAAATTTAGGTGGACTGAGTACATTTAATCAACTTTTTTCTTATTAATGTGATTTTGATTTTGATTATTTATTTAGATATACTTAAGAAACTTCTGGATGGCCGGTTCTTACCAAACGTAACAAAGAATGATTTAAGAACACAAAAAAGATAACATTAGTTGGGAACAGTATCTAAGGTTTTAACTTACATCTTAACGTTGACAGTATTTATAAAAATAATGATAAAACAACCGTTGACATTATGTTTTTTTTAACTGAGCCGTTGATATTTAGTGTAAAGATCAAATATAAATAAGTCTTAACATACAAAATACCTTTAACATAAGAAGTGAAGAAGATAAATTTTTTTCCCGAATGATGTTTAATTGCAAAATTTATAAAAATTATTCGTGATTTTGTAGTAGTAGGGTAATTATAATTACACTACAATTTTGTAAAGTAATTAGATTTGCCCTACAAAATTACATAATTACTCTATCAGTGTAATATCACGATTTTTTTTTTTTTTTTGAATTTTGGGATTAAATTACGTGCCTAATAAGATGGGGAAAATTTTCAAAAAAAAAATCTCTCCTTCTCTTCTTACATTTAAGATATTTTGTACGTTAAGACTCATTTGTACAACAACTTAACCCACATTATGTAATCCCTTGTGTGTTGTGTCAAGTTAAGTGTTTCATACATCTTACTTTTGGGAATGAGACGGAGAATCACACAAACGTAGCAATACAACAGCACATAGGGAGTATGTTTAAACATGTCTTACTCCCTGTATAGTGTGTAGCCCTCTGTAAGAGGAAAATTATTTTTAATGGTGAGTCCTATCACGACCAATAATAAAAAGAATATTTGAATTTGAATTTTATAACCTCAAATATTCTAAATGATTCTGAATAGTCAAAGTTGGTTATATGTCATAATTGTATTCCTTACTTAGCTCCTATTATTTATCATTTCCTTGTATAGATATTTAGCATATATAGCCATTGTTGTATACTGTAAAACCTTGTGCGAAAGGACCAGCTGACCCTAACCCTAATAAGCGCAGTTTTAACTTGTTGATTAACTTAGAAGGGTCTAACCCTAATTTTTCTAATCTATAAATGTTAGACCCTAAAACGTACATGACAAAAGTCGCAGCGGAAAACACGAACCATAAAATTTCTTTCCTTATAAATACCTCAACTTATTTAAACTTTAACTTTAACATAGCTCTCATTCATAAATCCGTCATCCTCTTATTTACTAATTAAAAACATAGCTTATGATTGCTACATTTTACATTCAACGTCCCCGTACAATCTATCTTGTGACTAGATCTTCGATCTCTAATCCTTGTTATAATCGCCCATTATCCACACAACCTGCATTCACCACATACATTCGAAACATTAGCACACGTTATATAAACAAGCTCATTCATGTACACTTCCCATTTTCGTTTATTAACAAACTTTAAGCATTTCATCTGCGTATCCATTTCCTGATGAGGCTTCAATAACGTACCTGCATACTTTTCATTCTCAATGTACACCATTATTAACGTTAACCCTCAACGTGTCTAAATCATGCTTACATACGTACATACATTAAACTTACATACACCTCTACCTACGTACATACCTTTCCTTCAGCTTTACATACGTGCACACACTCATACATATCTTTATATATATATACATTCATACTCAACTACATAAGTACACACATTTCCTACATTTTCACATACATGCATACGCTCATACATATCATTATACATACATACATACATACACATCTACATTCGTACATACCTTTACCACGCCTTTACATACATGCATTACATGTGCATATCTTTATACATACCTACGCGCGTACGTATCTTCATATTCAATCACATGATGCTCATGCTCTTATTTAAATACTTGCGTACCTACATAAACCGGTATCTACACATATACATTTATACATACATAACTAGTACTTGTTCCCACACTATAAACTTACATACTTTCACGCATACCTACTTACATAAGTTTTACGTACGTATACGGATACATATAAACATACGTACATGCTTATCTACTTAGGTGCATCCCTATATGCTCATAAGAAACTTTACGAATCGTCGGGATGCGTTACAAACAAGCTCCATCCGTTACATGCTTACGTAATCATGTCTACACATATTTACTTACATCAAATTCTTGATTAACCTACTCGCATTCGATCATTATACTCATATATTAATTATATGGTGCTTAGACTTGAGTTTATAACCCAAAAATATTAGTTAAGAGGAGTTTATAACGTATCTATTTATGCCCGAAGGTCAAAAAAATAACAAAACAATCAACTTTTTACAAAACTGCCGCCGTAAGCTACGGCTCAGCCGTAGCTTACGATTCAGTTGTTTGGACCAAACAGCAGCTACGTTCTGTAGCCTACGACTGAACTGTAGCTTACGATTTGGCTGCTCTGATCCAAACAGCAGCTACGTTCTGTAGCCTACGACTGAACTGTAGCTTACGATTTGGCTGCTCTGCAGCTTTTCCAACTTTGTCCGTTTACGCTAAAACTTGCGTAACTTTCAAACCGTTTACCCGTTTAACCTCCCGTTTCTTCCTACACGCATGTAAATTCACATTCTATCATGTGAACTTAAAATCCCACATCCGGATTAAGGAATTTCTTAGCTTACATACTTACGGCTTATTATCATCTTCTCTTTATTTGACCCATTCGTGCATTTATCAACAAAATATGTATATTTGACCTCAATCTCATATGAACTTAATAATTTCATTGACGCCTATCATAAAAGATTAATTTCGCGGATGTCTAGCATTCTCTTAACCCATTTTCGCTCAAAAGCTTATTTTGACCCGTTATGGGTATTTGTGCATTAAAAGGGTCTATGACATACAAAACCCTACACTTCGCTTTCATACTTGACAAAGACATTACTCCAATCGAATAGCTCATTTCCAAACGACGTTTAAGGTCGTTTGCCCGAAATACATATCAAGGGCGTTTTTGTCAACATTGCTCCACCCTTTACAACCAATGACTTCATTGCATATTTAACCAATCCTACCACTTAACTACAATTCTAACGCATATACCTTACTCGGATCAAAGCTAAGATCCGTTTAATACTTCATCGATTTCATTCGACTCATTCTTATTTGACCTCAATTATCATACTTAATTAAGTCGTACATAACTTTACATAAACAACTAAGAAGTGATTACGGAATCACTTACCTCGTGCGTCCGAGTTCGTGTCCGTTATCTTGCCTCCTTTTGACCCGTTAACCTTTCATGCTTGAGTCCTTCTCGACATGATTCCTATACTTTCACGTCACCAAATCACATTCACATTAGCATACACAATTGTACATGTTAACGATTACAATAACCGCACATTTCACATTTGACTTTCTTTAGTCACAACTAACAAGCATATGACATATAATCCAATTCATATCCTTTCACACTCATGAAATTCATCATGTAATCGCAAATAACGCATATTAACATAACATGTATCATACAACTTCCTATAATTCTACCTTTGTGACAACAAACCAAATCATGCTTCTTATGCGTAGTTGACCTTCAAAAGTCAACAGTTAATCGTACAAACTTTCGGCTTATCCTCATGTATCTGTATCATCATATCAACTACACGCATGGGGTGTACCGTATCTTTCAGCATAGAGTACAAACTCCTAATACATGCTTCTACCATATCATAATAATCATTCAAATTTCCACATGAACTCCATCTAAAACACACTTCACATATTAGTTAGCTAACAACTACTTCATTATCACTTTCTAAACTTATTTACTCACAACTTGCATATAATTCCACATTTAATTGTCACTTAAGCATTTCATCAAACACTTGGTGTGCGTACACCTTTCAATGCACAATTTACAACTAACTTATGCATGATCTTCCAACTTCATGTATCATTCATCAAATACTTCCTACTAATCATAAAGTATCATTCACACATAAACATCAACACCATATTTCTTTCAATTCATCTAACAATAGTTCATCATAACACAACATAATTCATGAATATTCAACAAGAATTGGACATGATGAACACCCATGTCATCTTAATCACCCACTAGTGGGTTTACATCCTTAAACATCAAATTAGTTAAAATTATGCATAACACATGTTCCCTATGATGATGTTAACACATAATCATGCTTAATTTCATACAATTTCATGGATTGATCATAACCCACTCCTTGCAATATCATCAAATCTTAAATTACAACTTACCACATGTTTGCTAGGGCTAGATTATCAAGAAAACGAGTTCATGCATCGGATTTGAGACTAATCTCCTTGTCAATTTGAAGCTTTCTTGTGAACTAGGGTTTACACCCATTCTTTCTTCCTCCTGCTTGAACTCACGCACACACACCCAGTGTGTATGAGAATTCTTGTTTTAATAAAACTCATATTCAATTTTGGCAATCTTAGTCCCTCATGTTCCCTCTCTTATTTATAATTGGCACAACTCTTATTCTCTAATTGTTTCTACCATACTTTTAACTAGGATAAATAACCTAGTTATTTATTTCTTGATGTACCATATTAGAACATTTAACGAATATAGACATTCGGGTTTTGGGGTGTTACAAGTCTACCCCCCTTAAATAAGGTTTCGTCCCCGAAACCTTTCTCATTTCCTCTTACATACACACATTCATGTTTGACTTCATAGTCACATCATAATCATAAGTAATCATCCTACCTCATTTCATAATTATTCAAACATTTAGCTTCTTCTTCTTAACAAGTCTATACTTTCCATGGCATACTTTCATATAACATTTAACTCTTGTTTTGTTATCTCAACAAAACTGCTATGTCATCGTCATACCTACGTGTTTAACTTCGTAGCTAACATCGCTCTTCATTTCTATATTCTTTTGTACCATACATATCCTTGCGTTACTTGCACATTCGGATATTTCCATTCCTATCATTCTTTTGTTTATTTGCTTTACATTTACTTATATGACTTGTTTGACGCATACATGGTCAAGCTACTGACTTCTTCTTATTTAGACTAGTTTCGTCTTTTGTATCTTAAATATGTTTCGCGAATTCGAACACATTACTCATACCTTTCGTACCTTCTTTGTTTTGAATCCGTCTCGCGGATTCAAGCATTACATTCCTACTTTAACTTCTTTCATGTTTCGAATCCGTCTCGCGGATTCTAGCATAGCATTTCATGTTTCGAATCCGTCTCGCGGATTCTAGCATAGCATTTCATGTTTCGAATCCGTCTCGCGGATTCTAGCATAGCATATCATGTTTCGAATCCGTCTCGCGGATTCTAGCATAGCATATCATGTTTCGAATCCGTCTCGCGGATTCTAGCATAGCATATCATGTTTCGAATCCGTCTCGCGGATTCTAGCATAGCATTTCATGTTTCGAATCCGTCTCGCGGATTCTAGCATAGCATTTCATGTTTCGAATCCGTCTCGCGGATTCTAGCATAGCATATCATGTTTCGAATCCGTCTCGCGGATTCTAGCATAGCATATCATGTTTCGAATCCGTCTCGCGGATTCTAGCATAGCATATCATGTTTCGAATCCGTCTCGTTTCATGTTTCGAATCCGTCTCGCGGATTCTAGCATAGCATATCATGTTTCGAATCCGTCTCGCGGATTCTAGCATAGCATATCATGTTTCGAATCCGTCTCGCGGATTCTAGCATAGCATATCATGTTTCGAATCCGTCTCGCGGATTCTAGCATAGCATTTCATAATCTCATTCTTGAGAGTCTTACATTTCTCTTCACCCTCACGTCCACCTACTACTTACTTCTAGCGGACATACCTGTATCAATTATCACGGTCCCACGAACGTCATATGCTTCACGTGTACTGGCCAGGTACACAATCCACATACTAGTTTCGTGTCTTCGTGTAATTGTCACCTTATGTCCGAAGAATTTGGTTTCGGCACGTGTATCGTTTTTCAAAACTTGTTTACTATACCATCATGGTCCTTCATTTAGCATTTTTCTTCCCTTAATGCATTTTACCATTTCATATACCGACATATTGAATTTACGTACCTGGGTTCAACTTTATCTTATTTCATGCCTTGGTGTCGGTACTTGACCGCACTCGCGGATCATCCTCTTCAAACGCTTATACTTACCTTGCATAAACAAAACCGTCAGTTTCTTTATGCGTATACATAAGTACATAATTACATTCTCTTTTACCTTTGGATCTTGACCGAGTCTTGGATTGTACGGGTTTCTTATCACAAGAGCACACAGGTTTGAGTTCAAGCACTTACCTTCTTACACTTGATTCTCTCAAACCAGGGCTCTGATACCAACTTGTTAGACCCTAAAACGTACATGACAAAAGTCGCAGCGGAAAACACGAACCATAAAATTTCTTTCCTTATAAATACCTCAACTTATTTAAACTTTAACTTTAACATAGCTCTCATTCATAAATCCGTCATCCTCTTATTTACTAATTAAAAACATAGCTTATGATTGCTACATTTTACATTCAACGTCCCCGTACAATCTATCTTGTGACTAGATCTTCGATCTCTAATCCTTGTTATAATCGCCCATTATCCACACAACCTGCATTCACCACATACATTCGAAACATTAGCACACGTTATATAAACAAGCTCATTCATGTACACTTCCCATTTTCGTTTATTAACAAACTTTAAGCATTTCATCTGCGTATCCATTTCCTGATGAGGCTTCAATAACGTACCTGCATACTTTTCATTCTCAATGTACACCATTATTAACGTTAACCCTCAACGTGTCTAAATCATGCTTACATACGTACATACATTAAACTTACATACACCTCTACCTACGTACATACCTTTCCTTCAGCTTTACATACGTGCACACACTCATACATATCTTTATATATATATACATTCATACTCAACTACATAAGTACACACATTTCCTACATTTTCACATACATGCATACGCTCATACATATCATTATACATACATATATACATACACATCTACATTCGTACATACCTTTACCACGCCTTTACATACATGCATTACATGTGCATATCTTTATACATACCTACGCGCGTACGTATCTTCATATTCAATCACATGATGCTCATGCTCTTATTTAAATACTTGCGTACCTACATAAACCGGTATCTACACATATACATTTATACATACATAACTAGTACTTGTTCCCACACTATAAACTTACATACTTTCACGCATACCTACTTACATAAGTTTTACGTACGTATACGGATACATATAAACATACGTACATGCTTATCTACTTAGGTGCATCCCTATATGCTCATAAGAAACTTTACGAATCGTCGGGATGCGTTACAAACAAGCTCCATCCGTTACATGCTTACGTAATCATGTCTACACATATTTACTTACATCAAATTCTTGATTAACCTACTCGCATTCGATCATTATACTCATATATTAATTATATGGTGCTTAGACTTGAGTTTATAACCCAAAAATATTAGTTAAGAGGAGTTTATAACGTATCTATTTATGCCCGAAGGTCAAAAAAATAACAAAACAATCAACTTTTTACAAAACTGCCGCCGTAAGCTACGGCTCAGCCGTAGCTTACGATTCAGTTGTTTGGACCAAACAGCAGCTACGTTCTGTAGCCTACGACTGAACTGTAGCTTACGATTTGGCTGCTCTGATCCAAACAGCAGCTACGTTCTGTAGCCTACGACTGAACTGTAGCTTACGATTTGGCTGCTCTGCAGCTTTTCCAACTTTGTCCGTTTACGCTAAAACTTGCGTAACTTTCAAACCGTTTACCCGTTTAACCTCCCGTTTCTTCCTACACGCATGTAAATTCACATTCTATCATGTGAACTTAAAATCCCACATCCGGATTAAGGAATTTCTTAGCTTACATACTTACGGCTTATTATCATCTTCTCTTTATTTGACCCATTCGTGCATTTATCAACAAAATATGTATATTTGACCTCAATCTCATATGAACTTAATAATTTCATTGACGCCTATCATAAAAGATTAATTTCGCGGATGTCTAGCATTCTCTTAACCCATTTTCGCTCAAAAGCTTATTTTGACCCGTTATGGGTATTTGTGCATTAAAAGGGTCTATGACATACAAAACCCTACACTTCGCTTTCATACTTGACAAAGACATTACTCCAATCGAATAGCTCATTTCCAAACGACGTTTAAGGTCGTTTGCCCGAAATACATATCAAGGGCGTTTTTGTCAACATTGCTCCACCCTTTACAACCAATGACTTCATTGCATATTTAACCAATCCTACCACTTAACTACAATTCTAACGCATATACCTTACTCGGATCAAAGCTAAGATCCGTTTAATACTTCATCGATTTCATTCGACTCATTCCTATTTGACCTCAATTATCATACTTAATTAAGTCGTACATAACTTTACATAAACAACTAAGAAGTGATTACGGAATCACTTACCTCGTGCGTCCGAGTTCGTGTCCGTTATCTTGCCTCCTTTTGACCCGTTAACCTTTCATGCTTGAGTCCTTCTCGACATGATTCCTATACTTTCACGTCACCAAATCACATTCACATTAGCATACACAATTGTACATGTTAACGATTACAATAACCGCACATTTCACATTTGACTTTCTTTAGTCACAACTAACAAGCATATGACATATAATCCAATTCATATCCTTTCACACTCATGAAATTCATCATGTAATCGCAAATAACGCATATTAACATAACATGTATCATACAACTTCCTATAATTCTACCTTTGTGACAACAAACCAAATCATGCTTCTTATGCGTAGTTGACCTTCAAAAGTCAACAGTTAATCGTACAAACTTTCGGCTTATCCTCATGTATCTGTATCATCATATCAACTACACGCATGGGGTGTACCGTATCTTTCAGCATAGAGTACAAACTCCTAATACATGCTTCTACCATATCATAATAATCATTCAAATTTCCACATGAACTCCATCTAAAACACACTTCACATATTAGTTAGCTAACAACTACTTCATTATCACTTTCTAAACTTATTTACTCACAACTTGCATATAATTCCACATTTAATTGTCACTTAAGCATTTCATCAAACACTTGGTGTGCGTACACCTTTCAATGCACAATTTACAACTAACTTATGCATGATCTTCCAACTTCATGTATCATTCATCAAATACTTCCTACTAATCATAAAGTATCATTCACACATAAACATCAACACCATATTTCTTTCAATTCATCTAACAATAGTTCATCATAACACAACATAATTCATGAATATTCAACAAGAATTGGACATGATGAACACCCATGTCATCTTAATCACCCACTAGTGGGTTTACATCCTTAAACATCAAATTAGTTAAAATTATGCATAACACATGTTCCCTATGATGATGTTAACACATAATCATGCTTAATTTCATACAATTTCATGGATTGATCATAACCCACTCCTTGCAATATCATCAAATCTTAAATTACAACTTACCACATGTTTGCTAGGGCTAGATTATCAAGAAAACGAGTTCATGCATCGGATTTGAGACTAATCTCCTTGTCAATTTGAAGCTTTCTTGTGAACTAGGGTTTACACCCATTCTTTCTTCCTCCTGCTTGAACTCACGCACACACACCCAGTGTGTATGAGAATTCTTGTTTTAATAAAACTCATATTCAATTTTGGCAATCTTAGTCCCTCATGTTCCCTCTCTTATTTATAATTGGCACAACTCTTATTCTCTAATTGTTTCTACCATACTTTTAACTAGGATAAATAACCTAGTTATTTATTTCTTGATGTACCATATTAGAACATTTAACGAATATAGACATTCGGGTTTTGGGGTGTTACAATAAATAATCTCATGTACTTGTAAACATATTATCACTCAGTAAAATATAAACCCTAGTTGCCTCCGTGGATGTAGGTTACACAGTGTGACTGAACCATGTAAATCTCGTGTCTTCTTTATTGCTTTCGTTTATTATTCGTATGTGTTCTAATCCTAACAATTTACTCGTATGTTATACATTTGTTGATAAGATTTGTTTTTATGTTGATTTATTGTAGTTACTAGCTTAAGAACATGTGTATTACACGGGTTGATTAAAGATAATATCTCATCATCATCACCGTTTACATAAAATATTATGAATAAATACACGTGTTGAAACGGATCAGGTAACAACCTTTTATTAACCATCAATATGCAGAAATCATAATTCGTTGAAAATCTCTTTATACACCTTTACATAAAATGTTATGAATAAATACACGGGCTGTATAAAGGAAATACTTCTTATAAATTTATTGATTTAATAAATTATACATAGATGTAGATGCTACTATACTCACAATTGGTTCCCGTGTTACGATTATTAACATATTTTAACACCCCCCAACTTATATAAAAAAACAAATATAGTTAAAAAAACAGTTGTCAATAGACCTATTTGCACACAAGCCGACAGCTCTTGGTAGCATAACGCCCTTCCTTAAAAGCTTGCAATGCATCCGGCCTCAACCTGCATATTTAAGTGCAATTAGAATATGTGGTTGGTGAAATGTATACCATAAATTAGGAGTGGAACTCTTGACGCGACCCGAACCTGACACGAAGAAACACTTCATTTAGGTCGACACGAAATGACACGTATAAAAAATGGGTCCGGTTCGGGTTGACCCGTATTAAAAACAGGTTGGGTTCGGGTTGAACCATATAAAAAACGGATTAACCGATAACCCGTTTAAGTACTTAGAAAAAAAAACTTTTAGATTTTTTTATGTTTTTCATTTTACATGGTAAGTAATAATGTTAGTTTTGTCCCACTATACTATATACCTATCCCACTTATACTCACCATTAAACATGTTACAAATAACTCGCTTACAATCCAACAACCCGTTTATAACTTGTCAACATACTCTATTTAAAAATGGGTTAAACGGTACGTGTTCGGGTTGACCTGAATTTACATGTGCAGGTTTCAGCCCGCCAACCCGCAACCTATCAACTTGCCAACCAGACACAATTGACACCCCTACCATAAATGCATATCAACAACTAAAGGATTTGAGTTCAATTACCTTATTACGCATCAATAGTGGATCAAAATATAATTTTGAAATAGAGATGAATGTGTTCACTAAACCACCTCATCGACTCGAAGAATCTCTTAGAATTTGACACCATGTATTGAGACAGCAGTTTATGAAGACACAACACAAGCAACCTTATAAATGAAGTGTTTCAAGTGAAAAAAATAGTCAAGGTAAATAATATATTAATCAAGTCTCAACTATCAATGTAAACTAAAATCAACTAACCTAGGTAGAGGAAACATCTATCTACCTGTTAAAAGCACGTCACTTTTGCAAATAGTCGTTATTTATTATTTGAAAAAAAAGCTATTTGCCCCCTATCATAATGAAAAATACTACCCCCAAGGGAAGGTAGCAATTAGATTTGCTAATAATTGTACAACCAACATAGATACCCGAACCTTAGAACTAACTGGCTTAGCAAATAACGTAACACAAAATGGGTCGACCCAGTTATCTTAAATTACTAATTGGTGAGAAGGGTAAAAAAATAAATAAATAAGAAATGAGTCAAACAAACAGAAAGCCTCCAAAAGTGTTAATCATATTTGGCTTGGTAGTTATATACAATAAAATCTCATATTTTAGTCACATTTGACTTAGTGGCTATTGTTGTGAGAAGCATCTACAAATGTAACTTAGTCTATGGAATTGTAACACAATTTGGTGTACCTCTGTTTTAGTCATTCCTCCCATTGCCAGATGATAGAAGTGAATTGAATTCCTTTAATTCTCGAAGCTGGTTCAGAGGTTGCTGAAAAGTGTCCTAAACTTATGATCAGGTAATAAACTATTAAAATAAAGAACATCAATTAGTAGAGGTTTAGAACAGAGATAATGAGGTTATAATATGACATTATTTCACAAATAATACAATGCCAACTTCTAAAAAGAATATCTTAGAATTGCATATGTTAGAGATATAATTTAAAAACACCCTACACAAAGGTGAAGCCAAAAGCAATTGTTGATCATTGAATCCACCTATGTTCAAAGCCGACAGTTAACCGATCATAAGTAAAGTAACCGAGCCTCTTGTAAAAAAGTAAAGTAACCCAGCCATTAATACCAAAACCTATTGATATGAAAACTACAAACACTCATGCTCATCCCTAATAGACAAACAAAACGCCACCTGGTAAAATATTTCATGTTTTATATCACCCTTCTCATTACACCATGTTTGGTTTAAAAACGGCATTACTTGAAATGATGGATTTAAAAAGCAAACATTCATTGTAATTGATACTCCCTCCGTCCCATTAAAAGTGTCTTATTTTGAATTTTCAAAGTCTTTATTTATAAACTTTGACCTTAAATAATTTTGTTTGTGTTAGATAATACTTGATGAAAGTTATATAATTTAAGTGTGTCTTACAAGTGTTTTTATCGGGTTAATTTTCATCAAGTTTTATATAACACAAAAATATATAATTAAAGTCAAAGTTTATAAATAAATACTTTGAAAATTCAAAATATGACACTTTTAGTGGGACGGAGGTAGTACTATTTTATTTTCATGGTTCTCATCGTTCAAGTGGTACTATCAAAAGATATCGAAAACTCTATATCAAAATAAAACTTCATTAGCATAAAAATACTAAAAAATTACCTATTATTTACCTCTACCAATTCATTCAAGTGGTACTATCAAAAGATATCGAAAATTCCATGTCTCCTAACTTGAGCTCTAAATAATTTTATAATGATATTTATATCAAAGCTTCACAAATAAAGTATGAACTGTGTTATAAATACTTTTCAGATGCAATTGAGAAGAACCTCAAGTTTAAGGCTAACTGTCATATAAACTCCATCAGCTTTAGGCACATGATCAAACATACTGCCTCCAACATGTTCAACACCAGTAGAATCCGGAGCCGAGTGCGCTTCAAGCCGCTTTTTTGTGCGCCTGCCTCTCCTTTAGTGTGCCTTGTGTACACATTAGACCTTTTCAATTCAGAAGTGACCAGCCTTGTGCATGAGGCGCATGCCAGCAACGCCTTTTAAAAGCCATCTTTATAGATCATCATAAATGCTTTGACTTGATGTGCTGAGTTGGATATAACATATAACACAAGTCAATGATATTGTGGCAATTAGAATAAAGATTAAAAAGCTTCGAAATCATGATGGTATTGGTTTATATTACAAAAGAATAGCTGAAAGGGTACATGTTCTTGCAATTCCATGAGATGCCTCTCCTCTTCTTGAACATGTTCTTGTAATTCATGGATTTTTTTAATATGCTGAGCCCTTTCAGCTTAAGAACTATCACATTCTCTCCTGCAAATGCATATATGACGACTTATATTATAATCATCAAATTTTAGATACATCCCCGCAATGTGAGTAATACATGCAAGTCTATATACAACCACATAGTAAACATGTTTAAGAATTATCAGAATTCAAAAAAACATGGAAGGTTTAAACTTTGAACTAAAAAGATATACCGAAAAGTTGCCAGTTCCTTTTTTTTTTTTTTTTTGCTCACGTATGAGGTCCTCTTTAGCCCATGCCTATAACAATGAAGAACAAAAAAATATATAAAAAAAAACAGATAAATAAAAGCATTAAATAAATCATGAATATTTAGGTGAATACCGCTTCATGGTCCAATCTAATTGCATGAAGCTCTTTATCCTTATCATCCAAAGTTCTTTGCAAGTCCATTATAGTCTTTTCCCTTTCATGCAGTTGTTCCTTTACACACAAACACTCTAGTAAGCGACAAATTTCTATAACTACAAACATAAATCCTTAAACCAAGACACTCCCACACACCTGAAGTTTAACATTTGAAGTAATATGCTCTTTAATCTGCGAATCAAACCGTTCATGAATCCCAGTCATTTTGATCTAGCAATCAATCTAGCCTTCAAATTAACCTCCAAATGTTGAAGCTCCTCCCTTTGTTTCACAACCTCATCAAGATGCAATTCATGATCCGAAACCCCATCAACCGAAAAGTAGTCCACATTCACAGTCTCTCCAACCTGATGCACCTTAACAGTCAACAAAAATCACTCATCATCTAACACTCTCTCAAAAATCAATCCAAAAACAGTTCATAAACACATTAAAAAAGTTCAAACAACATAACATTTCACCTCATATATCAATCTCTCATCTCCCTAACCTAACTTTGACCGGTCTAAATCCTAATCATTCAACCAGAAATTAAACCCTAGATTTAATAATATTAAAACTTAACCCTAGCAAACAAAGCATGTTCACCAAATTTAGCTCACTTGCTTTACAACGAAGCAAACAAAATGTGGCCTAAGGTGTCATGGTGTGAGCAGATAACTACCATATTGCTTTAAAGTAATTATGTTGATAATAAAAAAAGCTAACAAATTAGTATTTTTCAGGTACACACTATACTTGGTAAAAATAAAAGATTAAAAATACTCCTATTCATCAGCAACGTGATGCATTTTTGCACAAAAATGATTACTTTAATGCTAATTAGCCGCAAAAGCAATGCATACAAACGTGAACTACACAACGATAATAGACTCATACAACCTATTCTTTAACCCTTAACCTTATGCATTAGATTATATGGAAAAAACTACATTGAATGGTATTTTTAAAAAAAGTCAATTCCAAGAAATTACCTTAGTGAAATGTTCGTGCTCCAGAAGGCTTGAGATTGAATATCTACATAGAAAAATAAACACAAACGTATTTTTAATTAGATAGAATCGGGTTCTTTGAGAGAAGCAAGGCAAGACAAATATAGCCAATTGAAGCTACTTCGGTGCTTTAAGTAGTCACGTTTGGACTTGATAGCTCTGAATGACGTCCTACCCAGCTTATGTAATTTCATAGCCATTTTTGTACCATCTTCATTTGCAACCTAAAAAGTTTCTTCAAAACACAGGCCAGGTTAGAATGTTCGATAAGGAAAAGAAGTATCTAATCAAATAACGTATTACCATATTCTTTTCCCACATATGGAAATACACCTCGATTAACCATAGTCTTTATGGCAAGAAAATCATAACCAAGGTATGTAAGTCAAAACCCATCATCTACAAAAAAAAAAAAACAAAGCCCCTTAGATAAAATCCCTAACCTTGGTGTTATTATTCACACTTTGAAGAGTCGTCATGCAACAACTTGTGCTTCGGAATATTCTTCAAAAACTTTCAAGTCCCCATGCCTATATACAACCACAAATGTAATTTAACAAAAGCTATATATAACTGCTTAAGAAACTCATACTATAGTAAAAACATAAAAGTGTGCATATGTTTGCAAATGCTAGAAAGTTGTAACACCCATCTTAATTACTACTTGAAATTAATAATAATTCACAAGAGTTTATATAAAAGATGTCTAGGTTAGAGAATTAAGTTTCAAAAACAAAGTTCCAAGGTAACAAACATTAGTCAACTACTGACTAATTTTAAAAGTTCAAAGTTAATTAACAAACTGATTACATCATAACTTAGTCTAAACAGAATTAATCGACGAGGAAGCTTCAAAAGTTTGTGTTCGATTCTTCAAAAGCTTGCTTGACCGTCATCCGTAATCCTTGAATACCTATAAACTGAAATGTTTAGATTAAACATTAGTATTAGAGTACTTAGAAATATTACATAATCGAAACTACGTTTAAAACGGATTCGATTTCACAAAGAAATGCAAAATTTATCATAAATGCCAAAGCTCTACCGTAACTTACGGTAGTTACCGTAAGTTACGGTAGCTCCTGGGAAACTTTGGTTCCACCGTAACACAGGAGGAATCCACCGTAGCTCTCTGGTCGTATATACCGTAATTTACGGTAGACTCTGGAATATTATGTTTTGTTTGATTTGTTTGTTTACTTGAGCCAAATTCTCAGATTTCATTCCTACAACCCAACATGTTAAATCCTCGTATTCTAATATGTCATTTGCCAACAATAACAAAAGACCGAGTAACCATACTACAATGTATTACCATGCCTTATTTGGTTATTCGACCCGTTTGGCTCATCTAAGGAATCCTCCATTTTGATGACTACCAACGAGGTCTAACCAGATTCTTGGCCTATTATTCGACATAGCGAACATCATCGCTTTAATCCAACTCAACTTTTAATACACAAACCAACCACATATATGCTAAATATCAAAATTTACTCAAATGTAACAAATCAAGTTACATACCTTCAAAGTAGGCCTTTCAAACGTGGTTCGCCACCCGCTTGTCCGCTTGACGCTCCTGCGTCCTTTCCTATAGAGTTCATTTATGACATATTTAGAACTCTCTTTAAATCATAATTCGCATAATACACCGAAACATTATAATTATGCGTTTTAACTTTGAATTTCAGTTCTAAGCCTTCTTTGAGGCATTTTCACAAACACTTTATGGGCAGATTTTTACATGATTAAATATCAAGTCTCAAGCTTATCACTTAGCCCTAATTTCACATCAATCAACCATTTTACATAATTGTTAGCTTCTATAATTCTGAAATCACCTCAAAATTGTCAAATTACACTAGAACCACACCCAATTTTCTAGTGTTTATCAAATTCTACATAACCCACTAATCACCTACAATGGTGTTCATGGATTTTACTAAAATTTCACATGATTTCAACTTGCATTAGTCTAGGGTTTGTCCCTAGACACTATATTGTTCCTAATTCATCATAAAACAAACATGCAACCATAAATTTCAGATTATCCCAATTTCATGAGAATTTCAAGTTGAGAGCTTTCATCAAATTTTACATACCTTGTAATCCTCTTGTGATGAGGATCAATAATTTATGCTCGATTTTTGTTTTTCATCAAATTTGGACCTTCAATTTGATTGTTTTGTGCATGTTAGGGTTTTTGGAAGCTCTGGTCCCCCCCCCCCCCCATGTCTGGTTCGACCTCACACACCAAAGTGTGTTTGAGTTTTTATTTTTTTGTGTTTTATCAACTATTAGTTTCAATTTTAGCACATTTGGTCCCTTGCCTTTTGTTTTTATTTTATTTTAACCTTTAACTACTCATATGTCTTTAACTAACTAGGCTAGTGTTAATCCTAGTTAGTTTATGTTACTAATTTATTTGCAAACTAATTGCAATTTAAGAAATTTGCATTTTCGGGATGTTACAAAAGCACAATAGTAAAAACACAATAGTTTGAACCGGAAGATTAAATGATACGGAACATGAGACAAAAAACGATTTTTTGTAGTAAATTAATGGAAAATTGTTGTCCCAAGTGTAACTTTTTTATAATTAATGGCAAAAAAAGCCACTAAAAACATAAATTCAGCCATAATTCACGATCTTTGTCATTCAAAACACTCAAAACCAATCATTAAAGAGATGAATGATTTGGAGTTACAAATTAAAAATAGGGAAAAAATGAGAAACATAAACTTACCGAGATTGCAAACTATGTGAGTAGAAGATCGTAAACAATCAATATCACGATATTAAGTGACCAATCACTATTTTTTTCCCACCTTTCATGAAAAAAAAACCCTATTTTGACTCTCTTACGGTTTGTGAGCTTGACTGCATAGTGCATACATGTGTAAAGTCAAAAGAGTCAAAATAGGGTTTTTTTTCATGAAAGGTTACTTTTTGACGAAAGAAAAACATAATCTTTATCATGTAAACAAAGTTTTTTTTGTGATGAAAGCTTATTTTTTGATGAAAGAAAAACATAAGCTGCAACTGTCAAAAGCTCGTAACAGTAAAAGTTTTGTGCCAAATATACCTTTAGATTTTGATGAACCACCAGAAACCATTTTGCTCCTTTTTGGAATTTGACCATTATCAGATGCATCTGAATCAGAACTTGAAGACTCATTAGACAACGAATCATCATAATTCCATGGCATAGTTTTTTTTTCATGATGTATTAGTTCAAGCAGTCCTGTAAAAAACGTATGGTACTAATATGAAGATAAGATTGAAAATCATATAAAAAAAGACAGCATTTTAAGCAAAAACTAAAATCCACATATGAAGGACAAATTATTCGTTCTTGACGAAGCCCGAAAGTATCAAAAAAACTTCCAAAAACATGAAAAGTATACACATTGAATAAAAAACCAACGTTTAATATAAGGTAGCATACAATGTTTCTTTCATCATAGAAATCCACTTTTATCTAAACAAAAATAAGCTTTTTGAAATTATCAGATGATTAGTGTTTGAAATTCTAATTGTTGAAAGATTTACATGTGATTAAACCCCTAAATAAAATTCTAATTATTCAAAGATTTACATTCACTGGATACCTATTATCTAAAACACTGGAAACTTATCATTACACAACACAAAATTGTGAATACTCACAACTGAAATTAACAGAGAAAGTAGTGGAAATTAGGTTTAATTTCTCTATAAGATGAGCTCAACAGCAAATTTTGAGCAACTGAACATGAAGATATAGCGATTTGGTTGATTGATTTCAACTGTTAGTAAATTAGGGTTTCCAAAATAATAAATTCCCAAACCTAATGGCAAAAAAGCCACTAAAAACACAAATTCAACCCTAATTCACGATCTTAGTCATTCAAAACACTCAAAACCAATCGATAAAGAGATGAATGATTTGGAGTTACAGATTAAAAATAGGGAAAAAATAAGAAACATAAATTTACCGAGATTGCAAATTATGTGAGTAGAAGATTGTAAACAATCAAGATCACGATATCAAGTGACATAATTCCTACATCTCCCAACATAAATATAAACATAAATGTCGATCAATATGTCAATGTTATCCAAGAATGCATATGCCTCGAAATCAACAGAGAACTCATTTTAAAGATCAAATCCAAATCGCTCCCTCTTAGATATTAAAGTTAACGGCCCAGAAAAAAGGAAAACGATAGAAAACCATACCTGTTTCATATTTACAATTGATGCTCTTTCTAAAACATATGGCCTATGATCCATCAAAGTAACCCTTGTATAAATGACACAACGAAAGTGAAAAGAGTAAATCAAACCAAGTTTAAAGATTAAAACCTTAATGTACCTTCGGAGAAATCAAGAACAAATCAAAGGGATGGCTGATGTCTTCTGCTTCACCAGGGATTATACCATGATATTAGCCCAACGATTCATCTTATACCATGAGGACAGCCACATCAAATTCGACCTCAAAGAAAGGGTTTTTGAATCATAACAGAAAACCTACAACATGAATCATAATAGAAATATAATAAAAAAATACATCTTAAGATAGAAACTACTAACCTTCAGAATCAACCAGGTGAGCGATTTTTAGGGTTTTTGAATTGAAGTTCTGCAGTTGAACACGAACTTCCCCGTCTTCAATCAACCTTAGATGAAAAACCTAGGATTTGAAAATTTCTGAGATGCTTTGAGAGAACCAAAGAGAAAAAGAGGCATAGATGAAGGAATGGAATTAGGGTTTCATAGTTAAATAGGACTTAGAATGACTTGTAAAGAACGCTTGAGAGGAAAAGGGGCGGTGATTGAAGGAAAAGGAGAATTAGGTAGTGTTTGGTGGTGGAATGGAATGAGTGATTACGAGGGAATGAAGAAAAGAGTGTTTGGTTGGTCAATGGAATGGAATCACCCATTCCAAAAGACATTCCATTCCCTCAAAATCATTCCTTCCACCCCCCATGTTTTTTTTCCATTCCATCCCCTCTTGCACCATTCAACAACACCACAACCAATGACCTTCGCTACAACCCACCACCACAACCACCCACCAACGACGCCATCGCCGCCACCCGCCACCACCTCACCCCGACCGCCACCACCGCCGCCGCCGCCACCCACTTGCCACCGTTATCACCCACAGCTACGACCAACCGCCAACGCCACTCGCCGCCGTCGCCCACCACCATCGTCGATGCCACCACCACCGCCACCACCAACGACCACCGCCGCCACCAATCGCCACCTTTGCTGACACCCACCACCAACGACCACCTTGTCGCCACCACCACTGTCGTCACAGCCGCACCGCCACTCGCCGCCGCCACCACCACCCATCGCCGCCGCCGACACCCACCACCGCCACCTATAACCACCCACAATCACTACCACCGACCACCACCACCACTCATCGCTAATTTTATTACTCCGTTTTTCTTGCCTACCGAACAATACACAATAATAATTCATTCCATTCACATGGTAACCAAACAAGACATGGAATGGTAATGATCCATTGCATTCCCTCGTCCATTCCATTACCTCGTCCATTCCATTCATTCGTCCATTCCATTACCCCATACCAAACAGACTCTTAGGGTTTTTGATTGAAGAGAAAAAGAGGGAGCGCGTGTAATAGAGGAAAAGAAAATCCCGCTCAAGAGGAATTCTCTGGCCAAAGAGAGTGTCCACATCACCCAATTGATTGGCTAAAAATAGGCCATGTGGCTAAGGAGAATTCTTTTAGTATAGTAGATAGATTGTTGTGTGAAGGATGCATCTTCTTATGTTGACGATAGACAATGTACAAGACACATTTAGGCTAACTTTAAGAAACATATCAAGGATTTCAGTCTAAAAACTTATTTTGGGTTGCTACAAATTCAACAATTCAAGAACCGAACAACACTTTGAGAAGAAAGTGATAAGATTTGTAAACCGTTAGCAAAGGAACATATTTACACTCATCTTAAGGGAAAAATCCGATTAGTTGGTCTAAAGGTTTTTTTTTTTTTTTTTTTTTTTTTTTTTTTTTTTTTTTTTTTTTTTTTTTGAGGTTGATATGGCATATGTTGCCTTTTAGAAAGACATGAGTAAAAGCTTTAATTCACACATTTGAGTCACACAAAGAAAGTCAATCATCATTATGCTAAAAAGAAATCAAAACATTTGTAATGCTAAGAATCTTTTTAATGACGACCAAAGTCGAAAAATCAGAACATGCTGTATGTCTGCTGATTAGAAAAAAAATTGTAAAGTGCAACAAAGGTAATAATTAATCTATTTTTGTATTTTTTTATAAGCTTATGGGTTGATTTAATTTTTTAGGCTTTGGAAGGTGATTACATGTATGATTATTTTAATTTTAAATATTTTTAATAAACTTATTGGTAGATTCTTTTTAGGAATTGGAATGTTATTCCATGTGATGACCTCTTTAAACATATTTAAAGTAAAGAATGAGAAAGATACATGCCTAGCTCTTTAAACATATTTAAAGTAAAGAATGAGAAACATATTTAAACATATGGGCAAACTAGTAGTTGTAGATCTTGGCACTTGTTTGGCACACCTTTGTGTTCATATGGTAGTACTAAGCTTTATTCTTAGTCGATAAGGATTAAGGACCCATAAATTTTTATTAGTAATTGATTTAAACTAGTGGGATTACCGCGTTTCGTGGCGGGCATTTGGTCAGTAACGGTTAGGTTTAACACAATTTGTAAACGAGCCAATCTTGATCTTAGGTTGGCTCGTTTAAATCAACCTCAACTTTTAATATTTTACAGCCAGAATAAAAGATGTTCGATCTTCAAGCCTAACTCTCTGTTATTATGTAGTTTGCTTCATATCAAATCTTTTCTTTCTTCTAAGTTTTAACAACCCAACCGAACTGAACGCGAGCCAATCCAAGTCGAGCCAAAAAAATTCTACAAATGAGCCCATCTCGAGTTCAAGTTTTCAACTCAAATTAAACTTTGAGCCGACGTCAAGCTCGCTCTGACTTGGCTCGTTAAGAGCACTGCTTCAAACAACATTTTTGTATTATAACTAAAACATCTCTTAAATAATTATTCATTAATTTGTATACATAGTTTTCAAAGCGTTAATACAAACATCCCTGATCATACATGTTTTTAAAATGCTTTTAAAACCAGATGTTGACTGGAGACATTGATCATTCCACCTATCTCTCTTCCACGGTTGGTATCGTTGATATAAATACGTGAACATTCCAATGTACCCCTGTTTTATGTTAAACATGAATGCATCTCTTCTAGTCATTAAAATAGCTTTAAATTCTCACTACAACTTCATTTGGCCCTGCTTTGCTCAAAAGAAAGAATATATAAATATTTACCTTTTAATATGAAATATTTGATAACTAGTTAAAATCATGGGCCGACCTAGCCTTTGGCCAGGGTGGGCGGCCGCACCCCTTGAAAAAGAAATTAGTGTATATTTTAGGCAAAAAACCCGACCGCACCCCTTGAAAATATGGTTGAACACTTCATCCGTACCCCCAGCAAATAATTTATGTGTCCGCCACTGGTTAAAATAAATTTATTTTGAAACAACTGAATTTTTTTAACAGTAGAGGAAATATATAAATATAAACCCGACTAGCTAGAAACTAAACACGAAAGAAAAGGTTAAGTACATAAGGCCACACGGGGTGGTCATATATAACGCGTGATAGATCAAAAATAACGCGTGGAAATAACGAAATCCCACCCCGACCTCCATATATAACGCGTGATAGTTTAACGAAATCAGATTTTCGTGATGTATTCAACGCGTTATGGTTTATTTTTGTGAGGGTAATTGTTGGTTGGGGGGAAATTGTTGGGTGTGGTGGTGAGTGATGACCACTCCGCCTAAAAAAGGTTGTGAGTGATGGAAAAATGGTTGATGACATGGCGGAACTTGATTGGTGCTTGTGAGTGATAGATTCTATCACTAGTGAACCACCCCGTCCCCCTAATCAGGATTGTAAATTGTTCACCTAATGTTCACTTTTCTAGTCCTACTAGTAAACTATAAATAAGAATAATTAACTATGGAGTCGAAAATAGTTTCCTGCTTCTGTTTAGACCTTTTTGAAAAATAATGTTGTCCACCAAGTGACAATAACAATAGCATCTACTCATCCACCATCATCATCAATAATTGATTTACATAACGATGGATCACCAACAACATTATTAACAATTTTATCTTTTAATAACGTAATTTCTTCTTGGCTTATTTTATAGTTACATACTTACGTTTAAATTTAATATATTTAATTAAGTCTTAATGACTGATTTTAGAATTTTACCAAGGTAACTTTTTAAATAATTTTTTCTACCGACAAAAATGTAGTTAAACTTGTTGCACACTGCAATATAAAATAATAAATTTTAAATGGAATAAACTACAATAGCTTACTTAAATAACGGAATGACACAAAATAAAAACAAAATCAAATACATATATTATCTACTAGGTTTTTACCCGGGATTGCTTCCCGGGCTCGAGAAAGTTATTTAGATTAATTAATTACTATTTGTTATTAATACGACCGCATTACATCAACCATCTCATTCAATTCAACAAAAATGTCTTGAAATCACCGCATTATATCATGAACTCATATTAGAGGACAAACAAAAGCACAGCAGGACCATAAGAATAACATCATTTCCACTTTTACATCAATGCACTTACATGATAGGGTGATTTGAGATTTTGAAAAAATCTTTGTTTTTGTACCTCTTTTACAAAATAAGATGTTGACCAAATTTGAAACAGATGTTAACCAAAAGTCAATAAGATATTGACAAATAGTCAAACAGATGTTGAGCTTAAACAAATGTTTGGTTTAAGACCAAACATCTGTTTATGGCGAAACATCTGTTTAAGGTCAAACATCTGTTTAAGTCCAAATATCTGATATAGAAGAAGAACATCTGTTTAAGGCAAAACATCTGTTTAAGGTTTAAACATGTGTTTAAGGTCAAACAACTGTTTAAGTCCAGACATTTGATATAAAAGGCCAAACATCTGTTAAAGGGCAAACATCTGTTTAAGCCTTAACAGATGTTTAACTTGTTAAGATCTACTGTTTTCTAACACAGTTTTCCTCTTCAAAACATTGTTGAACCTAACATAGGTTTCCATTAACTATTGACCAAAAGGCAAACATATGTTCAAACCACTATTTGTTATTGAAGTTCTTTAAAAAATTAGATAGAATTCAAGAAAATGGAACAATGACTTAAAGAACTATAATTTAACACATAATCTAATTGGTCAAATATAAAACATAAAGTGTTAATAACAGTGTTTTATCATCTTAGCCATACATAGCAACAAAAACATCAAGTTAATAATTTAAGAAAAAAACCTACAACATCACCATCAAAAAATTCATAATTAGTATCTGATATCATAACAGACTTAAAATGTGTTTGTTAAACTGATGTAACTTGATTTAATACTATCTTCTGTTGCGAAGACACGTATGTGAAATGCAACATATCACCAAACCTCAAGTTATTGTCAGTCATAAACTTTCGCCAACCTTCCAACGCATAACGTGGCTTCAATTCATTTAACTCCAACTTAACATCATAAACCTGCACAACTCCAACCATGTTTTGAACTTTCAAAGGATGAAGATCAAGAAAAAGACCTGCTCGTCTCGCAACTTCAGCAGGAAGACGCTACATGTATTATGTGGAAAAAATAATAGTCAGACAAATAAACGTAAATCATTAGTTTATTATAAAAAATGGTATACCAGCCTATAGTCTCCTTTGCGATCAAAATGAAAGAACTCAGGGTCAAGAGGATGTCCAGAATGTTTTTTTGCAGTCTTTGCAATCTTATTTCTACGGTTAAGCTTTTTTTGAACGTTGGCAGCTCTCTTCCCCTTGATGAAAAAGTAAACATATACATGTGAATTAAATGAATGATCAATATATGCACAAAAAAAAACCAGTTTATATAACATATACTAATTAACTGGCAAGTATAGATACCTTAACTTTATGAACAGACGAAGAACATCCAGTATGATCACTTGTGTCGACAGGTAAGGCAGCATTTCCCTTAGTCCTATTCTTGACGACCTGCTTTCTCTCAGAAGTAACTTTAGCTTTCTTCTTAACCTGTTGTCATAGAGTAAATTTAATAACAATAGTAATATAACAATCTTTAAGATGGTAAACTTACATCTTGGGTTTGGTTCAATCGTGAAGACATGCGTCTCTTGGACGTGCATTCGGCATTGGTTGGTAAGTTCTTGTAAATAATACATTATTGAATAAATATAACATCAGTAAACAGCATTACTAATAGTTGTAAAAACATTAAATTCTTATATGTGTTAAATTAAAAATAAATAATTTTAATAATTTAGCAAGTACCTGAGTAACGGTTGTACCTTCACCTACAGAAACAACTTCTTCATCCTCATAGATGTCCTGGTCAACATTAATAAAATAATTAATATAAAGCTAAAAAATTAAAACTTTTATTGCTAATGCTAAATACTTACGTACCTTGAATGCATTTTTAACATAATCAGCCTTCAATATCTCAACTACACTATCATCATCAGATTCAGGTTTCTTCAAAAAGCAAATCTCAATCTCATCTCTATAAACTACTACTTCAAAAACAAAATCATCAATCCTGCTAAACACAAGCAAATCATCCTCAAGTATCCCAACATCGTTGCACATTTCCGGCCATCCTCTAGAAAATACAAAGTGCGTATCAACTTTAGACACCTCAACATTCCAGTACGAACCTTTGTAACAGATTTGAAATTTCCCACTCGGTGGACTGTTTACGTAAAATTGTTCAATGAAGCAGTCTTCAATTACCTGCTTAAAATTAAAAATAATGAATACTAAACGTGAAGTATGTATCTTATGAGAATAAGTGTTAACACGTTAAAGATGCAAAAGAATTGAAGTTAAGATCAATACTCATACCGTAAAACCAAATCTTGCATAACGATTAAAGGTGAAATAAGATTCCCCACACATGCCATTAACATAACATGAAAGTTCAAGTCCAAAATCACCTAACGGTTTGAAAACCAACAAAGTATCCCTCGGCAAATTGAGATCTTTAACAACAATGTCCCAACCGTCAGTTCTTATCGGCGTTGAATTTTCTGTTCTGACCCTAACAACCCATTTTTTACCAGACTCATGATATACTTGCAACCTACTTTTTTGCCAACAATCTCCCCACTTTTGATTAGCAAAGAATATAGGTACATCCTGTATATAATTTTTAAATAGTGTAAGAAAATATAAACCATAAAAGAACTGTTAAATATATATCTCAATACAAATAAATTATGTATGTAAAAACATGTCATACCAGTTTCAAAGATTCTGGGTTACGAAGAAACTTAATAAATGTAGTATACATCATAAAACCTGAATCAGTAAAGATGTTAAAAGACTGTAATTAAAAAGATGGCTTCGAAAATAAACATTAACTTTTTGTATTAACAGAGTATATAGTGAAATTAATCATAGAAACAGAGTATGAGTTAAAATTATTCTGCAAATAATAATTATTTTAACATGTTCTCAACAAATGATTCAAACACATAAGTAAACCCTTCTTGAATCTTGAATGTATAGCAATAAACATTTAAAATCGTATTAGTAGCAAGATAGGATTTAAATTAACATAGATTAAACAATATAAAGTTCATTACAATAGGAATGTACATACCAGTTGCTGAAGAAAAAATAATCAAACCTCAGGTGATTGAAGTGTAGAAGACGGAGGAAAAGAAAATTGAAACCCTAGAAAATGACTGGGGAGAAGAGATTTTTGAAAGAAGAGATGATAGATGTTTGAAGTGTAATGATGATGAAGAAATAGTGACGGTTGTGTTTTTCTCTTCCCATATTTTGAACTGATGAAAAATATTTACACATACACCCCTTTTTAAATTTGTTATTTACATTTACATTGACATACAAGAGTAAAGTACATGATTAGTTGAATTGATTTGGTATTCAAATTAACAAAGAAAAATAATTTTTCATATAGCAAAACCATTAACATAACATAAAATTTGAATACTTTGAATCATGTATTAATAGTAATTAGGTTTTAACATAAGTAAGTTTCATGACCTCAAGAAGCAATGCCGAGGGAAAATTTAGTTTTATCTATTATATGTACCTTTTAACATAAGTAGTTTGACTTTGGTCAAACAGGATTTGGTCAAACAGTGTTTTATCAAGTAGCTTTTAACAAAAGTAGTTTGACTTTGGTCAAACAGACTTTAGTTAAACAACGTTTTAACATTGCTCAAATAGTGTTTTATCTATTATAATTAGCTTTTAACATAAGTAGTTTGACTTTGATCAAACAGCGTTTTAACATTCCTCACAATGATTTCAAGCTAGTAAAAACTTCTTTGTAAACAACATTAGAAGTCTTATTTGTTGGTTTTCCATCAGCATCGAATATTAGTATTTTAACGCCTTCTCTGGTCTTGACCCTTGATAATGCAACATACAACTGACCATGAGTGAAGACAGGATCTTTCAAATAAAGACCAACATTTGATAACGATTGTCCTTGACTCTTGTTAATTGTCATAGCAAAACAAACTGATAACGAAAATTGTCTTCGTAGAAATTGAAAAGGTATTTTTTGTCAGACGGGATCATATTAATCCTTTGAATATAAACTCTTGTGCCAATGTTCCCACCAGATATAACCTCAGCTTCTATAACTCGTTTACCAAGAAAAGTAATTTGAAGCCTTGTACCGTTACATAACCCTTTCTGTTGATCAATGTTTCGAAGAAGCATCACAGGAACACCAACTTTAAGAACTAATCTGTGACTAGGCAAGCCAGAAATCTTAAGAGCATTCAAATTTTCTGTTGAGTATAAGCTTTCTTGAAAAGAATCAAGAATTTGTTCGGTTTGACATATACTATCAGAACTCAGATACTCTTTCGCATCACCAGGAAATAACGAAAGCAATCGATCATTAATTTCATGAACTACCTCATTTTTGGGTGCTAGAATTGCTCGCTCAGAAAAAAATCCAGCAATCCTAAATTGTTGAATAATTGAAGGATATACAAAGTCAATTAAACTTTGTATTGGGTCACAAATATCGGTGATCAGTAAATCATCTGGTATCTCTATAATGGCGTCACCATCATTATCATCTCCAACGTTTCCTTCACCAATATCAATAAGCCATTTTGCAAATTCTCTGATAGACTTCGTATTCGAACTTTCAGCTCCAATAGTTAGACGCATGTTTTTAGTCAGCCGTAAGAGTCTGCATTTTGCCCATATGTATGAAGAGCTTAAAGACGCACTAACAATTTCTTGTCTAGTACCATTAGGAATAACAGGTAGTATTTGTCTAAAGTCACCACCAAATACAATAACTTTACCACCAAAAGGAATATCCGAACGAATACTCCTACCTTCCGAAAATACGTCGGTCATGGTCCTATCTAAAGCTTCAAAGGCATGTTTGTGTACCATCGGTGCTTCGTCCCATATGATTAATTGGGTTTCCTTTAATAATCTCGCAATATCACTATTTGGCTTAATATTGCACATTGAATCTTCTGTTAGATTAATGGGAATATGGAACCGAGAATGAGTTGTCCTTCCACGGGAAAGTAATAACGAAGCAATACCACTTGAGGCCACATTTAAAACTATTCCATTTCTGCATCGAACAGCTGAAGCCAAAGTCTTCCATAAAAAGGTTTTTCCAGTTCCACCATAACCATAGACAAAAAAAAGGCCTCCTTTACGCCCTACAACTGCTTCCATTATTTCGTCAAAAACCGCTCGTTGTTCATCTGTAAGAGATTGATGCAACCTGTTAAACTCAGCTTGTTCTTCATCTAGGTCATGTGATAGCTCTTCATTGATCAGACGATTAGAAGCATCACGTAAGGAATCGTCATCAGGGTACGGCATAGTGGCAAACCTTCGTAATGATGAACCATTGGAAATTAAATAGTTTTCAATTTTCAACAAAGTAAGGTTCTTAATCTGATGTTCAGGAAGCACTAAACCTAGTAAATAAAAAAATTAACATTATTAAATAAAAAATCAAAATGTAGTATGTAAAATAAAAGAAAATAGATCAGAACCTGAAATATTTGTTTCTTTTTGACGTCTATAAACAATATCATCAGCTAAGTATTTCCAAGTATTCTCCCAAACAAATTCTGGCCGAGATAGAGTATTTGTCAAAAGCAGGGTAGCAAATAACGCTCGAAGATACCCAGCATGTCCTTCAAAAATTGCTTCTTTAATGGCCTCAACGTATTCATTGTCATCATCTAAAAGTCCCATCGCATAGCAAGCATCTCTAAAAGTCGGGAATAATTGACCGTTAACTGTACGTATCTCCTCAAATGATCTAGGTCCTTTAACTTTATTCAGTAGTATCCTCAAAAAATAAGGTTCGCCCAAAGCAGGAGATACAGAATGAATCCGGCCAACACACTGGTACAACTTACGTACCTGCCAACATCTATCTTTAAGTATCCAAACAAATTTGGAAGGAAACTCAACATAAGTCAGTTTTCTAGCATCTTTATTTGACTCGTTCAACTTCATCCATTGCATAAATATTGAAGAAGCAACAGAAGGCTTGCTTAAAACATTATCAATATCGTCATCAGCACCATACACAACATTCTGTTGGCCAGGCAAATGAAAGGGAAGCCTCATAACAGCAGGATACCTATAATGAACCTCATTAGAGAATATTCTCCAGGATGCCTCACAAGCTGAAATATATCTACAATCATAATACTCCTTGATCTCATCTTTTGGCTTTTCTTTGATGGTTGAACTTGTATCACCAGAAACTACCGCAGTAGCCATATCAGGACCTTTGTTGATGTACTTGAACAAATATTTCACTGAACCGGCTTGATTACACCATTCAACATTAATGTGTGCTTGATATCTTTTCAAAAGCCTTTTGTTATAAGGAACAACATTTCTGTTGTCTAATCTAACACCAGATTTTATAACTGTATGACCTGAATCTCTTCTTCTGTATACAGGAAAACCATTTGAATCAATACTTGTATGTGGTGTGAATTTCTTCGGAAAGTTTTTTGAACATCTTTTATCAACCATGCAAGGACAATTCAAATTAGCATTCCCACACGGACCATGAATCATATAATCAGTCACAAGAGAATAAAGTTCAGGATCTTCTTTTTTATCGGGAATCTCAGCAGAAATAAATGGATCTATGTGATCTATGGTTGGAAGTTTGTGATCGACCTTCATGAATAAGCATATATGTGCATGAGGAAGACCACACTTTTGAAATTCTACTGTATAAACAACTAAATAAAAAGGAAAAATAAACAAAATTTATTAGTTAATAACCTTGATTAAAAAATATACATCAGAGGATAAGATGTGAAAAAAAAAAATAACACACCAGCGTTAATCTCACCAAAATACTTGGAATCCTTAAAATCTTTGATTAACGAATCAAGCTTCCTCTTAAACAATCGACACAATATGTCAGGCATGTCTTCGGCTTTGATGGTTGAATCTTTTAGAAATCTTTTTACTTCAGGCCACTTAGGATTACATGTTATAGTTATGAAGAAATCAGGGTACCCATACCACTTACATAAGGCCATTGCATCGGGGCAATTTTGTTGCATGAATCTTGCACCACCAGTAAATGAAGAAGGAAGTATAACAGGCTTTCCAGTATCTGTTAAAACTTCCTTACCTTTCGATTTATACTTTTGAAGATTCTCAAATGTTTCAGAGTGAAGGTTCGCTTGTTGCCTACGAATGTACTTTAATCTTTCGCTCTCAATCATTGTGTACGCATCAACCAAAAACTGTTGTAACAACCTTCGCCCATTTAAAATTAAGGAAAAGCCATAAGTTCTATCTTGGATCCTATATGAAAAAAAATCTCTCATTGTGCACTTTGGTTTTATTTTCTTTTGTGTGGACATAAAATCTCTATGAGGAATATCAACTCTATAACCATCATCACCATATGGAAAAAGTAACGGATATTGCAGAGCAAGATACGATGGGTGTAATTCGCTAATACGCTGCAGCATTCCCGACTGCGTCTGGACAACAATATCACCATGGTCTATAGCTTTATCTATGTCTCCGACAACCAAAGCAGCAACTTCAGATGTGGTGGGTAAGTTATATGTCCTGCCGTCTTTTTCTCTTCTATAAATTAGTCGCAGACTAAGGTTGGCATCTGGAGATTGGTGAAAATGGTTTCTGACCATCCTATATGTCTTAACCAACATATTTTGTGAATCTAATAAAGCCCTCAAATACTTTATCATTTCAACATCAAGTTCTTTATCAGCAGGCGATGAAGGTTTGGTTCTTTTGCTGTTAAAAGAAAAAAAACAACAAAACGTTAACATAACATAACTATTTTAATAAGCAGTGGATAGAGAATCAGTTATTAGTAATTAAGTGTTAAAGAAAAACATATTAGTACTAAGTCAAACAGCTGATGTAAAACTTGTAAGCACTGATAGTAATTAAAACACTGATGATACTTAACAACTGATAGTGAACTACATAAGATTAACAACTGCTATTGTAATAAGCAGTGGATAGAGAATCAGTGATTAATAATTAACTTTTAAGGAAGAACGGTTGTAAACAACTGTTGATACAGCTCAAAACTTTTAGAATATGTTGACAAAAGTAACATTTCAGTGGTTTGGTAGGCATGAGTGGTTTGGTCTTGAACATTGGATGGGGTTAGTTTGACTTTGTGTACAAATGTAATTATATCCAACAGTGTTTTGCCTTATTAAATTGTTATAATCAATGTCATTGTATGAAACTTAACTGGGCAGAGCTTATTGTAGGAAACTTCAGTTTACCTACAACAGCTGATGAATTTAGAATTAATAACGCAAACTACTGTTAAGTCAAACAGCTGATGAAAAAAACTTTTAAGCACTGCTGGTGATTAAAACACTGATGGTTAACAACTGCTGTTGTAGCAATCTCTGGATAGAGAATCAGTGATTAAGGATTAAGTGATGGTACTTAACAACTAATATTGAACTACAAATAGTTAAATTTCTAGATGTTCTTTAATAGAATAAAAATGGAACTTAGAAATCACTAGTACCTGAATAATGCCTGTCTGTTTGTTATTTCATTTTCAGTATCATGTATGTATAGCTGACAAAACTTAGCTTCATTTCCAACTGGAGGTTTGAGACTCCCCATGCAATGATAGTTTTGGCCACTGATACGATATATAAATGGAGCATTGCCCTTGTTGATATTAGAATCAAGCTTTCCACCCATAGATGTAAAAGAGAACATAGAGTTGTATCGCCTTATGTTCTTTAGGAAGAAGTTGCTTTTTGGATTTGAGGAAGAAAACAAATTTTGATAAGACGGATGTGCATCCTTTAAAGGCGGTAGCTGAACTTTACCATACCCACAACACATACCATAACATAGCTTATTTACAGTTAAACGACCTTTTCCACCTTCCGATGCCCATAACTTTGCACTACAAAGCTGACATGTAAGCACTTGGTCACCATGGTCCAAATAATCTGTTAACAAATGATTGAGAGTTATATTACAGGTAGAAGACAACAAATGTCCTAAAAGAATAAAATAGATTAAAACCTTTAGATATCCCTTTATAAGGATCTTCATCAGTGCACAAGAACACATTTTCTTGATCGGAATCCAAAGAGAGCATACGTACAGGAGTATTATCACACTTCTTGCGCTCAAGGTTACGTTTACCAGAAGACAGTCGTGTAAGCGTAGAGTTACTACCCAATATCGGCTGATTGTTGCTGCTAATAATGCTAGAAGTAATGGAATATCGACGTTTGCTATCTGCTGGTGTACCTATGTTAATTCCATTATATGAACATCCAATATTAAAACATTGATGTTAAGACCGGTATGTGGTTTAGTAATGTGTTTATCAAAACAAATAATAAAGAAACAAAATACAAACCTGGTGTAGTTGAAATTAAAGAACCAGTAGCATTTCTAACTGGTCGACACGCAATGGAGTACATATGTTGATCCGTAGAATCAGAACATTCAACCATATTTGCATTCTCAGAAAAGATGCTACAAACATTCGTTGATGATGACGATGCATTTAACAATTTCTTATTATCAAGTATTAATTTTCGAAGCTTACGCCTTTCATTAGGTGGAGTAACTAAATAACAGAGAAAGTATAATATGTACGAAACACAACAATCAGTCACCTTAGAAACATAAAACGGAAAAAAGTATACTTATAATCAAATTCAAGAGGTATTACTATTTGTGATATCTGAAAGTGGAGATCTGTTAGAGATATCTGAAACAGGAGTTCTCGTAAGAGGACCTACAAAAAAAGCAAGTAGAATTATGATTTCAATCTGAAACCTGATTTTGATTTGGGTTCTTCTGAGTTAAGAAGTTATAATTACACTTACTACGTAAATTTCGTTGAGATGAATTAGCAGCTGATGATGACCACGCATTCTTTAATTTCTTATTATCAAGTATTAATTTTCGAAGCTTACGCCTTTCATTCGGTGAAATAACTAAAAAACATAGAAAGTATAATATGTTCAAAACACAAGAATCAGTCCACTTAGAAACATAAAACGGAAAAAAGAATACTTATAATCAAATTCAAGAGCTATTACCATTTGTGATATCTGAAAGAGGAGATCTGTTAGAGATATCTGAAACAGGAGTTCTCATAAGAGGACCTACAAAAAAACCAAGTAGAATTATGATTTGAATCTAAAAGCTGATTTTGATTTCGGAAATGATGAGTTAAGAAGTTATAATTTCACTTACTATGTAAATTTCGTTGAGATGAATTAGCTGTTGTAGAAAATGAACGTGAATTCTTTGACATTGTTAATTCTGAAAGAAGGAGAAGCTTTCAAAAGAAGAAAGAGTATTAAGATCAGGAACATTAAAACAATAGAAGAAAATAGTGGTTTTTAAATTTTGAATTACAATATATAATACCTAAGGATTAAACATAACCTCAATAAATTATAATATTGCATTTTATCATTTTGTAATTAAAAATCATTTCATGAAAAGTAAAATAAATTTGTTTCATATTATTGAATTAATTATTCCAAATAATGTATTACATTGATAAAAAAAACTTAACAACAAATTTTGTAATCTTTGTGGAATGTAAATCGGATGTTCATCGGTTAGGTTTATGGTTTATTTGTATATAATTTTTAAAATAAAATATTACTATCTTTATTTAATAACTATTTAAGTTAAACGGTATTTTCTTCAGTTATCCAAATAAACCAAAGAAAAAAAATAAAATAAAACATGGATCAATAAAGCAAACAAAAAACCAAATAAAACGGGTTTGAATTTACGCTTCATACTTGGTTACGATTTTTCTGAACAACATTCTTTGAATGACTTAGAGAAAATTTGAAGTATATAAAAAACCTATTGAATGAGATTACTTAAATAAGTAATGGGAGAAACAGGCACAAATTAAATATTTTTTTTAAACTGTAACATATGACAGATACTTACTAAATCTTAGTGGGCACGGATAACGGTAAAAACCAATAAAGAACAACCACATCCACGGATAATCCTATATAAATTATGAGATAAAATAATAACATTAAAATTGCTTAAAGATTAGAAATGTTTGTAGATAAAAAAGTTGTTAATTGGGTATATACAATATATATTATAAATTGTTGCTACTATTCATACACATAAGTTTTAAACATAAATATTTACTATTGAACATCTCAATATTTATTTAACAATATACATTATAATAAGCAGATAAGTTTTTAGGAATTCAAAACCACATAATCAGTCCAAAACATAACCCACCAAACACCCAAAAGCAACAAAACAAAAACCATAAGTTTAACATGGCAACAATATATGATATCAATACATAAATGTATTTGAAAATACAGAAGACACTATTTCTCAATCTTTGGAATCAAAAGCGTCGAAACACCAGCATCTTCATCCTGAGAGAGTTCATCACTGATGCGGCGCTTTGTCGAGGAGCAACCTAATGCATCATCCACATCGAACACTTCACGAATATTATGTTTTGTTTCATCAAAAGACGGATTCTTAGTGCCTACAAGTGCTTGGGATGCAGGTGTAACATTCTCACAGCAGTATGACAACTCATCCTGATATAAAAAGACAATAAGTACTAACATTTAAAAAAATTTACTACAAATAAGGAAATTCTCATATAACCTTCATAAGGTCAACAGGAGTAGACAAACTGCAGGATTCTGGAACATCCAACGATTCGGACTGCTCATGCTTTAAGTACATAATACATAATAACATAAAATACACACAATGGTATAAATATATTTTAAAAGGATATGTATATCAAATTAAAAGAATGACTTAATGAAGATTTAGACCTGGTTAAGATTGAATTTGGCGCAGAGCGCGGCAAGGATCTCATCATCGTTAGTGGCCATTGAAATACCATAGTTTTCAACCTGATGCTCAATGTTATAGTCTTTAACACTTATGATGAAAGCATACCTCTTTCCAATCAATGTGTCAAAGATCTCAGGATATGGGTTCGGTATCTCTCCAGAATTAACAACCTATAATTTTATAAAAATTAATATAATTACAATGAGCAGAATGATTCCATAATTTCAACATACAATTTTATAAAAATTAATTTTAAATTATATATAGTACATGGCCAAATAACTGAATGCATGTATTTGTTACCTGATCTTGAATTGAAACTAAGTCTTTGGCAGTTTTCTTAAGAATCTTGTAAGCTTCAAAATCAAACAGTGTCAAAGACACAGTACCGGAAGAGTCTTGCACCCTAATAGGTATCTTGAACCTATCAAAGTTAAAAACAAATGAAAACATTAGTATTACTAAAAACAAAAGTGTCGTTCATATTAGTATTTAGTATAAGGAAATAAAACTGTAATCTCAAATCGCAGAATAGAATAGATGTCGACTCCTTCACATTTATCATTTGTACACACCAACGAATTTTCATGATCAACACCAGATAAACCATCCGGATTTTCTTTCGTTACAAATCTTTCCTCCACACCTGACTTACAGTGGTTACAACCATTGTAATACCAAAGTTTATCAGTGCATATAGCTGTGATTGTGCCAACAACCAAAACCTTCTTTGTCTATCAACATCAAACAAAAATAATAACACTTAGAAAAGACTTTTAAAAAACTCAGCATGTAGAGTACTTATAAGAAAATACACACCGTTGATATGGTTCCCAGGAAACCAATAAGCATGAAATCAGGGTTATTAAGAAATTCATCTTCAACACTTGAGATGACGTTTGAACCAACATGATCATTTGATGAAGATGAAGTAGAAATTTTCTCTACATATCTAAACAGATTCATGTGATCAAATTAAAACGTAAAAAATAAATGTAGGTACAAAATAATACTGTTCAATGTTTATATGCATACTAACTATACCTCTTTCTAAAAGAGGATATCTCTTCAATGTCAGTGTCAATAAAAAGTCTGCTTAGCTCAAAGCCGTTTGCAACGCCACGCTTGCCTGAATTTAAAATTAAAACCAAATGTAGATCAATATAAATAGTGTCAAATTTAAAACATATAAGTAAATCTAAAGATAAATCTATAACAATAAAAAAATTAAACTAATTAAGTTAAAATTGTACCTTTGTAAAGGTTGACCATACCAAAATGACAAAGGATAACAACATATTTTTCTCGTTTCTTATCATTCATGTAAGCAAACATGTCAATAGCAAAACCATCCCACAAAGTAACCGGACACTTTTGGCCTCTAAAATATTAACATAAAACATAACATCAAGCAACCTTATAATGGTTTAAACGTCAAAATGCAACAACTTAATAAAAAGAACGCACTCAAGGTCTTCAAGTCTAAGATTAAGTCTCTTGCCCTTGCTCCCATCCTTCTTTGACGTATCCTCTAGATTGAAACATACATCCACATAACCAATCCAATCTATAAACAAAAATATATTGTGAAAAGAAAACAACATTAAGAAGTGATAAGAATAAAAAAAAAACAATAAGACAAA
The DNA here is from genome assembly GCA_030545235.1 of Helianthus tuberosus. NCBI lineage: Eukaryota > Viridiplantae > Streptophyta > Magnoliopsida > Asterales > Asteraceae > Helianthus > Helianthus tuberosus. The sequence goes on from CM060368.1 coordinate 25,677,906, forward strand.
ACAATAGATATATATCATGTAGTGATTTACATACCAATAACTGTATTAACTTCAAATTTATTTTTAACAACATCCTTGAGGTTAACGAAATTAAAACGGTATTTCGGTCCAGACCAGTCAAAGCATTTCTGAACAGAAGTATAGAAATAAAGTGATATTTTGTCGTTTCTCTTGGTATACTTAGCAGAGGACTTATTAGTAGCAAGAGAAGGTTTGGTGATAAGAAGACATTCATCCAACTGAAGAAAGTGTTTGAATTTTCCTAGCATCTTATGCAAACAGCTGGCTTGTATCATAGTTCCCTATGAATATGAAACATCCGATTAAATAAAAAAAGGTGTTATATTCATTTGGATATTCATATGTCCAAAAAAATTATAACACAACTATATACGGTGCCATCTCATCCATGAAGATCATATCAAGACGATATATTTCATTTTTGTTATCATTCATCATCTTCTTCGAAATGCTAACAATCTTCACTCTAATCGAATAGTTGTTTGAGAATGTATTAAGATCGTTAAGCATGCTAACCTTTGCAACCTCCATTTGAAGACTGTACATAAAAAAAAAAGAATAAGCAAAATATAAGTATTGCTAAACGTAATATGATAATACAATAAGCATGGATGTTCTTAAAAAAATATCAAGGTTGAAATTCAAGCTTACCGATTATCCAATAAAAATTTTAACTGAATGCAGTGGCAAATGTAATTTCAAATGCAGGGAGTGTATATCTTTATATGCTGCTTTATTAAAGTAATAAAATATTAGAAATGATATGCAAAGTAGGCAAAAAAAAGAGAAAGAACGTCAATTTTAAATTACCATTTTGTATATTAAGAATTTCAATATTTCAAAATTACTGACTTGATTTCAAAGCAATTTTCATAATGACTTTTCTATATTTTATTTTAAATTTAATTAAGAAACAATAACCGTCAATTTGAAATTCACATTTTGCTTAACTCAAATGTCCAAAGCTCAAGAAATTAGCATTAATTACTAATTTGATTTGCAACAAATAGTCATTACCAATCAATTGTTTGAACCACTTTCAATAATACAATACCCAAACAATCAAGATGAGGAACTTAATAATCATCCAAGTGTATTTTGTGTTACCTTATTTATTAGTATAAAGATGAAACTGTTCAATTAATAGTACAGATCAAACCACTGAAGCGATGTGATAAATACGCTTACATATAAACCACTGTGGTGATAAACACTGTTACATATAAACAATGATGCCATAAAACCGGTTACATATAAAACACTGAGGTGATCACATCTAACAACCTAACAAACTATAAACACTTATGCGAAAAACACTGTTAAATATAAACACTTAAACACTCTTAACATCCAAGTGTATAGGAATTTTATTTTATTAAAATAAAGATGAAACAACTGTTCAATTAATAGTAGAGATCAAACCACTGAAGTGATGTGAAATACAAAACTGTTCCTAAACACTGTTACATATAAAACTGATGCCATAAAAATGGTTACATATAAAACACTGAGGTGATAACATCTAACAACCTAACAGTCTATAAAACACTGATGCGGAAAACATTGTTACATATAAACACTGTTAACATAAACAAATAAAAAGAAACATAGAATAACTAAAGTTGATGCTGAACCACTGTTATGGTTTGACACTGTTATTGGACGTCATAAATTTCAGATTTAATTTCAAAGGTAAAAGTAGTGTAATATGCTGCTTTAATAAAATAATTAAATATTAGAACTGATATGCACTGTAGGAAAAAATAAAAAAAATAAAAAAAGAGAGAGAGAACGAAAAATTTAACTTACCATTTTGCATATTTTGAGTTTCAAAATTACTGATATTGTCAGTAACTACTGACTTGATATGAAAGCAAATGCCATAATGACTTTTTTAAATTTTATTTTAACTTTAATCAACATATAATAACCGTCAATTTGAAATTCAAAATTTGGTTAATCAAATGTCCAAAGCTCAAGAAATCAGCATTAATTACTGATTTGATTTGAAACAAATAGTCATCAAGAATTTTTTTTATTTTTTAATTTAACTTTAAATTTTATCATGAAAATAATGTTGGTGGAACTCTTATGTAATTGGAATGTAAAGATTAGGTAAAATGGTAATTTGATTGTAATTCTAGTTTTCATTTGATAATTTCAATGTATCACTAATTAAGAACATCAAAAATAAAAACATGAGCACTGACTATTTTTTAGGGAAACCGCTGATGGTCAATATCAGTGAATGTCAACAATGTAAAAGTGAGCAGTGGCTATTTTTTCCGATCAGTGGATACCAACCAATTTTCGAAACACTGATGTTCGGTCAATCAGTTGTCAACATGGAGATTGAAGAAACACAGGTTGTGTATCCACAGTGGAATACTTGAACAATCAAATGTTTGAACCAATTTCAAGAATACTATACCCAAACAATCAAGATGAGAAGCTTAATATTCATCAAAGTTTATATGAATTTTATTAGTATAAAGATGAAACAACTGTTCAATTAATAATACAGATCAAACCACTAAATTGAAGTGATAAATAGTGTTACATATAAACACAGTCTTTTAAATTACCATTTTGCATATTTTGAATTTCAAAATTACTGATATTGTCAGTAACTACTGACTTGATTTGAAAGCAAATGCAATAATGACTTTTTTAAATTTTATTTTAACTTTAATCAACATATAATAACCGTCAATTTGTAATTCAAAATTTGCTTAATCAAATGTCCAAAGCTCAAGAAATCAGCATTAATTACTGATTTGATTTGAAACAAATAGTCATCAAGAATTTATTTTTATTTTTTAATTTAACTTTAAATTTTATGATGAAAATAATGTTGGTGGAACTCTTATGTAATTGGTTGTCAACAATGTAAAAGTGAGCAACGGCTATTTTTTCCGATCAGTGGATACCAACCAGTTTTCGAAACACTGATGTTCGGTCAATCAGTGGTCAACATGGAGATTGAAGAAACAGAGGTTGTATTTCAACAGTGGAATATTTTGAACAATCAAATGTTTGAACCAATTTCAAGAATACTATACCCAAACAATCAAGATGAAAAACTTAATATTCATCAAAGTGTATATGAATTTTATTAGTATAAAGATGAAACAACTATTCAATTAATAATACAGATCAAACCACTGAACTGATGTGATAAATAGTGTTACATATAAACAAAAGTACTAAACCCTGTTACATACAAACACTGATGCCATAAAAATGGTTTCATATAAAACACTGAGGTGATGACATCTAACAACCTAACAGTCTTTAAAACATTGATGCGGAAAACACTGTTATATATAAACAAAGTCTTTTAAATTACCATTTTACATATTTTGAATTTCAAAATTACTGATATTGTCAGTAACTACTGACTTGATTTGATAGCAAATGCCATAATGACTTTTTTAAATTTTCTTTTAACTTTAATCAACATATAATAACCGTCAAATTGAAATACAAAATTTGCTTAATCAAATGTCAAAAGATCAAGAAATCAGCATTAAAATAGTGATTTGTTTGAAACAAATTGTCTAAAAGAATTTTTTTTAATCTAACTTTAAATTTTTTGATGAGAATAAAGTTGGTGGATTTTTTCCGATCAGTGGATACCAACCAGTTTTAAAAAAACTGATGTTTGGTCAATCAGTGGTCAACATGGAGATTGAAGAAACAGTGGTTGTATTTCAGCAGTGGAATATTTTGAACAATCAAATGTTTGAACCAATTTCAAGAATACTATACTCAAACAATCAAGATGAGGTGCTTAATATTCATCCAAGTGTATAGGAATTTTATTAGTACAAAGATGAAACAACTGTTCAATTAATAGTACAGATCAAAACACTGAAGTGATAGTATAAATTCTGTTACATATAAACACTATTAACATAAACAAAGATAGAATAAACACTTTTAACATAAACAAACATAGAAGATGTTTTGTTGATGAGGAACCACTGTTGTTGGAGAGTGTTTCACATTTAGTTGATCGGTGCTTGTCTGGACTTTGGGCTTGATCAGTGGTTCTTCATAATTGAACAGTGGATGATGTTCATCAAACTTTATGTACAACCATCCTTATATCCAACACTTGTTAGGCAGATCAGTGATGTGCCATATTAACTTGTTATAACCACTGTCATTGTAGGAAACTTAGCTGGGCAGTGCCTATTGGTGGAAACTTCAGTTTACCTACAAAAACTGATGAATTTAGAATAAATAACGCAAACTATTGTTAAGTCAAATAGCTGATGGAAAACTTTTTAACCACTGCTAGTAATTAAAACACCGATAGTGATTAACAAAACTACGTTTAATTGCTCAAATTGAGATGACGGGAGATCTGCAAAGGATTACAAATGAATCAATGCACCAATAAACAGTAAATCAAAACGTTAGAAAAACCCAAAAAATAAATCACACCAATTTAAGTTACCTTGGTGATGTCCTAAACTTTTGCACTGGTATCACCTATCAACACACCTGGTATAACCTTTCCCATTTCCATCTCCTCAACAACCGTCCGGCAGAGGTTGCTTCTAATCAACAAACTCTATAATCCAACAAAAAAGGTCTGGAAAGACAAAGTACAAAACATATCAAAATAAATCTGCTCGTAATCACATGATACAACAAACCAAACATACCAGAGTCACCAATTAAGAGGAGGTTGTACAAAAGCGTTCATCGAGTACGATAAGGAGATCTGTTTCTTCTTCTGAGGATAGAAAAGGGTTCATCATGTTCAGTATGACAAAATAGATAAAACGAAATAAAATTTCTAGATAAAAAAGTAGATCTTACATGATTATTCTCTTCTTCAACCACTGGACGGTACATGATTTAGGGTTTCAAACGAAGATGTATCCAATAGAAGTAACCTCTGTCGTACGTTGTTGAGGAGATGAATATGAGAAGAAGAAGAAGAAGAAGAAGAAGAAGGATAAACATGAGAGAGGATAAACATCGATTGGAAATAGAGCAGAGCAGAGAGAGAAAGAAAGAAAGCAAGAAGCCCTGAATGAGTAAATGAAGGAGGATATAAATAGAAGAGGGCAGTGGCACTGTTGGGCGGGAAAAAGGGCATTTAGGTGCTCTCTGGTGTTGACACGTGGCCCAAATAACTTTCATTTATTATATATAATAGATACTCTATAATAAAAATGCGGGACACTTGTCATTATGCTAGACCATCATTAATTGTATACTCTTATAATTTAATTTAAATTATTAAATTTAATATGTTTCAAACATTTAAAAAATTACGGATAAAGTTTCATAAAATATCTTATTATTTATTTATATTAATTACTATGTTAGAAATTATATTTTAATCCAATATATTTAATTAAGTCTTAATGATTGATTTTAGAATTTTACCAAGGTAACTTTTTAAATAATTTTTTCTACCGACAAAAATGTAGTTAAACTTGTGACACACTGCAATATAAAATAATAAATTTTAAATGGAATAAACTACAATAGCTTACTTAAATAACGGAATGACACAAAATAAAAACAAAATCAAATACATATATTATCTATACTCTATAATAAAAATATGGGACACTTGTCATTATTCTAGACCATCATTAATTGTATACTCTTATAATTTAATTAAAATTATTAAATTTAATATGTTTCAAACATTTAAAAAATTACGGATAAAGTTTCATAAAATATCTTATTATTTATTTATATTAATTACTAGGTTAGAAATTATATTTTAATCCATTAATTGTAGATATTTATTATTTAATTTAAATTATTAAATTTAATATATGTTTAAAATGCTAGAAGAATAATAACTACATTTATCATACTAATAAATTTATTCAAAAACAATCATCCTTTTAAGATGCAACTCACGTCCAGATATTTAAATTTTAAAGTTATATAATTTAATAATTACCGATAATTTATACTTATCTAATTAATTTAAATTTAAACATTATTTTTTGATATAAGTTTATCTAATTGGATAATTGCTATATGGATATTTCAATATTTTTTTAGAACTAATAAATTAATACCATTATTTTTTTAGAATTAATAAATGTATGTTATAACACCTCGCAAAATCACGTTCAATATAATAAAGACACGTGTCATGAAGGTTAAATGTGTAATGAATTAATCTGGAGGGACTAGAATTGTCAAACAATGTAAATATGTAAGTAAAAGGATCCAAAGTGTCAACATGCCAATCGTGTGCCTCTGATTGACCTCACACGACATTCGTATTCTTTAATGAATAAATTGTCGGACATGGAAAGTCGTTTGTGCTTAAATTAAGGATTTTACGAAGCATAGGGGTTAAAAGTGTCAACGTGTTAAATGTTACCTCTGAGTGACCTTTTAATGATCCCGAAAGCATTGTAATATTTGTATATTTTGCTCTCAAGAATACTGGATAGTAATTTCAGGGAGTTTCGATGAAAACAAGACTTTTCGGGTGATCTCACAGCTAACCGGGAGCTTAACGAAGTTAATTTATGACCCAAGGCACTTGTTAGTTAACTATGAGGGTCAATAGTGCAATAAAAGAAAGTTATTTAAACTTAAAATGGACCAGGGACTGAAAATGAAAAGTTTGCAAACTTTTAACCGGAGCAGCCCATTGTCGCGGGCCGCGTAGGCTCTCTCCAACTCTTACGCGGGCCATGTAAGAGTGCCAGCGATAGAAAAATAGGACAGCTGCATGTTGCAGCCTGTCCACCGCCATTGCATGGCTGTTTTCGATACCAGGGACTGTGCAACTGGTTTTTACTGCCCTAGGGACACTTGGGAGCATCTGGTAACATCCTAGGGACAAATGCAAAGATCTTAGAGCATCAAACTTCCTATATAAGAGCCTTGTTTGTTCTTGCATTCATTCACACTTTGAAATTTTACTCTCAAACACTTCTCTGGAGCCTCCTGGACATCTAATAAGCTCTCATAGTCTAAATCTTCGTGCTAAGGACTCTTGTAAGTGTACTTAGCCTCTGTAATTAAGTTTTCATTAGTGTAATGACCGAAAGTCAAAGTTAGCGTAATTACGCTTTGACTTTGTGACTTATCACTAACGGTCCAACCATTATTCAAATTGAAAGTGGCTATGTGTTGGTAATTATGTAGGTGTTAAACCCTTAAAATGGCACCTTCTAATTATCACATTATCTCAGTAAATTGACGGTTCAAAGTTATGAACAAAAAAGTCAAACGAGTCAGTTTTTACAAAATAACGCATAACTGATAATGTAGAAGATATGGAACATGTTTTAACACTTAAATAACTTGGTAAATAATATTAGAACATGTTTAGGCATGTTCAACCAGACAATTCTGAGTTTAGGCTCGGTTCGCAACCGAAAGTCGCAAAAGTAGACTTTTGCTTTAACTTTTAGTTCTGACCCGATTTAGCTTAGTTTAGATATGCCTTAGGGTTCCTTTAGGACCATATTACATGTTAGTATAACCCTCTGAGATTATACTATATGGTTCCTTTGAAATCGGAATCATTTGCATGTTTCCGTTAAATGCTTAAAAGTTGACCATTATGCCCTTTTGATATAAAAACGAGATTTTTGAAAATGTGTGTCGCAAACCCCGATCCCTATTTCCTCGGGAACGGGCGGCCGCGAGCCAATTTGGGTGGTATCTGGTATTGTCTAATTTGGCAGCGGTATTTTTCATCAGGACCGTAGTTAGGAAATATTGGATCAGAGTAAAATACCACATTTTCATAATATTAAACACATGGGATAAAACCCAAGTTTGCAGTACACACATTTTCATAGGAATAAATCCTATTTTTATTTAATAAAAACATCTATTTTATTTTAGGTAACTTTATTGCCACTTTTCCAAGCCTTCAGTGCTGTCCAGCTGGCTTCTGTTTGGCTTTCACATTTTGTTACCTGAAACGCGTTTAAAAACATTTTGTCAGTGGGAAATTCTGGTGAGTGAATCCCAGTTTAATCAAGTTTAAATAAAATCCATTGTACAGTATTGAGGGCGATCTCGCAATTACATTTGTTTCCAAGTTATATCAATTAACATCCATGGTACTGTCAGACCTGACTTGTGGAAATGTTACTCCTTGACCAGGTGGTAACAAATTTTGTATACAAAACCTCAACATACTCATGATAATTGTATTCTTACAAATACTCAATAACTGCTTAATATATATTTAATTAAGGGAGGTTTTGTAATAACAATTTGCAAAAAGGAGATTATTCACAAAAAGGTTTACACAAAAATAAGGATTACTCACATTGTTGTCTTAGGTTTTCAGTAAGGGTTCCCTGGGAATTATCTATAAATTACACAAATGCACATGTGTTAGTATAATAACCCATTTTAACATTAGTAATACACTTCCCGAGACGGCATTCCAACTACTACATCGGGCAGAACCACGGCAGCCGTTACGGAACCCTAGATCAATCGGGCAGAGTATCTAATACGTATCCAGGGGTTATAATACTTACAATGGAGCAGAACTTCGCTATTAGGGGGTACTATACCCGACTATAGCTTTATACTATCAGAAATTCGTTGAGAGAGAATTGAATTTGAGCGATGTAAACTGAAGGCCCAAGCTCCAGCTTTATAGGGGCTGAGTATGGGTTTCTCGCGGCCCGCGTAAGAGTACCCAAGGGGCTACGCGGCCCGCATCAACGCTGGTCAACAGCGTAGCTGATCCGGGTCACAAGGTAGGTTCAACACGCGTCGGGCACGTGTCAGCACCGGAGCTCGCCTGGTTTTTAAGTTGTCGCGGCGCGCGTAAGACGTAGCCATGGGCTACGCGGCCCGCGACAAGGTGAATTTCTTTGTTTTTATTTTATTTTTAATGTTATATCATAATTTGGGCTCGGTTTTCACATACGGGGTGTAATTTAAGACATATTGGGATAATTTAAAATATATTAGGGTGTTGAAAATAATTCGAGGGTATCGGTTTTCCTTAGGGTTGTTATATCCTCCCCACCTTGTTTTAGTGCTCGTCCTCGAGATCTATTGGAACAGGTGTGGATATTTCTTTTGCATTTTTTATTCAAGCTCCCATGTATACTCTGGTCCTCTTTTGGAGTCCCACTTCACTTTGACCAGAACTAATCTCTTGTGCTTAAGGTTCTTGACTTTCCTGTCTTCAATCTGCAAGGGCCTTTCTACAAACTTGAGTTGTTCATTTACCTCTATATCCTTAAGAGGCACTACAAGTGATTCATCAGCTAGGCATTTCTTGAGATTAGATACATGAAATACATCATGTATTCCTGTCATTTCTTCTGGCAGTTGTACTTGATAGACTACAGCTCCTATTCTTCTAATAATCTCAAAACGTCCAACATACCTGGGACTTAGCTTTCCTCTTTTGATGAATCTTACCACTCCTTTCCAATGAGAGACTTTTAATAATACTCTATCCCTACTTGAAATTTTAACGGTTTTCATCGATTATCGGCATAGCTCTTCTGTCGATCTCGTGCTACTTTCAGTCGTTCCTTGACTTGAATAATCTTGTCGGTTGTTTCTTGCACTATCTCAGGTCCAGATAGTTGTTTTTCCCCAATTTCTGCCCAACAGACTGGGGTTCGGCACTTTCGTCCATAAAGTGCTTCGAATGGTGCAGCATTGATACTTGTGTGATAACTATTATTATAAGAAAATTCTATTAAAGGTAAGTGATCGTCCCAATTACCTCCGAAATCAATTACACAAGCTCTAAGCATGTCTTCCATCGTGTGAATTGTTCTTTCGCTTTGTCCGTCCGTTTGAGGATGATAAGCGGTGCTTAGATTTAACTTGGTTCCCATTGCTTTTTGGAAACTTGACCAAAAATGAGAGGAAAAACGACTGTCCCTATCAAAAACAATTGATAAAGGTATTCCATCTAATGAAACTATTTTTTTACATACAATTTAGCTAACTGTTCCATACTGAAAGTTTCTTTCATTGGTAGGAAATGAGCTGACTTGGTTAGTCTATCTACAATCACCTAGATTGTATCATTGCCTTCTCTTGTTTTGGGTAATTTAGTAACAAAATCCATTGTTATCAATTCCCATTTCCATACTAGCATTTCTAATTGTTGCAGCAATCCTGAGGGTTTCTGGTGTTCAGCTTTAACTTGTGAACAGGTTAAACATTTGGAAACATAGGCTGCTATGTCCTTTTTCATTCCTATCCACCAGAAATTCTTTCTTAAATCCTGGTACATCTTATCACTTCCTGGATGCATCGTATACTTAGACTTATGGGCTTCTTCTAATATACGATGGCGCAGGTTTCCTAATTTGGGTATCCACATTCTATTTTCATGGAATCTCCAAATTCCATTTATTCCTTGTTCTAATTCCTTAATCATACCTTTTAGTTTTTCAGTATCATCCTTGATTACTGATTCTTGTGCTTTTCTGATTTGATCATTTAAATCTACTTGCAGATTTAATTTAAGAGAACGTACCTTTTTTGGCTTTTCATGATACTTTCGGCTTAAAGCATCTGCCACTATATTTGCTTTTCCTTCATGATACTGGATATCACAATCATAATCACTAAGCATCTCCATCCAGCGTCTTTGTCTCATATTTAACTCCTTTTGCCCGAAAATATACCTTATACTTTTATGATCAGTGAATATGGTAAACTTACTACCATAAAGGTAATGTCTCGAAATCTTAAGGGCAAAAATTATAGCTCCTAACTCTAGATCATGGGTTGAATAATTCTCTTCATGATTCTTAAGTTGTCGAGATGTGTAAGTTATAACCTTTTGTCGTTGCATCAACACACATCCATAACCTAGTTTGGAAGCGTCACAATAGACTACAAAGTCTTCAGTTCCTTCTGGTAACGCTAGTATGGGTGTATGGGTTAGTCTTTGCTTAAGAATTCTGAATGCTTCTTCTTGTTTTGGTCCCCATTCAAACTTAATGGATTTACAGGTTAACTTAGCTAAAGGAATGACTATTCTAGAAAAATCTTGAATAAATCTTCTATAATAACCGGCCAATCCTAAGAAACCTCTAACCTCGGTTGGTGATTCAGGGGTTTTTCCATTTGGTAATCGCCTCGATCTTAGTTGGATCCACATGAATTCCTTCATGATTAACTAAATGTCCAAGAAATTGTACCTGTTCTAACCAAAATTCGCACTTTGAAAACTTTGCATAAAGCTTTTCATTTCTTAATAGACTTAAAAGTGCGTGCAAATGTTTTGTATGATCTTCCTTATTTTTAGAATAGATGAGAATATCATCAATAAAAAAATTATGAATTTATCCAAATATGGCTTGCATATTCGGTTCATCAAGTCCATAAATGCGGATGGGGCATTGGTTAAACCAAATGGCATGACAATAAATTCATAATGGCCATACCTTGTTCTGAATGCGGTTTTAGGAATGTCCTCTTCCTGTACCTTTAATTGATGATATCCTGACCTTAAATCGATTTTAGAGAAAAATTGAGCTCCTTGAAGTTGATCGAACAGATCATCAATTCTCGGTAATGGGTACCGGTTCTTAATCGTGACCTTGTTTACTTCACGATAGTCAATGCACATACGCATCGATCCATCCTTCTTTTTAAGGAATAATATTGGTGCTCCCCATGGCGACGAGCTTGGTTGTATAAATCCTTTCTCCAACAATTCGTCTAATTGTTTCTTCTATTCCTGCATTTCGGCGGGTGCCAAACGGTAAGGTGCTTTGGCAATCGGTGCTGTTCCTGGCAGTAAATGAATTTTGAATTCAACTTCTCTGTCCGGCGGTAGTCCTGATAATTCTTCCGGAAATACATCTGAAAACTGAGACACTACTGGAATGTCTTTTAATTCTTTTCCTTTAGTGTTAGTGATTATAGAAATAAAATACACTATAGATCCTTTTCTTAAATAGTTTGCAGTTTTCATCACAGAGATGAATTTCGTGGATCTAGATGGTTTATCAACCTTAATTGTGATCTTTTCACCCTTTGGTGAATTTACTTGAATTGGCTTTTGATCACATAAAATATTAGCTTTATTGGCTACTAACCAATCCATTCCTAATACAATATCAAATCCTGCCAGATTCATTGGGTACAAATTTGCAATATACTTTTGGTTTAAAAATTCTATTCTTGCTCCCTGCAAGATTTCAGAAATTCTAACCGTTTCTCCATTCGTTGTCTCGACTAGGCACTCTTGTGAGAGTTTAGTTAATGGTTGATTAAGGAGTTTGCAAAATGAAGTATTAATAAAACTTTGGTTTGCACCAAAGTCAAACAATACTTTAGCAAAAACATCATTAACTAAAAACGTACCGGCTATGACGTCCGGAATCATTTTGGCTTCATTTGCTGTTAGAACAAATGCTCTAGCATTTTTAGTGTTTCTGTTGTTTGCAGCTGGGGCCAATTTCGGACAATTTGGCTTGATGTGACCTTTTTCTCCACAATTGAAGCATAGTCCATTGCTGGATTTTCTTCTGCAATCTTCTTCCTTGTGTCCTGGTAACTTACAGAAGTTGCAGTGAGTGAAGCATTTTCCCGAATGCTTCTTCTTACAATCTTTGCAGTATGGTGCAGAGGTAGAACCTATATTCCTACGATTGGAATTCCCAGAACGGAATTCTTGGGTAAGTCTTTGGGTTAGGTTTCTCCTCTGGTCTTCTTCTCTAGTACGGATTAACTCATCAGTCAAGGTATTTGCTAGTTCTACAGCTTCTTCTATAGTTTGGGGTCTAGCTGCCTTGACTACATGTCTAATCTCCCCAATTAATCCCCAGATGTAACGGAAGATTAATACTGGTTCAGGTGATGCAAGGGTTGGTACTATTCTAGCATATTCAACGAATGTGGTAGTATAACCCTTACTATCTACCCCGGTCAATCTTAGGTTTAGAAACTTATTTGCTATTTGTTCCTTTTCATTGGGAGGGCAAAGTTTCCTTTCTACCATATTCTTAAATTCCTCCCATTCCATGTTGTATACCCTATCACTAACTCTTGACTGGAGGATAGTGTTCCACCATTCTAAGGCTGAGTTCTTAAATAGATTAGAAGCAAACATTATCTTATCTTCTTCAACACACTTGCTTATTTTTAAAACAGCCTCAGTCTTTTCTATCTAGCGTAGAGCTGCAATGGGTCCTTCATTACCCGATAATTCTATTGGTTTGCAGGACCAGAATTCTTTATAAGAACAACCATAAGGCATGGTTCTTCTTCTTTTGGGAATGGGCACTTGAAGTACGGGTCCATTGTTTATGTTGTTTTCTGGTTCAGTTGGTCGCTTACTGCTATGTTTAATTTTATTATTCGCTTCTTGAACCGTTTGAATAATAAATGGCACTGCATCTATGATTCCTTGTGCCACTATGTGTTGGATAGCACTATAATCCACTTGATTTCCAATGTTATTGATGCTCGGATTCTCATTAACCAAGTTAATGTTACTCTGGTTATCGTTATTCAGATTTCCTTGATTTCCTTCGTCGGTCATCTATATTTTAAACAGTTACCCCGTATTAATATCACAAAATAATATTTAATATAGCCAATCACATGTCACGCATTTTGGTCAAAAGCGTCGATCATTGCGACTTACTCTATTTATATACTATGCATCTATTACACACCCGTACTGAAATTAAAAATTACAATACCAACTGAAATAAAATTATACTAATAATAGTAGGCATCTGTAGTTTTTTTTTCATATACATACACACATATTATATTATTTTTTTATTATTATTATTACTATTACCGTTTTCACCATCACATTCATGGATATGGATTCATCCAGAAATCCATATTGCGCTCGTCGTACTTCCAGACGAGTCGCTCTCCTACCTGTCTCATTCGTTCACTACTCTCTAAAATTTCCTCACCAAATGTCCTAAGTTCTTGTACGTTTTCTGCACTCATTGGGGGTGCTGGTTCTAGGACTGGGTTCGGAATCTGGGGTGCGGGTTCTTGATATGGGGGTGTAGGGGCCTGAAATTGGTAAGGATTTTCTAAAATCTCCCTAATGAATACATCGTGGTAATAGGGATCTAAAGGATCCAAACCTGGGTAGGCTCCTATGTTTGGCATGGGCATGTCTTCATGTATCGGGTAACGTTGCACATAGTCCCTATTGTCATCCCACCAGGGGCCGTAATTTGGGTCTAAGGGGTTTAGTGCAGGTACCCTAGGTATTTCTTCCGGATTGAAGTCATGCATTTCTACTTGATTTTCGGGGTTTTCTATTTCCATTGGTTGGTCAGGAATTGGTGGTTGTGGTTGGGGTGCTATCATTTGTTCCAAATTAGGGTCAGCTGCAGTGGTTGCTCGGATGTGGATGTTGGCTATACCCCTATTAATCATATCATGGGCATAGGCATCTGTTTCCCTTTTAGCTGCTGCTAGTGCTCTCTGGTCTTGTAACTTTTTCATACGCTTCCTACGTTCATGTGATCCCTCGACTAAACCATCCTCTCTTTTTCTGTGGGAATGACTCCTCAGACTAAGCCTTAAACATGAATATTCCTTCTTCCGTATCTGCAGAGTACCCTAAGAGGGCAGGCTGAGAAGAGGCACCTTCGCTTCTAGGCGAACCAGGCAATTGACGGTACGTGTCAGATGGTCCTTGGTCGCTTATACTGTAAACTAACAAATAGTCAAATAACACATAACAAAAATTACAATTATGCACATATTCCCGTAATTTATTTCCTAACAATTTGAATTTTGATGTCAACATAACACTTATGTGGCTGAATCAGTGGCTTAGCTCTAATACCACCTTCTGTCGTAACCCCCGATCCCTATTTCCTCGGGAACGGGCGGGCGCGAGCCAGTTTGGGTGGTATCTGGTATTGTCTAATTTGGCAGCGGAATTTTTCATCAGGACCGTAGTTAGGAAATATTGGATCAGAGTAAAATACCACATTTTCATGATATTAAACACATGGGATAAAACCCAAGTTTGCAGTACACACATTTTCATAGAAATAAATCCTATTTTTATTTAATAAAAACATCTATTTTATTTTAGGTAACTTTATTGCCACTTTTCCAAACCTTCAGTGCTGTCCAACTGGCTTATGTTTGGCTTTCTCATTTTGTTACCTGAAACGCGTTTAAAAACATTTTGTCAGTGGGAAAATACTGGTGAGTAAATCCCAGTTTAATCAAGTTTAAATAAAATCCATTGTACAGTATTGAGGGCGATCTCGCAATTACATTTGTTTCCAAGTTATATCAATTAACATCCATGGTACTGTCAGACCTGACTTGTGAAAATGTTACTCCTTGACCAGGTGGTAACAAATTTTGTATACAAAACCCCAACATACTCATGATAATTGTATTCTTACAAATACTCAATAATTGCTTAATATATATTTAATTAAGTGAGGTTTTGTAATAACAATTTGCAAAAAGGAGATTATTCACAAAAAGGTTTACACAAAAATAAGGATTACTCACATTGCTGTCTGTTGGTGCATGTTATATGACAACAGCTTTGGATTGGTCTTTGGATATTAAACAGAAGATTGGATCATGAAGACTTAAAGAAAAACGAGTTCTATAAAGTCCAATCAGTCCAAGTTTGTACTAAGTCTATTAGGCCCAAGTTTATGTGACAAATGTAATATGGGCAAAGCCCAAATTCGAGTCTTGGCTGTGTGTATATAAACAGCCTTAGTCTTGAGTTTTAAGGTTAGACACGAGAGATACTTTAGACAACTTGAGAGAGCATTCAAGTGTGAGAGGTTAAGAACAAAACAGAAATCGGCTGTTAGGTTCTTGTAGATCTTAGTGATTGTAAAACGTTTCCAAAGGTTTGATAATCACAGAAGATCAATTTGAAAGTTTGCGTGTTTGTGTGTTCGAGTTCTTGTTCTTCTACATAATCTTGTTTCTGTGTTCGAAGATCAATCAAGGGGATTCCGCACCCTTGATAGATTAACAGTCTTGTACGATCCATACGTGATTCAGGGACCTACAATTGGTATCAGAGCGTTTGCTCTTGTGCATGGTTCAAGACTGAAGACTGGATTCAAGTTGTGTTTCTGTTGAAGAAGTTTTGGTGTCTCATTCAAAATTCTCGTGAAGAACAGCAGAACAAGGAAGAACAGTTCAAAAGTCTGAGTTTTGATCTGTTTTGGTAGTTGGTTGCTTGGAAGTTTCGAGTTAAAGTTCTGGGTTTTTGCGAAGAACACGAAGAACACGAAGAACACTTGAAGAACAGTTTAAATTCGTGTATTTTAATCTATTTTGATTATTTGTTTTGACTGTTTTCGTGTTTTGTAGGAAATCTGATTGAGACTTTGCTTGAAAAGTTTCAAAAGAGGAAGCAGATTTCGTGTTGGTCAGCTGCTGCAGTTGTTAGCTGCTGCATGTTTCTGGATTGGGTGGCTCGGTGGCCCAATCAGCTCTTGAGCGATTTTAACAAATATCTCGGAGACCAGCGAAATTAAGTGAGACCAGCATATTTATCGGCGACGTTAAATCCAAAGGCGACTTTGGTAACCGTGTGATTGTCCACAGCGAAATCATCACGGTTTCAGCGACTTCACTAGTCGTCGTAATAGCGAAATTATACCAGCGAATTTGGCCAGCAAAGATAATCAGCGAAATTAACTCAGAACCAGCGAATTTAAGAGAGGAATTAAGTGGTGGAATTTCAGTTGGCAAGCGTCGAAAATATTTCAGAGTTTTGCAAATAGAAATTGATCCGTAGCTCGTTTGAAGAAACTGTTTGCACCGTTGAACTCGTGGGATTTTTAAGAAAAAAAAAATTGCACCGTTGACTCTGGAAAATCCCGATTTCGGTTTTCGACATTAGATATCATTGGATTCGTCTTTTCGAGACGATTCTAACGGTGTAATTTGGTAACCACTGTGTTCGGAAAATTTTTGTACGGTTTTATCAGTCAGTTACGTTGAAATGTCGAACATGTCTAAATTGAACGAACTCTTAAGGATGGAACATGAGGTAGGCACGACGAACAAGCCACCTAAGATGATGAAGGTGGAGAACTACTTGACGTGGAAGGATAGGTTTCAATCTTTTGTTGAGTACCAGGACACGCGTATGTGGATATGCATAGACGATGGGTATGTGAACCCAACTCATGAGTTTGAGGGAAGACAACGTATAACTGCTTACGTTGATATGGATGCCGAACAAAAGAAAATGTATGAGGCTGAAAAGAGAGCCTTGGCAGCAATTAAAATGTCTTTACCTGATGGCATCAAGCATACCTTTAAGAAGTACACTACTTCAAAGGAAATGTGGGATGCACTAGAGAAGAGATATGAGGGAAATCCTGATGTCAAGAAGAACAAGGTTGATCTACTGAAGAAGCAGTTTGCTGTGTTCAAGTACATGAAAAATGAGTCACTTGAAGACGTCATCACTCGATACTACCATCTGATGTCAGAACTGGATAATTATGATATAGATTGCTATACTGACATTGAGAAAAACGACAAGCTGCTTGATGCTCTACCGGCTAAATGGGATATCTACACTCTCATGATTAAGGGAGAAGCAGATTATGACACGAAGGAATTAGAAGAAGTAGTTGGAAAGCTTAGAGCTTATGAGCTTAGTATGAAGAAAAAGGACACTGGTTATGATCAGGTTCAAGATCCAGGGATATACAATGGGCTTACATCTTCTTCACCTCATGATGCTTCTAGCGACTCTGCAACTGCATTTCTTTCGTGTGATAAGGAGCAGGTCACAGTGAATGAGGATGGTGATGTGTGCTTTGTAGCTGCTGCAGGAGGATCAACAGGAGTCAAGAGAACATCAACCTCAAAGCAAAGTAGTAGTGCAAAGTCAATGCCTATGAGTGTGAAGTCTGCTGAAGGACATCTTGCTCTACTTGCTTCTTTTGTTGCGTCTTATGAGAACTACATTCAAGGGAAAATATCAGATCCTGCCACTTTAGATGAAGATTATGATCAGATTGACCCTGATGATCTAGAAGAGATGGATCTACAATGGCAGATGGCCATGATTTCGAGACGTGTGAAGAGGTTCATGAACAGAACTGGAAGGAAGTTTGTAGGAAAGACTGTAGGTTTTGACAAGACCAAAGTCAGGTGCTTTAACTGTCAGAGTTATGGTCATTTCGCTAGGGAATGTCAAAAACAAAAGCATGAGAATACGAATCAAAGTTCAAACAATCGGAATGCATCAAACAACTCTAACTCAAGGGCGTTGATATCTACTGCAAGAGAAGGCTCATATGACTGGAGCATTCACTTAGAAAATGATGAGAATGTCTCTCAAGCATTCATGGCAGAGATCACTCCAGCCAATGATGGTGAAGCTACAGTAGATGAGGCTAAAGTTGAGAAGAAGAGTGAAGTTGAGGAAGATAAGGCTGATCAGACAACAGATGCTGAAGAGGATAAGCCTGAGTCTGAGCATGAAATGGAAGCTGATGAGAAAGATGAAATCATCAAAAGAATGGAAGCTCAACTTGCTGCTCTCATGGCCAACTCAGACAAATCGACAGGAGAGGTAAGTAACTCTGCCACTTCTGTGTGTTTAAAGTGTCGTGAACTACAGGGTGAAGTTGACAAATTGTCAACTCAAAACAAAAGTCTTGTGAGCGAAATGTCTAACGTAAAAGAATCAAATTTCTTTGCTAAAAGAAACGAGTCATCATATTTGAAAAAGATAAAAGGCTATGAAGCTGAAATTGAAGTTTTAACCAGCAAACTAAACGAAAAACTTCAAGTCATAGACTTAGCTCATGACATGATGGCTGAGAAAACAAAAGAGATTTCTGACAAAAGCAAAGAGTTGTCAGATGCACAACTCAAAATTGTTGAACTTGAAAAGAAATTAGATCAATTCAGGGATTCTACTTTTGTTATGAAACACATGATGGGTGGGTTAAAGAAGAGTAATGACAAGACAAGTGTGGGATTCCAGCGCTTTAATGAAGTCCCACCTCCTCTTAGTCATGACTATTATTTCCTACCTGATGAGGATGAGCTTACAGACTGTCTGTCAACATCACAAAGTAGTTTCACATCCAGTCAAGGTGATGTGTTTGAAGATAATGATGATAAGAAGGAAAATAACAGCAAACCTGTTTAGAAAAAGAAAAATACACCTTCTAAAAACAATAATCAAACTTTTGTTAAAAAGGTTAATTTTGTTCAAGGAAGTGATATGAAAACCGAAACAGCTGTTATTGAAAAGGTATCAAATGTAGAGTTTGCTAGAAACAAAAACATAGAAAAATCTGAAATTAAGCAAACTGAGCAAAATCCTTCCAAGGCATCATCATCAAAACCAGAATCTAGTTCAAAGGCTTCAACTAAGAAGTCTTCGAATAAGAGATCGTGCTTCAAATGTCACACAAAGGGACATGTAGCTAGCTGCTGTCCTAACAAAAAGGTTGAAGCACAAGTTAGTGAGAAACAAAGAGGGAAATCACCTGAGAAGCAAGGTGATAATGAGGAGAAAGTCTCAAATTCTCCAAAGAAATCTGCTCCAAAGCAACAACCGGGTGTTGCTAGTGGTGTAGATAAGGCTGAAAAAGGAACTCCACAAGTTCCTCGTTTCCAAAGAAATCAACCAAGACTTCAGCCTGAATCTACATCAGGCAGATATGAAAGACCTAGAAGTAACTCACCAAGAATGAATAATCAAAATTTAAATAATTTCAGAAGTCAAGGTCAATATCAAAATCGATACCAAAATAATGGTGGTCGAACTTTTTATAACAATGGCTTTAGAAATTACAATCAAGGTTCTTGGAATCAAAATCAAAAGTTTCAAAGGTCACATAGTCCAAACACAAATAAGTACCCTCAGGACCAGAGACCTTATAGAAATCATGCCCCATTTCCATCAACAGGTCCGAGATCCAAGACTCCAATTAGGGGTGATGGATCTTGGATGGATGTTCAAGTAGTAGGTGAATTTGGACGACCCAAGACCATTAAGGCTTGGGTCCCCCAATCTAACTAATCTTTCGGTTGGTGTGTGCAGGAGCTGCTAAGGAGGATTATCAACTTATGGTATGTTGATAGTGGCTGCTCCAGGCACATGACGGGGGATGCGAGGTTGTTTTCTGAATTTGAAGAATTTGATGGTGGACATGTAAATTTTGCTGGTGCTAAAGGTGGAAAAATTACTGGACGAGGAAAAGTGACGAATGGGAAGATCACATTGGACAAAGTGAACTATGTTGAGCAGCTTAAACACAATCTGATGAGCGTGTCACAAGTCTGCGACAAGGGTCACTCGGTCCATTTTACCAAGTCTGAGGCATTGGTGTTGAAACCGGGTTTGGTCATTCCGGACGATTGGATAGTTATGCGTGCACCAAGGAAAAATGATACTTATGTCATGGACATGGGTGCCAAGGATCCAACTGCTGCGGTGGCGTGTCTACTGTCAAAAGCATCTGAAGCTGAATCAATGTTGTGGCACAGACGCATGGCTCATATTCACTACCGCAAAATGAATTACATTATTAAAAATGAGCTAGTGAAAGGGGTTCCATTGCTGAGGTTTCAAGTGGAAGATAAATGTCTTCCATGTCAAAAGGGAAAACAACACAAGAAATCTCATAAGTCTAAAACAGTAAATTCCATTAATGCCCCTTATGATTTACTTCACATGGATTTATTCGGTCCAGTGAACGTGAGGAGCATAGGTGGAAAGTACTATTGTCTTGTTGTCACTGATGATTACTCACGTTATTCATGGGTTTTCTTTTTAGGTACAAAAGATGAGACAGCGGAGATGCTGATAGATCTTTTTACGAAATTGGAAAACGTCCATGATGCAAGGATTAAGAGGATAAGGAGTGATAATGGCACGGAGTTCAAGAATCGAGTTCTGAATCTCTACTGTCTTCGAAAGGGAATTGAACATCAATATTCTGCTCCTTACACTCCTCAGCAAAATGGAGTCGCTGAGAGGAAAAACAGGACGTTGATTGAAGCCGCTAGGACAATGCTTTCAGATTCAAAGCTACCAGTTCTTTTCTGGGGAGAAGCTGTGAATACAGCTTGCTATGTCCTAAACAAAGTTTTGACCGTTAAACGTTTTAACAAAACTTGTCATGAGTTAATGTTTAATGAAAAACCAAACTTAACAGGCTTTGAACCATTTGGATTACCCTGCACGATTGTGCGAAAAAAAGATAAACAAAAATTCGGTGAGGTGGCAGATGAAGGCTACTTTCTAGGCTACGTGCCTGGCACACCGAATAAAAGGGTTTTTAATCTAAAAACTGGAAAAATTGAGGTTGTTTTCAATGTAGAAATTACTTCTTACAAACCTCAACAATCAACGAGTGGTCCTGCTATATTATATGATTATGATAGTGTGTTTAAATCATTTAATATTCCTGAGGTTCCTGATGCAGATGCTTCTCAGCTGATTCAAACAGTGATTGGTGAAGACGATGAAGGTGAATTTATGCCTAGATCGAATGTAGATATGTCAGATGCTCCGGGAACTTCCCAAAGTGCTGCTGATCATGATTCAAGCGATAGTGACTCTGAACCCTTTCAGGGGGAGGATTTCATTAATCCGTTTGCAAATCAAAATATTCAGGGGGAGGTTGGATCAAACCTGGGTGATAATCTAGAAGTCGATGCTGTTGCTACTACACGAGCAAATAGAGATCATCCGGTTGATATGATACTGGGAGATCCTACTGTAGGTGTTCAGACGAGAAGAAGCATAGCAGAAAATTCTGGGTTATTTGTGTCAATTGAGAAGACTGGGATAGTGAACGAGTGCTTGTATAGTTGCTTTATTTCCCAAGAGGAGCCGAAGAACATTCATATGGCTCTTAAAGACAATTCATGGGTTGAAGCTATGCAAGAGGAATTGGCCCAGTTTGCTAAGTTGAAGGTTTGGGAATTGGTGGACCTTCCAAAAGGTGAGAGAGAGATTGGCACTAAATGGTTATTTAGGTGCAAAAAAGATGAAAGAGGTATTGTCACACGCAACAAAGCTCGGTTGGTTGTCAAAGGCTTTAATCAGCAAGAAGGGATTGATTACAATGAGGTGTTTGCACCAGTGGCGAGGTTGGAGGCAATTCGTTTGTTTCTGGCTTTTGCTTCTTTCAAGGGCTTCAAAGTTTACCAACTAGACGTGAAGAGTGCATTTCTTTACGGAAAAGTCCAAGAAGTGGTGTATGTCTCACAACCAGATGGGTTCGTTGATCCAGACTATCCAGATCGAGTGTACAAACTTGATAAGGCTTTGTATGGGTTACATCAAGCTCCCAGGGCGTGGTACGAGACACTGTCTACACATCTGGTCAAGAATGGTTTTGAAAGAGGTCAGATTGACAGTACACTGTTCATTAAGAGAAAGAAGGAAGATTTTCTGCTGGTACAGGTATACGTGGATGACATCATCTTTGGGTCATCTGACGAAAACATGTGTAAGGAATTTGAACAGGTGATGAAGAGCAAGTTTGAAATGAGTGCTATGGGTGAGCTGTCTTACTT
Source organism: Helianthus tuberosus (assembly GCA_030545235.1). Lineage (NCBI taxonomy): Eukaryota > Viridiplantae > Streptophyta > Magnoliopsida > Asterales > Asteraceae > Helianthus > Helianthus tuberosus. Next base: position 25,700,433 of record CM060368.1, read on the forward strand.
TCTGGGATTACAAGTTGAACAGAAGGAGGATGGGATGTTTATACATCAAACAAAGTATGTGTATGACATTTTGGCTCGATTCAAAATGAATGATTGCTCTACTTTCAACACACCCATTTGTGAAAACCACAATCTCGGCCCAGATCATGAAAGCACTGAAGATGTTGATCCAACTCAATACAGGGCGATGATTGGTTCTCTAATGTACTTGACTGCTTCAAGACCCGACATCATGTTTGTCGTATGCTTGTGTGCCAGATATCAGGCTAATCCAAAAGAGTCACACATGAAAGCAGTGAAGCGTATTCTTCGTTACTTGAAGGGGAAACCTAAACTTGGGTTGTGGTATCCAGCTGATAGTGATCTGAATTTTGTCGCTTACACTGACTCAGACTTTGGAGGATGCAAGTCGAACAGAAAGTCTACAACAGGTGGTTGTCAGTTCTTAGGAGGCAGGATCGTGTCTTGGCAATGCAAGAAGCAATCCTGTGTGTCTACATCTACGTGTGAAGCTGAATATATTGCTGCGGGTAGCTGTTGCTCTCAGGTTCTCTGGATCCAACAGCAGATGCGCGATTACGGTTTGGATTTCACTCGTACTCCTATTATGATAGACAATAATGCCACTATATCAATCACAAACAATCCCGTAAAGCACAGTAGAACTAAACACATTGACATACGTCATCACTTTATACGGGATTGTGCTGAAAAACGATTAATTGAATTGCACCGAGTCGACACAGAAGATAACCTTGCTGATCTTTACACAAAAGCTTTTGATCGAGCTCGCTTTGAACACTTAGTCGAACTCAATGGGATGAGGAATCCTGAATAACTGGTTTTTCATAAGAATTTTTGTAAATAGTTTACTGTTTTTCTTAAAATTTCAAAAACACAAAAACAATAGAAAAGCAAAAATGAGTTTCCTGGCGAGCAAAAGAGAAAATGATAGTACATCAGTGGTCTGTCTAAACCTCTTTAAACCTTAAATGAAATATGCTAAGCAGCTCTATATAAGATGTATCGGTAGGCTCACAATCATTTTAAAGTGTGCAGGGTGATATAAACTTAAATCGCCTGAAGACCAGGTGGGAACCATTCATTGGCATATGGTCTTAGTACCGAAATTTCGTTTGAGAGATTGCCGAGGTTCTGAAATATTCGGTCTTTATGCTGCTTATCATCTGGGTATCATGGTTGTATCTAATACCGATAAATAACGGGGTCGCAAGTCTAGATCATCCATGATATCATACATACGTGTACATTCTGCATTCGACCTCAATAAGTGATCAAAAATCACATGTCCCAAAAATAAGTGATAAAATATCACATTTATCCGGGAGTCAAGTTCGTCTCTCTGCTGTACGAAAGTACTGACCTGTTCACGGACTTGCTCCTGTGCCCTCATGCATCTGAAAATCAAGTTCCTCATCAATAAGTGATACTATCACATAGGGCTTGTTTTCAATCAAAATAAGTGAGTTTCTCACATCATATACGGTCAAACAGATGATAATCGGTATACTCACCGGTAAGATGAACCCTCGTGCATACCTTGATACGGGAATGTGTCGTGATGTGGATGAACACCGGTCGGTAAGTATAAATCATACCTTAACGTATCCCCTCGCCATGATTACATATGATAAGTTGAGCTTATGTGGACAACAATACCGATAATCGTTATAGGATGCTTATCTAAATGTTAACTAAAAGAACAACAAGAGCGTTTTAACATGACCGTACACTGATATGATTCTCTTACCCTTGAAACTCGCAAAAAGAATGTCTGTAAATATTTACTTACTGCTTTCAGTCTTTACATTTGAAAAATATAAAAATCCAAAAATAGTGTCTTTTTCTGTTAAAATTCTTAATGTACGGAAAACTGTTATTCTTGGAGGAGTTGTTACCGAAAAGGGGAGACTGTGTTAGAAAGTGGGTTCAAAATTTTTTTTTAATCATGCAGGTTATAAGGTGTTTGTTAAAATTTGTGCGTGTTGGTGCTTAATTGGAAAATGCTTAATCTGATACAGTTTAACTATCTCTTGAATAATAATAATTCTTTAAGTATGTTGAAAAATTCTTATGGTTTCTCGAGATGTTTGTTTTATAGTATACAGATTGAAGCAGTTGTTGATGAGAAGTTGCTGTGAAGAGAGGAGGAGTTTGTTGCTGCTTGGTAGAATCCTCCTTCTACAATGCAGAGTGGATGCTGTGAAGACACATTGAATGCTGAATCAAAACTTGGAAGATTTGGTGATTGGATGCATCAGCTTAGGGGGAGTCTGTTGCTGACAAAGATGTTGCTGACAAAGACAGAATTCATGTTAAAGCTGACGCTATCCAAAGACCAAAGACTGTGAGATTCTGAAGACTAAAGTTTCCTTTGCAAGCTATTGTCAAGGGGGAGTTTGTTGGTGCATGTTATATGACAACAGCTTTGGATTGGTCTTTGGATATTAAACAGAAGATTGGATCATGAAGACTTAAAGAAAAACGAGTTCTATAAAGTCCAATCAGTCCAAGTTTGTACTAAGTCTATTAGGCCCAAGTTTATGTGACAAATGTAATATGGGCAAAGCCCAAATTCGAGTCTTGGCTGTGTGTATATAAACAGCCTTAGTCTTGAGTTTTAAGGTTAGACACGAGAGATACTTTAGACAACTTGAGAGAGCATTCAAGTGTGAGAGGTTAAGAACAAAACAGAAATCGGCTGTTAGGTTCTTGTAGATCTTAGTGATTGTAAAACGTTTCCAAAGGTTTGATAATCACAGAAGATCAGTTTGAAAGTTTGCGTGTTTGTGTGTTCGAGTTCTTGTTCTTCTACATAATCTTGTTTCTGTGTTCGAAGATCAATCAAGGGGATTCCGCACCCTTGATAGATTAACAGTCTTGTACGATCCATACGTGATTCAGGGACCTACACTGTCTTAGGTTTTCAGTAAGGGTTCCCTGGGAATTATCTATAAATTACACAAATGCACACGTGTTAGTATAATAACCCATTTTAACATTAGTAATACACTTCCCGAGACGGCATTCCAACGACTACGTCGGGCAGAACCACGACAGCCGTTACGGAACCCTAGATCAATCGGGCAGAGTATCTAATACGTATCCAGGGGTTATAATACTTACAACAGAGCAGAACTTCGCTATTAGGGGGGTACTATACCCGACTATAGCTTTATACTATCAGAAATTCGTTGAGAGAGAATTGAATTTGAGCGACGTAAACTGAAGGCCCAAGCTCCAGCTTTATAGGGGCTGAGTTTGGGTTTCTCGCGGCCCGTGTAAGAGTAGCCAAGGGGCTACGCGGCCCGCGTCAATGCTGGTCAACAACGTAGCTAATCCGGGTTACAAGGTAGGTTCAACACGCGTCGGCCACGTGTCAGCACCGGAGCTCGCCTGGTTTTTAAGTTGTCGCGACCCACGTAAGACGTAGCCATGGGCTACGCGGCCCGTGACAAGGTGAATTTCTTTGTTTTTATTTTATTTTTAATGTTAGATCATAATTTGGGCTCGGTTTTCACATGCGGTGTGTAATTTAAGACATATTGGGATAATTAAAAATATATTAGGGTGTTGAAAATAATTCGAGGGTGTCAGTTTTCCTTAGGGTTGTTATAATGTGAGAGGACAAAAACATTTATTACTGATTTATAAGCATGTCCTAAAAATTTGACATCAGTTCATGGTCTAAAATAGAAGTTATGCGAGATATCGTAAAATGAAAACTTTTTATTAATTAAATGGCATTTTCAGTATAAATCACATTTAAACCCAATTTTTGGCACCAAACTTGTTACCCACTGTTATAATATGATATTTAGGGATTTTTGGAAAAAAATTTCAAATTTTATACTGATCATATTATAGAGTTCTAGTGTAAATTCGGTATTGACGAAATTGCCCTTTTCATTGATAAAATGAGTTTTACATAACATTTTGATACCAAACATTTTCCTACTGATTTCATATGTTAAATTAAATATTTTAAGCTTTAGAGACTGATCAAAACTTCAAAATTTTATAAACATTTCAAATATCGTCAAATACCGACTTTTACGCTTATTAAGCGCATAGTATGGTTTAAAACCATATTTGACGCCTAAGAATTATTACCACTGATGTTATAAGAAAATTTTTATACTTTAACAGTAAGTAAAAGTCTTAAACTTATATTTCCAAATTTGACCCTTATAGCATATGTGAAATGACCAAAATTCCCCTACGGTGCATATTTGGCCATAAATGATAAATTTCACATATGTATAATATCTTACTGATGTAAATTGTTAAAATAAATATTTTTACTGATTATTTTAGACCAGAACCTCGGATCACTATTTAACCTCTTTTATAAACTTTAAAATGACCAAAATACCCCTTCGGGGCATAAATTGGTTTTAAATTCGTTTTGGGCATAATGGAAGATATCCTACGGATATCACAACATAATTTAAGCATAATAATTTAGGGAACTTGTACATGACTTATTCGGTTACCCGTTATGCATATACGCGTTTGGTACGGTTTATGTAACTAGTTTGCATAAATTAACCGAAACGGGTCAAACCTTATCATTTTTAATTCAAAATCCAGAATGTGTTTAGTTTACCCATTTTATACAAGTCTTCATACTTGTCGGGTCTAAATCACGTTCTAATCCGGTCCTCGCTTAATCTTGCGTTTTGAACCGTAAATCTTTTATTAAAACTAACTGGTCTAAGTTAAGACTTAAACAAGACCCGTTAGGAATCTAATAGGTTATTAAAACCTTTGTTCCAGATTAGGAGCCCAGTAAAAGCTACTTGTACTTGCTGATTCATATACGGCTGAGAATAAAAGTTATATTTTAGCACAGGTAAATACTTTTAACTTATTTCCGTTATACGGGCTTGGGATACGGTATTTAATAATACCGATTGGTCGGGTGTTGAATCTTTAATCGATTAGTGGTTAAATCATTGAGATAACCCGTTTTAATATGTTTTGTTTGATCTAAACCTTTGGGGGGTTAATGACCGTGTCCTGGATATCCTTGGCTCATTCATTGAAATGGCCACGACTTAATGACAGGGTGTAGGCATACACCTGACAGTGCGTATGTAAAAAGATATACTCGCCTGTTGAAGATAACTCGCCGTGGGTTTATATTATGTGGTGTGTCTATTAATCTTGTTCCGGCTTCTATCCCGGGTCCTGAACGTACGACAAACATATAAATCTGTATACAAGATTATTTTAGTAATTGTCCTAATTTATAAAAGAATATTTGTGCCTCGTGCATTTAAATCAATTTTTCTTAAATGTTTTCAAAAAGAGTCAGTTAATTGTGTTTACCAGTGTAAACTGATGTATTTTTCAAAAAGACTAAGTGCAGGCTGGAACTCCTGAGTATTAAATAAAGAGTTTTGCAAGCTTTTGATACTTAAAGTCTGTTGAACAATAATTTCTTTCTATTTTAGATCCGCCTGTGGATCCATTTTCAATCCGTTGTATAATATTTTATTGTACTTTCAACTCGGTTTGTATAATTACTTTTAGACTTCCGCTGTGCGTTAAACTGTGATTAATTGACTATGATGATATCAACTACGTCACGATACTCGCCACCGAGCCCACCGGTGATACGTGGAAATATTGGGGTGTGACAGGTTGGTATCAGAGCCAACATTGAGTGAATTAAACACTAGCCTTTGGTGTTTAATCTCAATGACATAGTTTGCACATTCCTTGACTTCCGAGTCTAGGCTAATGATTTAAGACTAATCCTAATCTTATTGTTTTCTTTTGTTGGTTTCTTTTGTTTTTTTACAGGAACAAAGACAATGCCGCCACATTTTAGAGGTAGAGTTGGAAGAGGAAAGGAACCAATAACTGCAAGGAATGATCATGAAGTCGGGCCATCCCACCGGCGAACACCTTCGGCAACCCTTAGCTCTAGTCCCCATGAGGATTGGATAACATATTTAGAGCCTGCGAGACGCTCTGTCTCGCTCAGTTCCTCCCCGTCTTATCATCACTCTTTTGGACCTCATCAAGATGAGGAGCATAGCGATTCGCACCATTCCTTCATACCGTTGCAGCGGTCGAGTTCACACCGTGCCTTCTAGGACCCGACCCCATACTTCCAGAACCGGTTCAATCCGATGAACCAGGTGCAAGGACCAGAGGGTCCAAACCCTTTGGGGCCAGTTGATCACTATCCTGAGATGCAGGATATGGAGATGGACGAGGATCCAAACCCCGAACTACCACCGACTGGGACGCCGACGTATCCCATAGATATATCCAGCGGATCATCCTTTCATGGTTCGCCTTACAAGGGCCCAGACATTTTTGCTGAAAGATGGGCCACATACAAGTGGGAGTACACTCCCTCACCACGACTCACCTCCTCACCAACAGGCCCCTTCCGAGGACCCGCATTTTCAGGCGGTTACGCCGTCGCCAGAACAGCAACTGCCTCCAGAACCACCGAGGCGAAGAAGAACAGGTGCACGGATGTCCGTGCGTGGGGGATTTCATTTCAGCACCCCCCAACACTCTAGTGGCAGCCACTACCCGCCACTGTATGAAGACCCGCAAATGGGTGGGCCTTCAAACCCAACTTCTGAAGTCGACTCTGCTCCAGTCGCACCACCACCGCCCATGGGTTATGATAACCCAATTCCTTCCTACCCTGGTGCAGCAGCATATAACCCGTTTGAGCATTAGGCTTATTCGTGTTACAATTACTACAATGCCCCTGTCGTCGACCCGTACCTCGAAGCGGCAAACTACAATGCTCTCCACCCTGAAGGACCCTACGCAGCTTCATACCAAATTGGATACCCAGCCTATGGGTATCAATACCCGCCACCTCCTCAACCGCTGCAGCAGCAGCCGCCGCAGCCACCACAGATCCAACCACCACAGCAGCAGGAAATCCTTCAACGGTTGCACGAGGTGGAGCAACAAGTACAGAAGGAGCGTAGGAGCCGCCGGGGTCTGCTTAAGGGTTTGGCAAACCTGATAAAGGGGAAGAAGAAGAAGAAGAGGGATTATTGAAAATTCCTTATTTATTTTGTTTTGTAATTTTTATTTTCAATTAAGTCCCTGCGTGGACATCTTATTTATGTACTTGGTCCCTGCGTTGACTTATCTTTCTATTTCTGTCCCTGCGAGGACAATGTTATTTATTTAAAAGTCCCGTTTAAGGCAATCATGTACTTCTTTTAATTTATGGGATGTTTTAATTTAAATTTCATTCGTCATTATATGTATGAGTATGCAGTAAATTAAAATATCACTTCCATTTTAAATTTGATATGCCAATAAAATATTAAAGGAATTCTTGAAGGTATAACCTAGCCCATATGTCGTTTTAGACATGGCCATGATGGTAAAGCCTTTTTAAGATTCAAATCCTTGTTAACATCTGAAAACATGTTAACACTCCTGGCAAATGTGATTCGATAAAATCACACTAGTCATCCTTGTATTGGATTTTTCCAATTCCTTATTCTCACCAAATTTAAATATCCATTAGTGATAAAGTGCCTGCGGGCCATGTTCATTGTCCAATGAGACAAAAAAACAGTTGTAGTCTACGACTCCCTGTCAAGAAAAGGTAATGAACTATGTTCAAACCTTAATGCCTTGATTTTATAAAATCATGGCTATTAAATTTTAAAATTGTCCTTGTGACTAGGCCTTTTGTGCCACTTTAATATCTTTAATGATTTATAACTAGGGATAAATTATAATGAAAACCCTAAACATATATGACTAACAAATTAATCAATATGGTTTATATTTACCATGGTTAATGAATCGTAAAAAATGACAATTCCATAATAAGACTTTTGAATAAACCATTGTCATCATTTTTATGTAGCAATCAAGCTACATGGCTGAATCAGATGAGGTTAACAGTCACCCCAGGGAGAGAAATGATACCACCAGAGTTAATGTAGCTGGTGCAGACCTACAAGCGTTAATAGATAATGCTGTTACTCGAGCCCTTGACAGACAGTTTAAAGAATCAAGCGGTACTTGCACCAGGAGTCAGTCTGTACCTCATACAAAACCACCTTCCAAGACTCATACATCTTACAAAGACGATTCTCATCACTCATCAAACCAAAGGAGTGTCCCGTCTAAGCAGATCGTGCTTAATCAGGAACCACGTGTTAAAACCTGTTCTTACAAATATTTCGTCTCTTGCAAGCTAAGGGACTTCACAGGAGAAAAAGGAGCCATTGATTGTATGACATGGCTAGACGAGATGGATACTGTGGTTGATATCAGTGGTTGTGCAGAACAAGATATTGTGAAGTTTGTTTCACAATCATTTAAAGGTGAAGCTTTAGCTTGGTGGAGGTCATTAATCCAAGCTACAGGGAAGATTCCATTGTATAATTTGTCTTGGGATCAGTTTGTTGCGTTGATCAGGGAAAATTCATGTCCTCAGCATGAGGTGGAAATGATTGAAACCGACTTCTTGACTCTGGTCATGAAGAACTTGGACTGTCAGGCATACATTACAAGTTTCAACACCATGTCCCGATTGGTTCCTTATTTGGTCACACCGGAACCAAAGCGCATAGCTCGTTTTATTGGAGGTCTAGCTCCAGAAATCAAGGCGTTGATCTGTCTTTATCTCTTACTCACGATGCGATTAGGCAAAGGTCGCTTAAGAATTCTGATGAAGGGAAGAGGAAATGTGAGGATGAGAACTCACGCCGTTCTGATAAGAAACGTAAGGGGAACTCTGAGCATAAGAAGGGTTCTGAATTCAAAAAGGACAACCAACAATCAGGTGAGAAGCCCAAGTGCAAGGTCTGCAAGAAAAAACATTTTGGAAAATGCAGATTTGAATCAGAGTCGCAATCGCAGCCTAGAGTTTGTGAAATCTGCAAATCTAAGGAACATAAGACCTTAGATTGCAAGAAAATGAAGGACGCAACTTGTTACAATTGTAACGATAAGGGGCATATCAAGACCAATTGCCCCAAATTTGCAAAGAAGCCCGAGGAGGCTAAAAAGACCAATGCTCGGGTCTTTCAAATGAATGCTCAGGAGGCCGTTCAGAACGATAATGTGATAACAGGTACCTTTCTTATCAATGATGTTTATGCTAGAGTGTTGTTTGATTCGGGTGCAGACAAGTCTTTTGTAGACAATAAATTTTGTAAATTATTAAATCTGCCTGTTTAAACTCTAAGCATAAAGTATGAAGTAGAATTGGCCGACGGTACTATAGAGACTGTCTCAACAGTTCTAGATGGATGTTTTATATCCATTAGGAATCACTCTTTTTCGTTATCCTTAATTCCATTGAAATTGGCAGGATTCGACATAGTGATAGGCATGGATTGGTTATCTCATAACCAAGCCCAGATTGTATGTGACAAGAAGCAAGTGGTTATCAAGACTCCTTATCGTGAGCCATTAACAATTCAAGAAGATACGCAGTACGGGTTACCCAAGCAAGTGTCTATGCTTAAGGCATCGTATAACACCTCGTAAAATCCTGTCCAATAATGTATCGACACGTGTCCCTAATCCTACTTATGTCAAACATTGACTTAGAAGGACTATTTTTGCCAAATAGTTAAAACTTTGAATACGAAAGGATTGAAAGTGTCAACATGATTAAACTAAGCCTTTGAGTGACATTATACGATATTCATGTTCTCATATTAAGCCACTAGTTGGATAATCAAAACCGTTTGCGATAAACTCAAAAGTTTGCGCGTCGAAGGATTAAAAGCGTCAACATGTTAATTCTTACCTCTGATTGACCTTTTAACGAAGCCGGAGACTTATGATGTTTGATCGCACTCTTGGTAATACCTAATATCGGCCATTTAGGGCTTTGATGCCGTTAAACGATAAAACGCACAAGTTTGTGCGTTAGAAGGGTTAAAAGTGTCAACATGTTATTCTTACCTCTGAATGACCTTTTAACAAACCCGAAGCATCGTGATGTTCGCTCATACTCTCGGAAATGCCTGATATAGGCTACATAAGGCTCTTATGTCGTTAAACGATAATACGCACAAGTTTGTGCTTTAAAAGGACTAAAAGCGTCAACGTGTAAATCTACACCTGTGAGAGACCTTTTAAACGAACCGGGAACTCCGTGATGCTCGGTCATACTCCCTGGTGTGCCTAATATTGGACATGATGGGCATATTATTATTATTATTATTATTATTATTATTATTATTATCATTATTATTTTTTACTTGATCATCACACAAACCATTTAGCCAATTCTATGGATGTTAATGGTTTTTAAAACATGGTATACACTTGTAATCATCCTATTAAAATCCCAAAAACACTTGGAAAGATCTTAGAGTTTCTTGAAAACTATATAAAGACCTTAGAACTCATTAGTTCACTTGCACCATTTATTCTTTCTATCTCTTTTGGGAGCTCTTGAGCATTAGGAGCATACCATTGAGTTCTCTTCAATCCCTAGGACACTTGTAAGTGTTCCTTTCGTGGCTAGTTATTTTATTTGGTTCTTAAAGCCGAAAAGTCAAGCGTTTACGATAAAAGCTTTGACTTTTAGTTAGACCTTAAACGGTCAAGCCATTGTTTGCAACTCACATGGCTACGTGATCATAATTAGGTAGGTGTTAATCCCTCAAAAGGGTACCTCCTAAGAATCACGTTTGTTTGGTCAATTGACGAGTCAACTTAATATTTATTTAAAAAGTCAACGAGTCATTTTTAAAATAAATTGCGATATGAGTTTAGAAGTATTCTAAAATATGTTTTATCACTTAAACAACTCGGTAATAATTATTAGAACATGTGTAAACATGTTCGGCTCGTCAATTCCCGTTTTAGGGTCGGTTCGCAACCGAAAGTCGCGTAGTTTGACTTCTACAGTGACTTTTGGTTATAAACCGAATTAGACTAGTATGCTACTGATTTTAGGTTCCATTATGATCGTAATATAATGTAGTATAACCTCATAAGGTTATATTACACGATCGGTTTAGGAATCTGAGTTTATGTGCATGTCCCGTTATTATGCCGTACTTTGACTATAATGCCCTTTTGTTTAAAAATAAGGTTTTAGATATAAATGAGCATGTAAATAAGTTATATACTGATGAGTAAACATGTTTAGAATATTTTGATGTGTATAATCTAGTCATAAACTGAGTTTACGCATATAATTGTAAACTTTGCTTTTAAAAGGACTAAAATACCCTTTTACATTTAAAATGAGTTTTAAACATAAATTCTTGACAAAACTCATCATGTACTGATATGATATTATAATTAGGATTATTTGGGATGCTAAGTCAGATTGTAAACTGAGTTTAACTTCAGTTTCGTATACAATGTCGATAAATGACGATAATGCCCTTATGGCACATAAAATGCGTTTTAAGCGTAATAATCAAACCAAACCTTTTGCTTACTGATATGTTATGAAAAACAAAATATTTTAACTATTCAAAGCTGGTCATAACATCAGATTTCATAAACCTTCACATAAAACGTCATTTAACGACATTAACATCGGTTAGGCGCGTAGTATGGTTTTAAACCATATGTATGAACCAAGACTTGTTACCTACTGATTATATAAACCATTTTAAATGTTTTTACAGTAGGTATAAGTCATGAACTCAGAATCCCAAGTAAAGTCTCAAAACTATGTGTGAAATGACCAAAATGCCCCTACGGTGCATAGTTTGGTCTTAAAACATAAACCACACATATATTTGATATCCTACTGATATGATATCATAATTAAACCATTTTTACAGAATGTTTATGACCATGACATCAGTTTACTCGCAAGCTCCTTTATAAATTGTAAAATTACCAAAACGCCCTTATGAGGCATAGTTTGATTTTAAAACCTTAACAGGCATACAAGTTGATATCCTACTGATATTATAACTTGTTTAAAGTATATTGGCATATGGAACTTGTTCATGACTCATTCGGTTACCCGTCATCGCTTATACGCGTATGGTTAGACTTACGTAACTAGTTTACCTAAGTTTACCGAAAAGGGTTTAACCTTACCGTTTTGATCTCAAAATCCATAATGTACTTGTTTACCCATATTATACAAGTCCTAGTACTTGTTGGGTTTAAACCACATTCTATTCAGTATATGCTTAATCTAGCAAACCTATTCTTAAGTATCGGGTCATATCTAAAGGGACTACCTTTGACCCGTATACATTCTAACAGATAATAAATCTATTAATTCCAGACTATAGTACCCCCCCAGATAATCGGAATTGGGTCAATATACTTAGACTTGCGGCTTTTGCCAATTGGAGTCTTGCTGATTGGAAGCTAGCAAAAAGGTAAATACTCTTGACTTATTTTAGTGTAAACTTGGGACGGCAAATATGCCTCTTGGGACGGTTATTACATAAGTAAGTCGCCTATGATTGCGCAAAAATGTCAGAATACGGTTTAATCCATTTACTTGATAATTATCATAATTGGGGGTTAATGATACCATGTCCGAACAACCCAATGGGTTAATCAAGTATATAATCTCGTAACAAGAATAATCCGAAGATATATTTTAAAGATCTCCTACGGGTTTTCTAACATATATAAACTCTTTTCGAAAAAACTATTTTTTTAAAGAGTCAGTTAATTGTATTTACCAGCTTTGGCTAACGTATTTTCAAAAGATTGTACAGCAGGTACCGAACCTTATTATAGGCTGGGATTAGGGGTCGGCTAGAATGAAGGCTAAGGAATTTGCACTCCTGAAGCTTAAGGCCTATGATGTCTAAAGCTCTGTTTATTTGGATCCTGCCTATGGGCTTGTATCGAACGCTTGTAATTACTTTCATACATTCAAGCTTTATTTTATTAATTTTAATCTAATACTTCTGCTGCATATTATTATACTGTGATAACTGTTTATCCAACCGTCACGACTGTCCCCATCCGGGCCCACCGGAAATCGGGGTGTGACACATCGAAGTGTATGAAGAAAGGTTGTGTCATTTATATGGCACATGTAACCATTGATAAACCAAAGCCCAAGATTGAAGACATCCCCGTTATTTCTGAATATCCAGATGTTTTTCCTGAAGAACTACCTGGGTTACCTCCAGATAGGCAAGTTGAATTTAGAATTGATATCATTCCTGGAGCAGCACGAATTGCAAGAGCACCTTATCGATTGGCGCCAACTGAGATGAAAGAATTAAGAACACAGTTGGATGATTTGTTGGAAAAGGGTTTTATTCGATCTAGCTCGTCCCCTTGGGGAGCACCAATTCTATTTGTAAAGAAAAAGGATGGCTCAATGCGTTTATGCATTGATTATCGTGAGTTAAACAAGGTTATAATCAAGAACAGGTATCCGTTACCCAGGATCGATGATCTATTCGATCAGCTTCAAGGCGCAAGTTATTTTTCAAAGAACGATCTAAGGTTAGGTTATCACCAGTTGAAGGTCAGAGACAAAGACGTACACAAGACCGCATTCAGAACACGCTATGGCCACTATGAGCTCTTAGTGATGCCTTTTGGGCTCACTAATGCACCTGCAGCATTCATGGATCTCATGAATCGCGTTTGCAAGTTGTATTTAGACAAGTTTGTCATTGTCTTCATTGATGACATTCTTATTTATTCAAAGAGTCAAGATGATCATGAAAAACATCTCTGGTGCATCCTTAAACTTCTACAGCAAGAGAAGCTCTACGCCAAGTTTTCTAAATGTGAGTTTTAGCTTCGGGAAGTCCAATTTCTTGGACATGTGGTAAGTGAGCGTGGTATCCAGGTGGATCCCGCTAAGATTGAAGCAATTATGAATTGGCAAGTGCCCAAAACACCTACTGAAATTCGCAGCTTCTTGGGTCTAGCGGGATACTATAGACGTTTCATTGAAAAATTTTCAAGGATTGCCACACCTCTAACATCGTTAACTCGCAAGAATGTTAAGTTTGACTGGGGTCCCAAGCAGTAAGAATCCTTTGATATTCTTAAGCAGAAATTAAGCAATGTTCTTGTTTTGACATTGCCAGAATGAATTGAAGAGTTTGTGGTTTATTGCGACGCATCGCACACAGGTATGGGTTGTGTGCTTATGCAGAAGGGCAAGGTCATTGCCTATGCATCCCGTCAATTAAAGGTGCACGAAAAGAACTGCACCACCCATGATTTGGAATTGGGTGCTGTTGTATTTGCACTAAAGCTTTGGAGGCACTATCTTTATGGGACAAAGTGCGTGATCTATTCTGATCATAAGAGCCTTCAGCATTTGTTTAATCAGAAAGATCTTAACATGAAGCAACGCCGATGGATGGAAACATTAAACGATTATGATTGTGAAATCCGATATCATCCAGGCAAAACGAATGTAGTCGCTGATGCTTTGAGCAGGAAAGAAAGGATCAAACCTATTAGAATAAATGCCAAAAGCATTGAACTAAAAAACAGCTTAAATGAAAGGTTGTTAGCCGCTCAAAAGGAAGTTGTATTAGAAGCTAACTATCTGAATGAGAAGTTAGGCGTAACTGCTGATCAATTATCATATGGCAAGGATGGAATCCTTAGGATGAATGGTCGAATCTGGGATCCAATCCATGGGGGGCTTAGAGATGTGATTCTCCAAGAAGCTCATAGTTCGAAATATTCAGTTCATCCTGGCAGTGATAAGATGTACCAGGATTTAAAGGCAAATTATTGGTGGATAGATTTGAAGAAATCTATAGCCACTTATGTGGCTAAATGTCTGACATGCGCACAAGTTAAAGCAGAGCATCAAATGCCGTCAGGTTTGCTACAACAGCCTGAACTTCCCACATGGAAATGGGAAATGGTAACCATGGATTTTATCACTAAGTTACCAAAGACAAAGCACGGAAATGATACAATTTGGGTTATAGTCGATAGACTGACCAAGTCAACCCACTTCTTGCCGATTAAAGAAACTCACAGCTCCGACAAGCTAGCTCAGCTGTACGTAGATGAGATTGTATCTCTCCATGGAGTACCAGTGTCTATTATCTCTGATAGGGATACAAGATACACATCACATTTTTGGAAAAGCTTTAAGCAATCTTTAGGCACTCGATTAAATTTCAGCACTGCTTATCATCCTCAGACGGATGGGCAAAGCGAGCGTACAATTCAAACGCTTGAGAATATGTTACGAGCTTGTGTTTTAGACTTGGGTGGAAGTTGGGATGACCATCTTCCTTTGGTTGAATTTTCGTAAAATAATAACTATCATTCGAGTATCCAAGCCGCGCCTTTTGAGGCTTTGTATGGAAGAAAGTGTAGAACGCCAGTGTGTTGGGCGGAAGTTGGAGAAACCCAACTATCAGGACCTGATATAGTCCTGGAGAAGACGGACAAGATTGTTTAGATCCGTGATCGTCTGAAAGCCGCAAGGGATAGACAGAAAAGCTAAGCAGATATGAGGCGTAAACCTCTAAAGTTTGAAGTTGGTGACAAAGTGCAATTTAAGGTGTCACCCTGGAAAGGGGTGATGCGTTTTGGCAAAAATGGAAAGCTGAGCCCAAGATACATAGGACCATTTGAGATCATCGAATGTGTCGGATCGGTGGCCTACAAGCTAAATCTGCCAGAAGAGCTTAGTGGAATTCATAATGTATTCCACATCTGCAATTTGAAGAAATGTCTAGCCGATGAGTCGCTAGCAATGTCGCATAAGGACGTACAGATAGATGAGAGCTTGAAGTTCGTTGAAAAACCTTTGTCCATCGAGGATCGACAGGTCAAGAAGCTTCAAAGAAAGCATGTGCCAATCGTCAAAGTGAAATGGGATGCCCGTAGAGGCCTGGAATACATGTGGGAGGTTGAATCCACAATGAAACAGAAGTACCCTCATTTATTTTAGTAAATATCGAGGTCGAGATTTCTTTTAAGGGGGTGAGGATGTAACACCTCGCAAAATCACGTTCAATATAATAAAGACACGTGTCATGAAGGTTAAATGTGTAATGAATTAATCTGGAGGGACTAAAATTGTCAAACAATGTAAATATGTAAGTAAAAGGATCCAAAGTGTCAACATGCCAATCTTGTGCCTCTGATTGACCTCACATGACGTTCGTATTCTTTAATGAATAGATTGTCGGACATAGAAAGTCGTTTGTGCTTAAATTAAGGATTTTACGAAGCATAGGGGTTAAAAGTGTCAACATGTTAAATGTTACCTCTGAGTGACCTTTTAACGATCCCGAAAGCATTGTAATATTTGTATATTTTGCTCTCAAGAATATTGGATAGTAATTTCATGGAGTTTCGATGAAAACAAGACTTTTCAGGTGATCTCACATCTAACCGGGAGCTTAACGGAGTTAATTTATGACCCAAGACACTTGTTAGTTAACTATGAGGGTCAATAGTGCAATAAAAGAAAGTTATTTAAACTTAAAATGGACCAGGGACTGAAAATGAAAAGTTTTCAAACTTTTAACCGGAGCAGCCCATTGTCGCGGGCCGCATAGGCTCTCTCCAACTCTTACGCGGGCCGCGTAAGAGTGCCATCGACAGAAAAATAGGATAGCTGCATGTTGCAGCCTGTCCACCGCCATTGCATGGCTGTTTTCGATACCAGGGACTGTGCAACTGGTTTTTACTGCCCTAGGGACACTTGGGAGCATTTGGTAACATCCTAGGGACAAATGCAAAGATCTTAGAGCATCAAACTTCCTATATAAGAGCCTTGTTTGTTCTTGCGTTCATTCACACTTTGAAATTTTACTCTCAAACACTTCTCTGGAGCCTCCTGGACTTCTAATAAGCTCTCATAGTCTAAATCTTCGTGCTAAGGACTCTTGTAAGTGTACTTAGCCTCTGTAATTAAGTTTTCATTACTGTAATGACCGAAAGTCAAAGTTAGCGTAATTACGCTTTGACTTTGTGATTAATCACTAACGGTCCAGCCATTATTCGAATTGAAAGTGGCTATGTGTTGGTAATTATGTAGATGTTAAACCCTTAAAAGGGCACCTTCTAATTATCACATTATCTCAGTAAATTGTCGGGTCAAAGTTATGAACAAAAAGTCAAACGAGTCAGTTTTTACAAAATAATGCATAACTGATAATGTAGAAGTTATGGAACATGTTTTATCACTTAAATAACTTGGTAAATAATATAAGAACATGTTTAGGCATGTTCAACCCGACAATTCTGAGTTTAGGCTCGGTTCGTAACCGAAAGTCACAAAAGTAGACTTTTGCTTTGACTTTCAGTTCTGACCTAATTTAGCTTAGTTTAGATATGCCTTAGGGTTCCTTTAGGACCATATTACATGTTAGTATAACCCTCTGAGATTATACTATATGGTTCCTTTGAAATCGGAATCATTTGTATGTTTCCGTTAAATGTTTAAAAGTTAACCATTATGCCCTTTTGATATAAAAACGAGATTTTTGAAAATGTGAGAGGACAAAAAGCTTTATTACTGATTTATAAGCATGTCCTAAAAATTTGACATCAGTTCATGGTCTAAAATAGAAGTTATGTGAGATATCGTAAAATGAAAGCTTTTTATTAATTACATGGCATTTTCAGTATAAATCACATTTAAACCCAATTTTTGGCACCAAAATTGCGACCCACTGTTATAATATAATATTTACGAATTTTTGAAAATTTTTGTCAAATTTTATACTGATCATATTATAGAGTTCTAGTGTAAATTCGGTATTGACGAAATTGCCCTTTTCATTGATAAAATGAGTTTTACATAACATTTTGATACCAAACCTTTTCCTACTGATTTCATATGTTAAATAAAATATTTTAAGCTTTAGAGAGTGATCAAAACTTCAAAATTTTATAAACATTTCAAATATCGTCAAATACCGACTTTTACGCTTATTAAGCGCATAGTATGGTTTAAAACCATATTTGACGCCTAAGAATTATTACCTACTGATGTTATAAGAAACTTTTTATACTTTAACAGTAAGTAAAAGTCTTAAACTCATATTTCCAAATTTGACCCTTATAGCATATGTGAAATGACCAAAATGCCCCTACGGTGCATAGTTTGGCCATAAATGATAAATTTCACATATGTATGATATCTTACTAATGTAACTTGTTAAAATAAATATTTTTACTGATTATTTTAGACCAGAACCTCATATCACTATTTAACCTCTTTTATAAACTTTAAAATGACCAAAATACCCCTTCGGGGCATACATTGGTTTTAAATTCGTTTTGGGCATAATGGAAGATATCCTACTGATATCACAACATAATTTAAGCATAATAATTTAGGGAACTTGTACATGACTTAGTCGGTTACCTGTTATGCATATACGTGTTTGGTACGGTTTATGTAACTAGTTTGCATAAATTAACCGAAACGGGTCAAACCTTATCATTTTTACTTCAAAATCCAGAATGTGTTTAGTTTACCCATTTTATACAAGTCTTCATACTTGTCGGGTCTAAATCACGTTCTAATCCGGTCCTCGCTTAATCCTGCGTCTTGAACTGTAAATCTTTCATTAAAACTAACCGGTCTAAGTTAAGACTTAAATAAGACCCGTTAGGAATCTAATAGGTTATTAAAACCTTCATTCCAGATTAGGAGCCCAGTAAAAGCTACTTGTACTTGCTGATTGATATACGGCTGAGAATAAAAGTTATATTTTAGCTCAGGTAAATACTTTTAACTTATTTCCGTTATACGGGCTTTTGGGATACGGTATTTAATAATACCGTTTGGTCGGGTATTGAATCTTTAATCAATTAGTGGTTAAATCATTGCGATGACCCATTTTAATCTGTTTTGTTTGATCTAAACCTTTGGGGGGTTGATGACCGTGTCCTGGATATCCTTGGCTCATTCATTGAAATGGCCACGACTTAAGCACGGGGTGTAGGCATTCACCTGACAGTGCGAATGTAAAAAGATATACCCGCCTGTTGAGGATAACTCGTTCGTGGGTTTATATTATGTGGTGTGTCTATTAATCTTGTTTCGGCTTCTGTATACAATAATTATTTTAATAATTGCCCCAAGTTATAAAAGAATATTTGTGCCTTGTGCATTTAAATCAATTTTTCTTAAATGTTTTCAAAAAGAGTCAGTTAATTGTATTTACCAATGTAAACTGACGTATTTTTCAAAAAGACTAGGTGCAGGTACTACGCGTAATGGGCTAGAACTCCTGAGTATAAAATAAAGAGTTTTGCAAGCTTTTGATACTTAAAGTGTGTTGAACAATAATTTCTTTCTGTTTTAGATCCACCTGTGGATCCATTTTCAATCCGTTGTATAATATTTTATTATACTTTCAACTCGGTTTGTATAATTACTTTTAGACTTCCGTTGTGCGTTAAACTGTGATTAATTGACTATGATGATATCAACTACGTCACGATACTCCCCACCGGGCCCACCGGTGATACGTGGAAATATCGGGGTGTGACATATGTTCACATGACTGTTAAAACTAGTGAGAAAGTCGATGATACAGTGTGTCTTCTAATCGATGGTTCAAATGCTTTCATATTTATAAACTTTACAAACATCACAAGTTTTGATCATACATGACACAATTTTGTTTAGATATCAGAAAAAGCGTCTTAAAAATATCGTTTTATATTTGTTATATCTTCGTTATTAAGTATTTGATTTTTTATTTAATTAACATGTGTAATATACGGGGTTATAACCTAGTTATCAAATAAAATAATATACATTAGATACTCATAAAATAGCTAAAATTAAAGAGACTTAAGATAATGATTAATATATATATAGAATAATTTGTAAAATGTTTAAATACAAAGGCTTGTTAATATAGAAAGCATAGAAAGGATTTTATAGGGTGCGTAAATTATTGTTTCCTTCATGTGTAATTTTAAAATATTTAATGCCTAATTATTTAGACTAAATTGCATAAATCAACCTTTATGTTATACCTAAACTGCACTTCATACCTTTCACTATAAAATCGGCAAAACCCAACCTTTATATTCATGTTTTGTAATGTTCTATAACCTTTACAACTAACGTCGTCCAAAAACTCAGTTAAGTTACCTCACATGCTTTGTATGTGAGGGTACTATGGTCTTTAATTACATAAAGGTTGATTTGTGCAAAAAGATTATTTATAACATAAAGGTTGATTTTTGTAAAAAAATGTTATTATATATATATATATATATATATATATATATATATTTGCAAAAACATTATTATTTGTTAATAACTATATATTTATTTATATATATAAAAAATTAGTGTTAAATTTATTTTATAAAATTTTGATTTTAATATTTTTATAAAGTAAATAATAATGACAAGATAAATTACTTTTTATATAAAGTATAAATAAAACACAAGTTCTTTTAAAATAAAGTTATTTTAATATCTGGAATATTTTTATAATTATAACGGATGTTTTAAAGCAATTTGAATTACAAAAGAAAAATACAAAAACTATCCCTTTCGTCTCGTACTGTTGTCTACGAATTCATCATAGATTTCATACTTTGTTCTTGAAGATGATTTATTTTGAGTTTTATTTGATCGAGAAGTTCGAAGTGAACCATCGAATTGTTTCAGTCTGAAAGTGATTCACATGGCTCTCAGATTAAATGATTAATACCTTGTTTGTTCGAAAAATCCAATATTTCTTTTGTTGCAAAGAAAAAACAATGGAGGCTCTTAGGGTTGTGTAAGATCCGGTAACTAGTACACATGAGGTGTTGATCTGTACGTTAGGGGTGTGCAAAAAACTGAATTAACAGAATCATAACCGAATTAACCATTAAAACCGAACCAAAAAAACCGAACCAAATAAAAAAACGGTGGGTCGGTTAATGGTTTTTTTGAAAACCGAATGTAGCGGGTCGGTTATGGTTATCATTTTTCCATACCCACCATAACCGAACCAAACCGACATGTAATAAATCTTTGTAAGATTTAGGACTTTTCACCATATTTTTAATATTTGTTGTTTTTTACTGAAGATTTTTAGTACTTATTGGTTTTTTATATCATTTTGTGGTTTTGGTTGAATGTTTATTTGAATTTATGGAATGTATCATATCACTTTATTTGAATATTCGATAATAATTGGTATTAATATTATAGATTATATGTATTTTTAATACTATGTAATATACTAATATATACAAATATGCAATAACAATTTATTCCATGTTAAACAAATTAAGTTATTTTTAGCTAAGCTAAATACATGGTTAACCACCAATAACCGACCCGCTATAACCATCAAAACCGTATAACCATAACCGACATCGCGGTTATGGTTATGGTTTTTGGTCAAAATCGACCCAAACCGACCCATGCACACACCTACTGTACGTTGTTGGAGACTTGGGAGTACACTTGGTCTCACTTTCTCTTGTTATCTTGATATCAAGATTTTACAGAGGCGGCGGTTGTTGATCGAAGGCTCAACAGTTTGATACGGTGATGGTGTATGTTTGGCAATGACAATATCAGTTGGCGATGTTGTGTTCTTCGGTGCTGACCGGTTACAGATGACAAATATGAAAACATGGCATGGTCGAGGGAAGACGTAAATGGAGGTAAGGTTACTTAAAGGCGACCACAATTTTTTTTTAATGTAACACCTCGAAAATTCACGTCCTATAATGTGTAGACACGTGTCAAATGTTTAAACGTGTGAAAGAAATATTATAGAAGGACTAAAGTTGACAATCATGGAAAGTATGTGAATATACGTATTCGAAGTGTCAACAGTGAATAAATATAATGTACATTAACCCTACATGGTGCTCATACCTTCAAACGAATAAATCATGGATCATACGAAGCTAAAAGTGAGAGATTACAAACTACAGGGGCTAAATGTGTCAACATGTTTAAGTTATACCTCTGAGTGACCTTTTGACAAACCCGAAACTTTGTAACGGTTAATTAGGCTCACTAGAATACACGGTTTAAATTTCGTAAAGTTTCGTTAACGTATGAGAAAGTTATGATCGAATTCGTGTGCGAAGGGTTAAAGCGTAAACGTTGAAAGTTAGGACTTTTCGGGTAACAATTAGGTTAACCGTGGACTTAATTAAGTGGGTAAATGTCTTGAAGCCCTTAAACATCAATGTGGAGGGTGCAAAATGCAAGAAAGGAAGTCTAAGCAAAGTTTGAAGGGGCAAGGATCAAAACATAAAAATCTAAAAGATAGATTTGAGTCAGACATGGGGTCGCGCGACGCGAGGCCCAGGGGGGGTCCGTCGCGTCACGCCTATGGCCACCTGATGCGAATTTCTTGGTTATTTGTCTGCCATAGCCCTTGTGTTCGACTTTTAACTGATTTGCCTCATCTTGGACGACCCCTAGACACCCCCTAAGCACTAGGAACACTTGTTGATCAGTTGTGGAGAGTTGTAGACCCAAGTGTCAACTTCTTATGGTGGATTAAACACTATAAAAGGCCATGGAGTTGCAACTCATTCTTCACACCTCCTCTCAAGCTTTCTGATCATTCCTGGAGCTCAAGTCTGCTTCCAAGTGATCACTAATCAAGCTTAGGACTTCAGTAAGTTACTAATCCTTTCTTTTATTGAGTTTAGCTTAGTTATTTAGCTAAAAGTCAAACCGTCGTAATTACGGTTTGACTTCGAGATTGGTCAACAATGGCTCAGTCATATCTCGAATTAAAAGTAGTTATAAGTTGGTAATTATGTGGGTAATAAACCCTCAAAAGGGTTCCCCCTGATTACCACTCTAAGCAGGTCAAAAGTCGGGTCAAACTTGCTAAGAAAAAGTCAACAGGATACTTAAATTACAATTTATGCATAATTAGCAATGTAGATAATATACAACCTGTTTGATCATTGTTATAACTTGGTAATAAGTGTAAGAACATGTCCAAACATGTTCAACCCGACAATTTCCTGTTTAGACCCGGTTCGGAACCGAAAGTCGCATAGTTTGACTTATACTTTGACTTTCAGTTCTGACCCGTTTTCGTATGATTTAGAAATACCTAAGAGCCTTATTTGTACCAGGTTACATTCTAGTATAACCCTCTGTGATTATACACTATGGTTCATTAGTTAACCGATTAATACGCATGATTCCGTTAATTGCTCATATGTTGACCATTATGCCCTTTTCACCTTAAAACGTGATTTTTGAAAATGTAAAAGAGTAGAAACCTTAATTACTGATATATAGACTTGTATGCAAAGTTTGACATCAATTTGAGGTGTAGAATAAGAGTTATGCTCGTTAGCGTAAAATTAAAGCCTTATGTTAATAAAACGGCGTAATTAGCGTATAGCCTAGTTAAGCCTACTTTTTGATATCAAATATTTTACCCACTGATGTAATATATTATTTTGGGATTTTTAAAGATTTTTAATAAATTTTAGGATGAGCATAACTTATAGTCGTAGGCTTAACCCGGTAATTGTCGGTTTTGCCCTTACGGGCTATAAAATGAGTTTTACATATCTAAACGACTCCAAACCTTTTGCTACTGATCACATATGATAAATAAATCATTTTAAGCCTTCTGGAAATATAAAAATATCAGATTTAAGTATCGAACCCGGAAACAGCTTCTAATCGCCTTTTTAAGCGTTTTTAACGCATAGTATGTACTAAAACTATTTTAAACATACCAAGGGTGATACCTATTGATATTTGAGGCAAATTATAATATTTTAACAGTAAGCAAAGGTTGTGAAACTCAGACTTCATTTTTGAGCTTTTCGGCTTATGTGGAATTACCAAAATACCCCTACGTGGCCTAGTTTGGTTATAATGGATAAATTTCACATATATACCTTACTCTACTGTTATAACATGGTAAAATAAGTATTTTTGCTGATTACATCAGACCTGTAACTCAGATAAATACTTAAACTCTTTTATAAACTTTTAAATGACCAAACTACCCCTAAGGGGCATAGTTTGTGTTTAAACTCGTTACGGGCATAATGAAAGACAACTTACTGATGTCACAACATATATGAAGCATATTAACTTAGGAAACCTGTAAATAGCTCATATGAATACCCGTTACGCTTATTACGCGTTCGGTTCGGTTTATGTAACTGGTTTACATAAACTAGCCTAAACGGGCCAAACCTTATCGGTTTTATCTCAAAATCCAGAGTGTGTATGAAATACCCATATTAAACAAGTCTCCAAAATTGTTGGGTCTAAATAACATTCTATCCGGTCTTCGCTTAATAGTGCGTACGAACCGTATCATTGAAACTAACCGGTCTAAGCTAAGGCTAAATTAAGGACCCGTTAGAAATCTAATAGATTATTATAAACCTTCGTTCCAGATTAGGAGCCCAGTAAAAGTACTTGCATTTTGCTGTATTTGATTGATACTTTGCTCAGGTAAATACTCTTAACTTAATTTCCCTATACGGGCTTGGGGTACGGTACTATAAAAGTATCGCTTGGTCGGGTATGTAGTCATTTAAATCGGATTGTGATTAATGTATTTACATAGCCCGCTTTATTCTGTATTATTTGATGTATGGCCCTTGGGGGTTAAATGACCATGTCCCGGATATCCTTGGCATCATTTTACGAAATGGCCACGACCTAAGCACGGGGTGTAGGCGTACACCTAACAGATGCATTATGTAAAAACTGGTAATCCACTAAAGGAATCAACCTTGTGGGAACTATACTTGTGGCGTGTCAGTTAACTTAAACCGGCTCTTCTAACCGGTGCTAATGGACGGCAAATGAGTAAATCTGTATACAGGATTATATACAAATAATTGTCCCAAGTTATAAAGATATTTTTGTGCCGAAGTGCATTCAAATCAATTTACAAACTCTTTTCAAAACGAGTCAGTTGAGTTGTATTTACCAGTGTAAACAGACGTATTTTCCAAAAAGGTTAAGTGCAGGTGCTAGACGAAATAGGCTGGCTACTCCAGGCATCATTACTCAAGTCTCGCAAGCTCTAGATGTCAAAGTCTGTTGAACTATTGTTTGTATTTTATTTTCGATCCGTCTGTGGATAAACTTCCGAATATTGTGACATTTGATATTACAATAATAAATTCGGTTGTATTATATCTTTTAAATTGCTTCCGCTGTGCATTTATATAATTGTGTTGTTTGACTATTATGTTGTCAACCACGTCACGATACTCCCCACCGGGCTCACCGGTGACACGTGGAAAGTCGGGGTGTGACATTTAAGTGCATTGATATGGCCAATATGAGCAGAGAATTGATCATGTTTTTTTTGGTAAAATGGAATTGAAATTTGACCAACATAGTTGTTTTGCATATTGATGAATGTTCATCCAGTTTTGCATTTTGTTGAATGTAAATATTCATATCTGATAATATATTATGGCTTCCCCTGATATATCATTTGCTGTTGTTATTTATAATTATTTGAATATTGATGTTGTTGATCTAAACGTGGGCTTTAGTATTGTTAACTCTAAACATAATGTTGTTATAAAATATATTTGTGAATACGGAATATATTTGATATATAATATATTTACTGAAGTTTATTAAAGATTTTTTTAAACGTCAAATTAATTTCTTGGTTTCTTTTATAGATATAAATTTGTCTAATATTTTGATTTTATAAACACGTACTAAACAACTATTAAAATTGCTTAGGAAATACTTATTTAATAGATAGCCGAATTTCTTCTAAGCTTTTTCCTTTAAAGACTCTGATCCGCGTATTAGCTCTATGCTGCTAGAGTCCTATCTATGCTGAAATCTAAATTACGTTTGGCTAATCACATCAGGTGTAATGTGTGATTATAGTAGTATTCAACTTACTGAAAACTGTACTAATACCTTTTTTTGTAATTAGCCATGTTGAAAATCTTCAAGTTCGTGTACAAAACAAGATTGACGTTTTAGGGTGAGTCTGCATTACAGATGTGGTCCAGTAACATGTCAAAACATGTAGTTTTGTACACGTCAAGATAGGTCGTGTCAGGTTTGCCGAATTTACATTATATCAAAGATTTTATTGAAAAATAGCTTTAAGTCATATTATATTATTTTAATAAAACACTTAAAAGATTTTACGCATTGAAAAATACAGTTTTAGCAACTTTTGACCCATTCGACCTCAACTATTTTAGCTAAAAGAAATATTTTAGCTTGTTGACCCATTAGTATACAGGACAAAACTAACACATGCATCTATGGACATGTGTTGTATGAAATTTAAATCTATAGATCGGACCGAGAGGATCCTCTTTGATTGGCTACCAATTTCCCCCATTTATATATTAACTGTAAATATATTTAACCTCCAGAAGTAGGAAAACCACGTAAAGTCCATTCATACATCAGGAGCAATCCGGTCCATGGCTTTACTTGCCTAGGTACAACTGAACCAGTTAAAATAAAATAAAAACCATGAGTGTAACACCCTTTCTTATAAATCAAGGTTTAACGTAAATTTTACGTTAAACAATCATGTAATTAAGATTTCGTAAATATTTGGAAATACGGGTTTATTAAAACTTTTACAAATCACAAGTTATTCTTCATAACGTGATCGGGTTCGTCGTTTAAAATTTACAATGTTTCAAAGTGCGGAAGCGTATGTCTTTATCGTGTTCGGTTCTTCGTTGAGCTTGATCGTCTTCCGGCATCCAAGGTGTACCTACATTTCATAAACATGAAATGCTTTAGTCATACAGGACTTAAAACGTGTCTAAACGAGTCCGAGAAACAATGGATAACAAAAACAAAATTTTCAACCTGGCCTCCACCGTAAATTACGGTGGGACCGTAATTTACGGTGACCTCAGGTTTGGCATGCCCCTACCGTAAACCAGTAGGGGGCTGCCGTAACAGTTTTCAACTCCACCGTAAATTACGGTGGAACCGTAATTTACGGTGGACCCTGCATCTAGCTTTCCATTTTTGCCGTAATTTGATACGAAATCTTCCGTATCTTTCAACCCGCTTATCCGTTTGGCCTACCGTTTCTTCCTACGTGTTTGTAACTTGACTCTCCATCATTTGGAGTAAAAATCCGACATTCGGCTTAACAAAATTTAAGACTTTTAAGTCTTCGGCTTATTACCCTTTATACCAAATTTCGACCCGTTCGCGATTTTGTCAAACGAACATGTTTATTTGATCCTTATTCCCATGATATTCATAATTTCAATAATTCCCATCATATTAGGTTCAAGTCACGGGTTTCTTACGTATCATAAACCGTTTATGCTCATTTGCGTGTTTTGACCCGTTAAGGGTATTTAAACATATTTTGAGCATGAAACGCTTTCGTCCGTTTCTTACATTATTATACAACATTTCTTACCGAGTAATCTTCCACCACAACCATAATTGTGGTGGACTTAACGAGGTGATCTATATAATCCGAGTTTCTCTCGTCGGATTGCTAATTTCCGACAAAGACTCATATAGAGTCATTTGACCGAAGAATTTCATCTTTCGCTTCTTACACTTATTTCAATTATTTATTTGATCATAAAATTTGTTTCAAAACTACCTTTAAAGGTCGTTTGTCCAACTTTGCTTATAAGGGCGTTTTAGTCCGTTTAGCCAATCATTTACAATGAAGGACTTTTGGAAGCCTAATTGACCCATAATCCCTTTTTAAACCTATGATTTTGTCTGAAAAGTCATTAAGCTTCCCAAACGCAATGTTCATTATTTAAAACATTCGGTTACTTATCAAGCCACTCCTTGAAGTCAGGGCATTCCTTTTGCTTATGTCTTGTTTTCTTACAGAACTTGCAGTAGGGTTTGCCTAAGGAGTTCTTAGAGCTGGAAGGTGCACTTGTATGAGGATTTGGATTTGGCTTTTGGACCTTAGAAGCATCCTTTCTTTGATAATTGTGCTTCCTCTTCTTAGAGTTGGAGGTGGTGAAGTTAGCAACATCAGTAGTGCGATCCATCTTCATACGTTCTTCCTCCTGCACGCACATAGCGATCAGCTCACTCATCGTCCATTTATCCTTCTGAGTGTTGTAATTGATCTTGAATGCTTCATAGGACGAAGGAAGCGAAGTGATGATGAAGTGAACAAGAAAACCATCACTGATTTCCATCTCTAGCCCCTTCAGCTTATTGGCCATGTCATGCATCATCATGATGTGTTTGCGTATGCCGCTCCTCCCATCATACTTAGTTGTTACCAGCTTGAGGATAAGAGTACTAGCGTGTGCTTTTGATGTTCCCTTGAATTGATCCTCAACAGAAGCCAAATAGGTTTTAGCATCTTCAGAATCAGGAATGGCTCCTCTGATTGAGTTATGAATGGACTGTTTCATGAACATGAGAGACATGCGGTTACACCTAGTCCATTTTTCATGAACTATCTGCTCAGCAGCAGTACTTTGAGTAGTAAGGTCCGCTGGCTTATTCTCTCTTAGAGCATAATCAAAGTCCAGCAATCCAAGTGTAAGCATGAGGGCATCCTTCCATGCAGCAAAGTTATCACCAGTCAAAGGTGGAATCCCCTGATTTGGTGCTGATAGTGGAAATAAGATGAGCGAATTATGATACTAAGAAGAAAGTCTTAACGTGATCTAAGGGCATGTTATACTAAGGCAGGCATAAATAATGACCATTTTAATTATGAAGCTGTGATATTGTCTATTACTAACATCAAAATAATAGACTTAGTAAAATTCTACTTAAACGAAGACAAATCAGCTTTGGCCAGAAGTGTAATCATTTAAGTATGTGTGCAAAGTAATCGTGACAAATCAGCTTTGGCCAGAAATGATACAATCACTTTAGTTATGCACTTGTCAAGCATGCTAAACATAAATGAATTAAATCAGCTTTGGCTAGAATTAAGACATTTCACGTTTGTAATGCATACTCAACATAGCTTTTATAATACTTGAACAATAAATAGATGTATTAAATCAGCTTTGGCCAGAAATGATACATCAGAAGCTCATTCAAGTTAAGCTATTTTGGTTTTGTAAAAATTATCTGATTCTGATTAGTTAATTAAGTGTTAACAAAACCAAGTATTTAATAGCAAACCACCTGTTAGCGCGGATCGAGTTAGGTCTCGACTGAGTTATGAGATCTTGAGTCATTTATGAGGTCTCGAGTCGCAACCTGTTGTCTCGAGTTGGAACCATGGTCTCGACTATCACATTTTATGAGATCTCGAGTCAGTTATGAGGTCTCGAGTCGCAACCACGATCTCGAGTTGTGAAGATTGAAGCCGTTAGTCGAAAACTCAGTGGTCTCGAGTCGAGACTGTTGTCTCGAGTTGTGAAGTTTTGAGCCCTTATGATCTCGAGTCGAGACCTTGTAGTCTCGAGTCGAGACCTGATGGTCTCGAGTTGAAATCTTCTGGTCTCGAGTTGTAAACTTCTGGTCTCGAGTTGTAAAGATTTAATGACCTTTATGATTTCGAGTCGAGACCTTGTGGTCTCGAGTCGAGATCTGATGGTCTCGAGTCGTAGTCTGATGGTCTCGAATCCACTGTTAACAGTTGTTTATTGTGATAATAACTGAAAACTCGAAATTTTAGGGATTGTGAGATAGTGTTTCCTGTTTTATTGCTGATCTAAACTTATCAAATATTTCGAAAATAATAACTGATTATCTTTTAATAGTTTTTCGAAAATTTTAATAGATAAAATTAAGATCAAAACAGTAAAAACACCCACTAATCCAAATTATATGCCAAAATTTAAGGAATTTTCAAGTTTTACTTAGAACAAGTGATGAACCCTAAAAAAATAAAACATAATTCTGGGTTCCGAAATCTAGATTTTAAGACTTTTGTCAACAGATTTCGGATATTAGTTTGCCCTTTATGGTCTCGAGTCAATTTAATCAAATATACTTTTTCGAAACAGTGATTTCGGTTCATTGGAACTCGAAACCAGCCATGATTTATATGTCTTTAAAAACTTTTCTGTTTTCCAGATTTTAATCCCAGAATAATGGATACAAAACATAACTGATTTATCAACATATGCTCTGATACCACATGTTGATCAGTTATGTTTAAACTTAATGGAAAACATGAATAACATACCTGTTACAGCAGATAGGCCAGTAGAGAATCCAGTCAGAGATGCAGTCATTGAGTTTGACATACTTGTCAAGATGATCTGGTTCCTCCTTAGGGTGTAAGGTGATGATGGTGATGAACCGAAACTAGGGAGAGTTTCGATTAGGGAGAGAGAGCCGATTGTGATGTTATGAGGGTTGTGTAATTGTCTAACTTGTGTAACCCTTTAACTCTCTAATAAGCTCCTTATTTATACACCCTAGAGGAAACCTAATTAGTTAATAAGGGTAATATGGTCCATCAACAATTACCAACTAATTATTAATAGGTTATTAATATATTTTGATCTATATAATATAAATGATTATAAAGGCTACAAGATTAAATATTACATTAATAATACTAGGTGTAGTACCCGTGTAACCACACGGGTAGGTTTAGTAATGATCGGAATCAAATACTAAAAAACAGATTATAATATATCATTTAAATTTTGTTCTTTAGTTTTATATCTTTATAAAGTAATGTTGAAGACAGTATGTGTGACCACATGGGTAGTTTTAATAACCATCGAAATAGATTATAATACATCATTTAAATTGTTTGTATTTAGTTCATGTTTGATATAGAAATTAGCTAACTAACTCAAAATTGCTTGTCTAAACTGAAAGCATGACCTAATTTTATATTGTCTAATAATTAAAGCCTGACCTAATTCAAATAACCAAATGTTATTAAACAGTTCAATAAAGCCCCTTATATTTGATCCAATTAAGCTTACTAATGGATTAGATTTTGTAGGCCCGTTAAAACCCTTCTATCAAATATGGATTAGATTTGTTAAAGACATGTATCAAATGTCCTTAATTCCATTATCCCTTAATATCCCTTAATATTCCTTAATACCCTTATCCCTTAATACC
Source organism: Helianthus tuberosus (assembly GCA_030545235.1). NCBI lineage: Eukaryota > Viridiplantae > Streptophyta > Magnoliopsida > Asterales > Asteraceae > Helianthus > Helianthus tuberosus. Next base: position 25,731,361 of record CM060368.1, read on the forward strand.
CGTAACATAGACAGATTTACATCAGATTATAATATATCATTTAAATTTTGGTCTTTAGTTCTATTTATACTATTTTAGACCATGTTTTATAGATAAGTATTATTTTAGTTTAATCTTTTCTAATTAATTTATATATAATCCTCCTACTAAATATTATTTAGTTTAATTTCTTATGGATAATTATTTTTTAGTTTAATCTCCTTGTCATCATCACACTTCACCAAAAATGCAACGTGACTGTTATAAGTTGTATGAAATGACTAATATCATCACCGATCATTATCATCATCACACTTCTCCAAAAATCTCCAAATATCTCTCTCAACTCTCAACAGTCAACACAGATCTTCATCATCTTCATCCAGCTTCATCATCTTCATCCATCTTCATCTTGAAATCAGAGGTTTGATTTTTGGTTCCATTCGATGATTTGAATGTGTTTATATTGTGAAAAAACAGAGGGTTGATTCTGGGTTCCATTCGATGATTTTGGGTTGATTTTGGGTTCCATTCGATGATTTTGGGTTGGTTTTGAAAAAAACAGAGGGTTGATTTTGGGTTTGATTTTAGGTTCCATTCGATGATTTTAGGTTGGTTTTGAAAAAAACAGAGGGTTGATTTTGGGTTTGATTTTGTGTTCCATTCGATGATTTTGGGTTTGATTTTGGGTTTCGTTCGATGATTTTGGTTTGATTTTGAAAAAACAGAGGGTTGATTTTGTTCATGATTTTGGGTTCCATCCGACGATTTTGGGTTGATTTTGAAAAAAACAGAGGGTTGATTTTGTTCAAAATGCATCAAAACAGAGGTTTTGAATGTGTTTTGGTTTTGATTTTTGTGGGTTTAGGGTATCAAAACAGAGATTTTGAATGTGTTCGTGTTTTGATTGTTGTGGGTTTAGGGTATCAAAACAGAGGTTTTGAATGTGTTCCTTTTTTTATTCTTGTGGGTTTAGGGTTTAGGCTATCAAAACAGAGGTTTTGAATGTGTTTTGGATTTCATTCAATGATTTGAATGTGTGATTTGAATGTGTTCCTCATTTTTTATTTTTGGTTTTTGATGATAACAGTTATTTGGTTTTGGTTTGATTCGATGATAACAGTTATTTGGTTTTGGCTTGATTCGATGATAACAGTTATTTGGTTTTGGTTTGATTCGATGTACAGAATGGCTGCGGAAGTAAAGATAAGCAAAACACCAACTACGAAGGCGAGAACACTTGACAACCTCCTAGAAGATGCGGTTCACATAAGGAAGTGATTGATATGAATGAATACAACCCCAGTGGAGCTATTCGATTTTCCTTGAAATTCCAGAGCTCGCTAATTACATATCTACCACTTGGGTTATATTCATTCATATGAATGAATATAACCCCAGTGGCAGGTATGTAATTACCTACACTGAGGTTATATTCATTCAGATCTGCTACATTCCGAAGTGCACCCGTCAGTAACGATCCACAATTGCTTGTGGTGGTATGACGTTTTGTCTCTGTATTGTATGTGCAAAAACTTGGATTTCTTACAGTTACATCGCTTGCAAGCCTCCGCCTCTCCAGGATTTTCCGCTATACGCCTATAAGATTCAACCAAAAAGTTAATCACCATAACGCTTAGCATATTGAAACACTATATTGGGTGAATCCAATAACGTTGTCATCAATTCTAACTTCACCTGTATTGTATGTTACAGTCTTTTGTTATCGAATCTGCAAGTTCCGTCAAGTCTACGAAGTTGGTATAACGTTTTGTCTCTGTATTGTATGTATTAAAAGTTTACCTTTAATATACAATTTAGGCTTTAATAATTTGTTATAATTTGTTATAAAAAATATTAACAATGCCAATACAACTTTCATTTTCACAACTCTCCTTAAATATCAGGTTATGTGAATGATATGAGAGAACCAACTGTATCAACTTTTTCTGTAATCAGCAACTCTTCCGGAAGATATCCTCCTTTCATCAATTACAATAAATAAATCAACATTCAATGAATGATTAATAGTTATAAGAAAAGTTTATACAGCATACAGTTTGTAATATTTGTTAATGGGCTGCTCTCAATGTTATGATTTGTCGATTCAAGTTGTGTGATCATTGAAGATACAAACAATGATAGATTGGTGAATTATACTTAGTGTTGTTAAAACACTGTTTTGAAAACACTTTTGGCTTAAAACATTGGTTTTAAAAACTGTCCTTAAATCAACAGTAGTTTCAAATAGTGTTAACCCAAAACTGGTTTCAAAACATATCATTAAGGATTACACTATTATAACCGAACAGTGGTTTCAAACACTGCTAACCTTAACCACTGATTCTATACAATATAAATGACAAACTAAACTACTGCTTCTTCCTTCCATTGTTGCATGTCAATTTATGAAATGTTTGACACTCAGTGGTTTCTTCAAAGTTGTTGTACACAAGCAGCACTTAATGGACAGCAGTTGTAGTATACAAACAGTGGATGAGGGCCATCAGATGTTATAACCATTTTCAAGGGGAAAGTCTAATGCAAACAACTGTTTATGATGAATAGCAATGGACAGTATTTAGAAAACAGATGTTTGAGCACAACAGTAGTTAGGGGTAAGGAAATGATAATGATTTGAAAGACTATTAAATCAGCAACTGTTTAATAAGATTATGTTGAATTATTTTGTCTTGCGTAAACTCAATATCATTTCCAACATCTGTTGATCGTGATTTATGAAATACCTGCAAGAATGTCATCCTTAACAAAATACATTTTAGACACAAATTGTCAATCTTTATATGCCACCAGTTTTTACATTCCACTGCTTCATTCCAAGCAGGGCTTTGGTCTTTAACAGCACTTATTTTAGGACAGTAGATTAAATAGCAGCACTTTGTCTGGGGCAGTTGTTGTACACAAGCAGTACTTAATGGACAGCAGTTGTAGTATACAAACAAAGGATGAAGGCCATCAGATGTTATAACCACTTTCAAGGGGAAGGTGTAATGCAAACAACTGCTTATGATGAATCCACTGATGTGGATCACTGTTATTTGGCCCAAACAAATAACGAATTTGAAGGGGAAAGTCTATTTCAATGTTTAATAATAATAGTATGCTATTGAAAAATAAGATGGTGGTACCTCTTCAAGGGCAAATACACCCCAAATAGAACAAATTACACAGAAGCCTATACAAAGTCCAACTTTTACAAAATTCTGCTAGCAATAAACACTTCTTCATTCGATATTAAATAGTATTACAAAAATTCTGAGTTTGAAAAATAATAAAACTAAACATTACAATTAACACTTCCTAGGATATCTATTTCTCTCGCCTTCCTCCATGCAATTTCATTTTTTGTTTTAATTTGCAGATCTGCTAGCATATCACAGGTCTTCTGATCTTGTTTCAACAGATGTGTCAAAAACTCTTCGGCTTTTTCTTTAAACTCTGACGGAGGAGAAGAGACAACTTCATCCAGCAGTACAATGCTACTCCACGTCTGCTTATAATATTTATCACTTACCAACGCAACTTTTTGTTGACTTCTTCAGCTTTTCTCTGTTCATGGAGTGACTATCTTGAATATTCAATTTTAAGATCGGTATTATCCGACCAGTGGTAGAAGGTTTTGCTTGCCATTTAGAAAGAGTGTGGGTGGGTTTGGACGTTTTGTTTTAGAATGAAGGGTTTTTTTAAAAATGAAGTCTTGATGTTTTCAAGTAGAGCAATCATGATCCTTTATAGTGTATGAAATATTTGATACGATAAATGAAGAGACGTCTGCTAATAAAGAACATTTTTCAAAGGTTTTACATTAAAATGTTTGATAAGGTAAATGAAGAGACATGTTGGGTATATACACGTTTTTCATTATTAAATCATTACATGTATCAGGTTTTTAAATATAAATTTTTATTTAATGGTTGCATTTAAACCTGGCCTTTGGGCTGATAGATATCCTATATAATATCATTGCAAATTCAAACATTGTTTCATCATAACCAGATTCATTCAATTAAATAGAAGAGCAACTCTTATTGTTTTGCCTTAGCTGTTATAAATACATTAAAATGGAGTCACAAACTGCTGCATAATCTGAGGATTTCAAGCAACACTTTATTAAAGAAATCGAAGAGCAAGTTTTTGCTGATAGGAGTACTCTTCAAGAGTTGAAGAGATGTTTTGACGGACTGCAACTTGGTCTGCTGACAAGAGACCAAGTTTCAAGAGACCTGAGGGCGATGCCGACTACTTCCGTTCGTGACCTGTGTGTTGCGAACAATATAGAATGTGGAGACAGAGACCTGGACTTCATGAGAAAGATCAATGACATACATCGAGAAGTGCAGTGCTCCATGGTGTTGAAGTTAAAATTTCTTCATTCTTGCTATTAGACTTTAAGTGTCTGATTACTTTTCTTTTTTTTATGTAATTGTAACTTTTTTTAATATTTATACAATAAACGATTTAATTTTTTTTATGACACTTTATTTTTGCTTCTGTTTCATTATAATTTTAGGTATGGTTTTGGGCTGACCAATTTTTTTGGGTTTGGTTTTAAATACTGAATTTTTGATGTGTTATAGGTTCTTCACTCGGAAACAATTTTTTTTTTTTGGTTTTGTTTTAAACGATACAAGTAAAACTCTAAAGCACGTATGATATGAAACATATTTTTCTGGATTGTTAAAGAGCATGTAATGCTAAATCAGTGTAGTGAAAATGAAAAGGAAATAATACCAGATGAATGAACCGCGCGGTCCGATTATAAAACACTGATCACCCTAAAAATAAACCACGTACCAACAAACAATCACAAAACAAAACAAAATAAAACAAAACAAAACAAAACAAACCAAATTCAAGAATCAACTCTGTAAATATAATCTTGTAGTATGGATTATACCTACCTAAACAATGTATCATAAAATGCCATAAGACCGTTTTATCGAAAAGAATAACTATAAGTCATTGATATAATAAAAATGTCACCGGAAATAATTAATGAAAATGTAAATTACAATACCTGTTAATGGTGATTTATGAAACATCTTCAAGAATGCCATCCTTAACAAAATACATTTTAGAGGCAAATTGTCAAGTATAATATGTCAGCAGTTTTTACATTCCACTGCTTCATTCCAAGCAGGTCTTTGGTCTTTAGCAGCATTTGACTGAGGGCAGTATATTAAATAGCAGCACTTTGTCTTCAGCAGTTGTTGTACACAAGCAGTACTTAATGGACAGCAGTTGTAGTATACAAACAGTGGATGAGGGCATCAGATGTTATAACCACTTTCAAGGGGAAAGTCTAATGCAAACAGCTGCTTATGAAGAATAGCATTGGACAATATTTAGAAAACAGATGTTTGAGCACAAAAGTAGTTAGGGGTAAGGAAATGATAATGATTTGAAAGACTATTAAATCAGCAACTGTTAGTGCAACAGTGAATAAGCTTTTGACAAATGTTTTGATCATCTGCTGTTCTGAAGAAAGGAATGATTTTGTCTTGCGTAACCACAAAATATCATGTCCAACATCTGTTGATGGTGATTTATGAAATATCTGCAAGAATGCCATCCTTAACAAAATACATTTTAGACACAAATTGTCAATCTTTATATGTCAGCAGTTTTTACATTCCACTGCTTCATTCCAAGCAGGGCTATGGTCTTTAGCAGAACTTATCTTAGGGCAGTAGATTAAATAGCAGCACTTGCTCTGGTGCAGTTGTTGTACACAAGCAGTACTTAATGGACAACAGTTGTAGTATACAAACAGTGGATGAGGGCCATCAGGTGTTATAACCACTTTCAGGGGGAAGGTGTAATGCAAACACCTGCTTATGATGTATCCACTGATGTGAACCAGTCTTATTTGGCCCAAAATAACGACTTTGAAGGGGAAAGTCTATTTCAATGGTTAATAATAATATTATGATATTGAAAAATAAGATGGTAGTACCTCTTCTTCTAATTTGAAAATATGAATATTGAAATGCTGATGCAATTGTCCTTTTGCATAATTAATGTATAACTGCTTAATTAGCCATAACATAAGAACAAATACACCACAAATAAGTGTTCTTTTGCATCATCATACGGCACTCTCAGGTCGTTTTGATCAAATACCGTCAGTAAAGATCCACAATTGAAGTTAAAGTTTCTTGATTTTTGTTATTAGAGTTAGACGTGTCTAATTAGATTTATTTTTTGTATGTAATTGCTACTTTCTTAATACTTCATATTTTAATCGTATTAATTTGTCAACAGTTTTTTTAAATTCCACTGCTTCATTCCAAGCAGGGCTTTGCTTTTTAGCAGCACTTGAGTTAGGACAGTAGATTAAGTAGCAGCACCTTGTCTTCAGCAGTTGTTGTACACAAGCAGTACTTAATGGACAGTAGTTGTAGTATACAAACAATAGATGAGGGCCATCATATGTTATAACCACTTTCAAGGGGGTAGTCTAATTCAAACAATAGATGAGGGCCATCATAGGGTTCAATCCCAACAAAAGAGGCGTTTACAAAAGAGGCGCAACAAATTCAGATTATAATATACCATTTAAATTGTGGTCTTTAGTTCTATATCTTTATAAAATAATGTTAAATACAGTATGTATTAGTATTATAATAACCATAATGATAAAAGTTTTTGTATATGTAAATATGTAAACTATCATGTGAACAAATATTTGATGAATTGACATTCGCATAAACTTTCATTAAAAGCAGTCTTATTTGGCCTAAATAAAACTTGTTCTTAGTTAAGTGTTACAAAAGGATTTTCTTTAGTGGATAAGATCAAAATACATCTAACATTCTATAAAAACATCATTAACAACACTATCTCGATGGTTAATAAAAATATTATGATATTGAAAAATAAGATGGTGGTACTTTTTCTTCTAATTTGAAAACTTTAATATTGAAATGCTGATGCAATTGTTCTTTTGCATTATTAATATAAAACTGCTATATTAGCCATAACATAAGAGCAAATACACCCCAAATAGAACAAAAGCAACAAACAAACTACAGAGACGCCTATACAAAATCCAAGTTTTAAAAAATTGTTCCAGCTATCTAAGGTGAGATCCGCAATTTTTCTCCTTTTAACCATCCACCAGTATGAGTCTTTATACTTGCCAGGAGATGTGTTGATGTATCCATATACTTTAGTTCAAAAACCCTCTCGTCTCGGTTCTTCCAACAAAGCTCTAAAAACATTTCATAAATTCAGCCAATTTCACTACATATAAATAGAAAAAAACGTAAATGAAAAGAACTACATTGATATGAAACCACCAAATCACAAAACCACTTTATTACCCTTCACTTCCACACTTACAACACACCCATACACTTTCAACACACATCCAAACATTGGTTTCAACCATTGTTTTAACCCAACAATGGTTTCAAACCTCCGTTTTAACCGAACAGCAGTTTCAAGCAGTGGTTTGAACAAATGTTATTTCAATTTTTTAACTCAACTAAAACAAATTAATAACGTTAAAAATTACAATCATTAATATACCTTCATGATGATAGCATACGCATGATTTTTCTTTGCGTTGTGGAATTCATCAAACATTAACACCTTGATAATATCCAACGTTAAGAATCTATCTCTGAATGCATTCCTTAAAATGTCAGGGGTAATGACCAATAGCTGTAAAAATGATGTATAACATATACGTGTATTCAGTTTAAATTGAAAAAATAAAAACTACATGATACAACAAAGGTAAAGAGTAACACAATAAAAGTTTATTACTCAAGACTGCAATTGTCCACCTCAGGGGTACTTTACGTATTTGATCATTACTCAAAATTCTAATGAGATTGTATGCGGTCAACAAAAAAGTCAAATGTTGACTTGTCATACCTGATTCTGATCTCGTTGTTTCTTCCAATCAGCAGCATTCCAAAAATCAACAACTTTTTCACCCCAATACTCCACTTTCAAATCAAGGTGCTTTCCCACATACTCTGCTTGCTAATAAGACCGAGAAAGCTTCCATTAGTATGCTTTAACCACATGTTGAAAACATGTTCAAGAAACAACTAAGTCAACCGACATACCTGTTTGACCAATACAACAGTGGGTACCAACTACCGAGAACACAGCAATACACGGGAAGGGTTTTTTCAGCAGATAAGCATAGTGACGTAAAAGCATAATCGCGATCAACGTCTTGCCTGAGCCCATCTCCAAGAACACTATAGTGTTCTCCTTAATTGCGTAAGCTAATGCTTCTATCTGATAACTGCTATATTAGCCATAACATAAGAGCAAATACACCCCAAATAGAACAAAAACAACAAACAAACTACAGAGAAGCCTATACAAAATCCAACTTTTACAAAATTGTTCCAGCTATCTAAGGTGAGATCCGTAATTTTTCTCCTTTTAACCATCCACCGGTATGATTTCATTCTGTCTTTATACTTTTCAGGAGATGTGTTGATGTATCCATATACTTTAGTTCAAAAACCCTCTCGTCTCGGTTCTTCCAAAAAAGCTCTAAAAACATTTCATAAATTCAGCCAATTTCACTACATACAAATAAAAAAAACGTAAATGGAAAGAACTACATTGATACGAAACCACCAAATCACAAAACCACTTTATTACCCTTCGCTTCCACACTTTCAACACATCCAAACACTTTCAACACACATCCAAACAGTGGTTTCAACCACTGTTTTAACCCAACAATGGTCTCAAACCTCCGTTTTAATGGAACAGTAGTTTCAAGCGTTGGTTTGAACAAAACAGTGGTTTCAACCACCGTTTTAACCCCAATAGTGGTTTCAACCACCGTTTTAACCCAACACTGGTTTCGACCACCATTTTAACCCAACAGTGGTTTGAACCACTATTTTCTACACAAAACACTGTTTAATCCACCAGTCGTTTGAAACATATGTTTTATATTCTAACATCTGTTAACAACAAACAGAGGTTTCAAACCTAAAACAGACCTTTGCCAAATACATGTTTCACAACAAACTTAATTTATACTATCTATTACCTAAACCGCTTTTCTGAACCACAAGTGATGATTGCATAACGATCCAACATTCCATTCAGATGAGCACCAATAACATTCTTCGCTGCTAACAGTTCCATTGAGACTAACATAAGGATCCAACATTCCATTCCATTCCATTCGATTACACCAAAACTCGTCCGATGAAACAGGTGCCCACTTCTTCCATCCATCTCTACACAAAATTCAATCCCTAAACTAAATGATAAACATAAAGCACAATCGGTTTAACAATTGTGAATACAATAAATAATTTTATTTCAAGCCGCAAACCTTCGCAAAACTCACCTACATCAACAACTACTGCTACTGCTGCTGAATCAACAACTGCTGCTGCCATTGTTTAAAAAGGCGTTTTGAGGCGCGCCTCGAGGCGTACGCCTCAGGTGAGGCGGTGAAAAAACGCAATTAAGTCTTAGCCTCACAGGGGGGAACTGAAACCTAAGCCTCATTCATACGAGGCGGTTTGAGGCGGTTTGACGGTGAGGCGAGGCGGTGAGGCTTAAGCCTCACCAGACTTGTGCAAATTGATCAATTCTGGCGAAAATATACAACTCCGGTGATGTTTTCTACCGGAAACCAGGAAGAAGATGAAGAAGAAGATAGCGGCTGAAGTTATTCAGCGTGTTTAGGCTTTAGGGCTGCCGGAAACCAGGAAGAAGATGAAGAAGAAGACAGCGGTTGAAGTTATTCAGCGTGTTTAGGCTTTAGGGTTACTGGAAACCAGGAAGAAGACAGCGGCTGAAGTTATTTAGGGTTTTAAATAACTTTATATCTTTTAACATTTAACCCCTCTATCTTTCATAAGTTTCCATTTAGTCTCTAAACCTTGTAAAATTACTGAAAAAGTGTAAAATCAGTTTGAATATTTGTACATTTAACCCCCTTTATTTTCACTACTTTAAATTTGGTCCTTAACTTAAAAAATTTATACCTAAAAAGGTATAAAATTAACATTATATATATGAAAAAAATTATAGATAGTTATTTTTTATTTCTTAAAATATCATGGAACAAGTTCTATGATATTTAGATGTCATAACATTACTAGTTTAAATTGTTTGAACTATTTTATGATGTTTGTTTTATGTTTAAACCTTGTTTGTTGAAATATTTTCTATTTATAATGTTTGTTTTATGCTAATTTGTGATTTTTATGAGACATCTATATATTTTTTTAATTTTTTTAATAATGTTTTGAGGCTTACGCCTCGACCTGCCTCGAGGCTTATGCCTCGTGAGGCTAAGGGAAAACGCCTTGATACCCGTTTTAGCCTTTTAAAACCTTGGCTGCTGCTGAACCTCACAAATTCAATCTTCATATTCTTGAACTTCACAAATTCAATCATTTTGGTTTAACAATGGTGAACACAATAAATAATATAATTTCATTCAGTCGTTTATTAACTGAACCTCACAAATTCAATCTTCATATTCATGCATCAACAACTACTGCTGCTGAATTTACCGTTGATCCGGCTGCAACACAACTGGAGCTAGAAACCCAACTCTCTCTTTCTTCTCTATTCATGGTGAAGTTGCAAAACATTTATATTTTCAGAGGGTCATGCTCAGATTAGGAGGTCGGTGACATTGTCGAGGGTTGTCAGGAAATGTTATCACTTTGCATTTCCTGACAACCTCGACAACGTCACCGACCCCCTCCAAGTTTTCCACCAAAACACTCTGAATGGTTGTCATCAATTCTAACTTCACCTTTATAAGCAACCATAGTATCTATATAAACCTGAAACTCATACCTGAAACTCTGCCAAACATAAATGCTTTTTAACCTAGTGAAATTAGCTCATAATACTTTGCCAAAGATAAATGGTTTTTATCCCCTAGGTTATTAATGATATATGTTTGTAAAGATGATGAATAAACACGACATGAGGGTCAAGATTCGGTGTAATATTCAACCACCTGTGCCCTGATGACTCTAAAAACCCTAATGTCATTGTTCCAGTAAATAAAAACTAAGAAATCGAAAGAAAAGGCCAGAAAACCAAGATTGAATGTTACCAAAGAGATGGAATTGTACCTTTGTGATGAAGATTTCGAAAGGCTGAAGGACGGCAGAGAGAATTAGGACAGAAGATTTCGATATGAAGAAGAAATTGAGATAATTCCAGATTCTTGCCAAAGAAGAAAGAGTATTGCGTTTAAAACACTGTGAACCGAATGATTTGTGTTTCAAAAGACTGTGAATTTGAGAGAGAGAGAGTTGAGAGAGAAATTGATTAGAGAGGGTAATTGATTGAAGAAGATTATAGGTTATATATCTGGAGCCATAATTTTGAATTTTGAATTTGGAGCCATAATTTTGATTTTGAATCATCAGTGGTTGATTATATATTTTAAAAAGATTTATACATTTATACATATCTAAATATTGTAAAGGGAATTATGACATCAGCAAGTCCATGTGGCATAGCTTAGAAGTTGACAAGTAAGCAGATTTACATCAGCTCATAATCTCTTATTATAGATAGTATAGATATTTAATCTCACAACGTCGTCACCCAAGCATCCACCTGAAAGAATGTAATAACATTCAAGACGTGAAACAATTCTGTTTCCCTCTTTTACGTTCTTTTATTTAAGGATTTACATGTAAAATATATTTCAAACTATTTTAAAATTTTGTAACAATAATAATCTTGTTATAATATTGGATGACAAAAATAGAAAAAAGTGTTCTGAATCATTATTTTCAAATAATGTGGATGACAAGTCAAATAATGTGGATAAAAAAAACGAATTGCTTCACTGTAAATAGGACAAACATCTTCTTCATTCAATGCTCTAACCTATACACAACAATAGCTTTGTTTCATATCTTTCAAGTTCATTTTTGAGTTTTAATCAAGAGAAATATTAGATGTAATATGATTGTGATAGAAGAGAAGAATAGAGAAAGATATATAAAGGAAGTTTTGATCTCAATCTCTTAAGTTTTATAACACGTTATCAGCACGAAGCTCTAGACAAGCACGAGGTTCTAGCCAAGGAAACGTTCAAGCAATTATAATCAAAGTAAGGGTTTGATTAATTTATATAAACTATAATTGTTATGATAAACGTAATATTTCTTTTATACCGTGGGATTGTTTTCCTTTAGGAGACTCATTTATCCAGACACTCATATCATAAAAACATCTAAATCCCATACTTAATAATAAAATGAGTACGAGATACCTATTGCTATGGGAATATAATAACTATGGGACTACTAACAATCTAAATCAGTGCAGAGAACCTCATACATAATAACTTGGGACTACTAACAATCAAAATTTCAATTATGCACCTAACATTTACATTTATGTTATCTAACATTTATTTATGCACCTAATATTTATATTTATGTTATCCAACATTTATTTTCTAATGTTTAATAACGTTTATTTATGTTATAAAACTGGCCTAAAAGCATTTTGTGTGATGGAGACTTAGGCTCCTTTTGAGCTCCTTTATTGCAGTTTCTTTAAGGAAAAAGAAATAAAACAAAACTGGTGGGGCCTATATCATAATAATTCGTTCGAATTATTTCATTTACTGTGCGCTACTGTGCGCGTCGTTGTCATCCACATTCATAATAATTTATTTATTATTGTGCATACTAATTTTATATATATATATATATATATCCGTAAAAATGGCTATGGATATTTTATTATAAAATTACCAATTATTAATATCATCACTGTTGTTATCGGAACCATTTAGAAGTGATACTCAGCACGTTACCCACGATACCTACCGAATCTAATATTAGTTTAAACATTTTGTTTGTTACCGAAATTTTCAAACCTAATACAGTAAAACTATTTTCAAGGTGTATCATTGAAGCCTTAACCAAGCGTATTGTGTAAGCTTAATTTTTATCTATATAAGTAACCCACCACTCATGTAAATCCTCAAACCAACTGAACTTCTGATAAAGTTCGACACATACCCAAAACAACTCATACTCAAATTCTATTTTTTAAGATCTCAAACAAAGCCCAATATTACTATCATGAGTCTTCATTTTTCTACTCGTGCACACGCTGAATCTTCAAACGCAGCAGAAATTCGTGCCCAGATCGAAGTCCATAAATTTCTTCAGTTTAGGGATGCACGCACCCATACGAAATCTCTAACCCTCAGGAGGCTTAAAGTTAATACTATTAATAGTATCGACTGGAACATAACGGGGATTCTAGACAAAGATGATCGACTGACGAGGTTACTACCAATCGGTTCACCATGGCGTCGTTTTTTTGATATCTTAGAACCCTCATACGATGAATTTGTATATGAGTTCTGGTCTACTTTTCATTTCACACGAAATAAAAACCTATATGAGCCCTCTATCGATTTTAGACTCGGTGGAAAAACTTTTAATTTGTCATTATCTGAGTTCGCAGTACATTTAGGTATTTATACAGAAGAAGAGGTTAGATCACCTATATTTATAAACGCATTAACCGAATATCCTGATCGCATACAAGATTATTGGTCTACACTTACACCAGCAGTATGGAGTAGAAATAATAATTCAAGAACATTTAGAGATCCTCTTTATCAATATATGCACCGTGTTCTAGCCAACACGATCAGGGGGCGCACGTCTAATCTACACAGGGTTAGTAGTACCGATCTCTTCCACTTATACAGTATATTCGAGTCAGTCCATTGTAATATTGCTTACTCTCTTGCTATGTACTTTGAGCAATACCAAACACGTCTCCCGAAAAACCTTATGGGAGGATCATACATAACAAAAATAGCTAAATCTCTAGGTGTCATAAACGATCAGATTATTCAAGAATTATCCCCACCACGATTACCTGGAGTGGTAAGTTTTACCAATATTGATATAATACCTATTGATATTCCTACACAAACACGATCGTTTCAATCTGAGGCAGCACCGGTTATCCCAGAAAATACATCACAAAATATACAACATCAACTGTCGCAGTTTCCTCCACCATCTTTTTATCAGTTTGATTTGTTGTCTCAACAGCAGCCAATACCACCCATGTTTGAACATATTTCAACTAACACATCTCAAACACAGCATACTCAACCACAAACACCAGGCACTTTCACCTTTATCTTTTGGGCAAGGAGAAATGATGCAACAATCCATATTTAATGATAACATGACATTCCAATATTTGTTTGCACCAGAACAACCCATATCACCACTATTACAGCAACAGTCTTCACTACATCCGGAGCAACACAGTCAATTGTTGAAGCCGGACCAAGTACGGTGCCTCTAATAAATCCATTTTTAGATCCAATAAAGGTTGATAAACTAATAAAAAAGAACCGGAAAATGTCAAGACAAATAGAGTGGTTGACGAAAAAGAATGAGTGGCAGGAAGAAATGCTAAGACAAGTAGCTAGTATTATCTCAAAACAATTTACTCCGCCACCACCATCACCTCATGATTCTGATTCTGATTAATTTCAGTTGTATACACAGACAGAGGTCCGCAAACATAACTATATACTAGAATCATTTTGCTACGATTCAATTATTTTAATATATTTATTTAAGTATCTGGATAAGTAGCCATATGAATTGAAACATGTTTACATACAACATTGATATGGAAGATGACACGCGAGCATTGTCATCTCAACAGCAACTCCCATAACAATTAGATGGAACATACCACCATATTAATAATTACTGCAGTTATAGGTTGCCAATTTTGTTACAAAACATAAATAAGATAAATATTAAAATCTAAATACTCATTAAAAATGAGATAACATACAAAGGAACAGCTATGAACAAATAAATGAATACATAAGTACTAAATAGATGAGGCGGAAGCTCATACATTAATATCGGCAATAATATTAACATTATGCCGGTCATATTAAAACCGGGTGAATCATCTTCAAAAAAAAAATTTTGAATAACTTTGAGAAGAAGAGGGTTTGATGTGAAAAAAAAAATAAGATTGATAATTGGTTATTTATAGTGGTAAATTATAACCGTTTTGTAACGGTTATATTACCGTTTTATAGCCGTTGTACAACGGTTATATATATATATACAACAGTTATATATATATATATGTATATATAATAAATGATGTATTAAGGAAATGTTATTTTTGGGAAGTTAGAAAACTGTCAGGTTTATTTGATTCATAAAACAAGTTTATATTTATAAAATATATTAAATGGTAAAGACGAAGCATGATAAACATACAAGTTTGGGTTGTACATACATACACACATACAAATGTTTTGTGGAAATACAATGACAAACATATGTATATATAAATTATTCATAAATTAGACGAATAATGCAAATAACGGTTTTGCCTGGGACATTCAAAATTAATAGAAAGAATGGGAA
Source organism: Helianthus tuberosus (assembly GCA_030545235.1). NCBI lineage: Eukaryota > Viridiplantae > Streptophyta > Magnoliopsida > Asterales > Asteraceae > Helianthus > Helianthus tuberosus. The sequence continues at coordinate 25,746,789 of CM060368.1, forward strand.
AAGCTAATTACCTGATAGTACAAAGTTTTTAAATAGAGGACGCTCTATTTTTCTCAAAAATCAATAAGGAACTTATTGAGTTTCAAGAATATATATATATCATCAAGGATATGATGGCATGTCAGATTAAGCCATCAAGGATATACTATGATGAAAAGGATTCACGTATCATATGATAATCCTAAAAAGGATTAAAGGATACACATATCCTAGCATGATACCATTTAGTATTTAAATCGATGCATCGTCTATGTTAGGGGAGGATTTTCTAACAATTAGTGATCCTTATTCATTATCCTAACTAGTGATCCTTACTTCTGTGACAGGTGGTGATCCTCAGAAGGGCTTTAGGATCAGGATCATGGATCACTTCAAGGATCCTCATACTGACGATTGTTTACTTATGTTTTATAACATCTCGCAGGTATAACAAGCTTGACCAAGTCTTAGCGGCATTCTTGGAGAATATTCCCGAAGTATTCTGCACGTGCTAGATCAAAACTAGACGTTATGGAGAACGTGGAGGCTTGGCCCGAAAGTCGGAGAGTTTGTTAACTAGATATTTTTCTTATTTTAAAGGGGTAACGAGCTAGTTAGTGACACTTAGTCATTTTGGCAGTTACACACACTCGCAAATACGCTCATACAAGCTCTCGTTCAAACACTTAGCAATTACTTACACTTTTTACATATTTCACCGTAGTGATCCTTGTACCTAGCTCGTTACTATCCGAAGTTGTAAACGTTTATTCATTTATTTGAGCTTGGTGATCGGTAGTTTCCATCACCCGGGGTTTTTTGTGCCGGAGATCAATTCTTGATCAAGGGCTTTTTCCCCGTATAAATCCTTGTGTTGTTTGTACATTCCACATTGAAGTGATCCTCATTGTTGTTACACATTTTAAGCATCATTCCCCTAAACAAAGAGTTTGGTTGCAATATCATCATCAGATTTTCTGACCAAAACAGTTTGGCGCCCACCGTGGGGCAATTGGTGCTTTGCCTTAGAAGAATTCGCATTTCTGTGCTCATTCCGGTTCACTACAACCAAGCAAATGGCTTCCTCGGCGAAGAATGCTTCAAACTTGATGCCCTCATTCACTTCCTCACAAGGCGTTCCTCCTTTGCCTCCACCACCTTCTGGATCCCAGAAGAATACAGAAAATGCTGCGAAGAAACCGACTCCCATTTTCTCAAAACCACCTACTTCTTCTGTTTCAACTAATCCTACTACTAATGATCTCTATACCTTGATTTTGCAGATGAGGAATCATGCACAAGAGCAGGATAAGACCAACGAAAGGATCCTCCGGGAGATTGATGAAATTAAGAAACAGAAGAAAACGGCAGAGGATCATTCTCCACTGATGCCCAGATCTTTGAATTTTGACACTCCGGTGGTTACTTCTCAGCCGTCAGTGGTTCCAAACATTCAATATGCGGGTGGACCAAAGGGAGTGCACTACGGAACAACAGCTATGACCCAGGCACTAGGTTCATATTTCCAGCCAGCAGGATCCTATCCCCAGCATATGGGATCCCTCACGAGTACAGGAGGATATTCAGGAATGCACCAAGTTCAAGGATCCTCCTTCGTTCCAGGATCATCCCAAGTTCAAGGATCCTCCTTCGTTCCAGGATCATCCCAAGTTCAAGGATCCTCCTTCGTTCCAGGATCATCCCAGGTTCAAGGATCCTCCTTCGTTCCAGGATCATCCCAAGTTCAAGGATCCTTCTTCGTCCCAGGTTCATCCCAGTTTCAGGGATCCTTCCAGATGCCAGGATCCTTGAGAAGTTTGCAAACAGGAAGTTCAGATGTCCATCAAGGAGATTTTATTCCAATGCAGACCAATGCCTCTGCTGGCCCCTCGATCATTCCAGAATCTCAACAATATGGATTAACCTCCATATTTCCTAACTTGAATCCAATGGGAGGTAACACTTTTAATAATTCTCATACTATTAACCATGGTTTTATGCAGGATCCAGGTATCAATCATGCCATGGCCAGAGAATTGCAAAAGCTAAAGGATATGATCTCGAGTGTTCCGGGAGTAGTCAAACCTATTCCAGAGATTGCAGATGGGAGCCACAAGATATCTCGCTTTGCACCACCAATCTGTGATGCTGAGATACCCAAGAGGTTCCATGTGCCTACAATGAAACTGTATGATGGTTCGACGGACCCTGAAGAACACATAGCACAATACAGGGAGAGGATGGAGATCAATCCAATCCCAGAAAAGTTAAAGGAAGCATGCCTATGCAAAGGATTCGGATCCACTCTTACTGGATCAGCTCTCAAATGGCTGCTAAGTCTTCCTCCCTATTCTATTACCTCATTTGCAAACCTAGTTAACTTGTTTAATACTCAGTTTTCCTGTAGTAGAAAATTTGAACGACTAACTAGTGATTTATATAGGATAACCCAGGGTCATAATGAATCATTAAGGGATTACATTACCAAATTTAGTAAAGAATCCTTAGACATTCCCAACTTAGATATAGCCACGGCTGTTGAGGCCTTCAAAATGGGATTACTTAGGGATTCCTTATTTTATGATGATCTTGTTATGACACCGTGCAGGAACCTAGATGAGGTAAGAACCCGGGCCCTCAGGTTCATCCGGCTAGAGGATGATAAGAGGATTCAGGAGAGGATAACAGGATCCTCAAAGCAGGATAAGCAAGGATCCTCATTAAGAAACAACAAGTTCAGATCCTACAACAAATCTGATAATCAGAACGTGCATTCTATTGATCAAGAAGAGGATGATGAGGATTATCCTCCAATTTCTGAATATTGCTTTAGTGTTGATAACAATGAACTAATCCTTGCCATGCAGAACCTAGGTGATAAAGCTAGATGGCCAAGAAAGAATGACAGGCCAGCTGCAACTAAGGATAAATCAAAGTGGTGTGCATATCATGAAGATTTTGGGCACCTCACAGAAGAATGCATTGCATTAAGAAAGGAAATTGGATACTTGCTGAGCAAAAGGCATCTAAAAGAGTTGTTGGGAAGAAAAAAGTCAAGGACTCAGGATCCTGAAAGGATCCCTGAGAAGGCTCCAGCCCCTCCAGCAGACGCGCAAGTGATAAACTTTATCTCTGGGGGATCCGACATTTGTGGCACATCCTTCTCAGCAGCTAAGAGGCATGCGAAGGAAACTAAAATGGATAACGGAGAAAGGCCAGTTCGAACATCGAGTGTCTCCGAAGGAAAAGTCATAACCTTTGATGAAGAGGATCGTATTGATATCCAGGATCCTCATCACGACGGTTTAGTTATTACTCTTTTTATATCTAACTATTTTGTCCGCAGGATCCTAATAGACGGAGGAAGTTCAGTGAACATTATCCAGCTTGATGTTCTAAAGAAGATGGGTATCCCTGAATCAGAGATCATACCAAGATCCTCCGTGCTCGTGGGATTTAGTGGCGAGACCAAGAACACCCTGGGGGACATTAAACTCCCAATATATATTGAAGGCTTACACTCTTATCAAAAGTTTTGTGTTATTGACTGTTTATCTTGTTGTAATGTTATCCTTGGCAGGCCCTGGATACACGATATGAAAGCAGTCCCATCTACTTATCATCAATGTGTGAAGCTCCCTAGTCCTTGGGGAATAGTAAAGATTGATAGCGATCAGCAGGAAGCTAAGGATTGCTACACTTCATCGATGAAACCAGCTTCGAAGTCAAGGGAGCAATAGCAATCAAGGTATCCTCCAAGGAGTGTCTTGGAGGCCAGAGAGCAGGATGTGGTAGAAATCCTCATGGATCCTGATGATCCTGAATCCAAAATCTATATCGGGTCAGGGATCCTTGGCGAAATGAAAGAGGACCTCATATCCTTCCTCAAAAGGAGAAAGACTACCTTTGCATGGAAACATGAAGACATGACTGGTATATCCAAAGATGTTATCACCCATAAACTCGGCATCGACAGATCTTTCAAGCCAATCCATCAAAGGAGAAGGAAGTTTGCACCAGAAAGAAATGCCATTATCCAGGAAGAGGTAGAGAAATTGCTCCGGGCAGGTATGATTAGAGAGGTCAAGTATCCAAGATGGCTGGCCAATGTGGTTGTTGTTCAAAAGAAAAACGGAAAGTGGAGGGTATGTGTCGATTTTACCGATTTAAATAAGGCATGTCCCAAGGATCCTTTCCCTTTACCCCACATTGACTCCATGGTGGATGCAACTGCGGGTCATGAACTGTTAACTTTTATGGATGCTTCATCTGGATTTCAACAAATCCAAATGGAACCATCCGACCAAGAGGATACAGCCTTCATGACTCCAACTGGTATATATTGCTATATTGCTATGCCGTTTGGATTGAGAAATGCAGGTGCAACGTACCAAAGGCTGGTGAATATGATGTTCAAGGATCAGATTGGACAAACTATGGAGGTTTACATAGATGATATGGTGGTGAAATCCTTAAAAGCTGAGGATCACCTACGAGACTTGGAGGAAGCATTTGATATCCTTGACAAATATAATATGAAGCTTAATCCTTCAAAATGTCATTTTGGTGTTAAAGCAGGTAAATTCTTAGGATACATGGTGACTAAGAGAGGCATCGAAGCTAGCCCGGAACAAATCAAAGCAATAGTGAACATCAAATCTCCGGCCAATGCTAAGGATGTTCAAAGGTTAACAGGAAGGATAGCGGCCTTGAACAGATTCATATCCAAGTCCTCCGAGAAATGTAAAGAATTCTATGATATCCTAAGGAAGAACAAGAAATTTGAGTGGACGGAGAAGCATGAAAATGCTCTAAAAGCCCTCAAAGATTACCTATCCTCGGCCCCGGCTTTAATGAAACCAGAAAAAGGTGAAGTGTTATCCTTGTATCTCGCAGTATCTTCAAAAGCAGTAAGTGCGGTCCTTGTTAAGGATCATCAAGTGATCTACAAGAAGAAGCTGAGCTAGAGGTCCAGCAGCTAGAAGAGACCAAGGATCCTTGGATACTCCACACTGATGGATCCTCAAATGTCAAAGGCACAGGGCTTGGAATACTACTAAAATCGCCACAGGGGGACATAATACCCCATTCTATAGCTTGTGAGTTCCAAACCACTAATAATGAGGCTGAATATGAAGCCTTAATTGTTGGTTTGCAAATTGCAAAGCATATGGGGATCAGGTATCTTGAGGTACACGTAGATTCTTTGTTAATTACAAATCACTTTAATGGATCATATGCTGTTAAAGGTGAAAAGCTAACCAAATATTTGGAGATAGTCAAAAGTTTGGCACTCTCTTTTGTCTCTTTTAGTTTGTCACAGGTACCAAGGGAAGAAAACACAGAAGCTGATGCATTGGCTAACTTAGGATCATCTTTGAAGATCCCAGATGATATCAAGATCCCTATTATCCATATCCTGACCCCAGCTATTGAGGATCATGTGGCTATGGAGATAGGGAATAATTCTGCAATGATCCCTAGTGAGGATACTCAATCCTATTCAGGATCCGGATCATGGATCTCACCAATTATGAGATACTTACAACATGGAGAGATTCCTACAGGAGAAAACCCTAGGGCTTTCAAATCTAAGGTATCTCAATTCACAATTATGAATAATATGTTGTATAGGCGATCTCTTGCAGGACCATACTTGAGATGCATTGAGGATCCTGAAGTTCAAGAAGTTTTAAAAGACTTCCATGAAGGAGATTGTGGAAATCACACTGGGGGCAGGGCTTTATTCTCAAGGATCCTGAGGACAGGATACTACTGGCCAACCATGAAGAAAGATGCTGTGGAGTATGCCAGAAGATGTGATCCTTGCCAGAGACACAGCAATATCCTTCATCAACCAGCCGAACTATTGCATCCTATATCCTCCTCTTGGCCATTTATGAGATGGGGTATGGATATAGTTGGCAAGCTCCCTAAGGCACCTGGTGGAAAAGTATTCATGCTAGCTATGACTGATTACTTCTCCAAGTGGATAGAGGCTGAAGCTTTTGCCCAAGTTAGAGAAAAGGAAGTTATATCCTTCATTAAAAGAAATATTATAACTAGATTTGGAATTCCTTCTGAGATTATATGTGATAATGGTTCCCAATTTATTGGGGGCAGAACCACTAATTTTTGTGACAGCTGGGGGATTAAGATGATAACATCAACACCAGTCCACCCACAAGCTAATGGTCAAGCAGAATCATCCAACAAGATCATCATCAACAACTTGAAGAAGAAGCTTGGATCCAAGAAAGGAAAATGGGCAGAAGAGCTACCCTATGTGCTCTGGGCTGACAGGACAACCCCTAAGAATGCTACTGGTCAAACACCATTCTCTTTGGTGTTTGGGGCAGAATCAGTGATCCCAACAGAAATGGTGGTTCCTACTGCTAGAACAAGTACCCGTGATCCTGAGGAAAATGATGAAAACTTGGCTCAAGACCTGGATACTATTGAAGAAATCAGGGATATGGCTAGGATCAGGATGGCCAGTTATCAACAAAGAATGGCTGGTGCTTACAATAAAAATGTCAGGATCAGGAGGTTTCAAGTTGGAGATATGGTGTTAAGGAAAGCATTTCAGAATACCACCAATCCTGCTGATGGAAAATTGGCTCCAAAATGGGAAGGCCCTTATTTGATTGAAGCTGAAGCAGGAAAGGGGGCATATAGATTGCTAACCATGGAAGGTGATTTGCTACCAAGAGCTTGGAATGCTGTCCACCTGAAGAAATATTTCATGTAAGCAGGATCCTTATGGCATAAGTGGTCCTCACGATAGGGATATCCTTATAGGATCCTCAAAATATCGGTGATCCTTACTCAGGTAATATCTTAATCTTGAACTATTTCATTTCTTTATTTTCTCATATAAGGATAAGGATCATGTATCCTTTATCCATCTCTCACGTGAGTTCAAGTTTTGAAAGTTCAGGTATCTTTAGCACAACGTTGGTTATCCACAGAAGCAATCCGTCTTTTGGGTTTAACCCCAGTTATTTGGGCTTGTCCCCAGATTCCGCCTGTAGCGCACGATGATCCTGGTATAGTTCAAGGCTTTGGGACCAGTACTCATTATAGGGGCTGATAATTCCATTGTTCTGGCTATGCTTAGGATCCTACGTATAATGGTAGACGTACCATACATCCGTTCATAAGGTTTCTAACGTTTTCACGTTAGCTAAGGTTTCTAACGTTTTCACGTTAGCTAAGGTTTTGGCATCTTCATGTCACTAAGTTTGGATAGTCGCCAGTTAGGGCCATACTCCAGTTTACATACGATCCTTGGGCTTGTCCCCAGTTATCCTCGGGCTTGTCCCCCGTTATCCTTGGGCTTGTCCCCAGTTATCCTTGGGCTTGTCCCCAGTTATCCTTGGGCTTGTCCCCAGTTATCCTTGGGCTTGTCCCCAGTTGCTAACTCTTTTCTTATATCGGCTTAGTCCCAAGTTATGCTCTATTTCAGGTCCTTGAAGATAGGCAGCTAGGGATCCTTGATCCTTATTTCACTCTAAGGTTTATCTTATAGTTATCCTTATTATGGTTAGGATTCTAACTAGGATCCTCAGGTATTATCCTTAACTTTTTTGGTTTTATTAATTACTCATTTGAATAACCCCTATACTTGACAACTGAACTTGTGTTTCTTAAACTATATCATTTTTAAAACTTATCGGTTATGAGATATGTGATCCTTGTTCATATCTTAAACTTTTAAGATATCTTTTCTAATTTTTCAAGGCTTGATAAGTATAAACAAATTGAACATTATAACAGTTGGAAAATAACATACTAAGAAGGATAACAACACAAGATAAGCGACAAAAGGTTAAGTTTTTATTTATTAACATAAGACTAACCCTTTAAAGGTTGTCAAAATTACCTACCCGAGCTTCTACCAGCAAAACGTGGCCCGTCCGCTGGGGTAGGTAAAGGGTGTCCATGATAATGAGTTCAAAAGTAGTGCAGGAATATAAAGGCAGCAGGATCACAATGGCTTCATCCCCCAAACAGAGGATCCCTCCACCAATTGCAATCCTGCCTATTGTTCGAAGGATCATACATGATCCTTAATCCTAAAAACCTATTGTTCAAAGTACAACCCATGAAATTGTCTTAAACATCACAACCACAAAAAACAACCACCAAACTAAAAAAATTGGGCTCCAGCCTTAGCACATATATCCATCATCGCCCAATTGTGCAGCCTACATCTTTGCTGCATCCTCTTCTCCTCCAGCTGCGGTATCCTTCACCTGATCCTTCCCACTGCCACTTGCTTCAATCGCCAAGACTTCAGTAGCCTCCTCTTCCTCATCCTCAAGCTCAGCCAACCTTTCCTTCCAACCCTCAATATCCCAGCTGTTCTTATCAAAGCTAGGATCTTGAGCTTCTTGGGCCATCTTCAACTTAGTCTGATACATTGTGATGGCAGCAGAGAGCTTGGCATTTTCGATGAGGTCATGCTTTTCATAATCAAAATTAACCAGCACCTTGGCCATTGCCTGCTTGGTATCCTGGAGTTCCTTCCGAGCATCAGCAAGTGCAAGATCTTTGAGCACGGCAACCTGTTGAAGATCAGCTATTTTCTTGTCCAGCTCCTCAATATTGCCCACATAATCCTCGATCTCAGCAAATTTCTGCAGAAAGAAGATAAGGCAGTTCAAGGTCAAGTGATCCTCATAAGAGCTGGATACCTAGGCAAAGTTAAGGATCCTTACTTCATTGAAGTACTCAAGGAATTGGTGGCGGATCAGTGGCAGCCCTTGAAGATCCTCAGCATCAGAAATTTTCCTCTTCTTGACACCCTTTCCTTTAGTGGGTGCCTTTGGAATGGAAATGCTGGGACTGTTGGTGGATCTCTTCCTTCTGGGTCGTACCAGATCAAGGTCAGCGGTGTTGAATTGGGAAACAGGCTTGACAGATTTTCCAGCACCTACACAATCAAAATAAGATAAGTATCTTTTCTTAATTCATATTTCACTATTTGTTTAAACTTTGGACAAGGATACTTACTTGACATTGTGACAGAGCCTGAGGATACCTCCTGTGAATCTTGGGTTGTTGTCTTGAAAGTTCTTATCTCAGGGTCAAGTTTTTTGAAGGCAAGGAGCCTCTCTTTAGCAGCAGGGGACAGTTTGAGGTGTGAGACGGTGATAGCTGCAAAATAAGAAAGCAAAAATATAAGTTATCCTTACATCAAAAGAAAGTTCCTGGTGATCCTTATCAGGATCCTCCATCCTACCATGGGTAGCCCAATTTTTAGGAAGATCCTTTCCATCCTGGATAGAATCTCTCTTGACAAAAAAGAAACGTCGCTTCCAATTAGTGTCATTCTTGGTGGCTTTGAAGATCGGGTGTTCCTCACCAGGTTTACGTTTGAACAAGTAACGATGAGAGCCAAAGGTGGTAAGATCATATAGCTCTCCCAGCTCTGCCATTCCTAGATCTATTCCCTCCTCATCAATGATCCTTTCAAGGGTATGCAAAACCCTCCAAATCATCGGCATGGCTTGGATATAAGAGATGCCGGTTAGGGAGAAGAAAGATTGGGTGTAGGCTGGAAAAGGATAAGAATAACCTATGGTGAACGGAGTGACGGGGAAAGCAACCCACTTATCGGATATATGATCGCTCAAGGCATTGGGGTCAAAAGGCCTGAATTCGGTGTTTGCCGGAAAGCAATAGCGAATCCTATCTATCTGAGCATCATTGAAGCAGCAACGTTCTTTAATGGAATCTTCAATGATCCCTTGGCTTTTCGGAGGACTATTCTTCGGATGATCCTTAGCCGGGGAACTTCGGAGCAACATTCTTGAAGTGATTAAGGTAAAGAAAGAAGAACAGAGTAAGAAAGGAAGAGAGAGGAGAAAGAGATACCTGATCGATCTTCAACTGAGATTATAAAGGGAGTTTCTTTCGAATTTAAATGCATAGTAATCCTATCTATATCTCTATTTATAATCATGATCTTGCAGGTTGTCACTTCCGTGACATCATCATCGCAACGGCTAGTTCAAAATTAACGGCTATATATCCGTTAGTTTGTTACGGATAAGATCAAGAAAACATAACTCGCTAATTTTACAATTTTACTCCTTATATTTTGGGGGCAATTGTTAGGGGAGGATTTTCTAACAATTAGTGATCCTTATTCATTATCCTAACTAGTGATCCTTACTTCTGTGACAGGTGGTGATCCTCAGAAGGGCTTTAGGATCAGGATCATGGATCACTTCAAGGATCCTCATACTGACGATTGTTTACTTATGTTTTATAACATCTCGCAGGTATAACAAGCTTGACCAAGTCTTAGCGGCATTCTTGGAGAATATTCCCGAAGTATTCTGCACGTGCTAGATCAAAACTAGACGTTATGGAGAACGTGGAGGCTTGGCCCGAAAGTCGGAGAGTTTGTTAACTAGATATTTTTCTTATTTTAAAGGGGTAACGAGCTAGTTAGTGACATTTAGTCATTTTGGCAGTTACACACACTCGCAAATACGCTCATACAAGCTCTCGTTCAAACACTTAGCAATTACTTACACTTTTTACATATTTCACCGTAGTGATCCTTGTACCTAGCTCGTTACTATCCGAAGTTGTAAACGTTTATTCATTTATTTGAGCTTGGTGATCGGTAGTTTCCATCACCCGGGGTTTTTTGTGCCGGAGATCAATTCTTGATCAAGGGCTTTTTCCCCGTATAAATCCTTGTGTTGTTTGTACATTCCACATTGAAGTGATCCTCATTGTTGTTACACATTTTAAGCATCATTCCCCTAAACAAAGAGTTTGGTTGCAATATCATCATCAGATTTTCTGACCAAAACAGTCTAAATGGTTATCAATTCGCAACTTGAAGTTTGCACATATGGCTTAGCTAATATAGCAAGAATATTATTCCAGACTGAAAAATTTGTTTTTGATAAATTCTAAATTATCAATGATCATTGGAACAAGTATTATTATTGAAACATTTACTCCCCATTACAGTTATTTAGAAACCAAATATTTATCATTTTTGGGTGTGCGATATATATACTGAAATTATTACAACACAACGCACAAAGATGAGATTTAATGACATGTTGGGAATAAATAATATATAGCCATAAATGAGAGATTTCTTATGGGCTTCATTTGCTGATTATAAATCCCAACATGAGGGGGAGATAGAAAACAACTAAAAGTGAAATAAATTTTGAAGTTATCATTATATTATCTGTATCCTCGAGTAAAATATCTAAAAGATATTTTAAGAAGGAAATTCATCCAAAAAGTCTTGAATTGCTCCAGTTAAAATTAATGTCCAAGAAGGACAAAGACATATTGAAAATCTTATATATCAGATACTAATGCTTTAGCTCGAGTTGATATTACAGACAAGCAAAGGGATAATAATAATAATATGGCTATTGAATCCCGTTTGAAACATGGGAGGCCAGTCGGTTCAAAGGATAAAACATCCTCGAAAAAAGAAAAGCGCTTATAAATGAAATTGACCATAAAGATAAAAATCTTGATCAAGCGGTAAATACCGAAACCTCTCATGAGGAAGATGTTAATGATACTAACAAAGAGATATCAATCAACTATGGTCATACACATATAATATGGAACCGAGATGAAATGGAAAATATGGATGAAATATTTTCATATTCGGTTGCCAGTGAGATTTTTCGCAAAGGCCAGGGATTTTGAAAAATAGGAAGTTATTGTACATATGCTTATATTTAACCAAAAAAAAAGGAAATCTCACAAACTAGGCACCTAGCTCGGTTGGCTAGGTGCGCGAAAGGGTGTGGCCTAGACCCGGGTTCAATCCAGGGGACGGCCAGTTTCACCATTTTTACCATACAAATTTAGAAATTTTTCATTAACACGTTGCAAGATGAATTATATTTTCCTTTTTCATATTCTCCTAAGGTGAAACGAAATTTTTGATACACTTGAGGTATGTAAGGTATAATTTATATTTTTACTAACCCATCGAAACAAGTTTGGTTAGTTTTTTTGTAAATGCAGGTAATGTAACAAAACACAGTTGTGGATCTTATGATATTTGTTTCCAAAATGGAACCAGAAGCCTCATATGAAGATCATATAACACTGATCGGAAAAAGATTGCCTACCTAAGGATTGTTGTCTATAAAGCTTTGATCAACTTTCAAGAAAGATAGAGACAAGTCACATAAATAATACATATTAAAATGAGGGGGAGTACTATACAAGTTGCACTCTTTTTCCCTTAACTAAGTTTTATCCCATTGGGTTTTCTTAGTAAGGTTTTTAATGAGGTAACATATCTGATCCACTGTGTATAATGCAAGCTGCACTCTTTTTCCCTTAGCTATGGTTTTGTCCCACTGGGTTTTCCTAGCAAGGTTTTTATGAGGCAGTACTTAATTACCCCAAAGTTTGCAAAGTGTCATCCAAGGGGGAGTGTTATAATATTGGATGACAAAAATAGAAAAAAGTGTTGTGAATCATTATTTTCAAATAATGTGGATGACAAGTCAAATAATGTGGATGAAAAAAACGAATTGCTTCACTGTAAATAGGACACACATCTTCATCATTCAATGCTCTAACCTATACACAACAATAGCTTTGTTTCATATCTTTCAAGTTCATTTTTGAGTTTTAATCAAGAGAAATATTAGATGTAATATGATTGTGATAGAAGAGAAGAATAGAGAAAGATATATAAAGGAAGTTTTGATCTCAATCTCTTAAGTTTTATAACAAATCTATATTTTTAGTCGTAGCGATTTACAAGAGTGTGTTCAAAGAAAAAAGTTATGGGAATCAAATGGCACCTGCAATTTCGAAGCACTTGAGCATTCATATCTCAATCCACGACGAGTTACTATGCAAAAGTAATATCGAATTTCCCGTCTTCTTGAGTGTGACATGGCATGCATCCTTACTTCCACCACATCAGACAAAAGGGTGGAGTCTTGTGGACTTTTATCTAAACATATTTCAAATTAGTTAACCTATTGGATAAATAGTTGAAACGAAAAAGATGGCCACGTCTTCAAGAATTGACCAAGTTAGTTACCGTGGACACAGAGGATAAGTATAAGCTCGGTCCTTGTAGAACAACAAAGTATTGACGCCAATCATCAACTTCTGAGTCATCAAGAGCAGGCGGTTCTCCCTGTAACGTTTCCCATCTCTGTAACGAGACCAAGTGAATTATCAACACCTAACCGAGTGCACGTATGAATAACCAATTAGGGCAGTCTTAGCAAGAACACTAATATGTGCATTTAGAAGGGGTTCTTGATTGATAAAATTTAAGTTTCTTTAACTCCAATATAGGTAAATTGGTTTATATAAAAGGCTTACCCTGGTATCAACAAGTCAAGATTAATAAATGGTAAATATTATTATTTAAATATATGTTTAATATATTAATAAAAAATATATAAAAAGAAAGCTCGTTAAGGCTCGCGAGCCGGCTCGAGCTCGATAAGCGAAGCTCGGACTCGGGCTCGTTTGCTAAACGAGCTTGTTTTTAAGCTCGAGCTCGTATAAGCTCGGCTTGTTCGAGCTTTTTTTCAAGCCGAGCTCGAGTAGCTCGTCTCGTTTGCACCCCTCTCCACCTTATGTAAACACTTTAAATTATAAGTAGCAGCCACATCATTATTTCAGCTAATCAAATGGTAAAACTTAATAAAAAAACAGGATCAGTTGTGACAATTCTGCAGTTTCAAATCGACTGCTCTACATATATGAAGCACAAAGCCACAACGAACATATCAAACTGGAACTAGCATACCAGTTCAGCCGTAGATTGTATCTGCCTAGACCACCTGAACGACGCACCCCACTACCCCAGACTCCATCTGGCAGCGCGTAACGATTAGCGACAGTTGCCTTTTTGTTCCTCTTTAAACCAAACAGCAACAGGAATTTGGAGGCCTATGGCTATGGCATCTCCAATTTTGTTCCAGTAGCACTTCTACTGCTACTGTTGGTTACGCGTTATTAAATGCAGGTTAGGCGTACCGGGGCGGGTAAACCGGCGTCTACTAAACAATATCTACCTACAATTTTACTATTATACCCGTAGCCCTTTTAACACAACACATGTTAACCTTATGTAAACACACTTTAACTTATAAAGTACCAGCCATAGCATTATATCAGTTAATCAAAAGGTAAACAAAAAAGGTAAAATGACGTGGCACTGTTTGATTGGGTGATTTGAGTGTTTACCAATTCCAAATGTTTAACCACTCCCTTCACCCTTAAATGACTAATTAATGTGATTATATGAGGTCGCAGTTTATACAACCTATTCCCATTTGTGTTTTTTTTTTTTTTTTGGTCTTTGCAAACCAATCTCATGGACACATATCTCTCAAAACATGGCCATCCCACAATCTTCTAATGATTATTACCACAATCATATGGATTTCGAAATATTCAAACCCAATTTAATATCATAAATCAAGTTTCTAAATGGGAAAAAAAGGAAATTGTAGCAGCACCAAACAAGTTACTAGATGAAGAAGCAGGAGTAATCATGCCATCAGTCAAGTTATTGACGACTGAATGAGGCCTCAGTTGATCTGGAAATATAATGTAAAATCTTTTATTCCTTGTTCCAGCATCTTCATACCCTAAGGGTGGTCAAAAACTTTATAATGCTCATAATATATATCAACTATGTAGGTTTAGTAAATTATCCAAAGCTTACCGATTACGAGGTCTTATGTTGAGACCAATATTCGTTAACAAGCTGCGCGAACAAGGACGTTGGCTCATTCATCAATGTCACGGGCTTGTCATATTCCATCACCTTTCCTGTAAAGTACAAAGTTTCATCAAACCAGTGATTCATTTGCATTAAATTTGTAAAGGTTAATGATTGTGGGCTGGCTTACCGTCCTTCATAACAAGCACCATTGTGCAGTCTACAACAGTTGGTATTCTGTGAGCAACTGTTATTACAGTGCAATCTTTAAATTCTTCGCGAATAGTTTTCTGTATGATGGTGTCTGTTGCATTGTCGATTGACGCTGTGGCTTCATCGAGTACAAGTATCTTTTGTCTCTTTAAAAGGGCTCTTCCTAAGCAAAATAGCTGCCTTTGTCCCAGGCTCCAGTTTGAGCCATCTTGCACAACTGTGTTTATATTGTCATATAACATTTAGTCTAACAGCTTGTACTAAAGCATAGCTTGTCATTGCCAGTTATATTGTTATATTCTGTTATAGACAGTTGATCTATTTATGCTATACTATAGAAGCTCATGGAAGCTTCTAGATTTAGCAAACATGATATATGAACAAAGTCGTTCGACTCTTTTATTATTTATCAATCAAAGCACACCAATATAATAACCCTGATCATCTATTTATACTAAACTCATTCTAGTCCTAGCCCGACTCATACTCTAGTTATATAAATAAATAAACTCCTAGATAAACCATATTAATTAAAACTAACAATTATCCCTAAATTAAATATAAAAGACTCAATAAATAATTCACCAAGAATTATCTCTAACCTGTCTTGATCTATATCTCTTAATTCAATAATATTAATATCTTATAACAGAAAATAGTTATATAACTGCCAACGACAAGCTACACTGTAATAAATTGTAACATCAATCGAAGTTCTTACCCAACGAGTCCAATCCCTCCTTTTTATCTTGAATGGCTTCTCTAAGTTGGCATTTTTCAAGAACCTGGTAAACAATGAAAGTTAGCATTCGACATTTGTTTATGGTCTTGGTTAGTCGAACTTGTGGAACTTCACCTTCCATATTTCTTGATCACTATGCTCTGATAGGGGATCGAGATTGTATCGAATGGAACCACTAAATAATGTTGGTTCTTGTGGGATGATTCCAAAGCTTGATCTGAGGTCATGAAGTCCAATTGAAGTGATGTCTAAATCATCTATAACTATCCTTCCGTCTGTAGGTTCAACTAAGCGAAACAAAGCACTAATCAAAGTCGTTTTCCCACTGCCCGTTCTTCCTACGATTCCAATCTTGTGCCCTCCTTCAAATACACAGCTGATTCCGTGAAGAACCAAAGGGGAATTAGGTTGATATCTGATCTGCAACACACACACATAACCAAAAGTTTTATTAGTCTAGAAGTCTTATCATGCATGGAAATAAAGTTGAAAATCTTACATACTTTCAGGTTTTCAATGACAACTCTACCAATGCTTGGCCAACTTCTTGACGGTCGGCTGTCTTCTATGATCTCCGGGGCTTCACTATGAATATGCATGTATTGATCCAATCTTTCCACTGAAACTATCAGATTTGATAGCTGACATTGGAATTGAACCGAAACAACAAGGAAAATGTTCAATGAGAGACCGTAGGAAAGAGCCATTCCAATGAATCCTGTCATTACAATACGTGTTGTTAGAAAAACATGTATGTTTTCTTGAACTGCTTGAGTGTGTGTGGTTTAATATCACTAACCCGAGGCTGAAGCATCAAAGGGAAGCAAAGTTATGGCTAAGGCAGAGCTAGAAACGACAACCGCACATAGCATTTCTAGACGTTGAATTAACCACTCATTTGCTGAAAAACTATGAAAGAATGGACTAGCATTGCCATTGATAAGGTTCATATGCTCTGAAAAGAAACGGTCTTCTTCTCCAAAAGCTCTGATGGTAACAACTCCAGCAATCGACTGTGCTAGATGGCTTGCAACTAACGATTTACTCGTGCCATCTAATCTCATCAACTCCTTTGCAGAAGCATAATAGTATTTCTGAGTGAAAAAAAAATGATGCGGGGATCACATATTATATTGAGTAACAAATAACACAACTTTCCACAGATATAGCCTGTGGTAACACTACAAAGGTTAAAAAAATGGATGAAGTTAATGAGTCGGATAAAAATGGCAAGATCCTTTTGGATCCAAATACGAAAAAACAAACCTTTGGACGGAAGTCGCAAAAGTAGCCAAACCTCAGGGACGAAAATGGCATTTTACTCTATTTTAAAACATATGTTTTACTTTTGTGTGCTTTATTCATGTGTCTATTGATTTGTCAAGTGTGAAAACATATGGTTAAAACCTTCCGGGGTTGGGGAAGTGGTAAGTGCGAGATTCCCTTTTAGGAGAAGTCTTAGGTTCGAATCCAACTTCTACTGGTTTCCGTCTTAAAAGGTGAACATCATGAAGCCACATGCCCAACATAAGCTACACTTTACCTGGTCCCACTGGTTAGCAGGGTATTGACGGGTCATGTGAGTTTTCCCTTATGGGTTCTCACGGTTACCTAATTCAAACACTCATGGTTATAAGGTGTTAGGAATACATTTTCTTACTTGTAGAAGTATCGTCACATAAACCGTTGGAATGATCACAAACAAGATAGGCCAAGTTAGGAACGTCAAGATCCCGAAGCTAAAGTATGTGTTCATCGTTGTGCCTACCCCAACTGTGAACTTCATTGCCAATTCAATGTCTACAACACTCAGATCAGACGAGACCTACAGCATTTAAATTTATAAGTTTTGTTGTACTTCATTTGAGCACTATGAGTATATGTAACAAGACTTACCCGACTAATTATTCTTCCCACTGGCGTCGAGTCGTAGAAGGACATTGGCGCTCTGAAAAGCGACGTTATTAACTTGGAGAAAACTGCTATAGATGCCTTAGTTCCTAGTTTAACCACAAAATAAGATCTACCAAACAAAAAGAACATCATCACAAAAGCCATGATCATGTATACTAGTAACATGTTTGACAGGTTTGCCGTGGAATCCTGCACTTTAGCAGCCAGCCACAGATTTTGCAAGAGCATTCCGATTATGTACGACAAATGTGACAAAACCGACAGAGAGAAGTAGAAGTAGCCTTTGTTCTGGCTAAGATACTGTTTGTATGGCTTTAGGCCAGTATCCCCTGTTGCTCGTTCTTCTTGCTTTATGAGTTGTTCTCCTACAATCTGTTCTTTCACGTAAACATTTTCTATTTCTCGATTTGCGGAGTTAGATCGTTGTTGAGAACTATCAGCTGATAGACTATCTGAACCAGAAGTAGTACTAAGTGCAATAACTAGGCTTTGGAACTCTTTGCATGAATCAAGCAATTGAGCATAGGTTCCTGTTTTCACAATCTTTCCGTCTGCCATTAACTGTGATGATAACAACGAGCATTGATATAAATATCGTATGGCAAAAATGAAAAACGACTAGTTTCTGTATAGCTCAGTAGCTCACCAAGATGTCATCAAAAGCAGGCAAGAAATCGACTTGGTGAGTTACAAGTAACACCGTCTTGCTTGATAGTGCTTCCATGATGTATTCCTATACATAAAAAACATGTTCAGGATATATTTATATTACATAAGAAACCGGTCATGAAAATGATAATTACTTTGAACAAACTGGCTGCAGTATGGGCATCAACGGCGCTAAATGGGTCGTCCAAAAGGTATATATCTGCATCTTGATACAACGCGCGTGCAAGCTGAACTCTTTGCTTCTGTCCACCACTCAGATTTACGCCTCTTTCTCCTATAATCGTTTGATCACCAAATGGAAACATCTCAATATCCTTCACGAGTGAGCATTTCTTAATCACTTCTTCATACTTTTCTTCATCCATGACTGACCCGAACAAAATATTTTCTCGAACAGTCCCTGTTTGGATCCATGCCGTTTGTGAAACATATGCTATCTTTCCATAAACTTCAATCTAAAATCAAAGAAAATAAGATTACCATTGATAACATGTTTGTTTTGTTAATAGAACTGATCTATGGCAGAGACTTACGGTGCCTTTAATGTTTGGAACCTCTCCTAAAATAGCTGATATGAGTGTCGATTTACCGGACCCAACCTCCCCGCATATAGCCACTTTTTCACCAGTTGAAATTTCAAAATTTACACCAGTTAGAGTCGGTTTTATATCGTCATTGTTCCATGAAATCGCATCAGCGTTGATTATTAGCGATTCGTGTCCGATGTTTACATGCTTCTTTCGTTCTTTTTGCAACTCGGGTGCCTCTAAAAACTTAAGAATACGCGTTAGCGCCACCCTTGCTTCTATAAACACGGCTGCAGTATCAGCAATAAGACGAATTGGCTCTTGAATGATCCGAATCGTTGCCAGAAACGTGAATACATTGCTAGCATCAAGCGGAATTCCAATGTAATAACATGTATAAAAAGTCACACACGCTACAATCGCTGGAGACGACCAAAACAACATCAAGTAGACTCCTCTTTGCGATATAACTGCCGATAACCACCTCATCTCTTCGTTCCTCAACTTTTCAGCTGCCTTCTGGAAGTGACTCTCCCAAGCGTACAACTTCAAAATCTTCATGTTTGTAATAGCTTCCGTTATAGCCTTCAACCTTCGGTCTTGCGCAGCCATAAGCTTCGTTAGAATCTTCTGCTGCAAGTTACCCAACGGAATATTCCCTAAAACGGTTAAGATTATAACCAACAACGCCGCAAACGCCGCTACTCCAACTGAAAAATAAATTATAAATATCCCAAGACATATTTGCAAACCAATTGCCCAAATCTGGTGAAACCAAAACGGAAACTCCCCGATTCTATTAGCATCAACGGTCGCATAGTTCATGATCTGACCCGGAGAGTAACTCATTCTAGCATCATTCGACAATCGCAGCTGCTTCCGAAAAATCGCCGCACATAACATAGATTTCACTTGCACCCCAATCACTCGGTTTCTAAAATTCATCTGTCTCTCTGCAAACGATTCTAAACACTTAGAAAGAAACAATCCTAAAGTGAGATAATAACCCTCATGCTCAAATGCCTGCTTCCCTTGACAAACCTTTATAAAAGCCCTTAAAATTATCGGCCCCAAAGCCAACGAAAGCACCTTGATCAGTGCGAACAACCCCGTGATCACAAGCTGTTTTGACTGCCACACAAACAAAGTGGACAACATAGACGGATCACCCGTCACACTCTCCGCCTTTCGTTTCTCCAATATTTTCATGAACTTTGAATAACACATTTCCGCTCTATCCTCGTGTTGCAGCTTCGGGATATCTGTAGCATCAAGAACTTTCTTTTTTCCTTTTAACAATAGCGGATTAAGCCACCAGAAGGTGAGCTTACTCAAAGTTCCTGCTCTAGCCTTCGGAGTAACAATATCAGTATGAGTACCAGTATCAGCTTGCAACGGCTCGTAAAGCGAACCGTTGGTTGGTTTTCTCTCCATGAACACACAAAGAACAAACAAAACCGCACCCGGAAACGTCAACGCATTCAACACACCGGTCAAAGTTGTTTTTCAGTGCACACTACCATCCCAAACATCTGGAAGACATAAAAAACAGAAAATAACAAGATCAGGACCGAACAAACCTTAGGCAAAAGCCGACGACTTACAAGATACCACACGACACCTTGAAGGACCACAACAACCCACCGGTCCACCGGTAAAAAATTTCCCACAACTGCCCATATCCCAACAGTTATATAAACCAAACCCAATAAACCATTGAAAACCTTCGAACCCACGATAAGTTGCGTAAAATGATTAACACACGCATGAACAATATGAGTGTGTTGAGAGAAATAACTATGACATGATTTGCACACGAGTATGGATCAAGAACTGATGACATATCAGAACTATACTCTTTATTCCCGCATAAAACTTTGATGAAAGCGTCTACCATGATCGAGTTCTAGTGAAATGAAGCTCACTTGTTTTTTTATTGTAATGGTGTAATATGGAGCTTTGCTGTATTATTATTGCTGAAAATATGAGTTCGCTAGACACAGCTGGTGACATTAACATGAGGTTTTGATGTCGGGTTTGTATCAATACCACACTTCAACACATTTTAGTCACAAAAGAAAAAAAACACTGGGTGACAAGGACTAGATAATTTATGGTGAAAACTGAAGTGTGGTACCCACATTACAGGTGTATAAAAAAACGGTTTTAGAAACGTAACTGGAAAAAAACCGAAGTATCGGTTTTTTTTACCGGTTTTTTTAAAAGCCGGTTACTATTCTTGATCGTTACAACCGGTTTAAAAACCGAACCCGGTTTTTTGGCAAAAGCCGGTTAGACCAGTTACTGTTTTGGGTTTGAAAAACCGGTTAATAACTGAAACCGGTTATAAAAAAATGATTTTTGTTTTGGATAAAAAAAACCGGTTCGGTTAAAAACCGGACCGCTTAAAAAAACGATTTGTACACCTCTAACCCACATGTCTTTCCGTACGGGTAGGGCTGTAAACGAACCAAACGTTTGACGAACAGTTCATGAACTGTTCGACGGAAAGTTCATTTGTGTTTGTTCGTTTATTAAACAAACGAACACGAACAAGAAATTTCGTTCGTTTAGTTAAATGAACGAACATGAACAAAGGTTGCATTCGTTCATTTATGTTTCTTGAACATTCGGTAACATGTTCGTTTGTGTTCGATAGTTCACTAGTGTTTTTAGCTTTTATATTTTATTTAAATACTTCAAAATTCACACAAATAAAATATCTAAAAGTGTCAGTGTATTATATATTATGTTCATAAACGTTTGTTTCTGTTTGTTTGTGTTCGTTTGTTTTCATTTGTGTTCATGAACATTAGTTTGTGCTCATTTGTGTTTATCAACGTTCGTTTTCGTTCGTTGCCTAAAATTAACAAACAAACACAAACGAACACGTTCCTTTCCTTACCAAACGAACACAAACATAAAAACTCAGTCGGGAAGTGTTCATGAACAGTTCGTGAACATTTATATTTCTTAACAAACGAACACGAAAAAAGTCATGTTCGTGTCCGTTTGGTTCGTTTGCAACCCTACTTAAGGGATGTCGTGAGTTGCAACCCTCCTAGTTGGCTCGGGGTTTTTTCTCATTTGTGGATTTCCTCCTGGGTGAGTTGGCCAGGACCTTTGTCGTTCATAAAGAAAGTAGCAATACGAGTATACGACTACACATTGACCATCTACCGGTATGATAATCCCTAACACACGTGTCACACGAAAGTAGCAATATAACAGCACCTAGGGAGTATGTTTAGACACATCTTACTCCATGTGTAGTGTGTAGCCCTCTGTGAGAGGAAAATTATTTTTTATGGTGGGTCCTATCATGACCAATAACAAAAAGAATATTTGAATTTGAATTTATAACCTCAAATATTCTAAATGATTCTGAATAGTCAAAGGTGATTATATGTCATAATTGTATTGATTACTTAGCTCCTAATATTTATCATATCCTTGTATATATATTTAGCATACATAGCCATTGGTGTATACTGTAAAACCTTATACGAACATTGCATCTTAATAAAATTAGTTCCTTTGATTTCCAATTTAGGCCCTCCCTTATGTTTTGTGAGAGAAAGCAGTAAATCTATAGCAACACCATTGTTTACGTTCGTTTATATGTAAGTTGATAGGTGGTTTACGTGTAAAAAAATACAACTATACTCGTTTAATTAAACATACCTTCCTGTGTAGTGTGTAGTCCTGTGTGAGAGGAAAATTATTTTTTATGGTAGGTCCTATCACGACCAATAATAAAAAGAATAATTGAATTTGAATTTTATAACCTCAAATATTCTAAATAATCTTGAATAGTCAAAGGTGGTTATATGTCATAATTGTATTCCTTGTATAGATATTTAGCATATATAGCCATTGGTGTATACTATAAAAACTTGTCCAAACATTGCATCTTAATAAAATTAGTTCCTCTGATTTCCACTTTAGGTCCCCTTATGTTTTGTGAGAGAAAGCGGTAAATCTATAGCAACACCATTGTTTACGTTCGTATATATGTAAGTTGATAGGTGGTTTAGGTGTAAAAAATTTACAACTATACTCGTTTGGTTAAACATACCTGACACCTAAACTTGTATATAATTTTATTTTATTTTATTTTATTTTGTTTCTGGGTTGTGATAAATGAAAAAATTTGATTTTGATTATTTATTTAGATATACTTAAGAAAATTCTGGATGGTCGGTTCTTACCAAACGTAACAAAGAATGATTTAAGAACTCAAAAAAGATAACATTGGTTGGTAACCGTATCTAAGGTTTTAACTTACATTTTAATATTGACAATATTTATAAAAATAATAACAGCTGTTGATATTTACTTGAAAGATCAAATATGAATAAGTTTTAACATATAAAATACCTTTCGTGTAAGAAGTGAAGAATAAAATTGTTTTTAGCAATTTTTTCTATACTACTTAAGAATGATGTTTAATTGCAAAATGTATAAAAATTATTTGTGATTTTATATTAGTAGGATAATTATAACTACACTACAATTTTGTAGAGTAATTAGATTTGCCCTACAAAATTACATAGTTATTCTACCAGTGTAATATCACGATTTTTTTTTTAATTCTGGGATTAAATTACGTGCTTAATAAGATGGGGAAAATTAAAAAAAAAAATCTCTCCGTCACTTCTTACATTTAAGATATTTTATACGTTAAGATTCATTTGTACAATAACTTAACCCACATTATGTAACACAATTCTAGGTTCCAGTGAATTTTTTTTATTGTTAATCTCTTCCCTAAATGGTAATCTTGCTATGCAATTTTCCATAATGTATTTTCCAGTAGCTTTTGGAAACACAACCTTTATTGTATGATGCAAGTACTTTTTTGGTTTATGGTTCACCTGTATGTATTTTGCTTAGTATAATTCAAATGCTTGATGTTTGAACATTGCATAATTCCTTTATTTTAGAAGTTATAACAATTAACAATTCAATGAATTTTGGAAGTTGGCTCTTGTATAGAAGAAGAGATATCTAAACCAGTATTATTAGATCATGAAAGTGTTGATTGTTGTTTCATGAAACAAACGGCCATTTCTTAAGTCTACTTTATTACGACAATAAAGATGGAAAAACCTATTGTAGGAGTGAAGTTTAAGAGTCTTGCACAACTAAAAGAGATTGACTATGGTGTTTCAAATGGTTACCGATTCGAGTTTCTAGTTACGACCATAACAAGTTGTTGGTCAAGTGTGGAAAAGAAACCGATGCCGGGGATGATGAAGTGGGATAAAAAGAAGAAAGTGAGGAAGTGCCCATTTAGGCTTTGGGCATCTAGGATTACATGTGAGAACTTATTCCAAAAAAAAAACTATATGAGAAGCACATGTGCTCAAGAAAGTTATGGATTTAGATTGGTGTTTTATAGAAAAAATAGTGGTTAGTTACTCTCAGCTTTGGAAGTGTAACTAACACATTAACTTAACAACCCTAACTAACTAGCTAACCACTGTTTAACAAATGTCTAACTAACACATTAACTTAACGGTCAACATTTACAGGGGCGGACTTAAGTTTAGCCCAAGGTGGGCGGGCGCACCCCCGGGAAAAAAAAATTTAGTGCTAAGTTCCGTCGAAAATCCCGTCCGCACCTCTTGAAATTTTTCGTCCGCACCCCTTGGATTTTTCCGTCTGCACCCTTGGAATTTTTCGTCCGCACCCCTTAGATAAAAAGTGTTATCAATTTATATTTTAAATTTTTTTTAGTAAACTCTTATTTTTTTAAAAACACTATCTAAATTATATAACTTTTAATTCCGAAATAACTAAACCCAAATGCCCAATACCTTTAACTAGCCCACTACCTTTAACTAGCCCACTACTAAGTCTTAGCCCAATAAACAAACCCAACAAATCAACAATATTTCAAATTAAAATAAAATAAACAAGCCCCAAAACCCTTGCATATTCTCTCCCGCTCTCTATCATCCCTGCACGCATGCTAGCGATCAGAACATCAGCGACAACAGCAGCTGCATACCTCCGTAATCAGCCATCATACCACCGCCGATCGAACACGGGTAAGTTTCTTTGTTATTTTTGATGATTTTTGGTTGATTTTTTTATGATTTTTGGTTGATTTTTGGTGGGGTGGGACGGAACCGGTAGCCACCGGAAGTGATTTTTTTGATGGGAGGAGACATCTGTACTTCGATATGTTATTTTGTGGTGGGTTATATATGTATATTTTGTTAGTGATGATGATGATATATTTTCTTTTTTGGTGGGTTATATACGATCAGACCTTCTTTTTAATGGTGTATATGATGTTTAGATGTTTTTTAGTGTGATTTACATTTTGATTTCTAAGGCTTGAATACTTAATACATTATGTAATATGTTATGGAGCCATGAACTTATAGATCAATTTGTTTGTGATAGCCGATAGGAACCATGAGTAGGGACATTATGACACGATTTCTCAAGAGGAAAGTTGATACATCTTCCGAATTTGTTGATGTGGATACTCTTCCTTCGGATCCTTATGATCGCAAGCCGATTGAATCATATTTTACATGACCCGACCCGACTCGAACCGACCCGATACGAACCAATTTTTTTACTTACATACCTTGGGGCCTAAAATTTTTAAAAATGTTTCGCACCCCATGAAAAAATTTATGGGTCCGCCACTGAACATTTATATATACACTTACAGGAAGAGATGCCAATAGTCATGTTTTTCTATTAGCTTCAGTTGTTGTGTCCGCCGAGAATAAGGAAGATTGGAAATTATTTATTGATCTATTGAAGGATGACATTGAAATGGAAGTTGGACTTGGACTCACTTTAATATCTAATCAACATAAGGTATTTACTTGCATGTTATGCATTTGTTGATATGATTTGTTTTTATGTTAATTTATTGTTATTCATTAGGAAATTATAGAAGGTGTGAAGGTTGTATCTTCTTATGCTAACAATAGACAATGTACAAGACACATTTATGCTAACTTTAAGAAACATTTCAAGGATATCAGTCTAAGAGCACACGGGGTGGTCCGTTATACCACCCCCATCACGCGTGAAACCAAAACGGAACACCGCCGCCGCCATGACTTTAACGCGTTATTTTTGTAACGCGTGGAATATATAACGCGTTGAAATTGGCTTTCATACTTGACGAACCTTTCACTAATCCGACGAACCTTTCACATTTGACGAACCTTCATGTTGGGCTTTTGGGTTTGTGTCCATACTTGTTATGCCAAACACTTGTTTCGTGTCCATACAGTCAGTGTACACAATTCTCCATTTTTTTTTTTTTGAATGTTTTATATAAATCTATTTTAACCCATTTAATAAATTTATATTTTAGTGTTTTATTGTTAAAAAAAACAAAAGCGCGAGATTTGCGCAAAGTGGGGTTGGGAGATGCCACCCGTTTAGTTTTTTTTTTCTAATGTTAGTTGTTTTTTTATTTTGCTATGTAATTTATTTTTTAAGTTTAATGAAATTTTTAATTTTAGTGTTTTATTGTTAATTTCTAATTTTAAAATGAAAATTAAAAAAATTTGGAAGTGATAGAATTCCATCACTAGTGATACCACCTCCCCTACATTTCTATCACTAGTGATAGAATATTGGGTGATGACATGGCATGATTTGATTGGATAGTGGGAGTGATAGAAACTATCACTAGTGAACCACCCCTCCTCCCCTAAAAACATATTTTGGTTTGCTACAAATTCAACAACCAAACAATAGCTTGAGGAGAAAGTGTGATAAGAGTTGAAACCCATTAGCAAAGGAACATATTTACACTCATCTTTAAGGGAAGAAATCCAATTAGTTGGTCTAAAGGATTTTTTTTTTTTTTTTTTTTTTTTTTTTTTTGAGGTTTGATATGGCATATGATGTGTTTTAGAAAGACATGAGTGAAAGCTTTAATTCATGCACTCGAGTCACACAAAGGAAGTCTATCATTATTATGCTAAAAATAATCAAAACTTTTGTAATGCTAAGAATTGTTTTAATGACGGCCAAAGCCAAAAATCAGAACATGATGTTCATCCAACAATTAGAAAAAAAAAATATTAATTTATTTTTATATTTTTTTATTAACTTATGGGTTGACTTTTTAGGAATTTGAAGTTGATTACATGTGTTGATGATTATTTGAATTTTAAATATCTTTTTATAAACTTATGGGTTAATTTTTTAGGAATTGGAATGTTTCACTATTCATTTTTGTTACAAATCTTTGACTTATAGTTTTCATTTTATACATATAACTAGTTAGATGCCCCCGCCCGCGTTGCGGGACGATCGTCGAATAATTCTCAACCAATTAAAAAAACAGTACTATACTTTTGGTAGAAAGAAAAACTAAAACGATGAAAAGACCGTAATTTTGAGCGAGAGTAAAATCTTAATTTTTAGGTAGGGGAAAATCATAATTTTATTTTGAATTGTGGGAAAAACATATTTTTGAATTGAGGGTAAAAGCGTAATTTTGACCCGAGGGGAAAATCGTAATTTTGAGCTGGGGGCGAAAGCATACTTTTAGTTAGAACTGGGGGCAAAAACGTAATTTTAAACTGGGGGCAAAACCGTAATTTTAAAGTGGGTATAAAATACTAAGCTGATGTAAAATCGTAAATTTTAGCTTGGGGAGAAACGTATTGTTATTTTTAACTGGGGCGAAAACGTAATTTAGGCTGAGGGTAAAGTCGTTATTTTTTAACAAAGGGCATAAACGTAAATTTGAGCTGGGGGCAAATGGGGTAATTACAATTTGAAATTGGGGCGAAAGCGTAAATTTTTAATTGGGGGCAAAACCGTAATTTTAATGTGGATATAAAATAATAAACTGGTTGGTCCAATAAGAATTGGTCGCCGCCAATTTGAATCAATGACAGGGAAACACTATTCCCTGCCACTGTTCACACTCATGTGTTTTGTAGATATAGGAAATATCCTCAAGAAAATACAATATAGCCTCCCCACTATTATTAAGCTTATTATTTAAACCTTACACTCTTTAGTTCACGCTCATATGTTTTGTAGATATAGGAAATATCCTCAAGAAAATACAATATAGCCTCTCCACAATTATTAAGCTTATTATTTAAACCTTGCACTCTTTAGTTTTTTTTTTTACGTTGTATGAGTTTATGTGTTTTCTCTCTCTCAAGAAAGTAGGATATAGAAAGAGAAGGTTAATTAAGAGGATGGGGTTTGTAGAATGAGAATGTGTGAGAGGGAATGTTAGATGAAGAAGACGAAGACTATCTCAATGGAGTGAGAGGGAAGAAGTTTCTACCTTTTGTCTAAGGGCAGGCGGGGTGGTTTACTAGTGATAGAATTCTATCACTCACAAGCACCAATCAAGTTTCGCCATGTCATCAGTCATTTTTCCATCACTCACAACCTTTTTTAGGCGGGGTGGTCATCACTCACCACCACACCCAATAATTTCCCCCCAACCAACAATTACACTCACAAAATAAATCACCACGCGTTGAAAAAATAACGAAAATCGGATTTCGTGGAAGATTAACGCGTTGAACTTTTAGCCGGCGGTGGAAGGATCGCGCGTTGAACAACCTTTCCGTGATAGAATAAGGCATGGCCCCGTGTGGCCTAATATATAAATTTGAACAGACAAAAGCAAGAAACAATGAAAGATCTTTTTGTTTAAAGAAAAAAGATTTTCAAAGATACACAGTAGTCTATACTATATGTAATGTCTCTGACAATCTCATTTTCCAACACCATTCATTTATTATAATTATCTTTTAACACATATTTATTTATATTTAGTAAATAAAGCATAACATGTTTAAATATTTTACGTTTTTTTTCTTCCGTATGCAAGTTAGATTCTATGTCTAAATTAAGTTGTATATCTTTTTTTATTTTGTATCTATAAATTATTAAGTCATTTTTTATATTATTCGGTTCTTATATTCGGTTCGACCGGCCCGACCATTGAGCCAGTAAGACGTCCGGTTCAACTTCCACATGTTTGGAAGGAAGTGGGCCCAACAATGAGTGTGCGATAATGATGGAAAGGAGTGTCCGGTTCAATCATTTCAAATAAAATAAGGGTTAATGGATTTAAACACCCCCAACTATTGTCATTTGGCCGATAGCACTCTCAACTTTGACTTTGGCTCACACCACTCCCAACTTAACACTTGGGTTGCTATGTCACCCTGTCGTTAAATAAATACTAACTGGGTTAGTTTTATTGTCTTACGTGGCTAATTTTAGATGATGTGGCGTGTTTATAATGAGGTGGCATATTCATGAAAACTTATATTATATTAAAAATCAGTTTATATTCCCCTATCTCTCTCTCTCACACTTAACACCAACACCATCCATCCACACCACCGTCCTGCCTTCCACCCCACCATAACCCTACGCTGCCATCCCCCCTACCACCATAATCCCCTGTTCAAGAACCATTGGCCACCACCCACTGCGACCACCTACCCCACACCACCAACCACAACTTAATCTGGATCTAGAAGCCTATTTGAGATGATATCGAAAAAAACGACGATGGGTTTTGATTTTGGGGGAAAACGGGATTATGATGATGATCAGGTGATGTTGATGAGGGGAACAGTGTGAAATCGCTGTTGAAGATGTACAAGGATTGCGTGTTGTTATGTGCTGAGAAGGATGAATCTGGATCGATTGTAGGTTTTCATTTGATTCCGCAATCAGGTAACGAGTTTTAGTAGTTTGATTTTGTAATTTTTGTTCGATTTGTTCGATTTCATTGAGTGATATGTTTTGAGATTATGAGTTGTATCGGTTTTGTTGTTCATATGGAAATGTGTTTGGAGATTTATCATGTGATGTTGAAATCCGCCGCCGGTGATGTTGTTTAGGAAGTAGCCGCGGGGGGGGGGGGGGGGGTGATGGCGACGGTGATTGGTTTGGTTTTGGGAGGTTGGGCTGTGACGGTGAGCCAGCTGGTGGTGGATACGGACGGCGGAGACAAGCTCCGGCCGTCGGAAAACAGCGGCAACGGTGGTGAGGGGTGGCTCAGTTTTGGAACGGAGCTTGGTTCAGTTCGGTTCAGGTTTCACATAGGTCGGATTCAGTCTTGGTGAACAACCATTGGACACAAAATGGCCATGTCAGCAAAAATGGCCACGTTGGATAAAAACAGGCCATGTCACCATGGCACATCAGCAAATATTGGCCACGTCAGCAAAAAGAACTAACCCAGTTAGTGCTTATTTAACGACGGGGTGACACAGCAACCCAAGTGTTAAGTTGGGAGTGGTGTGAGCCAAAGTCAAAGTTGAGAGTGCCATCGGCCAAATGGCAATAGTTGGGGGTGTTTAAATCCATTAACCTATAAAATAAAGAGTTAAATGCTTGGTTGGTCACTGTGATTTGCAAAAATTTCATACTTGGTCCTAGTGGTTTACTAATTACACGCATGGTCCCAAAAGTTGTCAAAAGTGAACTCGGTTGGTCCCCTGACCTAACCACTGTTAAATTTCTCAGTTAACTATGTGGTGAAATGACTATATTACCCTTGAACAATTAAAAACCTAAAACTAAGAATTAAAAAATTACAAAATAGTATATATATATATATATATATATATATATATATGAAACCTCTACATCATCTTCATCACCATCACCACCATCATCTTCATCACCAACCCATCCCCAGTCTCACCCTAACCATCAACAGACATATGTGAAGACAGCGCCGCCGGCTGTGGTGGTGGTTTTCCTTGCACCTCCGACAGGTCTAGGGCCTGTCACCGCCGCCGTGAGTCGCCGCCGCCACCCCTCTTTCTCCCTCTCATCTATCTCGTCTCGATTCCTCTCTCTCTCTCTCTCTCTCTCTCTCTCTCTCTCTTAACTGCGAGTGCAGGTATAATGATGTTACATGGAAGGAGAAGAAGGATTATGTATGTGTGGCCAGAAAAACGGGAGAGAAGAGGGAGGAGGAGGTGGTCGTGGTGGATTGGTTGATTCGCCAGAGAGAGTGCAGGTATAATGATGTTACATGGAAGGAGAAGAAGGATTATGTATGTGTGGCCAGAAAAACGGGAGAGAAGAGGGAGGAGGAGGTGGTCGTGGTGGATTGGTTGATTCGCCGGAGAAACCGGACGGCCGATAGGTCACCGGAGAAATAATCCGGTGACCAGATTTTTAGAGAGAGAGAGCAGAGACCTGGGGGTGGGTTGGTGATGAAGATGATGATGGTGATGAAGATGATGCAGAGGTTTCATATATATACTGTTTTTTAATTTTTTTAATTCTTAGTTTTAGGTTTTTAATTGTTCAAGGGTAATATAGTAATTTCACACATAGTTAACTGAGAAATTTAACAGAGGTTAGGTTAGGGGACCAACCGAGCTCATTTTTGACAACTTTTGGGACCACGCGTGTAATTAATAAACCACAAGTACCAAGTATTAATTTTTTGCAAACCACAGGGACCAACCAAGCATTTAACTCTAAAATAAAAGTGTGGGGTCTAGATTGTTTGTAAGATTATCATCATGTTTTGGACATTTGGGAGTGGCCCCCACACTCCTCCGTAACTGTGCGAAAGGATCCACTAAATAGTGGATTTTGTCTAAGTAGCCTAAGAAGGATTGTGATGATGACATGTGACACTCCTAATAAGTAAGAATAAAGGACATTTTGGTCCTTATAAATAAGAGTGAAAATGACATGTGGCATCCCTTTTAAAAAAAATACAATAAAAAAATCTAGTACAAAAAAATATGGCACAAAAAATGTAGTATAAAAAAATCTAGTACAAAAAAAATATAGCACAAAAAAATTCTGCAAAAAAAATATAGTACAAAAATCCAGCACAAAAAATAAGAAAAAAAAATTTAAGACAAAAAAAATTAGCACAAAAAATCTAGCACAAAAAAAATGTTATACAACATAAAAATACAACACATTTTAGTGGGTTTTTTAGTGTTCATATTTTATATAGCAATATGGTACTCAAATTAAAGATAAAAAGACGCTCGATTTTACGGTGAAATTTTTTATGAAAAAATAATGTCGTATAAAAAAGTTATGAACATTTAAAATATTGGCGTGAAATATGGATGTGTCTTGCATGTGCCATAAATAGCATGTGCCTTGCATGTGCCATAAATAGCATTTTCCCAATATACCCTTGCACTCCTTTTTTTCTAAACTTTCCTCTTAACCGTTAATTTGAAAAATGAATTGTTAAGATTCCTCCCCATAAACTTTTTATTTGATCATGCTTCATTGAGAAACATTTTCTCAACAAAATCAAAGCATTGAGAAACATTTTGTCAACAAAATCAAACAGGTAAGGACAAAACACCTTTTATCCTAATGATTTCAAAATCACCAATTGTTAATCATGTTGTACCTTATGCGTAACCATTTGTACATTCCCCATTAAACCCATCTTCCTCATTTTTTGAATAACAGATCATAACATAGATAGGTCATACATACTCTACCATCCTTTTTGTTACTATTCATGTTTAATAGCTCTAAATACTAAGCAATGAATATAGTATCATCGATCAAAACCCATGTTGATGACGACTATCAAAGAAATTTTGATTTGTTTAACACTAAACTTTCACAATCAACCGTATTTATCATCTTTCACATTTCCAATATTTCGATATGCATAACCAGCTTGTACACTGAGCATTTATAGTTGTACACTTCCATTAAAACACATTAGAACAGCTAATCATTCATCACGTAAGCAAATTTCTAATCCTTTGTTCTTAACAGTTTCCATCATTATTCAAAAGTTTCAAGAATTTAAACCACGCGAAATCTAACCTGGATTGAGGGTCGTATCAGAGTAGATCGAAGCGGTGTTCCGAGTACCGGAGACGCGACCTGCCGTTAAATAGGTCGGAGTGGAGCGTCGAAGTGAACGGAGTGGGGATGAGGTCGCCGGAGACTCGTTCGGAAAGAAGAGAGGTAATAGGAGGCGTAGTCAGAGTGTCGTCGGAGGTTTCTATGAATCGGAGCTGGTGAGTTGCAGGGTCTTGAAGAGAAGGGTTATGGTTTTTATAATACCCCCATGTTGGATCGCACAATTGACTGATCAACCATTCCTCCACTGAGCTATTAAGGATTAGGGTAATTGTTAGATATTTTAGTGTAATCGGGATTGACTTGATGATCAAAGCGAATAATAATATACATCAAGCAAGTTAGGAGGTGCAGAAGTGCACGCTTGTTTATTATAATTCGAAGTGTACGGGCGGAGCCCGTACTCTACGGGGGTTCCAAGGGGGCAGCGCCCCTGGGAGCAGGGTCCAAGTGGCGTCAGCCCCTGGCTGGGGTCGAGACTTCAAATTATGGCAGTTAATAGGCAATTTGGAGGCAGTTGTGTCTTAATAAAAATTGATTTAGCTGCCTAATGGCAGTTAATGATCCCTAACCCCAAAAATTCGTATTCAGTTTTTGGTCATTTTTCTCTGGTTCAATCAATTTCGCAGACAAACATACCGTAGTTCAATTTCTCAAAATCAGAGTTGTATCCGATTGAATTATTCGGGTGAACCACCGAAATAATTTGATCTGAGAGTGATTACACGCCTCTCCGATCATCCGGTTTCTAAAATTTCCCCAACAATAATTTGGAGAGGGGCTTCGGCTGGATAAAAGAACTCAGGTGTGACCCATTTCGTTGTTATGTAACAACAAAGATAAAAATTTTCATCATCATGTAAACAATAGATAATTAAATAATGAAATAGAGTCAAAAATTGGAATTTCGGGAAGTGTTTATGAACACGTTCCTTTCCTTAACAAATGAACACAAACATAAAATCTAATTCGGGAAGTGTTTATGAACAGTTCGTGATTCGTGAACATGTATATTTCTTAACAAACGAACACAAACAAGGTCATGTCTGTGTTCGTTCGGTTCGTTTGCAACCCTACTTTAAGGGATGTCGTGAGTTGGAGTCTCATATGAAGCAATTTACTCCTAGTTAGCTCGGGGTTTTTTTCTCATTTGCATATTTCCTCCTGGGCGAGTTGGCTAAGACCTTTGTATTCAAAAAGAAAGTAGCAATACGACTATACGTTGACTGTCTACCGGTATGATAATCCCTAACGCACGTATCACACGAAAGTAGCAATATAACAACACATAGGGAGTATGTTTAGACACGTCTTACTCCCCGTGTAGTGTGTAGTAGGGGTGTGAAAAAAACCGAATTAACCGAACCATAACCGAATTAACCGACAAAACCGAATCGAAAAAACCGAACCAAATAAAAAACCCGTGGGTCGGTTAATGGTTTTTTTTAAAACCGAAAGTAGCGGGTCGGTTATGGTTATCTTTTTTTCCATACCCACCATAACCGAACCGAACCGACAAGTAATAAATCTTTGTAGGATTTAGGACTTTTCACCATATTTTTAATATTTTATGTTTTTTACTGAAGATTTTTAGTACTTACGTGTTTTTTCATATCATTTTGTGGTTTTGGTTGAACGTTTATTTGAATTTATGGAATGTATCATATCACTTTATTTGGATATTCGATAACAATTGGTATTAATATTATAGATTATACGTATTTTTTAATACTATGTAATATACTAATATATACAAATATGCAATAACAATTTATTTCATGTTAAAAAAATTAAGCTATTTTTAGCTAAGCTAAATACATTGTTAACCACCATAACCGACCCGCTATAAGGCTGGACGGTATGGAGGTTCGTCCTCCACCGTCCAGCTCCGGCGCCGTTCCACCATCCAGCTCGCCCCCCCCCCCCCCTCCGTCGCGTCGTGAACGTTTTCTTCTTGCCGATGGGGACGGTCCATGTGAGGACAAAACTACCTCACAAACATATATATAGATACAATATATAATATATATTTAGGATCATCCCCCATTTCCATACCTCCATCCTCTTTGCCACATCCTCATGCCCATCCTACGTGGCGCTTACGTGGCGGACCATCCTCCAAGGGAGGACCATCACCATACCTTATAGCCTAACCATCAAAACCGAATAACCATAACCACCATAACTGATCGGTTATGGTTATGGTTATCCAATAATCGACATCACGGTTATGGTTAGGGTTTTTGGTCAAAACAAACCCAAACCGTTCCATGCACACCCCTAGTGTGTAGCCTTGTGTGAGAGGAAAATTATTTTTTATGGTAGGTCCTATCATGACCAATGACAAAAAGAATAATTAAATTTAAATTTTATAACCTCAAATATTCTAAATGATTCTGAGTAGTCAAATATGGTTATATGTCATAATTGTATTGATTACTTTAGCTCCTATTATTTATCATACCCTTTATAGATATTTAGCATACATAGCCATTGGTGTATACTGTAAAACCTTGTACTAACATTGCATCTTAATAAAATTAGTTGTGTGTTCTATAACCAAATGAAAATCCTATAAAGTGAAAATTGTTGCTAAAAATAGAGTTGAAATGAACAAGTCATGAAGACACAATAATACATGAAAATAATACAGGAAGTGGACAAAAAACACACAATAAAATCTGAAAAAGTAATACTATAGGAAGTGGACAAAAAACATAAATAAATAAACAAAATATATATATTAGGCTTGATATCTAACCAACTTTTATAATAAGAAGCCAATTCAAGGGGAAGGATCCACTAAAAAGTGGATTTTGCCTAAGTAGCCTAAGAAGTAATCTTAACCATTCATTTTTCAAATCAATGGTTAAGATGAAAGGGTAGGAGAAAGGAGGAGTGCAAGGGTATCTTGGGAAAATCCTATTTATGGACTTTCTCTCTCCACATGCAAGGCACATGCATATTTCACCCCCATTTTTTAAACGTTCATAACTTTTTTATACGACATAATTTTTTCATAAAAATTTCACCATAAAATTGAGCGTCTTTTTATCTTTAATTTGAGTACCATATTGCTATATAAAATATGAAGACTAAAAAAACCCACTAAAATGTGTTGTATTTCTATGTTGTATAACATTTTTTTTGTGCTGGATTTTTGTACTATATTTTTGTACTAAAATTTTTTTGTTTATTTTTTTTGTCTTAAATTTTTTTTTCTCAATTTTTTGTGCTGGATTTTTTTGTAATACATTTTTTTGCTAAATTTTTTTGTGCTATATTTTTTGTACTAGATTTTTTTATGCTATATTTTTTTGTACTACATTTTTTGTGCTATATTTTTTGTACTAGATTTTTTGTGCTATATTTTTTTGTACTAGATTTTTTGTGCTAGATTTTTTTGTACTAGATTTTTTTTTGTATTTTTAAAAAACAAAAGGGGTGCCACATGTCATTTTCACTCCTATTTATAAGGACCAAAATGCCCTTGATTCCTAATTATTAGGAGTGCCACATGTCATCATCACAATCCTTCTTAGGCAAAATCCACTTTTTAGTGGATCCTTCCCCGCCAATTCAATATTTAGAGCATCTTTCACCACCCTTCGTCTTCTTCCTCTTGTCTCTCGTGTAGCCTCCGGCATGCCAAAAAAACTAAAAGATCGCTACCATACTTTTTTTTAACTTTAAAAATACTTTGAGAAGACAATCTTTGACTGGCCAAAGAGTTAACGAACCCTTCTGTAATTTCTATATAAAATATAATTTAAAAACCACTATTTAAAAAAATAACTTTCTTTCTAGAAATCTATACTATATAATAAAAGAAACCATTTTGAGGACACTTGTCATCATATTAGGCCATGTTTTATAGATAAGTATTATTTTAATTTAATTTTTTCTAATTAATTACAGATAATCCTTCTACTAAAGTCCAAAGGTTTTATAATACACAGCGTTTATAAAGATATAACTTTTTATTGATTGGTATATAAATTACATGTGCTCAACCCATACAATACATAAGGTTCTTAAAAATGGAACTTTTTTCATTATTTAATATATAAAATTAAATTTACTTAACCCATACAATACACGGGGTTCTTAAAGATATAACTTTTTTATTATTTAATATATAAAATTACATTTATTTAACCTATGTAATAAACAAGATTTTTAAAGATATATTGTTTTATTATTTGGTATATAAAATTACATTTATTCAACCCGTGTTTAGGCCATGTTTTATAGATAAGTATTATTTTAATTTAATTTTTTCTAATTAATTATAGATAATGCTTCTACTAAATGTTATTTAGTTTAATTTTTTATGGATAATTATTATTTAGTTTAATCTCCTTCTCATTTATAATTATTTAGTTTAATTTTTTATGGATAATTATTATTTCGTTTAATCTCCTTCTCATTTATAAGATTATTAATTTAACTAATAGAGTAAATGCGATTTTGGCCCCTGTGGTTATATCACTTTTACTCTTTTAGCCCAAAAAGAATTTTTAACATCTGAACCACCAATGTCTTTTTTTCTAATCTTTTTGGCCCCTAACGTCTTTTTTCTAACCCTTTTGACCCCTAACATTTAATGGATGAGGTTAGTGTTAGGGGCCAAAAGGGTTAGAAAAAAAGAAGTCGTGGGCTTAGATGTTAAAAAAAAATTCTTTTTTGGGCTAAAAGGGTAAAAGTGATATAACCACAGGGGCCAAAATCGTAATTTACTCTAACTAATATTATTTATCATTTATACATTTACGGAGTTTTAAATAATGGGTTAAATTTATTGAGACTTCGTTAACAAATTTTGCTACAACAAAACAATCTATTTATATGAATCTAAATTTTTATTTATACTATACTATATAATAAAACATTAATGTGTGACACATGTCGTTCATTGTAGGTATTTATTTTATGATTTTCTCGCCTTACTTCCAAACTTATCTTATATTAATTAAATGAATAATGAGCTAATATTAAATTTTATCCTACTTTAAATTTCGAATACCATTATTCTATTTTTCTAATAAAATATTATCCGAAATTGTAAATTGTTAATTTAAAACATTTTAAATAAAACAAATTTATTTGGTATATAAAATTACATTAATTCAACCCGTATAATATGGTTCTTATATATATAACTTTTTATTATTTAATATATAAACTTATATTTATTCAATCCGTGCAATCAAGGAAGTTTTTAAAGATATAATATTTTATTATTTAGTATGTAAATTTATTTACTCAACCCGTGTAATACACGGGGTTATAATCTAGTATCGTATATATTAGGACTAGGTTATAACCCCGTGTATTACACGGGTTGAATAAATGAATTTTATATACCAAATAATAAAACATTATCTTTTTAAAAGCCTCCTTTATTGCACGGATTGAATAAATGTAATTTTATATATTAAATAATAAAATATTTTATATCTATAAGAACCATATGTATTGTACGGGTTGAATAAATGTAATATTATATACCAAATAATAAAAAAATTATATCTTTAAAA
This sequence comes from Helianthus tuberosus, assembly GCA_030545235.1. Classification (NCBI taxonomy): domain Eukaryota; kingdom Viridiplantae; phylum Streptophyta; class Magnoliopsida; order Asterales; family Asteraceae; genus Helianthus; species Helianthus tuberosus. The sequence goes on from CM060368.1 coordinate 25,784,946, forward strand.
CCATTGTATTACACGGGTTGAATAAATGTAACATTGTTTACCAAATAATAAAAAAGTTATATTTTTAAAAACCCCCGTGTATTATATGGGTTGAACAAATATGATTTTATATAGCAAATAATTAAAAAATATATTTAAAAAAACAAACGGATTTTTTTTATATTTAAAGTAGGATAAGATTGAATATTAAACTGAACTAACGGATTTTTTTATATTTAAAGTAGGATAAGATTGAATATTAATCTTTATTTATTTAGTTAATATAAGATTGAAAAATCATATAATTGAATAGGTGGGAGGTTGTATTATGATAAATCGGTTAACCGTACTGAATGATAAAGATAATAGTGATTATTGAACAAATTAATTAATCGAATTTAACAGAAACATTTGTGATGTTAGGCGGATTTTTTTTAATTATTTGAAAGTTAATATCAACTTTGGAATTCGTATGAATTCTTATTAGATTAGATTAAATATTATTGATAATAAAAAATTGTATTAGATTAGATTTTAGATTTGATTAAATTAATATTATTAATAATAAGAATTTTAATAAAAATTGGTGAAATCTGTTAAAATTATCCATGGAGCTAAAATGGTTATTAAATTATATATACGTAAAGCATCTAGTTTGTATTAATTTAGATTAAATATTATTATTTTTAGTATTATTAATAATTTTAATCAATTAAATTAGAGAATAACAAGTGTCCCAAAACAAGTTTCTTTTATTATATAGTATATCGTATATATTAGGATTAGGCTCGAGAAACACAATTACCCATTCACTTGGAAAAAAAGAAACTTACTACAAGAATAAGAAAAACGATTCTAGTGCACTTCAACCTTAAGCTTTTACTAGGGACTTTGATTAGATAATTGTGAGTAGAAATACCGAAGCCAAAACCAAGGTTGAGTATAACCCACTTGGTCCGGTCCATTAAACCCGGACCATGTCAACGCATGGGGGAGCCCTTGCTGATGTGGAAGGCTTAACAAAATGCATGACTTCGTGACTACCAATTAGAGTAAAAATGTCAAAATTGAATCAGTTCTACGATTAGTGGATTCATCTTTGGAAAATGACAGATAACAACATCTAATATAGGAGGAAGTGAAGCCCTCTCTTTCTTGTGGGTAAAGCATCGACCTCGTAGAAACAGTCTCACGTCAGAGAAATGGAAATGTTTCAGCTTGTAGTTTCTTGCGGGTTGTTTTTTCTGGTCTGCGGGCTTTGTTATCTTAACCCAGCTCCTTGCTGGATGTTTTCATAATAATATATAGAAATTTTTGTTGATCGTTAAAAAAAACATGTAATATAAATGTGTAATGAAAATATGCTTTTCTAAAAAGGTTTAGAATTTTAGTCTTATAGTAAATAAATTGTATATATCTAGAAATATAATTTGGAAACGTGTGAGATGACCGTTCCAAAGGAAAATGCAATAATTAGGTACAATCTAAAGTTGGGCCATAACCCTTAAATAGGTAGGTAGGCTATCGTTTTTATTCCATTGGGTCGCCTGGGATAGTGTTTGTCGCCCTGAAAAGTTGGGTGGGTTGGGTATTAGCAAACTCAAATTAGTTAATGAAGCCCTCATAGCAAAGTGGGTGTGGAGATTTAAGGTTGAGGAGGAAGGTTTATGGCGTAGAGTTGTGGTGGCATGTCACGGTAATAGGAGGAATTGGTCTTATCTCCCTTCCAAGCCGTCTTTAACCGGTGTTTGGAAAAATATAGTGAATATGGAGTCTAAGCTCCTGGTGAATGGTAAGAGGATCCAGCATCTTTTCAAAGGTACTGTGGGGAATGGGTGTAGCATTAGATTTGGGATTGATTTGTGGGTTCGTGATAGGCCTCTTATGTTGTGCTGGTCCAATTTGTTTGCTCTGGAAGTCAATAAGAAGTGTTTGGTTTGTGATCGCCTTCCGGCCCAAGAGAATCTCGCTGGTATTAACTGGTCTTGGTCCCGTCCCCCTTCTTCGACAGTTGAGATCAGAGAGCTTGAAGGCTGTGAGGCAGAGCTTGCCAATTTGTTCACGTCATCAGGTAAGGATTCTTGGAAGTGGATACCGGAAACGACTGGAGAGTTCTCTTCCAGGTCTCTTAAGAAACTAGCTTCGGGATCTACCTTTGAGATTGGTTCGGTTCCAGCGTTCAACTACAGGTGGGTCCCATCGAAGGTCAATATTTTTATATGGAGGGCTTCGATGGACCGTATCCCAACCAGGAAGAATCTTGTGAGGAGAAACATTCACGTTGAGTCGGATGCCTGTGTGTTATGTGGCGATGTGATCGAAGAGTTGGACCATTTGTTTACGGGTTGTCCGGTGGTGATTAATGTGCGGAGCAGAATCTGTGTGTGGATTAAGATGCCGCCGTTGTTCGCTTTTTCGTTTAAAGATATACTCGAATTCCATAATAATTTTGGTGGGGATAGATGTTCGAAGGAAGTTGTCCGTGGCCTCATTGCTGTGTCGGTTTGGTGTATTTGGAAAGCGAGAAATGCAAAGATCTTCTCTAATGGTAATGGTGATTGTAACGAGATTTTTGAGGATTTGAGGTCGCTTGGTTTTTTTTGGCTGAAATATAGATCGAAGTATAGGGATATTGAGTGGCGTGAATGGTGTAAATTTCCTTTGTATATGTTGTAAAGGGTGTGGTGCGGTCCTGCGTTTTTTTGTCAGGCCGGCCGGTTTTTTATAAAGTTTTCCTTTCAAAAAAAAAAGCAATACAATCATTTTCAATGGTGTTAAAATACCATTATCAGTTATTGATATGTAAAAGTAAAGAATTATCTTTTAAAATAACTCCTAAAGCGGTTACAATCTATTTTATAATTAAATTGGTTTTTGAAGTTAATTGCCTAATTTCTAAATACTTAATTAGCTTAACTCAGTGGCTCTGATACCACCTTATTTCTGTCACGGCCCCCGACCCGGTTTGACCCGTTTCAGGAGCCGCGGAACAGAAATCCCGTGGTATTTATTTAATTGAGTTTAACAGCGGAAGTTTATCATCAAGATCGTTTTAAAGCTAAAATTTTTCCCGATTATTTTATTTTACAACTTGGGATAAAACCCCTGTAATTTACAATACTACTATTTTACAGAGAAATCTTTATATTACAAAACATATTTCTTTATTTTATAATGAGCCACTATCTTAAGCTTGAAATGCTCCCCAGCACTTTTCCTGAATTACAACAGATCACCTGAAACATGTTTGAAAAAGGTTTTGTCAGCGGGAAATACTGAGTGAATCATTCTATTTACTAAAATGACACATTTGTTATAATTTACAGTATTAAGAGCGATTACAATGTTTCTAATATCAAATCAACTACCAACGGTATTTGTCACTCGACCGAATCTGTGACTATGGTCATATCCCCCAATTGGCTGCCCCAATGGTGGCGATTATCAAGTAATGTATACAAAACCCCACATACCGGCTGTAACTTGGTGATTACAAAGACTTAATCCCCGTAATTATAACTTTGAAATTAAACATGATTTGGAAAGTAATTTGATAAAAAGAGAATGACTCACATTGCTGATTTAATACGGACATAGTCTAGTCTATGAATTAGCCTTGTTAACCTAATTTAAATAACAATGCACACAAAACTGGGTTAGTAATCAATCCAGCATTTACGATAACTCACGAGATCAAATTCTCACAACGAACGACAAAGTGCGATACTTCATCCATCGAATTAACGACGAACGACAAAGTATAACCCTAATGTGGGTGGCACTTAAACATCCATTGGATATATTGATCGTCGGAAAATGAATCGTAGCAGCGATTGTGCTAATACCCTGTTTTGCGGCAGAATTTCGAGACCCGAGGGTGTAATTTAGAGTATTCAGTTTGTATCTCAGTGTATAGTGCGAATTCTTTCGACGTTGAATGTCCAGAAATCAAGTGCCAATGTCCTCTATTTATAGCTGAATTTTGGTCAAGCTTACGCATCGTATCACTCCTATCCCTACGATGCGTAAGGCTTCCTGCGCACCGCAGGGACCTTATTGCTACGATGCGTAAGGAATAAAACTAGCTTATAGGGTAGCCACGATTGGGACTAGCTCAGGTGAGTTGACACTTTTGATTTTCAGTTAGGTGACAACGTTGATTTGAAGATAATTGTTAATTAGGGTTTACCCCCCTTGAATTTTAGGGGCCCTAATCCTGATTCCGATTATTCTGAAAATTTTAGGGTTTGTGCGAAATCACTTGGGTGTATCAATTAGGGTTTCCTAATGATCAATTAAAGTAATAATTGGGACTTTTTAGTGAGAGTTGTTACATTCTCCCTACCTTAATAAAAATCTCGTCCTCGAGATTTACTGGAATAAATGTGGATATTTTCGCTTCATTTCTGATTCCAGCTCCCAAGTGTATTCAGCTCCTCTCTTTGAATCCCACTTTACTTTAACTAGCACTAGGCGTTTGTGTTTGAGAAACTTCACTTTTCTGTCTTCTATCTGAATAGGTTTCTCCACAAATTTTAACTTTTCATTTATTTCTATGTCTTGAAGAGGTACTACCAGTGATTCATCTGATAAGCATTTCTTGAGATTGGATACATGAAATACATCATGTACTCCTGCTAATTCTTCTGGTAGTTGTAAACGATAAGCAACTGGTCCTATACGTTGGATCACTGAAAATGGTCCTACGTATCTGGGACTTAGCTTTCCTTTCTTACCGAATCTCACAACTCCTTTCCAAGGAGAAACTTTTAATAGTACTCTGTCTCCAACTTGGAATTCTAACGGTTTGCATCTATTGTCCGCATAACTTTTCTGGCGATCTCGAGCCGTCTTCAGCCTTTCCTTGATTTGAGTAATCTTATCAGTCGTTTCTTGCACAATTTCAGGACCTGATAATTGACTTTCTCCTATTTCTGCCCAACAAACTGGAGTTCTACACTTTCTTCCATATAATGCTTCAAATGGGGCAGTTTCAATGCTTGAATGATAACTATTATTATAGGAGAATTCAATTAATGGTAAATGATCATCCCAACTTCCACCAAAATCTATTACACATGCTCGGAGCATGTCTTCTAGAGTTTGGATTGTCCTTTCACTTTGTCCGTCTGTTTGGGGATGATATGCAGTGCTTAAATTTAGTCGAGTTCCCATAGCTTGCTGGAAACGTTTCCAGAAATGGGAAGTAAAACGACTATCCCTATCCGAAACAATAGAGAGTGGAACTCCATGTAAGGATACAATTTCATCTACATACAATTTAGCCAGTATTTCCATGCTAAAGGTTTCTTTCATTGGTAAAAAGTGAGCTGATTTGGTTAATCGATCCACAATTACCCAAATCGCATCATTACCTTTTCTGGTTTTGGGTAACTTAGTAACAAAATCCATTGTTATAAGTTCCCATTTCCATACTGGCATTTCTAATTGTTGTAGTAATCCTGAAGGTTTCTGATGTTCTGATTTACTGGAATAAATGTGGATATTTTCGCTTCATTTCTGATTCCAGCTCCCAACTGTATTCAGCTCCTCTCTTTGAATCCCACTTTACTTTAACTAGCACTAGGCGTTTGTGTTTGAGAAACTTCACTTTTGTGTCTTCTATCTGAATAGGTTTCTCCACAAATTTTAACTTTTCATTTATTTCTATGTCTTGAAGAGGTACTACCAGTGATTCATCTGATAAGCATTTCTTGAGATTGGATACATGAAATACATCATGTACTCCTGCTAATTCTTCTGGTAGTTGTAAACGATAAGCAACTGGTCCTATACGTTGGATCACTGAAAATGGTCCTACGTATCTGGGACTTAGCTTTCCTTTCTTACCGAATCTCACAACTCCTTTCCAAGGAGAAACTTTTAATAGTACTCTGTCTCCAACTTGGAATTCTAACGGTTTGCATCTATTGTCCGCATAACTTTTCTGGCGATCTCGAGCCGTCTTCAGCCTTTCCTTGATTTGAGTAATCTTATCAGTCGTTTCTTGCACAATTTCAGGACCTGATAATTGACTTTCTCCTATTTCTGCCCAACAAACTGGAGTTCTACACTTTCTTCCATATAATGCTTCAAATGGGGCAGTTTCAATGCTTGAATGATAACTATTATTATAGGAGAATTCAATTAATGGTAAATGATCATCCCAACTTCCACCAAAATCTATTACACATGCTCGGAGCATGTCTTCTAGAGTTTGGATTGTCCTTTCACTTTGTCCGTCTGTTTGGGGATGATATGCAGTGCTTAAATTTAGTCGAGTTCCCATAGCTTGCTGGAAACTTTTCCAGAAATGGGAAGTAAAACGACTATCCCTATCCGAAACAATAGAGAGTGGAACTCCATGTAAGGATACAATTTCATCTACATACAATTTAGCCAGTATTTCCATGCTAAAGGTTTCTTTCATTGGTAAAAAGTGAGCTGATTTGGTTAATCGATCCACAATTACCCAAATCGCATCATTACCTTTTCTGGTTTTGGGTAACTTAGTAACAAAATCCATTGTTATAAGTTCCCATTTCCATACTGGCATTTCTAATTGTTGTAGTAATCCTGAAGGTTTCTGATGTTCTGATTTACTGGAATAAATGTGGATATTTTCGCTTCATTTCTGATTCCAGCTCCCAAGTGTATTCAGCTCCTCTCTTTGAATCCCACTTTACTTTAACTAGCACTAGGCGTTTGTGTTTGAGAAACTTCACTTTTCTGTCTTCTATCTGAATAGGTTTCTCCACAAATTTTAACTTTTCATTTATTTCTATGTCTTGAAGAGGTACTACCAGTGATTCATCTGATAAGCATTTCTTGAGATTGGATACATGAAATACATCATGTACTCCTGCTAATTCTTCTGGTAGTTGTAAACGATAAGCAACTGGGCCTATACGTTGGATCACTGAAAATGGTCCTACGTATCTGGGACTTAGCTTTCCTTTCTTACCGAATCTCACAACTCCTTTCCAAGGAGAAACTTTTAATAGTACTCTGTCTCCAACTTGGAATTCTAACGGTTTGCATCTATTGTCCGCATAACTTTTCTGGCGATCTCGAGCCGTCTTCAGCCTTTCCTTGATTTGAGTAATCTTATCAGTCGTTTCTTGCACAATTTCAGGACCTGATAATTGACTTTCTCCTATTTCTGCCCAACAAACTGGAGTTCTACACTTTCTTCCATATAATGCTTCAAATGGGGCAGTTTCAATGCTTGAATGATAACTATTATTATAGGAGAATTCAATTAATGGTAAATGATCATCCCAACTTCCACCAAAATCTATTACACATGCTCGGAGCATGTCTTCTAGAGTTTGGATTGTCCTTTCACTTTGTCCGTCTGTTTGGGGATGATATGCAGTGCTTAAATTTAGTCGAGTTCCCATAGCTTGCTGGAAACTTTTCCAGAAATGGGAAGTAAAACGACTATCCCTATCCGAAACAATAGAGAGTGGAACTCCATGTAAGGATACAATTTCATCTACATACAATTTAGCCAGTATTTCCATGCTAAAGGTTTCTTTCATTGGTAAAAAGTGAGCTGATTTGGTTAATCGATCCACAATTACCCAAATCGCATCATTACCTTTTCTGGTTTTGGGTAACTTAGTAACAAAATCCATTGTTATAAGTTCCCATTTCCATACTGGCATTTCTAATTGTTGTAGTAATCCTGAAGGTTTCTGATGTTCTGCTTTAACTTGTGAACAAGTAAGACATTTAGAAACATATCTTGCTATGTCCTTTTTCATTCCTATCCACCAAAAGTTCTTTCTTAAATCTTGGTACATCTTATTGTTTCCTGGATGCATAGTATACCTAGATTTATGAGCTTCTTCTAAAATCTTAGGTCTTAAGTCTCCCTGCTTAGGTACCCAAATTCTACTTTTTTGGAATCTCCAAATTCCATCTGCTCCTTGCTCTAATTCTTTGATTCGTCATTTCATTCCTTCAGCAATGTCTTCTATTGCTGTCTTTTGAACATATTTTAATTGCTCCATTAAATCTACTTGTAAATTTAATCTGAGAGCACGAACTCGTCGTTGTTTTTCATGATACTTACGACTTAAAGCATCTGCAACTACATTTGTTTTTCCTTCATGATATTGAATATCACAGTCGTAGTCGCTTAAGATTTCCATCCATCTCCTTTGCCTCATGTTTAACTCTTTTTGCCCAAATATATATCTTAAACTCTTATAATCTGTATAGATATTAAACTTACTTCCGTACAGATAATGTCTCCAAATCTTAAGGGCAAAAATTACGGCTCCTAATTCTAAATCATGAGTCGTATAGTTTTCTTCGTGCTTTTTCAACTGCCTTGATGCGTACGCAATTACTTTCTTGCGTTGCATAAGCACACATCCAAATCCTAATTTTGAAGCATCACAATATACTTCAAAATCTCCAGTTCCTTCTGGTAAGGCTAAGATTGGTGCATGGGTTAATTTCTGCTTCAATATTCTAAAAGCTTCTTCTTGTTTAGGTCCCCATTCAAACTTAGTGGCTTTACAGGTTAGCTTAGTTAATGGTACAGCTATCTTGGAAAAATCCTTAATAAACCGTCTATAGTATCCAGCTAATCCTATAAAACTTCTAATTTCCATTGCGGATTGTGGAACCTTCCAATTGGTAATTGCTTCTATCTTAGCAGAAGCTCATAAATCTAGGTATACCTTCCAATTGGTAATTGCTTCATGATTTACCATATGTCCTAAAAATTGCACTTCCTTTAGCCAAAATTCGCATTTCAAGAATTTGGCGTACAACTTTTCTTTTCTTAACAAAGTTAAGAGTGCATGCAAGTGCTGACAATGTTCGTCCTGACTTTTGGAATAAATAAGTATATCGTCTATGAAGACAATTACAAATTTATCCAAGTACGGTTTACAGATCCTATTCATCATGTCCATGAATGCTGCAGGTGCATTTGTTAACCCGAAGGGCATGACTGTAAACTCGTAATGACCATACCTAGTTTTGAAAGCAGTCTTAGGTATGTCTTCTTCTTGTACCTTCAATTGATGATATCCGGAGCGTAAATCTATCTTAGAAAAATATCTAGCTCCCTGAAGTTGATCAAATAGATCATCAATCCTAGGTAATGGATATCGATTCTTAATTGTAACCTTATTCAATTCCCTATAATCGATACACATTCTCATTGAACCATCCTTTTTCTTCACAAACAACACTGGCGCTCCCCAAGGGGATGAGCTAGGTTATATGAATCCTTTACTTAGTAATTCATCTAATTGCTTTTTCAGTTCTAACATTTCTGTGGGTGCTAACCGATAAGGTGCCTTGGTTATCGGTGTAGTTCTTGGAATTAGATGAATCCTAAATTCTACTTCCCTGTCTGGAGGTAATCCCGGTAAATCTTCTGGGAATACATCAGGATATTCTGAGACTACAGAAATTTCCTTAAGTTCTTTACCCTTAGTGCTAATGATTACTGAAATCATATACACTATTCCTTGTTTTCGTTCATAATTAGCAACTTTCATAACTGATATGAACTTCATAGGCTTACGTGGTTTATCTCCTGTAATCCTAATTACTTCTATGGTGGGTGATTGAATTTCTATGGAATTCTGATCACAAAGAATTCGAGCATGGTTGGCTATTAACCAATCCATTCCTAATACAACTTCGAATTCAACTAATTTCATAGGTAATAAGTTTGCAGAAAATTTATGACCTGAAAGTTCTATTTCTACTTTTTGCAAAACCTGATCTATTTTAACTGAATTCCCATCTGCGGTTTCGACTGTAAAAATCTGTCTAATGTTGGTTAAAGGTAACTTAAGAGCTTGGCAAAATAAAGTATTTATAAAACTTTGGTTTGCACCAGAGTCAAATAATACTTTTGCGTACACGTTGTGAACTAAGAACGTACCAGCTATTACATCTGGGATGAGTTCAGCTTCTTGAGTGGTTAGCTGGAATGCTCTGACATTCTTCTTAGTAGCTCCTTCGGTCGCCTTGGGTTTGTTATCTACTGGTTTGATCAATTTAGGACATTCTGTTTTATAATGCCCCGCTTCTCCACAGTTAAAACAGATTACGATTTTCTTTTTGCAGTTTTCTTCACGATGTCCTACAGCTTTGCAAAAATTGTAAGTGATATCGCATCTTCCATAATGTTTCTTTTTGCATTTCCTGCAGAATGACGGAGCTGGAGATTGCCCTGTTCCTTTTCTCTTGAAGCTGTTATTATTACCCACACGAAATCCTTGGGTAATTTTCTGAGCTAGTTCCTTTTTCCTATCTTCATCTCTTGTGCGTACCAGTTCATCGGTTAGGGTATTAGCTAATTCCACAGCATCGTCAATAGTACGTGGTCTCGCAGCTTTAACGATATTGCGAATTTCACTAATCAATCCCCAAATGTAGCGAGAAATGAGTACCGGTTCTGGCGAAGCCAGTGTTGGTACCACTCTAGCATATTCAAAGAATGTCGAGGTATAACCGCGACAATCTATACCCATCATCCGATGATTTAGAAACTTATTCGTCATTTGTTCCTTTTCATACTCGGGACAGAATTTTCTTTCCACAAAACCCTTAAATTCTTCCCAAGTCATAGCATAAGCTATTACTCTTCCTTTTGATTGTAACACAGTGTTCCACCATTCGAGTCTCCTTCTTTGAAGAGATTTGATGCGTACATGACCTGATCATCTTTACCACATTTACTTATTGCAATGACTGCTTCGGTTTTCTCTAACCAACGCAGTGATGCAGTTGCTCCTTCATTGCCTGCAAATTCAGTGGGTTTACAAGCAAGGAATTATTTGAAAGTGCAACCAGGCGTTGCAGTTTTCATTTTCTTGGGTAATGGAGCTTGATGTGGTTCCCTATTATGATCTATATGATTATTGCCTCCGTTTACACTATTACTGAAGTTATCTTCAGTAACATGTTTACTAGGGACAATTTGTTGCGGTTCGATTGGATTCTTTATAGCAGCAATGAATGCTGGAATAGCATTGGCTATCCCTTGAGCAACAATGTTTTCGATATCTTGCCGAGTCATATATTGATCTCCTGGATGTTGCTCAGACTGATTAACCTCGTTTACTGGTTCATTATCAATGTTTGTCATCTGATAATATATATTTAATTTTTATTAGTATCTGATAAATAACAATTATACAGAAAAACAATCAAACAATTTTCAACACACGTATAGGCAAAACTATCGATTTCTCGATTACATTTTATATATTGGATAGTATGCATCATTACACACCAATATCTTACAGAGTTTTATTCGTCGTTATTTTACAGACTGATTTTATTATTACTTTTACTATTACACAGTTTTACCATCCTACTATCTCTCGTCACTTGTCGTCCTAAAAACGAAGCTCCCTTTCATCATATTTCCAGGCAATTTGTCCCCCTATTTCCCTGATTCTATTTCCCGCATCCATCAATTCTTCACCAAAATGGCGAAGTTCAGCCATATTTTCGTTACTCATTGGTGGATTAGGTAGGGGTTCTGGATCGACTTGTGGAAAAAAAAAATAAGGATCGTTGACAATATTTTGAAATTGCCAATCATTTGTCCACCATTCGTCCATTTCTAAAGGTTGGGATTGAACTATGGGTTCTGGGATTGCTGGTTCAAAATTCATAGGGAGTTGATTTTCAAGAGGATTGGTAAAAATATTGGTATTAACAGGCTGAATAGTTTCACAGCTTGCCAATAGAAAATCTATTTCTTCCTGAAAAGTCCTTTCCTGGTTTTGTTTGGAACTTTCTCCAATTTCTATCTGAGTTGGTCTAGAACCTTGTCCAACTTCCATTTCTATATCCTTAGAATATTCCTCAAATTGTTCTTCCATTTGCCTAGAATCTTCCTTGATTTTAGTCTCCATCTCCTGCAGTCTAGAACTTTTCCTGGTTACAATTTCTTTTCCTTTTTCTAAAGGATTATTTATTTTGGGAAGTTTTGTAGCTGGCTTGTTCCTACGTATACGACTTCCCCACACGTAATTCTTTCTTTTCTTTCGTTTTGGCTTGTTCAAAGGAGGAGCCTTGAATTCTACCGGTTGTTCTACATCGGGAAAGTATCCAGTAACTTCTTTGGAAACTTCTATTTTTACCGGGTAAAGATTGAGGTTCTGAAAAGCTTCAGATATCCCACTCATGCTGATGTAGCATATATGCAAAATGCATAAAATACTATGTTAAAATTCATAAATAACCTTTTAATTTATTACATACTGTGTACTAATTTATTACAAAGATAACTGGAAAACACACTTAGGGTTTGAAATTTTATTTATTGCACAGGGTTTCTAGATTATAAGGGTAAGGTGCTAAAACTTTAAAATATTTAAAGATTTATATTTTCTGCTACTGTGACTAGCATATATAAATTTGCCCATTTCTTATCTAGCTTATCTTCCCAATGTGATTTATCAATTAATTCCTGGGTTTCCCGTTTAATCTTCTTTTCTCGGATTTTCTCTTTACTTTTCTTAATAATCATCTCCCTCTTTCTAGGAGAAAGTGATTCCTCGTATTGTGCCTTTCGCACAAATATTCCTTCTTCAGGAATTTCAGCCTGATTCGAGGATTTGGTTCGGGATGAACTTCCCTTCTCATTGGATGATCTATCTAATTTAAGATAGATACTTGACAGCTTTTGCTTACCCATACTGTAACTAACAAATAATCAGTTAATAACATACATAATCACATAATAGTAATCAGGAAAAATTAAGTATTTCTAAATACTTAATTAGCTTAACTTAGTGGCTCTGATACCACCTTATTTCTGTCACGGCCCCCGACCCGGTTTGACCCGTTTCAGGAGCCGCGGAACAGAAATCCCGTGGTATTTATTTAATTGAGTTTAACAGCGGAAGTTTATCATCAAGATCGTTTTAAAGCTAAAATTTTTCCCGATTATTTTATTTTACAACTTGGGATAAAACCCCTGTAATTTACAATACTACTATTTTACAGAGAAATCTTTATATTACAAAACATATTTCTTTATTTTATAATGAGCCACTATCTTAAGCTTGAAATGCTCCCCAACACTTTTCCTGAATTACAACAGATCACCTGAAACATGTTTGAAAAAGGTTTTGTCAGCGGGAAATACTGAGTGAATCATTCTATTTACTAAAATGACACATTTGTTATAATTTACAGTATTAAGAGCGATTACAATGTTTCTAATATCAAACCAACTACCCACGGTATTTGTCACTCGACCGAATCTGTGACTATGGTCATATCCCCCAATTGGCTGCCCCAATGGTGACGATTATCAAGTAATGTATACAAAACCCCACATACCGGCTGTAACTTGGTGATTACAAAGACTTAATCCCCGTAATTATAACTTTGAAATTAAACATGATTTGGAAAGTAATTTGATAAAAAGAGAATGACTCACATTGCTGATTTAATACGGACAGAGACTAGTCTATGAATTAGCCTTGTTAACCTAATTTAAATAACAATGCACAAAAAACTGGGTTAGTAATCAATCCAGCATTTACGATAACTCACGAGATCAAATTCTCACAACGAACGACAAAGTGCGATACTTCATCCATCGAATTAACGACGAACGACAAAGTATAACCCTAATGTGGGTGGCACTTAAACATCCATTGGATATATTGATCGTCGGAAAATGAATCGTAGCAACGATTGTGCTAATACCCTGTTTTGCGGCAGAATTTCGAGACCCGAGGGTGTAATTTAGAGTATTCAGTTTGTGTCTCAGTGTATAGTGCGAATTCTTTCGACGTTGAATGTCCAGAAATCAAGTGCCAATGTCCTCTATTTATAGCTGAATTTTGGTCAAGCTTACGCATCGTATCACTCCTATCCCTACGATGCGTAAGGCTTCCTGCGCACTGCAGGGACCTTATTGCTACGATGCGTAAGGAATAAAACTAGCTTATAGGGTAGCCACGATTGGGACTAGCTCAGGTGAGTTGACACTTTTGATTTTCAGTTAGGTGACAACGTTGATTTGAAGATAATTGTCAATTAGGGTTTACCCCCCTTGAATTTTAGGGGCCCTAATCCTGATTCCGATTATTCTGAAAATTTTAAGGTTTGTGCGAAATCACTTGGGTGTCTCAATTAGGGTTTCCTAATGATCAATTAAAGTAATAATTAGGACTTTTTAGTGAGAGTTGTTACACTGACTCTGTCGTGGCAGAAACTGTGGTCCGTTCACCATCTATTGCAGTCAGAGGTTAGATTTCCAACAATATTCTCTCTTCTCCTCTCTCTCGGAATCCTCTCTCTGGTGACAGAGATCATAATCGGAGCGAGAACAGAAATCGGATCCTGAAAAATGGAAAACTTATAATCCTAAAAACCCCATTTTAGGAACTAAAAGATATGAATTGGTTTATTATAACCTTAGTTGTTCAAGAACAGAACCTCGGAAGATACGACTTGCTCCAATCTTGAGTTGATTGTGCTTCTCTTATCCACGCTCTCTCTCTCTCTCTCTCTCTTTCTCTTTCTTTATATTGTCTTTGTGTAACTAACTAACTAACTAACTATGAGGGGGAGAATAAGTAGCAGGTCATGGAGATGGATAGTATTGTTAGTTTCTTTTTAAATTTGAATAATCTTTTAAATTGAATTTTTGTTAGTTCTGTTGACGTTTCATATTTGACTAATTCCTTAAAATTAGGAAGTTTTGTTAAAATTTGACTAAAGTATAAAGAAATTGTTTAATCAATTATTTGACAATAGTTTTAGTTTTTAAATTTTTAGAATGAAAATGTTATAGAACCTATTATTTAACTCATTAAATGATTATATAGTATAGATTAGTTGTTATATTCTTCTTTAATCACTTGTACATTAAAGCATTATCGAATTGTACCATTTAATCCGTGCGTCGATATTGAACAAGACAACTACCGAAACGTCGACAAAAATGTGTAGGTCGTCATGCTATCTTTGGATTTTTTTTTAAACAGTATAATTTATAAGATATGTCAAGAATACGTAAAAAAAATTATAAGTTTGTTGTGGAGGGGTGAATTATAACTAATTATCTATAATTTTGTTAAAATCTCAGTGATTTAAGTGTAATAAGTTTAGGGGCTAAAAATTAAATAGTGTTTAAAAGACCAAACTACCCTCATTTTAGTGGTCTTTCTATAAATAAAGGGGGGGGGGGGGACTTCTTATTTTTTGGGTATCTTAAAATACCCCTCACTCATGCATTATAATATAGTAAGTATAGATATATATTGAGAATCCTGAGAGAACCGCAACTTATTCGAGAACCACTATTAACAAGTAAATTTGAAACTCTTTTTGTCAACGTTTTTCATTAAAAGATTATTATTGTAAAAACAGAAAA
Source organism: Helianthus tuberosus (assembly GCA_030545235.1). Classification (NCBI taxonomy): domain Eukaryota; kingdom Viridiplantae; phylum Streptophyta; class Magnoliopsida; order Asterales; family Asteraceae; genus Helianthus; species Helianthus tuberosus. The sequence goes on from CM060368.1 coordinate 25,800,313, forward strand.
AAAAACAAAAAAAAATATAAGTACATTGATAATGTACATATATGTAACATGCGAATGTACACATGTGTGTATATATATAGTTTATGATGTACATGTATTTAACACATCGGTCTACATATATTTTTCAAATTTTCTTTTATTTAGAAAAAGATTAGTAACATATAAATAAAAGAAAAAAATAAAAAATTTGTTTGGTTGATAATGGTTCTTTCAGTTCACAAATGTGCTTTTGGTTCTCATTTGATCTTAAGGGTGTTCGGAGTGGGCGGTAAACCCACTCGGCAAACCGGTTTACCGCGCGGTAACACCGCCGCCGGTGGGTTTTGCCAATCGGTAAAGATGGATAGGCGGTAAACGTTTGCCAAACCGGGAAGAGGGAGGGAAGGGAAGGGAGAGGGGGTGTGTGGTGGGGTCCATGTCTTCTCAACCAATCACACATTTTTCCTTTTTTTCTAAATAGTTTAACAATTCATGAAGTGTCTAACCATTGCCAACACTTTTCAGCATAGTTTAAACTAGAAGAAGATAAGTTTTGTAGTGTATCAGATCGGATGTTCATGGATGATGGTATATGCTCGTTTCTGTGGCAGTGGAGGAGGCCGATAGAATTGGTGAATGAGTTTTTGGAATTGACGGAATTAACTAATAAACCTGTAGGATTACAGCTTTCGGAAGATAGAGACGAGTGGCAATGGCACAGATCGAAGGATGGTTTCTCAGTAGCGACAATAAAATCATGGCTATCAAAAACTACAACATAAAGCTTGAGTCCATGTTTCAAGTGGGTTAAGTGGATCCCAATAAAATACAACATATTCATGTGGAGGGCTTTAATGGAGCGTATTCCTACGAAAGACGCTTTAGTTCGAAGACACATATATGTGGCGGATACGGGGTGCGTGTTTTGCAATGATGCAGACGAAACGGCTATGCATATGTTCACTGCATGTGCTTTTACCGCAGGTATTTGGCAGGTGATCTCGAGATGGTGCGGTATCCCATATGTATTTGCTTTCGACATCAAAGACTTATTGGATATTGCACACAACTGTGGCCGTTCTCCTATGTATAAAGAGGGATTATAATCATTACGTGTTGGCGCATATAGAGGGCTCGCAATGAGTTCGTTTTCAGAGGCATTCGGACAAAGGGAGTAGAGATCATAGCGGACGTGAAGGCCTACGGATTTTTATGGTATAAACATAGGAGAAAACATAGTAATTGTGATTGGGATGCGTGGTGTAAATTAAATTTGATGTAATTTGGTTTTTGGGCGGCTCGGTCTCTTTCTTGGAGGCGAGCGTCGCCGGTTTTTAATGAAGTTTATCTTTCAAAAAAAAAGGTTGAATGACATGGCACACTCTCATTAGTTGATTTTAAAGTTTACCACTTTTAAGTGTCTAACCACTCCCTACACCCTAATCCTATATACATATGTGTCATGTTATAACTGTTAAAAATGTGCTTTTTTCCTTTCCTGTATACATACACACGTGTCATATTAAACTGTTAAAAAATGTGTTTTTTTTTTCTTTTAAGTGAACAGGCAAAACGATAATTATGTACCCAATTAACATAATTACTTTACATTCATCCCATGGATCAAATACGTTACGGTCAAGTAAACAATATGATCGATATCTGTAATTTTTATGCATAAACTTGTGGCAGAAACATATGTATTAAAAAAGAACAAGTTTATATCTTTATATCTAGAAATACGGAAAATCCTTTTGCGTATCTATTTTATTTCGCGTATTAACGAAGAGTATATGAAATGAATTAACCACTTTCTAAAAATTAAAGTTGATAATCGAAAAGTGATGCGAGAATAAATTATTAAAAATGTTCCAAATGTTCAACTTTGGCCTTAACTTTTGAGTTGGGTAACCCAACATGTTATCTAGCATCCCATCTACCAATAATCTCTTGGTCTAGTGGTTAAGTGAGAGGTCAGAAGTTTTGTTTCTCTAAGAGGTCCTGGGTTCAAATCCAGGTAAGGGGGATTTTAATACTAACTTGGTAATACTAACATATTAACTACTAACCCGATTAGCGACATCCTAACCGTACGCCGTTAAAAAAAAATCTAGAATCCCATGTTTAAGATAGAGGACAAAAGAAAGAGTTCAATACAATAAATGGGAGGCTCCAAAGTCACTTAGTGGAACACCATTACCGCAGTGTGCTTGTGGGACTGGCTTCAAGTGTAGTAATGGTCCAACACAATAAATCGTTTGACCTGTTGGCTAGTATCGAGTGTATTAATGGTCCAACACAATAAATGGTTTACAGTTTAAACCAGAAAAACAATAATTGACCGATTAAACTTTTGACGATCTATATTATAACGCATGTGGTATGGAATGGAGTTCCTAGAAGCTCCATTTTCAGGGGTTCCATTGTCTCTTCTATGTAATACTCATTTAATGGAATAAAGTATCTTTAAAAACTAAAAACAAAAACAAAATCAAAAACATGATTGGACAAGCACATGGGGCCCGCCATCTTCTCTCCGTTGTTGCTCATGAATGGGTTGGCGAGTGATCAATGGTGCCCGTGTAAGATTAAATATATTATGTAACAATATTTAATCTATAGCCATTATAATCATTTACATAATATAGATCAAAATATATAATAACCTATTAAATAAATTAGTTGGTAATTGTTGATGGACCATATTACCCTTATTAACTAATTAGGTTTCCTCCTGGGTGCTTATATAAGGAGAATTATGTGGAGGTTAAAAGGTTTACTCAGTTACACATTAGACACAACCCATTAGCCATAACATCATAAAGAATTCGACCTCCTCTCCTAATCGAATCCCCTATTCGATTTCTAAGTTCCCATCATCAGTCAGCACCCTAAGGAGGAACCAGATCACGATGACAAGCATGTCGAACTCCATTACTGGATTCTCCACTGGACTTTCTGCTGTGACAGGTATGTTTTACTGTTTTCCCTCATGATTAAACAGAACTGAACCAACATGTGGTATCAGAGCATATGTTGATTAGTCAGTTCTGTTTTCGTATCCATCATTCTGGGATTGAAACTTGGAAAACGAAAATTTTGAAATCTTATGAATTAACAGCCGTTTTCGAGTGGGTATATGTTCGAAATCCCTGTTTTCGGAAAAGATTAATCATATGTTTACTCGAAATTAAATGGGTTATGTTTTTTATGACCGAAATCTGTTTAGAAAAGCCTTAAAATTCAGGTTTCGGGTTCCAGAATTCATGTTTTAATTTTTAGGGTTCATCATGTTCTTAGTTAAAATTCGAAATATCCTTTATGTTTTGGAGTATGATTTGAATTGTTATATGTTTTTCCTGATTTTGATCTAATTTTCTAATAAGGATTTTTCGAAATCTGTTAAAAGGATAAGCAGATCATTATTTCAAAATTTTATGATAAAAATAGATCAACATTATAATAGGAAACTCTATCACATTTCATAAATTTCGATTTTTCAGTTGTTATAACCATAAACAACAACTGGATCGCACAAGATCACATAAGAGATGATCTGATCGCATAAGATAATCGCACAAGATCAGATCACATAAGAGATGATCTGATCGCATAAGATAATCGCACAAAACTTATGGATCGCACAAGGCATAACGGATCGCACAAGGCCTTAATGATCACACAAGTTTACTTTGGGCCTTATGGATCGCACAAGTCTTGGGCCTTATGGATTGCACAAGTCTTGGGCCTTATGGATCGCACAAGTTTTGGGCATAATGGATCGCACAAGTCTAAAAAAATAAATGGTTTTGTAATTTACTTAGATAATTAATCAGAATCAGATAATGTTTTGCAAAACCAGAATAGCTTAACTTGAATGAGCTTTTTGATATATCATTTCTGGCCAAAGCTGACTTGATACATCTACTTATCGTTCAAGTATTACGAAAGCTATGTTGTGTGTGCATCATAAGCATGAATGTCTTAATTTCTGGCCAAAGCTGATTTAATTCATTCATAGATGGCATACTCAACAAGTGTACTAAAGTGATTGTTTCAATTTCTGGCCAAAGCTGATTTGTTACAAACACTTTGAACATATGCTTAAATGATTACACTTCTGGCCAAAGCTGTTTTGTTTTTCGTTTAAGTAGAATTTTTAGCTAAGTCTATTATTTTGATGTTAGTAATAGACAATATCACAGCTTCATAATGTGAAATGGTCATTATTTATGCCTGCCTTAGTTTAACGTGCCCTTAGATCACATTAGGACTTCTTCATTTGTATCATAACTTGCTCATCCTATTTCCACTATCAGCACCAAATTGCGGAATTCCACCTTTGACTGGTGATAACTTTGCTGCATGGAAGGATGCTCTCATGCTTACTCTTGGGCTGCTGGACTTTGATTATGCTCTGAGAGAGAATAAGCCAGCGGACCTTACTGCCACAAGTACTGCTGCTGAGCAGTTAACTCATGATAAGTGGACTAGGTGTAACCGCATGTCTCTCATGTTTATGAAGCAGTCCATCAGCAATGCAATCAGAGGAGCCATTCCTGATTCTGAAGATGCTAAAACCTACTTGGAACATGTGGAGGCTCAGTTCAAGGGGACGTCTAAAGCACACGCTAGTACTCTTATTCTCAAGTTGGTGACAACTAAGTATGATGGGAGGAGTGGCATTCGCGAGCACATCATGATGATGAATGACATGGCCAATAAGCTGAAGGGGCTGGAAATGGAAATCAGTGATGGTTTCCTTGTTCATTTCATCATTACTTCGCTTCCTTCGTCTTTTGAAGCATTCAAGATCAATTACAACACTCAGAAGGACAAATGGACGATGAGTGAACTGGTCGCCATGTGCGTACAGGAGGAAGAGCGTATGAGGATGGATCGCCATACTGATGTTGCCAACTTCACTACCTCCAACTCTAAGAAGAGGAAGAACAATTATCAGAGGAAGGATGCTTCTAAAGCCCAAAGGCCTAATCCTAATCCTAATACAAGTGCACCTTCCAGCTCTAAGAACTCCTTAGGCAGTATCCGCTGCAAGTTCTGTAAGAAGACAGGACACATGCAGAAGGAATGCCCTGACTTTAAGGAGTGGCTGGCTAAGAAAGGTAACGATTATTTTATGATACTTGAGTCCTATAATTTAAGTGTTCCTGCTAATTCTTGGTGGTTTGATTCTGGTTCTATGGTTCATGTTACCAATTCTACTCAGGGATTCCTTTCAATCCGGAAGCTGGAAAGAAACCAAAGAACGCTTAAGGTTGGGGATGATCGAGAATTAGAAGTGAAGGCCATTGGAACATTACAATTAGTTATGAAAACTGGTTTATGTATTAAACTTTATGATACCTTATATGTTCCTGAGGTAACTCGGAACCTTGTATCAGGACCAAAGTTAGACATGGACGGTTTTATTGTTTCCCATGGTCATCGTAAACTCTCTATCCTTTATGATTCTGTTCTTTATGGTACTGGTATTTTGGATGGTGGTCTCTATAGATTAGAACTAGAAGATAACTTTTCCAAATCTTTGTTGTCATATAACATTAATGAATCACTCACAAAGATGGAAGAGAAACGAGACTTAGAAACTTCATCCATGTTGTGGCATCAGCGTTTAGGCCACATTTCAAAAGAACGATTAAATCGTCTTGTGAAGGATGAAGTCTTACCTCCTCTCGATTTCTCTGATTTTGGAACATGTGTCAAATGTCTTAAAGGTAAAATGACATTAGCGAATAAGAAAGGTGCCACTAGGAGCTCTAATTTATTAGAACTCATTCATACTGACATTAGTGGTCCCTACCAAATCGCTGGCATAACAGGACATACTTCATTTATCACTTTTATTGATGATTATTCTCGTTACATGTACTTGTATCTAATTAAGGAGAAATCTGAATCTCTAACAACTTTTAAAGATTATAAGGCTGAAGTTGAAAAGCAATTAGATTGTCAGATTAAAGTTGTGAGATCAGATAGAGGCGGTGAATATTATGGAAGACATACTGATGTGGGTCAAGCTCCTGGTCCATTTTATGAGTTTTGTAAGGGCCAGGGGATTGTGAACCAATACACCATGCCTGGTACACCTCAGCAGAACGCTGAACCCGATAATCCACTCAGGAGGTCATCTAGGCAAAGAAGGCCTACTAATTGGGATGATTATGTTACCTACCTGACTGAAATGGATGCTGGAAAGCTCAATGATCCTATCTCTTACAATGAATCCATTAGCAGTGATCAGTCTTCTGAATGGAATAAAGCGATGATTGACGAGCTTGAATCCATGAAGAAAAATGACGTTTGGGATTTGGTAGAATTACCCAACGGAGCCAAACCCGTAGGATGTAAATGGGTATTCAAAACAAAACTGGATCCGAATGGTAACGTTGAACGCTACAAAGCGAGATTGGTTGCAAAGGGCTACACTCAGAAAGAGGGAATTGATTATCAAGAGACGTTTTCACCTGTCTCTCGTAAAGATTCATTAAGGATCGTTATGGTCCTAGTAGCTCATTTCGATTTAGAGCTGCATCAGATGGACGTTAAAACTGCTTTCCTTAACGGAGATTTGGACGAATATGTTTACATGAAGCAGCCTGAAGGTTTTAAACCTGAAGGTCAGGAGCATCTAGTCTGTAAGTTGAAGAAATCCATTTATGGGTTAAAACAAGCATCACGTCAATGGTACCTCAAGTTTGATGAAGTCATGAAGAAGCAAGGTTTTATGAAGAATCAAGTGGATCAATGCACCTACCTCAAGATGAGTGGGAGCAACTTTACTATACTTGTCCTTTATGTAGATGATATTCTATTGGCAAGTAATAGTTTAGACATGTTGCATGAGTCGAAGCGGTTACTTTCGCATAACTTCGACATGAAGGATCTCGGAGAGGCTTCTTACGTCATTGGCATCGAAATTCACCGAGATAGACACAAAGGGATCTTAGGATTGTCCCAAAGGGCCTACATAGATCGTGTCCTTACACGATATAACATGCAACAGTGCAAACCCTCCGTCGCTCCAGTAGTTAAGGGAGATGTTTTCGGTTCATTCCAGTGTCCGACAACAGAGGTTGAGAAGGAGCAAATGAGCCAGATACCTTACGCGTCAGTAGTCGGGAGCTTGATGTATGCTCAAGTCTGTACTCGACCAGATATCGCTTATATTGCTGGAATGCTAGGCCGTTATCAGACTAATCCTGGCCTAGATCACTGGAAAGCAGCTAAGAAGGTACTTCGATATCTGCAAGGGACGAAAGACTATAAGCTGACCTATAGAAGAAGTGATCATTTAGAAGTGGTGGGCTATTCTGATTCTGACTTTGCAAAGTGCAAAGATGACAAGAAATCCACTTCGGGCTATATCTTTATGTTAGCAGGCGGCCCGATCTCTTGGAAGAGTCATAAACAACAGTTGACCACAACTTCCACAATGATGGCAGAGTACATTGTTGTTTATAACGCAACCTGTCATGGAATGTTGCTTAGAAATCTGATCACTGGACTCAAAATCGTTAATTCCATTTCTAGACCATTGAAGCTTTACTGTGATAATTCAGCTGCCGTTAGTTTCTCGAACAGTAACAGTTCGACTGGAGCTGGTTTATATCTCGATACAAAATATCTGTTCGTACGTGAACGAGTTGAGGAAAATAATCTTTGTATCGAGTATATTAGTACTAAGGATATGCTTGCGGATCCGATGACTAAAGGTCTCCCTCCTAAGGTTTATGAAGAACATGTTCGTAATATGGGATTTTGTAAAGACCTTATTTGAGCATATTGTACTAGCTTATGTTTTATGTTAATGAAATTTCCTCAGTTTGATTTTGTATGTCTCTTAGAATATGTTCAACCGGTATAATGGCATATTGACAAATAAAGTTACAAATCAAACAAAGGGCTTACGCGTATTTTGATCATGACGATTAGGTTTTAAATTAAGGCTATAGTATGATTAATGGGGGTCCTGAGTCGCATAATGATTCAACGGCTGTATTTCTCTGCTATAGTACTTGTTTAAGGCTAAAATGAGTGTTAACTCCTGATCAGGCTTATCTAATACTCATAGTAAATGATTACTCGGCTAAGTGGGAGAATGTAAGATTAAATATATTATGTAACAATATTTAATCTATAGCCATTATAATCATTTACATAATATAGATCAAAATATATAATAACCTATTAAATAAATTAGTTGGTAATTGTTGATGGACCATATTACCCTTATTAACTAATTAGGTTTCCTCCTGGGTGCTTATATAAGGAGAATTATGTGGAGGTTAAAGGGTTTACTCAGTTACACATTAGACACAACTCATTAGCCATAACATCATAAAGAATTCGACCTCCTCTCCTAATCGAATCCCCTATTCGATTTCTAAGTTCCCATCATCAGTCAGCACCCTAAGGAGGAACCAGATAACGATGACAAGCATGTCGAACTCCATTACTGGATTCTCCACTGGACTTTCTGCTGTGACAGGTATGTTTTACTGTTTTCCCTCATGATTAAACAGAACTGAACCAACAGCCCCCCCTCCCTCCTCCTCCAATGGTGCCCAACAATGAGAAAGGGGCGCTAATGGGTGTTATTGGACTAAGGTGGAGGGGGCTATCCCATACACTCAGCTAGAGGTGCACAAAATAACCGGTTAATTAACCGTAACCGGTTATTAACCGAAACCGTAACCGGTTAATAACCGATTTAGGAATAACCGGTTCAATAGGTTATTTAACCGTAGGTTAGTAACCGGTTATAAGTGTTTAGTATAATAACCGGTTATTAACTGGTTTTTTAACCGATAGACTGGTTAACCAAAAAAATAACCGAAAAATTCAAAAAAAAGGCAAAAAAAACCGGTTAATAACTGGTTAATTAACCGAACCGGTTAAAGTAATTAACCGGACCAGTTAAAAAAATAACCGGTTAAAGTAATAACCGGTTAAAGCATTAACCGGTTAAAATCAAAAACTCAAATTAACCGGTATAACTGGTTAACCGAACCGGTTATTAAAATTAACCGGTTTGTGCACCTCTACACTCAGCCCAAGAACCAAGCCAATAAGGTGGTCATTTTACCATTTGCCTGACGACACTAGACACCAAAGGTGTTCGTAAAATTCCCTTCAAAGACTCAAATTAAGTGATTCTATTGAGTCTCATTGTTATACCATACGAAGGACGTGTACAATAGTTTGGTTCCACTTGGACTGATAGTTTTATATTTTTTTGCGATTAACTATGTGTTATATTTTTTCTTATTTTTACGGTTCATATTGTGTCTTTAGTTCTCTTGTACAGTGGTTAGGCTTTCGTTTGTCAATCGATTTGTCACCAGTTAGATGTTGTCATGGGCGATTTTTTACTATTTTTTTCACCTTCCCTACATTATAAACATAAGCATCTTAATGTGGTTGATGAAAAGTAGTTAAAATATAATAACGTATTCATATTTCTAGTATGCTTGCTCCCATTGAGCTGCTGTTGGTTAATGATAGATTCTAGCTTTTAAAATAAATTGATTGGATTTTTTTTCTTTCGGTGGCAATGCTGATTGTTGGTACTGTAGATGTACCATGGCGAAATGAACTAATACTAGCTGAATTCCCACGGCGTAGCGCAGAGAAAATTTTACTAGTTAAGAGGCAAAAGTTTAAGAATGTAAATTAAACAACATAAATATATTGTTATAGTACTTATTTTAAGGTTCCAATCATGTTAAGTTGGCGGTATTGAAAGATTTATGTTGGGTGGTTGACACGTTGAGTATATGAATCCAAACATCCGTGTAAAAGACATCACTTATAACCGGTACACGCTTAAAATCGTCTTGTTTTTCCGACAAACTCCTTTAATGCTAATTTGTGAATTTTAGGAATACGTGTTGACCTAGTAACAATTTAAACAACCACATACTTCAGCTTAATTAAAGCATTTCTCGTAATTGATTTCTTTCTAACCTATTTTCTCGTATCCCTCGTCTTCATTTAACAATCTTGTGTATATTTAGCTCGAGAGTAGCTAAACAAGATGGAAAAAAAGATTTTGCAATCAAACATCTTTCTTAAGTAGTCAGGCCTCCTTCACTTATTACGTTAAGGGTATTTTGTATATTTAGACACTTTGTATTTGATCTTTACACCTTATATGTATACATGTATATCGTTGTATTTCCTTGTAATTTTTCTCATACTTTGCATATACGCTAGTTTCACAACAAATTTTAAAGGTTTTTTTTTAATAATCGCATCTAAAATCTAGACATGAATCTTAAAAAAAATCTTAAATAGTTTCATCGGTCAACCCGGTTGTTTGAGTTCAAAAAAAAAAAAAAAAAAAAAAAAAAAAACCAGTTTAGTCCTAAAAACTTAGTCTAGTGATAAATTGGTCTGCCCTCCCTAGTGAAGACGCAGGTTCGATTCTCACTTGAGCCATTTTCAAGGGACATCTGGGTGAACGGACGAATCAGGGCTTTAATCACGGGTTCGAACCTGACGGGGCCGAGGGTTACGGATTCCATCCGGTTCCCGCACATCGGGAGGGAGGGGGCACAACCTCATGGCGGTCGAGGAATCGACCTTGGATATAGCCCCAAGCAGGGTGGGTTTACACATAAGATTTTTTGACGTTAAAAAAAACTAGTTTATTGAAGGAGTCGGAATTCAATTTGGATTTTTCCATTAATTAATATATATTAGGTAACCCAAAATTTGGTTATATTTGTTTTTTGCTTTGTGTCCCTGTCGTTTTACAAACCTATACATTTAAATAGTTTTATTCGTCATGATGAATTATAAAAGTCGTTTTCATTATTAGGGTGAGGGTATGGTTAATCACTCTAGGGTGATTGAGTGATTCTCTACCCAATAATATTATGCCATGTTAACTCCCCATTCCACTCTCCATTTTGCAATTTGCACTCAATCACTAGGTATGGTTAATCACTCTAGGGTGTTTGAGTTATATGTTTTTTATTTTCTAGAAATTATTCATAAATAAATAAAACATATTTTAATGTAAATAAATGTACTTTTAATTAAAAAACACATTACATAAAATTAAAATAAATAACATGACATTAAAATATAAAAATAAATTAAAAAAAACTAATTTAACTATTCGTCGTCGGAATCCGTCAAAAGGTGGGGTAAATCTTGTTCTCCAAGATGCTCCACAAGATCATATTTTAGTCTATAATGCGTATCTTCATCAATGAGCTCGTTATAAGCAGTGTCTTCGAAAACGGGCTCGAATGGAGGATCTCGAATATGTACCGGTGCAATCGCATTTCCGTCGTCTTTTAGAATCATATTATGCATAATAATGCACGCATATACGACCATCCTAATTTTTTTAACACTCGTAGCACGCATCGGGCGATGAAGTATATGCCATTTTGCCTTTAAAACACCAAAAGTCCGCTCCACGTCTTTTCTTGCCGCCTCGTGTTGCCTCTTGAACTTCTTTTCTTTCACAATGTGAGGATACGGAAATGATTTCACAAACACGGACCAAGTAGGGTAGATTCCATCGGTAAGATAGTATCCACGCTTGTACAAGTGGTTGTTCACGTAAAATAGGCATTTTGGTGCAGTTCCATTTCGTTTAGTAAGAAATAACGGAGATCGTTGGAGCACGTTGATGTCGTTTTGTGAACCTGGTGGACCACAAAAAGCATGCCAAATCCACAAATCCTGAGAGGCCACCTGATGTGTGCAAAATGCAACATATAAATTACATCAATTGTGGCATAAAACTAACCCTTTTTAGTACTAATGTTGGAAAAAGTGTGCTTTTGTCTTCCTTTTGTATTTTCAGGATTAAATGAGCTCAAATTAACAAAAGAAGCAAAAAGACAGCAAAATCTAACATAAATACAAGAAAAGGAACAAACGTGACATGCCCGACCCCACGACAGCATCTTCCCAAGCAAAACAAGAAGACAGAAGACTGAACACGCCCCGTGCTCAGCCAGCACGGGGGCGTGCCCAAGTGTCAGCAGAAAAGACAAAGCGGTAGAAGCTTCTATTGCCCACCACGGGGCCGTGCTCAGCGGACACGGGGCCGTGGTCAACTATAAGATTCGCAGAATCCAGGCAAATCTTTATAGTACAAATATTTTTCTGCACACGGGGTCGTGCTCAGCGGACACGGGGGCGTGGTCAACTAATAAAGACAAGAGCAATTAATGAAGAAAGAGAAGGATGTGGACACGGGGCCGTGCCCGAGCTTCTGTTCAGCCTATAAATAGGAGTGCTTGGCGCAAGCTCAAACCATCCCTTGGCACACCACCTCTCTCACACTTCACCCACCACCCACCACCACCATAACACCATCATCCACCACCATCATCCATTGTCCTTCATATAGTGTGTGAGTCGTCTCGGGATCCAAGATTGATCGTAAGAGTTCTTGACAATCAAGGCCATGTTTGCCTAAGTCTCTTACATCACTTGGTGAAGACAAGTGTCTAGTGTAATACTTTTTATTTTTAATCTTTTCGCACTTTTTACTTGGTTTTGTATTAATGACTTTAATAACTAGTTTCTTATGTTGAAGGTGATTCTTCCTTATCGTTTGTCCGTGGTGTCTTGACATTATTTTACTGTCTATATAAAATAAAAGATTTTCACCATTCATATCTCCACGGTCTATATGGAGGTATGTTGGCTACCTGGTCAGGGGTTAAGGGAACGGTTTGGTAAGAGTCTTGCCGTTGTTCAGCGTTTAGAGATCCTGCAAGGGACCTGGGTCAAATTTAGTAGGACCTCCTTCAATACTCAACGGTGTTGGATGGCGGGGGTCCAAACTCTTTGATCCCCTCATAAGTTAAACTACTATTAATACTATAACCCGGCTATTTAGGATTGTATCCATGCTGACTCAGACTACTTAGTCGAGGGTAACGTCACCTTCAAAAGAGGGGCCTACCATAATTTGCATTAATAACTTAATTAATTATCTTTCAATAATCCGACCCTTTAGGATTGTATCCTTGCTGACTCAAACTACTGGGTTGAGGGTAACGTCACCTCCAAAAGAGGGGCCTACTACAATAACTAAGATAATCTCTTAAATAAGTGCAAAAGTGCGGAAATAATCAAAGGTTACACTAAACACGAGTCGGAACCAAGTGATTCATCTTGTCTATCTGTTTTTTCTTTTATTTTTATTTTTCAGCATTTTAGTTAGTTTTTATTTTCTTAGTTTAAAACATTTTTCTAAACTTTCGATTTGATTAGACGTTGAGGATAAACCGGTACTAAAAGCTCTTGTGTCCTTGGACGACCTCGGTATCTTACCAACACTATACTACACTCACGATGGGTGCACTTGCCCATATGTGTGTTTAGTGTTAGTAAATGTCGTGTTTTATAAATTTAAAACTTGGCTAAAAAAGGTGTTAAAGGGCTTAAAATATACACCTAATATATATAACACTTCACACGCATCACCACCGCTTCGAGCATAACTGTCGGGTGACTGTGACCCCCCTCATATATTGACCTCGCAACTCCATTGGACACAGTCTCCAAACAAAATGTGTACAATCAAGACTACCCAACATCCCAGGAAGGTGATGTTTCTCCTCGTGAGCTTGGTACAAGAGCGCAACGTCGTGGCTAGTAGGTCTACGTAAAAACTCGGAAGCGTATAAATTACATACCGTTTCGCAAAAAATTTCTAGACTTTCTCGGGAAGTCCTTTCGGACATATTTAAATACTCGTCGAACTCGTCTGGAGCGTTACCGGTTGCTAGTTGCTTAATCGCCTAAGTAACTTTTTGCATCGGTGTAAAACTCTTCCTATTACTCGCATCCACGGTGTCTTGAAACCACGAGTTATTCGCTTGCACGTCACTCAAAATTTTTAAATTCAACCTTTTGAACATACGAAACCTTTGACGAAAAACCTCTTAGTTGAGTACAGGCTCCTCGACAAAATAATCTCTCATAAGGTTTCGTGACATTTCACTCGATCTCGACGGACAAATTTCCTTTTTCTAGAAGCGTCCGTGTCTTCCAGTTCAGCGGCTTCGTTAATAAGATTTTGGAAAAAAAAAATTAAACTACTATCGCTCGAGGAAGAATCATCGTCTTCACTAATATCAATTGGAAGGAATAGCGGTGGTATATCATCCATTGGAAAAATAGAAGAAGTAATTTTTTTTTAAAATAGTGTTGGATGGAGAAGAAAATTGTGAAAAATGATGTTAAATGGTATTGTTTTTATAAGGAAAAGTTGTATTTTTTTTTATAAAACGGCTAGTTTAACAGATAGTTTCTTTTTAACGGTCAAATTTCATTAATCTTTGCACTCAATCACATCGGTGACTATACCCCGATTTCCCTCACCGAACACCCACTCACCGATGGTCTTCATCACCACGGTGTGGTCACCGATCGGTGACTCCCCATCCCCGATGAAGTCCCCGCAAACCATACCGCCTATATGTTATTATATTTTGATGTTAACTAGCAGTTGGTTGCACCCGCGCTCCGCGGCGGGGCGACTCGACTTTTAACAAATTTTAATTAGAAACATAGACGCATTGATAACATGAATGGTGTGAATCCAATCACTATTTGTTCGGTTTGTTACGGTATCAGCACTTGTTATAACAGTTAAAAAAGAGGCAAAAAATAAAGTCATGATATGACTAAAAGGATATCGACACGTGTTCTGCTTTTATCGAAAACAATAAAACTGAATACATCGACTGTACTGAACTTATGCTATGAGCAGAAGGATATCGACGCATGTTTTACATCATCGAAAACCATAAAAACTAAATACCAGTACTGATGTTGTTTATCGACGCGATTCATTTCTTTACCTTTACAATACCAAGAATTTATAAAGTAAATGAACACAAATTATTTAAAATATAAAATTGTGATTAAAATTAAAAAAAAAACAAAGGGACAACAAATTAAAAAAATAAAAGCAAAGGAAAAAGAACAAAATAAAAATACTGTAGCAAACATGCTATAGCATTTGATATATATAATAATATATTGTAAATCTATTATAGACTTTTTGCTGATGAACTAGGACACCTGCGGTCTGTAACTACTTCTTTGTACACATTAGGAAAACATTATTAAATAACTATCTATAGTTTATTATCATATTCGTTTTAAATATATTGATTTTAATTTAATTTTTAATGGAACACGCTTTGAATAATAAATGAACTCAAAATTTTCTGTTATAAAGTTATGCATCTACTTAAAATCCCAGGACTCAAAACATTTATATATAACTACACTAGGTTAGAACCTGGTATTTACACAAGTTGAATATATTAACTTTTCTGTTGCCAATGATTCCCAGACCAATTGGTTTGGGAGGAGGTGGGAAGGTTTTCCAAAGGTCTCAGGTTCGATCCCCATTGGGGACAATCAACCTGCCCGGCTCCTTCATAGGGGCTTTGACTTGCGGTTTCCTGCCTGGGTGTGTAGGTTGAAACCTACAGAGGAGATTTCACCTGGGGGAGAACCCCGAACCTGGGTGGACGGGTTACATGTACAGGCATGGCCTGGGGTGTAAGCGGAGCTCCACCGCCATCACCATTAGCCGTTCAAAAAAAAAAAAAAAAAATTAACTTTTCTGTTATATAGTTATGCATCTACTTAAAACTCCAAGTTACTTCAAAATATACAACAAGCTTTTATTTATATACACATATATATATGTTGTAACAGTTTGTTTCTTTTGTACAAAACGTAAGAAATCACTTATAAGGATGTCACACGTATATTTTAGAAGAAAATATGTATGTATAATTACACATTATTATATGTATAATTACTCAACATTTATATATAACTACACTAGGTTAGAACCTGGTATTTACACAAGTTGAATATATTCAACTTTATATAATAAATATGAAAAGTTACATCTCTAAAAAAAGATATTTATGTATTGCATGGATTGAATAAACACGTGTATTATATGGGTTGAATAAATATAATATAATCTTATAAGATATAGAGTCGTCTTGATACGTTTTTTTAGAAAATGAACTTTACAATAGTGCTTAACGTACGAGCGTACGCTGTCAAATTACGCACGTTGTAAAACTCAAAACTCTAATCACGTATGTTGACAAACCATAATCACGCATGTTATAATTATGTAATGAAGCATGTTATGGTTTTCAACATGCGTGATTATGGTTTTTCAACAAGCGTGATTAGGGTTTTGAGTTTTACAACGTGCGTAATTTCACAACGTACGCTCGTATGTTAAGGAATGTTGTACGTTAACCGGCCTCTACTTATAATAATATTTTTTTTATTTATTATTAGGTTAGAAACTTGCATATTAAACGTGTTATAACATTTTACTTTGTCTTATTATTTATTATTATATTATAAACTTGTCTATTATACGGGGTTGGATCAAAGGTGGAAACATAAGAAATAAGCAGAAAGATAAATGTTATTAATAAGTATAAAAATCAAAGAAATATTTAAGAAAAGAAATATTATATTAATAAGAGGTAAGCTGGAAATTATGATTTAATTATAACATTTCATAGGAGAGAGAAATAGGATAATAATAATAATAATCATCATCATTTTGAATCACTCGATCATTTACATATCCACTAGGCAATATTCATATACATCAATTCAAGACGAAACCCAATAAATATGGAACTCCCCCCCCCCTCTTGTGGGAATCGAACCTAAGATCTAATGGTCACTAAGCCTTATTCCACCCCAAGATGTCACTAGGCTATAATGTCATGGGCAGGATAATCATTATTTAATATTATTTAGTAGGAGAGAGATCCGCCAAGATTGTATAACCTAGTTGGCCAGAGGGTTTTCCACCATGTGGTTTCCTCATGAGGTGTCTCAAGTTCGAATCCAACAAGTGTATGCCAGTAGTCCGGGAGAATACAATTGCTCTAGGATTCGAACTATGCCAGTTGCATACGATCTCCTAACAAACTTTGAGCAAAGATGGTTGATAGGAGCATTCAATAAAGCATATATCCAAGCCATAAGATCCGTTGATCATTTAATTCCAATGGAGATTGAATTGAAGATTTGTCAAGATTTGGGAAAATGAAAGGTTTTCGGTTTATATTGTTATTCCAATGTTGCCTGAAGATTATCCCAATTCTATCATTGTTTAAGAAATTTTGCTTGGCTAGATTATATTGGGTACGGTTGTTGTTGTTGTATTGTTCTTGCAAGGACAAACTATGCAAATGATGTATGAAGAAGAATCAACTTCAGGCGTCGGCTCTTCAAGAGGTGGTTCGGTAATTATGCAACATTTATATTTATATTATCTTATAGAGTAACAACTATGCCAATGATGGTTTTAACGGTACTTTTGAAATACTTGTACAAATGGTTTTAACGGAAATATCCGACGGAGAAGACGAGTTGCAGGTTTTGCTTAGGGTGTAAATGTGTTAGCGGGGGTCAATCACAGGGTATAAAAGTGCAGTTCACTCTAATTATTTTGGGTAAATTACATTTTTCGTCCTTTTAGTTTGTACCGTATTGCAACGGATAGTCTTTAACTTCAATAATTACAGTCACGGTCCTTTATTTACAAAACCCGTTACACCCTAGGTCCTTTAACACTAACCCAGTTAAAATTTTCAGTTAACTCTATGCACATGAGAGCAATTTGGTCATTTTACGCGTTAAAAATACATGATAATAAATAAACTAAAAACAATTAAAACAATTCATTAATTTCTTAATATATGTATATGTAAATAGAACCTGCACACACCAATGTCCTAAACCACTACCATCTCCATCTCTACCATCACCACCACCACCTCAACCCTCCGACAACCACGTGCACCACCACCATCTTTACAACAACCACAAACCCCAATTTCAAAATTAATCAACCATCACCATTATCACAAACCCCAATTTCAAAATTAGGGCTTCAAAAAAAAAAAACCACAACCTTACCCAAAATTAGGACTTTTACATGGAAGACGTGAAGATAACGACGGGTGGAAGTCGTTGTTCCAATACGCAAAGCTTATTGTTTTGTTAACGAAATTGGTCTACACAAAGAGTTTTTGGTCCACATTTATTTGCCGTTTTCCAGGGTTTGCTTAAAGTGCTCGCTGGTATCGACATCAACTTTACCGTCACATCGAAGGCGTCCGATGAAGAAGGTGATTTCGCAGAGCTTTACATGTTCAAATGGACGACTCCAGTCAGTCAGCATTCGGCCACCACTGCCACCACCACCGCAACGCCTCACTGCCACCACCACTCCGGCCACCACCTAAACCCTTACCACCCACCTCTCTTCCTCCCAAAGACCACCACCTATCACCATTAACAACCGACAAGGTTCTGCAACAATCGATTTGAATCATACAATTCTGCAAAATGGTGAATCTGTGTGGTTAAGTTTACCCGAATCGGAAGTCAAATAAAGCTTTTGAGCATTGGGGATCTGGATTTTTGTAGATCTGATCTGAGTGATGGGGTTATTGGCGATGGTGGAGATGGATGACGCAAGTGGTGGTAGTTTTTCAGTTTAGTAAAGGTGGTTAGTGATTTTGGTTTTTCACAGGCGGTGGTGGTGGTCGTTTTAGTAGAGAGAGAGTTTAAAAAGGTGGTTAGTGATTTTCGTTTAGAGAGAGGGGGAGATACTTGAAGAAGGTAACAGAAAACTTTGTGGTTTTAGCATCAAGATTCGTTTTGTTTTTATATATTGATATATATTTTAAATAAATAGATAAAAGACAAATTTGCCCTCATGTAAGGTCCACATGACTAGATTTAACTATGAAAATTAACAAGGTTAGGGCCAACGTATGGTGTAATGAGTTTTACAAATAAAGGATTGTGACTGTAATTATTAAAGTTAAAGGCTATCCATTGCAATCCGATACAAACATAAAGGACGAAAAGTGTAATTTACCCAATTATTTTTATTGTCGGGGACAAAAACGACTTTTCACACACAAAGGGGTGAACATTGATGGATTTTGGAAATGTCAGTGTGTAGAGTTGATTTATTTTCAAAATATGGTGTAAAGTTGATCCCGACTGCAAACTTCAGGGCGTAAAATTGCAATTTTCTCTTATATAGATTTTATCATACATGAATAAAGATAAATTATGTTCGCGCATATTCATATGTCAATCCAATGTATTATTTTAATTTTCTTTTTTTAACCATTGTAGAATGTTAAAAGTAGTTTACCTATCAAAAAAGAATTATTTTTTCAAGAGGGTTTACTTTTATTAAAATAATTATTTAAATATATTATAAGAAACTTTTTTATTCGTAGGAAATATCATAGTACAATAATGGTTGTGAAACTATATAAAAATGTGTCTATGTGCCAAGCTTAATTCATAACATGGCTTCGATAGGTGCTTCAACCATCATTTTTATATTTATTTGAGTTAAATGCTTGGTTGGTCCTTGTGGTTTTCAAAAATTTCACACTTGGTCCTACTGGTTTACTAATTACACTCGTGGTCCCAAAACTTGTCAAAAGTGCACTCTCTTGGTCCCCAGCCCTAACTTCAGTTAACTTTCTCTGTTAAGTCCATGTTAAATGACCTGAATACCCTTGCTTATTAATCCCTACCATCTCACCCACCCCTGATTCCCTCTGCTCTTCTTCGATGACAGCCACACACCGTTTCATAACTATAATAGTGTGTCTAAACGCAAAAAATAGGTTGTAAATTTTCTTTAGAAATTGCTCCTCTCTCAATTTTTCGTTAAACAAAAGAATAGTTTTATGTGCGTATCTTCTCTTGTGTCTTTAAAATAAACCATCATGTTTATTCTTATACTCACATATATTAAGACATCATTAAACCCAATTAAAGTTGGTCATAAAAAAGATAATTAATCTTGTAGTAAAATCAGGTTTAATATCTACTTTTGGATTTTAAGTGTTAGTCAAAAATATCATTTAAGTGTTAGTCGCTTAGTATTTCCATCCATCTCCTTTGTCTCATGTTTAATTATTTTTGCCCAAATATGTACCTTAAACTTTTATGATCTGTATAGACAGTAAGTTTACTTCCGTACAGATAGTGTCTCCAAATCTTAAGGGCAAAAATTATGGCTCCTAATTCTAAGTCATGAGTCGTATAGTTTTCTTCGTGCTTTTTCAATTGTCTTGAAGCATACGCAATTACCTTCTTGCGTTGCATTAGCACACATCCTAATCCTAGCTTAGAAGCATCACAATATACTTCAAAATCTTCAGTTCCTTCTGGTAAAGCTAGAATTGGAGCATTTGTTAACTTTTGCTTTAATATCCTAAAAGCTTCTTCTTGTCTAGGTCCCCATTCAAACTTAACCGCTTTACAGGTTAGCTTAGTTAATGGCACTGTTATTTTAGAAAAATCCTTAATAAATCGTCTATAGTAACCAGCTAATCCTAGAAAACTTCTAATTTCCATAGCTGTTTGTGGAACCTTCCATTTGGTAATTGCCTATATCTTAGCAGGATCTACGTGAATACCTTCGTGATTCACCATGTGTCCTAAAAATTACACTTCTTGTAGCCAAAATTCACACTTCGAAAATTTAGCGTAAAACTTTTCTTTTCTTAACAAAGTTAAGAGTGCATGTAAGTGCTGACAGTGTTCTTCCTGACTTTTGGAATAAATAAGTATATCATCAATGAAGACAATTATAAATTTATCCAAGTATGGTTTACAGATTCTATTCATCATGTCCATAAATGCTGCAGGTGCATTCGTTAGTCCGAAGGGCATGACTGTAAACTCGTAATGACCATACCTAGTTCTGAAAGCAGTTTTAGGTATGTCTTTTTCTTGTACCTTTAATTGATGATATCCGGAGCGTAAGTCTATTTTAGAAAAATATCTAGCTCCCTGAAGTTGATCAAAAAGATCATCAATCCTAGGTAATGGGTATCGATTCTTAATTGTAACCTTATTTAATTCCCTATAATCAATACACATTCGCATTGAACCGTCCTTTTTCTTTACAAACAACACTGGTGATCCCCAAGGGGATGAACTAGGTTGTATGAATCCTTTACTTAGCAATTCATCTAACTGCTTTTTCAATTCTAACATTTCCGTGGGTGCTAACCGATAAGGTGATTTGGCTATCGGTGTAGTTTCAGGAATTAGATGAATTCTAAATTCTACTTCCCTATCAGGTGGTAATCTCAGAAGTTCTTCTGGGAATACATCTGGGTATTCTGAGACTACAAGAATTTCCTTAAGCTCTTTATCCTTAGTACTAATGATTACGGAAATCATATACACTACTCCTTGCTTTCGATCATAACTAGCAATTTTCATTACTGAAATGAACTTCATGGGTTTACGTGGTTTATCTCCTGTAATCATGATTACTCCTCCGGTGGGTGCCTGAATTTCTATAGCGTTCTTATCACAAAGGATTCGAGCATGGTTGGCTACTAACCAATCCATTCCTAACACAACATCGAATTCGGCTAATTTCATAGGTAACAGGTTTGCATGAAATTTATGACCTGAAAGTTCTATATTTCCTTTTGCAAAACCTTATTTATTTTAACATAATCCCCATCTGCCGTTTCGACTGTAAAAATCTGCCTAAGGTTGGTTAAGGGCAAATTTAGAGCTTGGCAGAATGAAGTATTTATAAAACTTTGGTTCGCACCAGAGTCAAATAATACTTTTGCGTATACGTTGTGAACTAAGAACGTACCATCTATCACATCTGGAATGAGTTCTGCTTCTTGAGTGGTCAACTGAAATGCTCTGGTATTCTTCTTAGTAGCTCCGTCGGCTGTCTTGGCTTTGTTGTCTGCTGGTTTGACCAATTTAGGACATTATGTTCTGAAATGCCCAGCTTCTCCACAGTTATAGCAGATCCTGGTTTTCTTTCTGCAATCTTCTTCACGATGACCTACAACTTTGCGAAAGTTGCAGGTTACATTACATTTTCCATAATGTTTCTTTCTGCAATTCCTGCAGAACGGCGGAGTTGAAGATTGCCCCGTTCCTCTTTTCTTGAAGTTGCTATTATTACCCACACGAAATCCTTGGGTAATTTTCTGAGCCAATTCCTTTTTCCTATTTTCATCTCTTGTGCGTACTAGCTCGTCAGTTAGGGTGTTAGCTAATTCTACCGCATCGCCAATAGTGCGAGGTCTCGCAGCTTTAATGATATTACGGATTTCGCCAATTAATCCCCAAATATAGCGAGAAATGAGTACCGGTTCTGGCGAAGCCAGCATTGGTATCACTCTAGCATATTCGAAGAATGTCGAAGTATATCCTCAACAGTCTACACCCATCATCCGATGGTTCAGGAACTTATTTGCCATTTATTCCTTTTCATACTCGGGACATAATTTTCTTTCCATCAGACTTTTAAATTCTTCCCAGTTCATGGCATAGGCCACACTTCTTCCTTTGGCTTGAAGTACTGTGTTCCACCATTCTAGTGCCCCTTCTTTAAATAGATGCGATGTGTACATTACTTTGTCTTCCTCGGCACATTTACTTATTGCAATTACTGCCTCGGTTTTCTCTAACCAACACAGTGCTGCAGTCGCCCCTTCATTGCCCGCGAACTCAGCAGGTTTACAGGCAAGAAACTCCTTGTAAGTGCAACCAGGTGTTACCACTTTCATTTTCTTAAGGAGCGGAGCTTGCAATTCATCATTGTTGTTATTAGTATGACTGTCGCCTCCGTTTACACTATTACTAAAATTGTCTCCTTGTGTATGTTTACTAGGAATAATTTGTTAAGGTTCAACATGATTTCTAGCAGCAGCAAGTATTGCTGGAATAGCATTGGCTATTCCTTGAGCAACGATATTTTCTATATCTTGCTTAGTCATAAATTGATCCTCCTGGTGATGCTCAGATTGGTTAATCTCGTTAACTGGTTCATTATTAGCGTTTTCCATCTGATAATTAATTTATATATAAGTGATTATTATAAAATAAGAGACAACCAAAAATAACAGACAATTGCATATAATCACGTAAACAAATATATAACCAAAATTGTCAATTTCTCAACTTTCATTATTATATATTATAATATGCTTCCGTACACACTGATTATTTACACAAGTTTTATTGTTTATTTTACACATTTTATTTTGATTATTATATTATTATACAATCACAGTCACGTTCTCACATCATCCCTTCTACTGATATTTTCAATAACGACGCTCCCTCTCGTCGTATTTCCAGGAGATTTGCTCTCCCACCTCCCGAATCCTATTTCTTGTACCAATCAACTCTTCGCCAAAATGGCGGAGTTCAGCTAAGTTTTCATTACTCATTGGTGGATTCGGTATAGGTTCTGGGTCGAACTGAGGGAAAAGGTATAAGGATTATTAAGTAGGTTTTGAAACTGCCAATCATTGGTCCACCATTCATCCATTCCTAAAGGTTGGGTGTGGATCAGAGGTTCTGGGATGGCTGGTTCCAAATTTATCGGAAGTTGAGTTTCGGCAGGATAAGGGTAAAGGTTAGCATTGATAGGTCTAACGATATCACAGCTTGCTAATATATGATCCAACTCTTCTTGTAATGGCAACTCCTCGATTTGCCTAGAACTTTCCCCAATTTCCATTTCTACTTGTCTAGAATCTTCTTCGATCTCGATCCCTTTTCCTTTTTCATTAGGATTTTTTATTTTGGGAACTCTCCTAGTTGCTGGTTTCCTCCTGCATACACGCCTCCAACCTACAAATCTTCTCCTTTTCTTAGGCTTTGGTTTCTCCAGAGGTGGAGCGTTGAATTCCATAGGTTCTTCTATATCGGGTATGTAACCAGTAAAGTCTTTAGAAACTTCTATTTTCACTGGATATAGATTGAGATTCTGAAGGGCTTTAGATAACTCATTCATGCTGTTTAGCATATATGCAAAATAATAAGTTAAAATTTTATAACAAAATTTCACAGATAACTTTCAAGTATTATTGCATACCGTGTGACTAATTTAATACAAAGGACGACTGAAAATTAAACATACTAGGGTTTATTATAACTTTATTTATTTATTGGATAAAGTTTCTGGCTTTTAGGTGATAAAGGTACTAATACTGGGTCAGGGTATTTTAAAGATTTGCATTTACTGCTACAGTAGCTAGCATATAGAGATTTGCCCATTTTTCATCTAACTTGTCTTCCCACAGTGGGTTACTGCCTAGTTTCTGAGTTTCTTGATTAACTCTCATTTCTTTTGATTGAGATTTCTTTATTTTCTCCTGACTTTTCCTAATAATCAAACTTCTTTTATTAGGAGAAAGTGGTTCCTCATAATGGGCTTTACGAACAAACATTCCCTCCTCAGTATCTACTGAGTATCTTGAGGATTTTGATTGGGATGAACTTCCCTTCTCTTTTAGCGAACTATCTAATTTAAGATAGATGTTTGAAAGCTTTTGCTTACCCATACTGTAACTATCAAGTAGTCAGTTAATAAAACACATAATCATAAAATGGCAATCAGGAAAATTAAGTATTTCTAAATACTTAATTAGCTTAACTCAGTGGCTCTGATACCACCTTTTTCTGTCACGGCCCCTGCCCCGGTTTGACCCGGTTTAGGAACCGCGGGACAGAAAATCCGGTGGTATTTATTTAATTAAGTTTGACAGCGGAAGATTTTAGCAGGATCTTTTAAAAGCTGAAAATGTCTGATTATTTTATTTCATAATTAGGGATAAAACCCCGGTAATTTACAATAAGGTGATTTTACTGAGAAATCTTTATTTTACAAAACATGTTTCTTTATTTATATTGAGCCGCTTTCTTAAGCTTGTAGTGCTTCTCGGCACTTTTCCTGGATCACAACAGATCACCTGAAACATGTTGAAAAAGGTTTTGTCAGCAGGGAAATACTGGTGAATCATTCTTTTTACTAAAAACAACGTGTTTGTAATAATTTACAGCATTAAGAGCGATTACAATGTTTCTATATATCAACCATCTACCCACGGTATTTATCACTTGACCATCCATTGGTAACCTCATTGTCCAATGGTGTCTGTGATTATGGTCATATCACCCATTGGCTAACTCGTTGTCCAATGGTGACGGTTATCAAGTAATGTATACAAAACCCCATATACCGGCTGTAATATGGAGATTACAAAGACTTAATCCCTGTAATTATAACCTTGAAATAAATAGGGTTTTGGAAAGCAATTTGATAAAAAGAGAATGACTCACATTGTAGATTTAACACGGGCAGAGTCTAGTCTACTGATTAGCCTTGTTAACCTAATTTAACAATAATGCACACGAAACTAGGTTAGTAACTAATACAGCATTTACGATAACTCACGAGATTAAATCCTCACAACGAATGACAAAGTGCGATACTTAAACATCCATCGAATTCACGACGAATGACAAAGCATAACCCTAATGTGGGCAGCACTTAAACATCCATTGGATAGTTTAATCGATCGGACATTGAATCGTAGCAGCGATCGAGTTATTACCCTGTTTTACGGCAACGATTCGTGATTTGTGTGTGTTTTGTAGTAATCAGGCAATATCTCAACGTACGTATTGAGTTTTTACGTCGAACTGAAGCCAGGAATAAAGTCCCACACCCCTATATTTATACCTGAAAAACAGCCCCCTCGCGTGGCGCGAGGGGCTGTCGCATGGCGCGAGGGGTGCTCCCCTACCATAGGGTAGCCCCGTGTCCCAGTAGGCTTGCTGAGTTGGTCGTTCGTCAAATTTTGAATCACACATAAAACTGTTTGGATATTATCAACTAGGTTTCCCCCCCCCCCCCTTGAGTTTTAGGGGCCTAATCCTGATTCCGATTGTTCTGAAAATTTCAGGGTTTATGCAGAATCACTTGGGTGTCTTAATTAGGGTTTCCTATTGAACCAAATATAATAATAAATAATAGTTTTGGTGAGAGTTGTTACACCTTTTCATGACGGTTTCGACACCACTTTGTCCCACTACTCAGTGAATGAAAGATATGTCAGTTTTGGTCCGTTTTAGTGTAAAAATCGAGTTTAAAACACTTTTCCATGGATTAAACACTTGGTGAGTGCGAAGTCATCAGATTTCTAATTTGGGAAGCCAAAGCTAAGCCCAATACACCCGGATAAGTGTAAATCCATAACAAAATCAGAAGTTTTGATGAAAAAGATGAAGGTTTTTGTAAAAAGAGAGAAGTTTAGATGAAATCGGAGATAAACTCGTGAAAAATCATGGTGGAAATCGTTGTGTTTTGTGTAAAAAAAGTTGGTTCTTATTTGAAAATCGAGAGGAGCAAGTAAGGAGTGTTCTTGAGTGAAATGGAGCAAATGAAGAGTGAAAGGGTGAGGCTAGGTATATATAGGGCGCGCTGCAGGTTTATTACGAAGCTGCCTTTTTCATACAAGTAGCTCTCGTTTCGCGTGTCGGATGTTCGTTAGGTGCGTTTTGTTGCGTTAATTAGGTCGAGTACTTGGAGTATTTTAGCGAGGTATTAAGTGTTGTGTTGCGTTGCATATTAGCGTGATAAATCGAGTTGCGCGAGTGAGCGAGGGAGCGTTTAAGCGAGTTGTAATACATTTAAACATAAAATAACATATATATATATATAAGTAACCGCGTTTTGAGTTGCGTTGGTGCGAGAGCGAGCGAGTATTTTAGATACTCACGTGATGTAATGGTGTAAGCGAAAGCGACATAAGCATAAGTGTTGTGAAGTGAGATATAGCATGCTGAAATAAGCGATGTAGTGCAAAAATATGCAATATAGTGTAGTAAGCGATATAGTTCACATTATGATCCGAATCTCAGGTGCTAGGCGTAACGAGAGTAACGAGCGCGAAAGTGCGGGTTGTTACAGTCTCCCCTGCTTTAAGAAATTTCGTCCCGAAATTTATTCGAAAGGAAGACTGTGAGAATTGATACGAATGGCCCATGTAATCAAACCTAGAAGAACAGATGATTCAGAAAGCCAAAACTGGTTCTCAACAGTTGATCCATAATAAGCATAGCATGTTCTAATTTCCCTCCAATGGCAATACTTCTATCAGCTGGTCATCTTAAAGTCTGATCTTCTCAACATCTGTTCATCTAAAGTACTGCTGGTTACAAAGACTGAGAAGACCTAACAACTGCTGATTGTCAAAGCCCTGATGAAGACTAAAGCACTGCTGATTCAAGGCATGGTCAACCATTGAAGAAAGCACTGATCTGCAACATCAGTGCTTAGGCAACAAAAGTGGAAATGCGTGCCAGTGTTTTAGTATATCAGTGTATTCAATGTAACAGTGTTTGTCTTGATCAGTGTTTAGAGGTTGTTAGTCTGTTAGATGTCATTGTCTAGGTGACGTTAGCCAAGATGCTCAGTGGTTAGCTTTGTACTATAAATAGAACAATATATGTACTATTTTATTAGCTCTCTTACACCAATCATCTAGTACGAACAAACCTATGAGCTCAGGCTGAGGGGGAGTTTAGTGTTCATGCAAGCATAGTAAAAGTTTTGTAATTCATACAATCTTTTGACTAATGAAATCGTGTATGATGAAACTATTCTTCTGTGATTGTGTTACAAAGCTTACTTTCCATTTCCGTTACAAATTGTTCTCTAATTTACCTTCATTTAGTTAAACAACACAATCTAAAGAAACTTAGATCCTAACAATTGGTATCAGAGCATAGAACAGTCAAATTCGATCTAACAACTAATTTGACATAAAAGTTCAATTCAAATTCATTGATACTAAAGTTGTTCGTATCAGTTGAAAAACAGAGTAAAGTGTAATCACATCTAAAGTTGATTATTCAAAAACTTTTGTAAAATAACCAAGATGACATCACACTCACAGGACCCTCATAACACCGGAACACAATTCAATGCCACCTATGCTTGTAAGATCCAAGTACAATATCTGGCAATGTATGATGGGCCATGTGTTAGCTCAGCAAAACACCGGCTACTGGAAGTCAGTCATCTTTGGACCTCATGTTCCAATGGTGCCTAGCACAGAAGATCCCAAGGCCCAAGTGCCTAAAAGCCTTAAAACCTACTCAGATCAGGATTTTCAAAAAATTAAACTAGATGCAAAGGCTTTTAGCATTGTGGATTCAGCTCTTCCAAATGACATATATGCTGGACTTTTGCATTGCAACAGTGCCAAAGAGCTTTGGGATGCACTGAAAGAACAGTTCGGTGGAACATAAGAAGTTATAGAAAACAACAGGGAGGTTTTGAATCAGCAATATGAAACATTCGGCCATGTCAAAGTAGAGTCACTAACCTAACAGTTTGAACGTTTGAGTTGTCTCATTAGTGAACTTATACTGGTTAATTTTGAATTTGCTAAATCCACTTTAAATAGCAGGTTCCTTAGATCATTACCAGACAAATGGGACACTATAGCTTTTGTGACCAGAAATTCTGTGGGTTTCAAAGAATTAAGTCTGACCCAACTTCATGGTAGACTCCTCACCTATGAGAGAGAGTTGAACAAGAAAAAGAAGTTGCAGGAATCTGGGAAAGTTGCTGATGATTACACCTTTGGTAACACAACACTTTTGGTTCAAGAAGAATCTGGTGGTAATAAGGACCAGCGTTATGATCATTACATTGACATAATTGCAGGTGGAGCCTTCAACTCTGAGCCTTACTCACCCAACTATGTGTAAGGACCTTCAAAAATGTCCCAAAACGACCCGTAAGTGAAAACCCGGACCACTGAAACTCTAATCCTTAACAAAAATCAAGAAAAAACATATTTTTTTGGTTTTACGCGGGCCAGGACAACTCACCAAATCTACGGTCAAGTAAACAGGCCACGTGTCGTCCACGTGGCAGGCCTAGGGGTGACACGCTAGCCCTAGTCTACGAATAGATGGCCCTCTCGGGCCGCGTAAACTCATGTTAAGTTTTACGCGGGCCGCGTAAAACTCGTTTTTCATCTATAAATTGATCCGATCATGAGCAGTTCAGCTGTGTCGAAAGTTTTGATCAAAAACGAAGTTCTACTGCTCAAAATCATAAATTCCATTAGGGGGACGCTGCTACGCTACAGGGTATTAACTCGATCGCTGCTACGATTCAATGTCCGATCGATTGAAACCAATCCAATGGATGTTTAAGTGCTGCCCACATTAGGGCTATACTTTGTCATGCATCGTTAATTCGATGGATGTTTAAGTATTGCACTTTGTTATTCGTTGTAAGGGTTTTAATCTCGTGAGTTATCGTAAATGTTGTATTAAGTTACTGACCTAGTTCGTATGCATTGTTATTTAATCTAGGTTACAAGGCTTATCAGTAGGCTAAAACTCTGCCCGTTAAACTTGCAATGTGAGTCATTCTCTTTTTATCAATAATGTTTTACAATACTCCAAATCATTTTCAAAAGTTATAATTACAGGGATTAATTCGTGGTTATCTTGAATCACTGGCTAGTGGGGTATTGTGCACATTACTAATTTCTCACGGTTAGGTTCATCAACCTAACAGTGATAATCATCACTACTTGGGTGAAAGGACCCAATAGTGGTATGACCATCGTCACCAAGAGGTGACATGGTGCCAGATAAAAATAAGATAGTAGCCATTGTAATCGCTCTTATGCTGTAATTTATAACTATAATTGAATCGCCAAACCAGTACCAGTACCTATGCCACCTACGAGCCAGAAACTTAAAAGAACTTCATCCATAAGATAACAACCTAGTAGAAGAAAGAGACAGAATAAACTTTATATAAACGCATGTTGAGCATAATACTCCTATAACCTAGCTAGACTAAAATAATTTACGGATGCATAACCACTAGTATATTTCGAATTTCAGTTGTAAATTTGTAATATATATATATATATATATATCGCATTATTTCGTTTTAATTAATTTGTTTGTATAATTGTATTAGATATTTGTAATTAATACTTAATTTTTCTGATTGCCATTCTGTGATTCTGTGAGAACTTAATTTACCAAATTTTAACTTAGAATTTTGTATGTTTCTTCATGTATGTTAACAGCATGAATGAACTATCAGAAGCACTCCAAAACTTTTCTATCCATAGTTCAGATATGGATATCACCAGTACCTTTATTGGCCACCAGGCTGACACTGAAGAGCCAATGGTATTCCAAGCCCAACCTTAGAAAAAACCTAAACCGAAGAAAAGAAGAAGACTTGTTGGCTGGAGGCGTGTGCGTAGGAAGAGGCCAGCAACACAAAAAGTTATAAAGACTGAGGATCCTAAAGATAAGGGCAAAGGAATAAAGATTGGGGAGAGTTCAGGGCAAGCTCAAGAAATGCCACCCTGGTAAGAGCTAGACCGCCAACTAGCAAATAGCGACCTCATCGGACCTGCCGATGAGACTCTTTTCAATTACCCAGCTGAAGCCCAACTTCCAGTCAATCTGGAACCTGCTATTCCCAATCCCCTTGTTAACCCCCGACCTCTAGGAGTGCTGGAGGAATGATGGACCACTGAGTGGTAGTTTCAAAATCTCTTGAATAACCCTAATACCTTTTTCCCCCAATTTGATACGGAGCCCCCACTACACCCACCTATGAGCTCCGAGAATATGGTTGAACTCCGCCATTATGGCGAGGAGCTGATTGATGCAGGGAACCGAATTAGGGATGTGGGAGAAAGGATATCCTGGAAGTACGACAAGAGAGAACGTCGTTTCTGAAGTGCCATCTAACAGGGATCGTATGTGGTTGTGGGAACGTGTGTTTAATAATAATATAATAATAAAAAAATATAATTATGTGAAATACCTAAAAAAGATAAAACTTTTGTAAGATAACTGGTGTGTACGGATGCCTATTATAATATATAAAATATCGAACGTCGAAAAATCGATAATTTTGGCTATACGTGTTGATGTGATTATGTGCGATTGTTTTGTTATGTTTGATTGTTAATTATTTTCTGCTAATCACTTATATATATTAATTACCAGATGGAACACACTGGTAATGAACCCGTTAACGAAGTTAACCAATCTGAACAAAACCATGAAGATCAATTTCTGAATAGGCAAGATATCGAGAATATCGTTGCTCAGGGAATAGCCAATGCTATTCCAGGAATCCTTGCTGCTGCCCGAAATCCAGTCGAACTTCAACAAATTATTCCTAGCAAACGTACTCATGAAGACAACTTCAGTAATAGCGTAAATGGAGGCGGTAACATTAATAATAATGATAATGATGTACTGCAAGCCCCAATTCTCAAAAGAATGAAAGCTACAACGCCTGGTTACACTTACAAGGAATTCTTTGCCTGTAAACCTGTTGAGTTCACAGGCAATGAAGGGGCGACTGCGGCGCTGCGTTGGTTGGAGAAAACCGAGGCAGTAATCAAAATAAGTAAATGTGGCGAGGAGGATAAAGTCATATATGCTTCTCACCTTTTTAAGGAAGAAGCATTAGAATGGTGGAATACGGTATTACAAGCCAAGGGAAGTGACATGGCCTATGCCATGAGTTGGGAGGAGTTTAAGCGTTTGGTGGAAAGAAAATTTTGCCCAGAATATGAAAAAGAGCAGATGGCGAACAAATTCCTGAGCCACTGAATGGTAAATGTTGATTGCCGAGGGTATACTTCGAAGTTTTTCGAATATGCTCGAATTGTGCCTACTCTGGCTTCGCCAGAGCCGGTACTTATTTCCCGCTATATTTGGGGATTGATTGGCGAAATCCGTGATATCGTTAAAGCTGCGAGACCCCGCACTATTGACAATGTTGTGGAATTAGCTAACACCCTAACTGACGGGCTGATACGCACAACAGAAGAAAGCCGGAAAAAGGAAGTGGCCCAAAAGATTACCCAAGGATTCCGTGTAGGTAATAGTAACAACTTCAAGAAAAAGGGAACCGGGCAATCTTCCACTGTTCCATTTTGCAATACCTGCAAAAAGAAAGCATTTTGGAAGATGCAAAGGGTATTGCAATTTCTGTAAAATTCCGGGGTATCAAGAGGAAGATTGCAAGAGGAAGAAATCAACAATCTGCTACAACTGTGGAGAAGCTGGACATTTTAGGCCAGACTGTCCCAAATTGGTCAAACCAGCTGACAACAAAGCCAAACTTGCAGAAGGAGCTACCAAGAAGAACGCAAGAGCCTTCCAGTTGACTACTCAGGAAGCAGAGCTAATCCCTGACGTGATAGCTGGTACGTTCCTAGTTCACAACGTTTATGCAAAAGTATTATTTGACTCTGGTGCAAACCAAAGTTTTATAAATACTTCATTCTGCCAAGCTCTTAACCTACCTTTAACCAAACTTAGACAAATTTTTATGGTAGAAACGGCAGATGGGAATTCTGTTAACATATATAATGTTTTGCGAGAAGGAAAGATAGAACTCTTAGGTCATAAGTTTTCTGCAAACCTGTTACCTATGAATTTAGTTGGATTTGATGTTGTGTTAGGAATGGATTGGTTAGTAGCCAATCATGCTCGAATTCTTTGTGATAAAAATTCCATAGAAATTCAAACACCTACAGGAGAATTAGTAGTGATTACAGGAGACAAGCCGCGAAAACAACTGAAATTCATTTTAGTAATGAAGTTGGCTAGTTATTCAAGAAAACAAGAAGTGGTGTATATAATATCGGGTAATCATTTACACTAAAGGTAAGGAACTTAAGGAAATTCATGTAGTCTCAGAATACTTGGATGTATTCCTAGAAGAACTACCGGGATTACCACCCAATAGGGAAGTAGAATTTAGAATTCATCTAATTCCTGGAACTACACCGATAGCCAAGGCACCTTATCGGTTAGCACCCACCGAAATGCTATAATTGAAAAAGCAGTTAGATGAATTATTAAGCAAAGGATTCATACAACCTAGTTCATCCCCGTGGGGAGCACCAGTGTTGTTTGTGAAAAAGAAAGATGGTTCGATGCGAATGTGTATCGATTATAGGGAATTTAATAAGGTTACAATTAAGAATCGATACCCATTACCTAGGATTGATGATCTTTTCGATCAACTTCAGGGAGCTAGATATTTATTTTACTAAGATAGATTTACGCTCAGGATACCATCAGTTGAAGGTACAAGAAGAAGACATACCTAAAACTGCTTTCAGAACTAGGTAGGTCACTACGAGTTTACAGTCATGCCCTTCGGACTAACAAATGCTCCAGCAGCATTTATGGACATGATGAATAGGATCTGTAAACCGTACTTGGATAAATTTGTAATTGTCTTCATCAACGATATACTCATTTATTCCAAAAGTCAGGACGAGCATTGTCAGCACCTACATGCACTCTTAACTTTGTTAAGAAAGGAAAAGCTTTACGCCAAATTCTCGAAGTGTGAATTTTGGCTACAGGAGGTGCAATTTTTAGGACACATGGTGAATCACGAAGGTATTCATGTCGATCCCTCCAAGATAGAAGCGATCCCCAAATGGAAGGTCCCGCAGTCAGCTATGGAAATTAGGAGTTTTCTAGGGTTAGCCGGATACTTTAGACGATTCATTAAGGATTTTTCTAAAATAGTTGTGCCATTAACTAAGCTAACCTGTAAAGCAGTGAAGTTTGAATGGGGACCTAGGCAAGAGGAAGCTTTTAAGATCTTAAAGCAGAAATTAACAAACGCTCCAATTCTAGCCTTACCAGAAGGAACAGAGGATTTTGAAGTTTACTGTTGTGCTTCTAAGCTAGGATTGGGATGTGTGCTAATGCAACGCAAGAAGGTAATTGCGTACGCTTCAAGGCAATTGAAAAAGCACGAGGAAAACTATACGACGCATGACTTAGAATTAGGGTCAATAATTTGTGCCCTTAAGATTTGGAGATACTATCTGTATGGAAGTAAGTTTACTGTCTATACAGACCACAAAAGCTTAAGATACATATTTGGGCAAAAAGAATTGAACATGAGGCAAAGGAGATGGATGGAAATCCTAAGTGACTACGACTGTGATATTCAATATCACGAAGGAAAAGCAAATGTAGTTGCTGATGCCTTAAGTCGTAAGTATCATGAGAAACAACGACGAGTTCGTGCTCTTAGATTAAGTCTACAATTAGACTTGATGGAACAACTGAAAAACATTCAAGAAACAGCAATCAAGGATGATGCTGAAGGAATGAAAGGACGAATAAAGGAATTAGAGCAAGGAAATGATGGAATTTGGAGATTCCACAAAAGAAAGATTTGGGTACCTAAGCAGGGATAATTAAGAAATAAGATTTTAGAGGAAGCCCATAAATCTAGGTATACCATGCATACTGGTAACAATAAAATATACCAAGATTTAAGAAATAACTTCTGGTGGATAGGAATGAAAAAGGATATAGCTAGATATGTATCTAAGTGCCTTACTTGTTCACAAGTTAAGGCAGAACACCAGAAACCCTCAGGTCTACTACAACAATTAGAAATACCTGTATGGAAATGGGAACTCATAACAATGGACTTTGTTACTAAGTTGCCCAAAACCCGAAAAGGTAATGACGTAATTTGGGTAATTGTGGATCGATTAACCAAATCAGCTCATTTTCTACCCATGAAAGAAACCTTTAGCATGGAAAGGTTAGCAAAGTTGTATGTAGACGAGGTAGTATCCTTACATGGAGTCCCACTCTCCATTGTATCGGATAGGGATAGTCGTTTCACTTCCCATTTCTGGACAAGTTTCCAAGAAGCAATGGGAACCTGACTAAATTTAAGCACTACAAACCATCCTCAAACAGATGGACAAAGTGAAAGGACGATCCAAACCCTGGAAGACATGCTTAGGGCATGTGTGATAGATTTTGGTGGGAACTGGGACAACCATTTTCTTTTAATTGAATTCTTCTATAACAATAGTTATCATTCAAGCATCGAAGCTGCCCCATTCGAAGCACTATATGGACGAAAGCGTAGAACTCCAGTTTGTTGGGCAGAAATAGGAGAAAGTCAATTATCCGGTCCTGAAATCATACAAGAAACCACCGACAAGATTACTCAAATCAAGGAACAATTAAAAACGGCTCGAGATCGTCAAAAGAGTTATGTAGACAATAGACGCAAGCCGCTAGAATTTCAAGTTGGAGACAAGGTACTCTTTAAAGTTTCTCCTTGGAAAGGAGTAGTTCGGTTCGGTAAGAAAGGAAAGCTAAGTCCAAGATACATAGGACCATTTCCAGTAATCCAGCGAATAGGACCAGTCGCCTATCGCTTACAACTACCGGAAGAGCTAGCAGGGGTACATGATGTATTTCGTGTATCCAATCTCAAGAAATGTCTATCTGACAAATCCCTGGTAGTACCCCTTCAAGACATACAGGTAAATGAAAAATTGAAATTCGTGGAGAAACCACTTCAAATAAAAGACAGAAAGATAAAGTTTCTCAAGCACAAAAGATTAGTACTAGTCAAGGTCAAATGGGATTCGAAAAGAGGACCCGAATACACCTAGGAGCTGGAATCGGAGATGAAGCGAAAATATCCTCACTTATTTCAATAAATCTCATGGATGAGATTTTAAATTAGGTGGGGAGGATGTAAGGACCTTCAAAAATGTCCCAAAACGACCCGTAAGTGAAAACCTGGACCCTTGAAACTCTAATCCATAACAAAAATTAAGAAAAACAGATTTTTTTTGGTTTCACGCGGGCCGCGTAAACCTTAAGGTAAGTTTACGCGGGCAGCGAAAACTCACCAAATCTCCGGTCAAGCAAACAGGCCACGTGTCGTCCACGTGGCAGGCCTAGTGGTGACACGCTAGCCCTAGTCTACGAATAGATGGCCCTCACGAGCCGCGTAAAACTCGTTTTTCAGCTATAAATTGATCCGATCATGAGCAGTTCAGCTGTGTTGAAAGTTTTGATCAAAAACGAAGTTCTACTGCTCAAAATCATAAATTCCATTAGGGAGACGCTGCTACGCTACAGGGTATTAACTCGATCGCTGCTACGATTCAATGTCCGATCGATTGAAACCAATCCAATGGATGTTTAAGTGCTGCCCACATTAGGGCTATACTTTGTCATTCGTCGTGAATTCGATGGATGTTTAAGTATTGCACTTTGTCATTCGTTGTGACGGTTTTAATCTCGTGAGTTATCGTAAATGTTGTATTAAGTTACTGACCTAGTTCGTATGCATTGTTATTTAATTTAGGTTACAAGGCTTATCAGTAGGCTAAAACTCTGCCCGTTAAACTTGCAATGTGAGTCATTCTCTTTTTATCAATAATGTTTTACAATACTCCAAATCATTTTCAAAAGTTATAATTACAGGGATTAAGTCGTGGTTATCTTGAATCACTGGCTAGTGGGGTATTGTGCACATTACTAATTTCTCACGGTTAGGTTCATCAACCTAACAGTGATAATCATCAGTACTTGGGTGAAAGGACCCAATAGTGGTATGACCATCGTCACCAAGAGGTGACACGGCGCCAGATAAAAATAAGATAGTATCCATTGTAATCGCTCTTATGCTGTAATTTATAACTATGTGTCGTTTTATTAAAACTTGAGTGACTCGCCAGTATTTCCCCGCTGATAAATTATTTTTAAAACATGTTTCAGGTGACCTACTATGAATCAAGGAAAAGTGCTACGGGGCACTAACAAGCTTGAAGTAGTGGCTCAGATAAATAAATAAACATGTTTTGTAAATCAGGGAATTTCCTCGGGAAATTCCTCTATTGTAAATTACGGGGTTCATCCAAAATTATGAAATAAAATAATCGGGCATTTCAAGTTCTCAAAGATCCTGTTAAACTTCCGCTGTCAACTCAAATAATAAATACCACGGGTTTCTGTCCCACGGCTCCTGGACCGGGTAAAACAGGGACGGGGGCCGTGACACTATGCTTTTACAACAAGTGGGGAAAACCAGAATTCTGACAACTTATCCTTTGAGCTCAATGGCCTCCAACATTTTGATCCCATTGATCTGGAGGAAATGGACATTTTTCACCAATTGACACTGCTGAGTGTAAGAACCAGTAAGTTTTATAAGAGGACAGGTGGAAAGTTTCAAGGACTGCATGGGAATCTAAAAGTGGGGATGGATAAATCCAAAATTAACTGCTACATGTGTAACAGACTAGGACACTTTGCTAGAGAATGTAGGAGTCAAAATAGTGGACCAATCATTACACATCCTAGCCTAGACCTCAAAATACACAAAACACTGTGCACTATTCCCAATATACCCCTGCTCATGTGCAAAACACGGCTCATTATGCACATCCTGTAAACACTGTTGCAGTGCAATATGTTCAAACCACTGTTCCACAAATCCAGTATGTACAAGCCCCAGTCTCTCAGGTCCAAGTGCAACAACCTGCACCTCAACAAACTACACAATCATCTGCTCAAGCAGAAACTAGTCAATAGAGTTTCTTTATTCAGGGTTTTGTTGATTGGAGTAGTTTACCTGATGATCTATCTGATGAAAATTTTGCTCTATTTGCTAAGAATGATGTCCCTTGTGATGAATTTTGTTTTGCAACATTAGAGTCAATTCCAGAAAGGCAGGAAACTGAAGAAGTGGAACTCAATACTGAAATAGTGGATGAAGTTGCTGAAGCAGTGGTTACTGCTGTTGTTAGTGAACAACTGTTAGAAAAGGAACCTAAACCACTGTTGGAACCTCTTGCTGACCCATGGTGTGCTGATGAAGTTGAAAAGGATACCAGTGCTTGTGAAAATGAATGTGACTGTGCCATGATGGTTGCAGCTAAGGTATCACCTCAGGTCTTGAAAAATCTATGTTCAGACAAATGAATCATAGCATTTTCTAATATAAAAGAGGTGAATGAAAACCTTAGGGGCAAGATTTTAAAGATGAAGTACAATTTGAAAAAACAGTCATAGAATTGAAAAACCAATTGTATGAAAAGGATAACGAAATCTGTAGTCTGAAACATGAACACAGCATAACCAAGGACCAAATCCAAACTATGGTAGAAAAATACCAAGTTTGTAAAAAGGAGTTGGAATCCACCCAAATCACTTGTCAAAAGCAATGTAAAGTTTGGCATGGGTTTTAGGAAAAATGACCAACCTGAAAACACTGTTGTAAATGATTCTGGTTCAGTTGAGATAATACCAACAAACAAGGATGGTCAAGAAGTTAAAATCACTGATAAAAATGGCAACAAAATCATTTTGGAAAAACCAGAGGGGTCATCAACCTTTGAAGAGATTGAAAAATATCAATTCAAACCCACCTGGTCAGATGAATGTGAGATCCTTGAGAATTTCAAACCAATGGATTTTTCCATAGTTGAAGGTGTGAAAGCACCTAAGGCCAAGGTCATTCCTCTAAAAGACATCCCAACAGAGGTTAAAAACTCTGTTACAAAGGAAGTTGAAAAGAGGAAGAAAAGAGAAAAAGTTAAAAATTTGTTTTGTGATTTTTGTGAAAAGAGAAACCATTCCACAAAGGATTGTTTTCATTTAAAAGCTTTTGACATAAACAAAACAAGCATAATTAAGCCTGCACCAATGTGCACCATCTGTGGAAAAACCAATCATCTAACTCAAGAGTGTGTGTACCTCAAAACTTTTGAGGTTAAAAGAAAATAGTACACTTCAAAAACACTTGAGAGTTCATCAAAATCATCCATCAAGAAACAACAACCATTTGTGTTTGTCCAAACAACTGTTACAAAACAGTTGAACAAAAACTCTGCTCCCAGAGATGTGCAAGTGACAAATGCACCACCAGCTAACCAATTCCTAAGAGGAAAAGGTCAACCTCCATACCAAAGGGTCCCACATGTTTATAAGGGTTACAAAAAGCATTCTAAACCCAAAGTGAATAGGCATCCTTTTGGTTTCCAACATCTGACAGGGAATGGCTCACAACAGTGGTTAGGGAAAAATGTTCAAAATCAAGTTCAAAGCCCTGATCTAACCATTGTCCATGTTCCTGGACTTGAGGTTGATCTACCTGAGACTCCATCCAAAGCCTTATTGGCTTTGGAGATCCTCTTGAACTAATTGTTTACTTGATGTGCAGGGAGCTTCTGCATGCTTAGATAGTTTATGGTATGTAGATAGTGGAGACTCCAAGCACATGACAGGATGTAGAGCCCTACTCAAAGATTTCAAAAAGCATAGAGGGGGT